>JAKOOJ010000008.1:24252500-25452500 GCA_022577455.1 Arizona elegans | reverse complement strand
TGTTCCCAGAGGTGAATTTTGGCAATAGGTTTGTTGGTTGTGAGCTCTGCTTTTTTTTCAGCCACTGAAACCTCTGTTTCAGAAGCTGGGCAGGGCTACATTCAGAGTATAAGATGCACCCAGATTTCCACCCTCTTTCTGGGGGGAAAAAGGTGTGTCTTATACTCCGAAATATACGGTATGTATTCTCCTTGTCAGCCCATTATACTTCTGCTCCAGGAGCTGCACTGATGCTAGTATGCTTCTGGGTTCAATTCATGGTACTGGTAATGATCTATAAAGCCCTTCATGGCATGAGGCCAGGTTGAGGGACTGCCTCTCCCCAATTATGTCTACATGAGCTATTAGATCCAGCAAGAGATACACCCCAGGTCCTATTTCAAAGTGCCATCTTGGCAGGACCAAGAAGGCAACATTTGCTGCCATGGTATCCTCCCTTTAGATATCACCCCCCTCCCCAACCCTTACCCTTTCATAAGATCTTAAAACACAAGGTTTTGCCACTGAGGATTTGGATGTATGGCAGAGCCTGTGCAATGGTTACCTTCATTTGTTGGGGCTGGTTGTTTTTTTCCTCTCAGCTGATGATTATGTTTATGTTTTTTTTATAGCTGTGCATTATGATGTTTTAACTGTTGTTGGCTGAATAGAATTTGTTGCCTTCCTTTTTTTCTAAGATGGTGGGATAAAGAGCGAAGGGTTTGTGATAACAACAGAGATTATGGTACATTTGAAGAAGCAAAATGGCTGCTTTAATTTTGAATTACTAATTCCATCCAGAAACTCTACAAAAAGAGGCATCTTCCTCCACTACTGCTATCAGCATAAAGAAAAAACCCTCTACAACTGTTGGGAGATTTGGAAAAAAAAAAGTTAAATTCTAAATGCCCAGGCATGAAAAAATGTGTTCACCCCTGATATAAACACCATAACGGTACAAATTTCACTTTCAGGACTGCTAACCATAAGATCTGTCGTAGTAGCACAAAGCATTGGAACATTTTGGTAAATATTGACGAAAGTAGTCTAGAATTTGAAACGTTTGAAAATGTTCTAAACAGTTTTCAGTCTGAATTCTTAATACATATGTTTCAGGGAAGTATCCAAACTAGTAAACTGATATATTCAAGATTACTATTCATTTATAGAAGCCTCGTGCCCAGAAACATGTATAGAGTACAAGACAAACTACCTCATTCTTTTTACTATGATTTTACCTTACATCCTGTTTTAGGGGTCTTGTGTAAATTCTCAAAATGGGACTGATTTTAAACTGCTATCCTTTTCTTGACAAACTCCAGGGATATTTTAACTAAATGTTGCTAAAAATGGGTTTATTATTAAATACATTTTACAAAATCCAGGTATACCCAGTACAAAAAACTAGCAGTCAATCATCCTACTAGACTTTGGCACAGAACTAAAACATGGTAATTTTAGAGATTTCAGACAACTATATATCAAGCTCATAATTCCATCACAGTCCGTTCCTGAATTTTTATGATTCCAAAGATTGCTGGAAACTGGATATTTAGCCATATATTAGTAGTTTCCATGTGTTAGTAAAACGAATCATGTTCAGCTTTGAGTAGCAGTCCCCTTCTGGCTCACTTCAGGCAGCTTGGTTTGGAGGAAACGATAAACATGAGGCCAGATTTTGTTGGTCTCTGTTCCAGAAAAAGATTCCAGCACTCCTTTTTGGCTAGAGAGAAGACGAGGTACATTAGTTATTTTCACATTAACAGTTTTTCTCACAATTCTTAGATTCTGAGAGTCCAGAATGAGATCAATTGCACACAAAAAAATAAACAAAGATTCTATGGCTACATGTATACAAACTTTGCCACAGTTGTTAAGTGAAACACTGCAGTTAATCAGAATAGACGTGGAAGAGACCTTGGAGGTCTTCTAGTCCAGCCCCCTGCTCAAGAGGAGACCTCATACCACTTCAGACAGGTGACTGTCCAGTCTTTTCTTAAAAATCTCCAGTGATGAAGCACCTACAACTTCTGAAAGGAAGCTGTCCCACTGCTTAATTGTTCTCACTGTTAGGAAGTTTCTCTTTAATTCCAGGTTGCTTCTCTCCTTAATTAGTTTCCCACCATTGTTTCTTGTCTTGCCTTCTGGTACTTTGGAAAATAAGTTGACCCCCTCTTCTTTGTGGCAGCCCCTTAAATACTGTAATACTGCTAACAGTTGTTAAGTTAGTAACATGGTTGTTAAGTGAATCTGGCTTCTCCGTTGACTTTTCTTGTCAGAAGGTCACAAAAGGTGATCCCTTGAACCTGGGACACTGCAACTGTCATAAATATGAGTCAGTTGCCATGCAGCTGCATTTCATCATGTGATCATGGGGAAACTGCAGTGGTTGTGTCAAAAACAGTAATAAATCACTTTTTCAGTGCTATTGTCACTTCAAATGGTCATTAAACAAACTGTTGTAAGTTGAGGACTGCCTTACTCGCTTTTGCACTCTTTTATTAAGTAGTTTTAAAACCTCCCTCAGCTTTATAAACTGTTTCCATGTTTTCTTTTGGCCTTCCCTTACTTCAAGCCTACTGTTTTGTTCATAGTGGACCTATCAACTATATTGTCAACTATATAAAAAAATAAAATTTTTTTTAAAAAACTATATTGCTTTCTTCATATAATTTGTATCAATTCTTATTCTGTGCCTGAAGTCTATACTTAGGACATGTTACTTGGCTCAGCAGGAGATAGACGTTTGAAGATGGCCTTGCAGTCAGAAACTGAATTATCTGGCATGTGGGAGAGGCCCTTCCCTTGTAGAGCTTCCAGATCATGGAATGGATTCCCTCCCTAAGAGCTGTGTTTAGTCTTCTCACCCAAAGTTTAGGTAAACGGCCAAAATGTGTCTCTCTTGCAAACTTTAATGATACCATTTTAGCACTTAACTCTTATTTCACTTCTAGCAATTTTATGTGTTTTCTAAGATATATTTTAATGGCTGCAAACCATCTTGACTGTTTATCCAAAATGAAAGGCAAAGCATAACTTTAATCATCAGGAAAATAATAACCACAACTGAAAACAGCCCTGCTGATGCAGTAACCAGCAACTTCTGGAGGATAAAGACACAGGATACAGTCATAAAGTTATCATCTCAGTGAACAGTTGATAACCAATAAATAATAATAGATAACCATTTCTCAGTAGCAATCATCTAGCAGGAGCTGGTTAGGAAATGACAGAAGTTAATATAACCATTGGCCAAGTTCTGTTTTGGTTGCCAGAGCACAGTATTCATGCAATATTGTTTTGGTGCTACAAAAATCCAAGCGACTCCATAACAGGGTTGATTTGACTCTAAAGCAGGGGTCCCTAATCCCCAGGCTGTGGCCCATTCGAAACCAGGGCACACAAGTGTTGGGTGAGCACGCACAGTTCCATTTGCACAAGCGGCAGGTACTCGTGCGGGAAGCTCCATTTGAGCAAGCGGCAGTACTCGTGTGGGAAACTCCATTTGTCTGAGTGGCAGGTGCTTTAATGGAGCTGCGTGTGCGAGTATGTGATCCACTGCTTGCGTGGAACCATTCTCTCTCCTTCCCACCCCACCAGTCCACAAGCAGGAAAGGTTAAAGACCCCTGCTCTAAAGTACCTTTCTTACAGCATACTCCTATGTATGCTGAAGAACTCACCAAGAAGGATACATTCCTTAAATTTATCCTCTCATCCCAGTTTTGAAACAACAGGAATAATTGTACTGTCTTGTCATGTTTGTTTCAAAATCCTTTCTCCTCCCACTGGGCATTTTTCCTCTTTTAATTCTAACTCACTCAGAATGGACACATAGCAACAAAAAAGAACAGATATCTAAATTCACAACAATTCCTTGACTTATGACTGGTGACTTAGTGACCTTAGAAAGTTACAATGGACTCCCCCAAAGGTACCCATTCCGAAGTTCTGATGGCCATCCTTCCCCATGGTCATATGACTGCATGGTGGGCACTTGGCAACTGGCCTGAATTGACAGCCATTTGCAGCAGCTCACAGCCATCTGACTACATGTTATGACATTTTTGCTGAAAACTGGCATTCACTTCTGTTTTTTGGCAAAAACAGTCCATAGTGAACAATGGGTATGCCACAAAAAGTCAAAAAAACAGATCTGGTCACACGGTGATCTGCTGTGCGATAATGCCAACTTACGACTAACGGAGAGGCTCTATTGCAGTTATAAATCGAGGATTACCTGTAGAGGCATCAATGAGAGAAAGCAAGATGTTTCTTATTCCTCTTTTTCCCCTTTGGGGTCTTCAAGTCAATTTTGATTCCTGATGTCATATATGGGAAAGTCATTCATTTTTTCAGAATTTGTTTGCAATTGCCTTTTTCCTAGGGCTCAGAGAAAGTGATTGGCCCCAAGCCCTTCAGGTGGCTTCATGCTTAAGGCACAACTAGAACTCAGAGTCTTCTGGTTTCTAGTCCGGTGCCTTGAATCGCTATAGCAAAATGCCTCTTTTTCTACTAATACAAAATTAAAAGACTTCCTTTGAAAATATGAAAGCATGGATATAATCAAATGTGAGTGTGGAGGAAGAGCTATTGGTAAAAGAGTGCAAAGACAGAAGACAGTAGTAGTATTCTTCATGCAGGCAAGACTTAAAAAGGGATTGAAAGGGATTACAGGGATGCAAAATCAATATATAGTCATGAGACACACCTGTGTGATTATAAGCAAACTTAATCTCAGCTTAATTGGTTCTTAGTTATATAGATTCAGATGTAAACACGGACTCCATAACAGCTTCTCTCTTTTCTCCTAGACCACCCCATGAGTTGGAAGACAAAAATCCATGCTTAGGCTTGCTTTCTCACTGTTTGTGTCGCACATCTGAAACATCCCTAAATTGTTGCAGAGATGTTTAAAGAAATGTATTAAGACTAAATATTGCACATTGAAATGTGCTTACCGGTAATACTCCAGGACAGGTTTGGTTTCTGCTTCATAAGATTTCAATCTCTTCATAATCGTTTCCGGTTTATCATCATCACGCTGAACAAGAGGCTCCCCTGTGTGATCATCATGGCCCTGTTTATGGGAAAAGGAAGATTCCCTACTATGAACAATATCAGTTTATACACTTATCAGTTTTCTTCTATGGAATCTGCATGCGTTATGGTTTTTGAGTTATGCTATAAACTGCTAATCCTGCCCTCATTTTTATCACAGAAGTTAGCACATCATGTAACAGGCGGTATTTTTTATATTTAATAAATGAATATTCAGCATCCGTGCAATAGTCCAAGAAATCTCTTGAGCAATTAAGAGACAGGTTTAAAATATTGGGCAGGAGACAATGACGGTTTCTATGGCAATTAAAAGGCTGCATTGTATGACATGATCTTTCAAAAGATGTGTCCAATCTTTCTAACATTGTTACTATTTTTACAAAGTTTGATCACTGCTGATTTCTATAAAACACTATTGTATGTATGTACGTACAAGAATATAAAAACAAAACTGCGAGTTGGTAAAAAAAAATCAAGTTATGGACTGAACTAGAATGGCTTTATGGAGGCATTAATGACATACCTAGAAGGTAAATTGTCTGTTTCTAGATTTTCTGTCACTTGAAAAAAATATAAAAGCTATTAACAGTCTGATTAAAATACTCTTAATGAAAATATTGCTCAAATGTCATCACAACCAATTCTTACTCTGCCTTTTAATTAAAAATTTAAAAAATAATATGACATTCTTAACAGGCTGTCCTGTAGCATCTGCAATATTTTAAGACGATCTCCACAAAATCCCCAAAGGAAAATTGTTTTAAAAAATAATAACTGAAATCTCATGTTAGTTTATTTCAGCCATTTTAAAATGACTTTTATTTTTAAGTCTGAAGCCCAGCATCAAAAGCTTCTCAACCCAGCAGGCTGATACTTCTATTTCCTTTTTAATTACCAATATTATACAGTTTCTGGAAGTGAAAAGTGCCAATTTATGTCCCTACATTGTGATCATTGCAAAAGAGGAGCAATTTTCCAACTAAACTAGGATGAGCCATGGTGGTGCAATGGTTAGAGTGCAGTACTGCAGGCTGCTTCTGCTAATCACCCACTGCCAGCAGATTGGCAGATCAACTCTCACCAGGCTCAAAGTTGACTCATCGTTCCATCCTTCCGAGGTGGGTAAAATGAGGACCCAAATTGTTGGGGGCAATATGCTATTCTGTAAACCACTTAGAGAGGGCTGTAAAAGCACTGTGAAGCAGTATATAAATCTAAGTGCTATTGCTATTGCTAAACATAGTTGTCCAGATATTGTTAAATCATGTCAGCTATGATTGTTTACTCATCACAACAAAAGAGAAACAACTCTAACACTAATCCCAGCCTACCTCACAGAATTATTTAAAGACAACACAACTCTATTTTGATTACAATCACAATGAACTTTTTTCAGGGGTTAGCAACAGAGGGGATCAGCCAACATTTAGCACACATTTGCTGACTGGAAAAAATGGGATTCGATGTACAAGTTGGTGAACACTCATGAACAGCAGATAGCTTTCAATATCTGTTTTTGCATGGCTGCCCTAGATATAGGCACAACTTACGGAGACTTTGGGAGGGTTGAATTCAAGATTGTACACCCTGCCACTAGCAGGATGAATCCAGCGTGCAGTCAGACGTTGCTTGATGGTCTCAAAAGGCACATCTAAAACAATCACGGTGTCAATTGGGCACACCTTATCCAGCGATTCAGCCTGTGGGACAGTCCTGGGGAAGCCTGTGTAAAAACAAAACAAAATGGCATTGCAAATAGCTAAAGGCACAGAAATGAGTTGTCAGTATGATGGAGTCCAATCAGGCTGATGGCAGCAGCTGAGGGATGTTCCTTTGATTAATGTTTTTAGTAATTAATTTTGTTCGTTTATATCTCACCTTTATTATTTTTATAAACAATTCAAGGCAGTGAACATGTTCAACACAGCTTCTTCTTCCTATTTACTCCACAACAAAAACAACCCTGTGAGATAGCTTGGGTTGAGAGTGAGTGACTGGATCAAAGTCCCACAGCTAGCCTTCATGACTAAGGTGGTACTTGTTCACCGTCTTCTGCTTTCAAGCCTCGTGCCTTAAACCCCTAGACTAAACTGGCTGTGTCTGATTTTTTATTATTATTATTATTATTATTTAATTTGATTTATATGCCGCCCTTCTCCGGAGACTCAGGGCGGCTTACAATGCGTTAAGCAATAGCCTTCATACTTTTGTATATTTATACAAAGTCAGCTTATTGCCCCCACAAACTGGGTCCTCATTTAACCTACCTTAGAAAGGATGGAAGGCTGAGTCAACCTTGAGCCTGGTAAGATTCGAACCTGCAGAAATTGCAGGCAGTTGTGTTAATAACAGGGTGCATTAAACCACTGCTCTACCAAGGCTCTAGAATTTTTCTAATTCTTTGTTTTTAGTTCATATTTAATCTTTAGTAAAATGTTTTTAGCTCTTTAATGCTTCTTTGATTAATGTTGCTAGTTCTTGAAGGAACAAAGAAAGCTACGCAAGTACAGCCTGATAAGAGAACTGGTTCAAACTTGCCAAGGGCGAGGATTCTCTTTTCACGTACATGGACTTGAACTTTAGTAACTTGCAAACTCATTATAATGTGAGACCTCCTGAATATGTAGATGAGCAGTAAGAAATTCATACTAAGAAATTATGAGATGTTACATGCTGCATGCATCAGAGATATGTCAAATGATAGGAACCAGCAAAAGAACTCACTCCAAACCCTTTATGATTGAAGTGATTAAAATTAAAGTGATTCTCCACATGAGGGACTCTTGGGGCTCTCAGGTCAGACTTATACAGACCATTATCTGATGATGTTATCTAGTTTGGGTAATGAAACATTTGCAAGAAAACAAGCAATCTTGAAGAGCACCAAGCCCCCCGCCCCAATTTCAACCCTGAGCTACAGATATTATCCTTGATTGATTCTCCACCTTTCTAAGGGGCTCTTCAAATGGGCCCTCTTTGCTTGTGTACATCAATAAAGAATAAATGTTTAGTCTACCTTTCCGAGTTGGGTTCTGTTTGGGCAAGACACACCAGGCTTACATATCTGCCGATGTTTATGGCTAACATATCATCACTTTTCTCTTACTGAGTATGGCTTGGCCTGCTTATTAATTGGAAACATTTACACCCAAGTGCCAAAAATGGATATATTTTGGAATATTCCCATATAGTGCTGCATCATTTCATTTAAAATACAGTACCCTGATAGTTTCTATATAACACTTCATTTCAACTAAAACTCAATCAAACCATTGTCGGATCTAACCAGATCTCAAAATCCACCTCCTCCTCGTTGTATTGGGAGCATGTTCATATTTAACCATTATGCTCACTAAGCATATGCTTCAGAATTCAACGGAAGGTGCTTTTTTGGGGGCCACCTAATCTCACACGGACTATTTTGCCAAGTGTTGCAGAATTCTCAATAATAACCACGCTGTTTAAGAAATTGTGACAGTCAAAGTCCATTTAACTGGAAGGCTTCCTAGCTTGGAAAACATGAGACCAGAGAGCTTATCTTGGTCTACAGTCCCTATACCATTTAATTAGGCAATGAAGCTTGGTTTCTTGCTTGAACAGATATCAAAGAAAAAATTAAGAATTCTCAAGAGACAATATTCTTTTCCATTGCCTTCATCTGGCGTTTTTTCATCTTGATTTATATAGCTCAGAAGGTTATTATCAGATAATAATTTTATAATAAGCCCCTCAAGATGATCCAGACAAAAATGCATCAGGGGCTTGAACAGACTTTTACATCCTTTGTCTAACAAAGCTCTAGTAATATAGATGTTGACACTTTTCTTTTGTATCTTTTTTCTACAACTGGATCCAAGCTCTTTTAGCTCATGTTTAAGAATCCAACTTGGATATACGTGTGTGTATGCCTTCAAGTCAGTCTTGACTCATGCCAACACCTTATCATCAACCAACATCCTATGTTTAACATATAGGGTTCACTACCTGGAAACTACCTTTCATTTACAAAAAGGTACAATGCAAGCTCTCACCATCCAGCAGCACATGGTTCTGATCTAGTGTTTTCAGCTCACTTAGCATCAGCTTGGTCATGACGTCATCAGGAATCAATTGCCCCTTTTCAATATATGACTTAGCCAGTAGGCCAATTTCTGTGGAAGCAAGAATGAACAGAAAAATCTTAATGAAGTGGGATGTTGCAGGCAATTGTGTTATAGTTTTGTTTTGTTTTGCTCTCACTAAACATTCATCTTTAATTGGTGGGGAAATGAGCAATAAAAAAAAAACATTTTTCCCAGAGAATTATAGACTACACCTAAGGGTTGCTATTATACTAAGGACTCAGTAAAGGTTAAAGAAAGACAGCCAAAAAAAATATCCTCTTGCAAAACCAAAATCAAACTATTCTTGCTCAAAATAAGCATTGCTCAAATTATTAACTCTTTTGATTTTCAGTATTTAAGGACAACAGATATCTTCTTGTTCCTCTTTCCTTCATCGCTGAAATCTTTGCTTTTTGGCTCCTATAGCTAATTCATTCCTTTCCTCTCCTTTTACATTTACAGACTGTTCAATTCCATCTACTCCTCCATTCAAGTCACTTCATTAAATTTCCATTTTGTTTCATTGGACATTTTCCAGATCAACTACTTAATAGACTATTAAGGTTGTTTATGGCCTTGCAGCTTGGTTTGGAAGTATTCCATAACTTGGGATAATTTTGGCTTCTAAACAAACACTGGTAGATCAAATAGGGTACTAATGAATTATTGTGGTTTACTTCGGCATTTAGTGATTGTAGAGAGAGCCTGAACCAGGGATGGCGAACCTTTTTGGCACTGTGTGCCGAAAAGTTTGCATGGAAATATTATGCATGCGCGCGCACACTAATCGGGACTGCGCTCCGGAAAAGCCAAACTTCCGGGTTCTGGCGCACATGCACACCCGACAATCAGCTGGCCAGTGTGTATGCGCATACCGGTTTTCGGCACTGCCATGTGTGTGAAAGACAGCTGATAGTCACCTGTGCATGCGTGCTAGAAACCGGGAAAGCAAACAGGCAAGGCCACGCGTGCCAGGTGCCATGGGTTTGTGTGCCACTTTGGGCACGCATGCCATAGGTTTGACATCATGGGCCTAGACTATACAACCACACTTGCAAACTGGCTGTCATAATCATATCTAGTAAATGTTTACATTACATGTTTCCTTTCAAATAACATGACTTCCGCTGTTTATTTTTAACTGCGTCATTTCAGATTTAACCTTATCATTTGTTTCTGATTCTGGTTTTTCGGGAAATCAAGAACCAATTCCAATTTGAAAGAAACATTAAACAAATGATAAAGGTAAGACAAACTATAAAGCGGGAAAGCTGCAGGTGTATTTAGTTGCTTCTGCTGACAGAAGGAGTCAGCAACTGACTATGATGCTTTAGTAGCAAAGAGCAGAAAGTGCACCCAATAATCTCACACATAAATTATTGAGACCACATTTCCCTGAACACAGTAGTGTTTCTTACTGCCTGTGTAAGTTTAATTTTTAAAATATACTGAATTTAACAAAATGTAAATATAATCTTGGAATTTGCATGTAAGCCATCATGTACCATTCAAACTCCTAGCATAAAGTAGGAACTTTGTCAAAGAAAAGGAACAGTAATTTATTAATATTATTTAGTGTATGGCATATCATACATGGACTAGCACTATATAAACATTTCATCTAGATTAGTAGAACACAATAAAACATAAATGTTAAAAAGATCTATGTTCAACTACCAATCTCTAGGCCATCTTAACCATTGAAGCACACCATCATAGGAGGGTTGCAGGAGGACGTTGCAGCCAAAAACTGAGCTCGGGAGCCCGTTTTCGCTGGCAGAGCTCTCGGGCCACCACAGGTGCCCCTGACACGAGTGATGTTGAGCGGGCCATGCCGACCCCAGCTACACCCACCCCAGCCCCATGAGGTCAAACGCAACCCTGATGTGGCCCTCAATGAAATCGAGTTTGACACCCCTGTTATAGAGAAAGGAAAGCTCATGAATTGCTCAAGCAAATAACATCTTTTATGAGAAAAGTCTAAATCTGTGCTCTTTTCTTTATTATTAAACACACTTTCTGCAGCTGCTAACATGCTCCAAGAACAGCAAGACTTTAAACTCAGCGAAGTCACTGATGTTAACCTTTAAGTGTTGTTACAAGTAAATGTTTAACTTATATGAACTTGAAACTATTTAAACTGGCTAGATGCCTTCAGGGCGTGCAGAGGAAATTCTGCAACCAAAATAACAGGGAATATCTTTTAGTGACTTTATACTAATCTTTAGAAATCTAAAAAGTAATCCAGTACATATCTATCACTTTGTGTTTTTTCACATATTCATATTTTGGGCTGTTTTTCCTCCCTATTTATATTACAGGTAGACCTCGACTTACAACAGTTTATTTAGTGACCGTTACAGGGGGATTGAAAAAAGTGACTTATGATCATTTTTCACACAACCTTCGCAGCATCCCTGGGGGTCATGTGATCAAAATTTGGACGCCTGGCAACTGGTTCATATTTATGATGGTTGCAGTATCCTGGAATCAGATGATCACCTTCTGTGTCCTTTTGATGAGCAAAGTCAATGAAGAAGTCAAATTCACTTAACAACCGTGTTACTAACTTAGCAATTTTAGTGAGGCATTTAACATCCGTTGCAAGAAAAATCGTAAAATGAAACAAAACTCATTTAACAAATGTTTCACTTAACAACATAAATGTTGGACTTAACTGCGGACGTAAGTCGAGGACTACTTGCACTGCTTATAGATTTGCTGTGGAAAAATGGGGTTATAGTAGAATTTAAAAATAATCTCAAAGTCTGTTTTACCATGCTATAATATTATGGAAATTATTCTTGTAAATACAATTCAAGACGTGAGTCATTTGTCAAATTCCCT
Source organism: Arizona elegans (assembly GCA_022577455.1). Classification (NCBI taxonomy): domain Eukaryota; kingdom Metazoa; phylum Chordata; class Lepidosauria; order Squamata; family Colubridae; genus Arizona; species Arizona elegans. The sequence continues at coordinate 25,440,512 of JAKOOJ010000008.1, read as the reverse complement.
ACAACCCATCTTTCTAATATGGATTATAAATTAATAGATTACAGACTAATGGATTATGGTAGTGTGAGTCATCATAGTGGTTAATTTAGAAAATTTAGGCTTTGCAGGTTATGCATTAGCTTTCTTATATCCTGGTTCTGTAAAATATAATACATTTAGACATGTTATACAAAACACGTCAGAGAATGATGCTCAGAAGCTAAACAGATTCTACTATCTGTTCAATTGGAAAAATTATAAACAAAGTAGAACAACCCAACACCAATCAATTGTGAAGTAAACTGAATTTCAGACACAGCATATTTCTAAGCATCACGTTTTTTCTTATCTTCAATCATGTCCAAGGCTGCCTGGACAAGTCTTTCTTGCAGTTTTCTTGGCAAGATTTCAGAAGTAGCTTGCCATTGTCTCCTTCCTAGGGCTGAGAGAAAGTGACTGGCCCAAGGTCACCCAGCTAGCTTTGTGTCTAAGGAGGACTAGAAGTCACATTCTCCTAATTTCTAGCCTGATGCCTTAAACTCTACACCAATCTGGCTCTCTAAGCATCACTTAGAAATGTACAAATAAAAAACACTGTGTTACAATATATAAAAGAGCAGTTTACAATCAACTAACAATTCAGATAACACTTAAAAATAATCATAAAACCAGTTAAAAGATCAGCAATATCCACATACTTCTTGGGTCTCAGAAGGCCTGCCAAACCATGTTTTTCTTTAAAAGTTTGAACAGGGCAGGATTTGGGTCCAATTCAACAGGAACTGCTCTTTATTCTTTTGCACATTTCCAGTGCTAATCTAAGATGTGCCATCAAGTTATTTTTGACTCCTAGCAACCACGAAACTTTTCTCCAGGACAAGCTATCCCTAACCCAAATACTAAATTGATGCATTAAAAAGGATGGATATGGGGATACATATATACATACATACATACATACATACATACATACATACATACATACATACCTTTAATATGGTCACTCATCAGAATACAACAATCAGATGAAACAAAATAAAACAGTTTATGTCTAGATCATGGATAAAATCAAGGACTATCTGGTTTTACTGACAGTGTAACAGAATTTGACCACATTCACAGAAATGGAATCATACTGGTCTGGTAATAACTGTATATTAAATATTTCAGAATTGCCTGGGCACTTCATCAAAAGACCGTTGTATCCTTAGAAAAAAACATAATATGGCAGAACACAGATTATGGTTTTTATGGACCATTCTCCATAAGGACCCAGCCTTAGTTCAGGAATTATTTTGTATCTGCCCTCAAGAACTCCTGTAGGGAGTGTATTAAAGCATGCTAAGGTTAGTATCCTCCAGAGGTTAGGTCAACTGCATAGCTATCTATGCAGAGCTATCTTGCTAAGGTTAGTGTCTTTCAGAATTTAGGGACAGTTGTTTAGCTATCTATCGTAGCTAAGGTTAGTGTTCTCCAGAGTTTAGGGTAATACTCTGCTGTCTGTAAATCTATTAACTGTCCATTGAAATATTGATGTGAACTGAGCAGATGGAAACAGGAAGACAAAGGTTGCTAAGATTAATGTCCTCCAAAGTTTGGGGAGAGCTGTGTAGCTTTCTTACTAAGGTTAGTGTTCTCCAGAGTTTAGGGACAATTTAGGGACAGTTGTGTAGCTATCTTGCTGACCCTGAGCAAAAGGATCCAGTTAGGTTTCCATATCTTGGGCACATTGCTTGAGTGCAATAAGAGTTTATCAATTAGAAATTTACAATTAGAAAATTATCAATTAGAAATTTTCAATTTTCTCTAGGAGAAAAACCATAATATTGCAATTTTTGCTACATTGTTCTATTCCTTGTTGATTCAAAATTTGCAAAACTTTGCAAAAAGGACCCAAGCTTTCCGAAAAGAACAACAGCTTCAACCAGAATGCAATAAAGCAAAGCCTATTTCAATTTCAGTCAATTCTGCCTCCCTCTTTAAATACTATATTAGGAGAACATGGGGCCACTTGGAACAATTTGGAGCAGACCTTTTGCAATAGGACAAAAAAACAGTAAGGTCCCATCTAAGCACCAAACAGTAATTGCACATGCATTTTTGCCAAATAAGGCTTTCATACTGCTCTGTTAAAAGCGAACTATTGTTTTTTGGGTTGGGATCTGTTTAGCATAATGGCTTTGCATACTGCAATGAACCTTTATACTGGCATTCTCACAAGGATTATGGATTAACAACAGCCAGGTACCTACCTATCAAAATAATTTATGACTTTATTCCACAACTTTGCTTTTGGAAATGAAATCAAATGCAGATCTTAAGACAAGGGAGGCAGAGTCTGTCTTAGATTAATATTTTTCAGCCAAATGTTGCCATACTTAAACATAGTTGAGGATAGCATCCATCTCTAAAGCCAGTTTGCACATCTGCCTCTATATGCTCTAACAGTTAATCCAGACAGCCAATTTGTTCTGTTGACTTTAGCACAGAGCTTTCTTATTATGCTTAAAGGCTGATGGGTTGATAGCAGGCAGTTCAGAAGTACCCTCTTAATAAACAAGCACTCTATAATGGTTAGACCCCTGTTGTTGGGCATTTGTGTGGTACAACCCATGTAGATGAACAGAGGAGAAAAATACAGAGGCTAGTTATTTCCAATTATGGCATAAGACTTTGGCAGCAATAAAATCATTATCTGAAGTTTATTAGGCTTGAACTGTTTTATGAGGCCTGTTATTTCAGAGCTTGTATAAAAAAACAAAACCTTGCTAGGACTTGTTCAGCAAGTCTCTGAGAATCTCAGACATGATTTAATGTAAGAAAGAAAAGGCCCAACTAGGGAAGTGGTTAACATTAGGTTCTATTTTAGATTCAGGCAAATTTTCTTCTCCATATAGTGCCCTAAAAGCGTTCCTTGTTCTGTGGCTGATATAAGGTAAGGAAATGAAAGGAGCTTATTAATTGAATGGGAAGCTATTAGTTGCTAACATTAGGCTTTCGATGCTGCTATTAAGTGTAATTGGGAAAACTCAGGTATTTATCCTAGGGTTTTTCCCCCCAGATCTTGTGTATAAAGCTAAATCATCCCTAGGTGTTTTAAAATATATAATCAGTTTATTCTTAGCCCTAGGTACTCATTAAATCAGGAATGAGGGGCAAGCTTTGCTTTTAGAGTTCACTCTTCCTTAGTATTTGAGCAGACAGTAGTGGTTAGAGTGGCATTTGATAATGTTCAGTTTCCAGGACAACCTTCACTTACTATAAAGTATATCTGCAATGCTACATTAGAACAGTTGTGACTCTTTACACTGATAAATCCATCTAATACAAACTAGCTCCAGCCCCAGATCAAATGCCATGTTAACAACTGAATCCATTTCCAGAAATAGGTTACCCAATGCCATTATCCCTGAGATACTAAAAAGATTATCAAAATCAGATCGGCTATTTAGGTAAAAAATTTGTATAAAGGAAGTTGAATTCCTTGAGATCAGTAGTTTCCAAGCTTGGCAACTTTAGGATTTGTGGACCCCATACTGGCTGGGGAATTCTGGGAAGTGAAGTCCACAAGTCTTAAAGTTGTCAAGGTTGGACAGCCCTTAAATTATCGTGTAATCAATTAGAGAAGCCTTCTCTCCACCCAATGATGGAATCTGCCAGTGTTCCATGCCAGGTTGAAATTTATTAAGATACTGCATGCTAGAAAACATGCCAAATATACTTCCACAATGTACACACATATGTTGCTTCTTTGGGATGCATGACGACTTGCACTACAAACACCGGAAAAATATGACTTAAGCTATGCTTAACATAACTAAGTAGATCTCTGATTCATTCAAGTTCCTCAATGAGGTGAAACAGTGAAAGTAAAACAGACACCAATGAAGAGTTAGTACATTAATAAAAGCACTTGTAGCTCCATTTAATTTCATTACCGGTGTTTTAATGATAGTTGGGAAAGAATTATTGATGACAGTTACGGTACATACATTGTCCAGGGTACAGGGATACCATATGCTATGGAATAAATAAATGTTGGAGCAATAAAAACCCCAAACCCACATGAAGAGAATACTGTTACAAGGCCTGCCGATCAAACCTTTATATAATAGTTGCAAGCTTTTCATTCTAGGACGTCTTGCAACTATTTTCAACTATTTTGTAACCCTTCCCTTTCAGAATTTCAAATCTTGAATCAACCAGGGCTTGGTTCACATTTAACACCAGGCTGGGGGCTGAACGTCTGGCTTCCCATATTGTGCAAATCGTCGAGTATTGGCTTAGCACAATAGGTGAACCAAGTCACCTGAATACCAGGCTTGCCCAAAGCACGTTTTCATTTCCCACTCTTATCTTTGCTAGAATAACAAATATAACCGTTGGATTTCTGTACTTTTCTAGATAAGGACGACTCTGCCGTTTCTGAACTAGATCGCTTTACGTAGTGGCGTCCTCACTCGCCTTCCTTACCGGTCTTCTTGTTCATGTTCTCCCTCAGGATGTCCCCGCTGGAGAGATGCTTCAGGGCGAAGTGCTGGACGATGCGGGAAGACACGGTGCCTTTCCCAGAGCCCGGGGCCCCCATGATCAGCGCCCGCATCAGCGCCGCCCGCACCGCCATGGCTGAGCCGCTTGGCGGGATGGGACGAAAGCAGAATCCCAGCGTCCCCCTCCCTCGCCTTGCAGTGGCGCCCGCTAAGTCCACAGCATCTCCTCCGGAGGGCCACGCCGGTCCCGGCCTCGGCCCGACAGGTACCAGCCCAACAACTCACGAAAATGGGCGTCTCCGCCGCCTGGTCGACGAAGCAGCCCGGAATGACTCCTCCCCCGGTCCCAAGCCCGGCCTCCCGGTTGCAAACAGGCCTCGCTGCATAGGCGGCGTCAGCGGGGCTCCGTTCCCCTCATTTCACTGTCTGCAACCTCTCTGCCTCTCCCTTCTTTCATTTCCTTCCTTCTCTTTCCTCCCCTTCCTTCACTTGTTTTTTCTCCCCTTCCTTCCTTCCTTTTCCTTCCTTCCTTTTCTTTCCTCTCCTACTCTCCCTCCCTTCCTTCTGTCTCCCTTCCTTCCCTTTGTTTTTTTCCTCCCTTCTGCCTTCCTTCTTTCTTTCTCCCCCTTCCTTCCCATTTTTTCTCTCCCCCTTCCTTTCTTTTTTCTTTCTCTCTCTCTCTCTCTCCCTTTCTTCTTTCCTTTCTTTTTTCTCCCTCCCTCCCTTTTTTCCCTTTCTCCCCTACATTAAAAGAAATGCACAGTAACTCACTATCAGTCAGAATTATCAGATTTGATCTGTAAAAAATCAGGATGACCAATAGGGCAGCAAGAAGTTTATTTTATTGCATTGGGCCAAAACTTGGCAAAATGAATGGCAAAAGTGGGTAGTTGCTTGAAAAATGTAAAGTAAATAGATAAATATAATATATGTTTGAAACAGTATTTATCTGGTTGCACGTTACTGGAGCCTGAGATTTACTCTCTCTGCTCGGTTACCTCTCAGAGCTAACTTATAACTCTCCAGGAATTTGATTGAACTTTGAAGTCAGTACAGTTGGTCACTTTGGGAATGTCTGCCTCCGGTACACTCCTTTCACAACATATAAATCAGCTTGTTGTGGAAATAAGGTAATTAAAATATAAGCCACACCACCTTATAACCATAAGCATAAACTTTAAGTAAGTACTTCGGGTGTCTCACCTGTAAAGTTTGTCTGCAAAATAATGTATTTCAGTGCTGTAAATATTTTTGCATGCAACACAACATCTGTAATTGCCTGTCTCCTATCTCTCTGAATGTTACTGGTAAAGCCAGATTAATCCAAGGAGATAATGTTTTTGAACCTTGGCAACTTTAAGATGCTAGCTAGGGAATTCTGGGAGTTAAAGACTTTGCATTTTAAAATTGCCCAAGGTTGAAAAAAAACAACAACCATGGCTCTACAATTATTTAGGTTTGTCCAACCTTGGCAACTTTAATGCTATAAATCATTATGAAGGAGTATATAAGTCTAAGTGCTGTTGCTATTGCTGTTTAAGACTTGTGGACTTCAACTCTCAGAATTCCGCTGCCAGGCATGTCACCTGGGGAATTCTGGGAATTGAAGTCCAAAAATCTTAAATTTGCCAAGATTGGACAAACCTAAATAATTGTAGAGCAGTGGTTTTTTATTCAACCTTGGGCAACTTTAAAATGCAAGCTTTTTAACTCCCAGAATCTAGGATGAGACAAAGTTCTATCAAAGTTGTTTCCCATATTTTTAACTTCTGCATGGAGCCTCTGCTTACTTATGAAGCTATTTTGCATAAATTTGGAGCAATTATCAGCGTACAGATAATAGTTGCACTCCACTGGGTTCTGGGTTGGAAATCTCCAGGCTGTGAGGGAGCAGATGTACAAGAACAAACTAAAAATCTCTTTCCATTTTGTAAAAAAGAAAGAAAGAATGGTTAAGAGAGAAAAAGTGGAATTCCTAGGGATAAGCCCTAATACGTTCTTTACAATGGAAAACAATTTGTGGGATGTACATTTTGCTGTCTTACAATTATTTGAAGCCAAGCAAACTTGTAGAGAAGCTCCATATCACACTGGGAAATTGGCAGCAGTCTTTCCGTGTTTCTATTTTTGACAATGCTTCTAATCAGGGGGTCTAATGCACATGGCAAGTTATGCAACCTTTTAGTGTCACGGTAATCCAACACATCCACTGTGCCATCCATTTCTTCTTTTGATCAAATAAGTTATTTTAAACCTCCTATATGTTTCCACCAAGCAACCTCAAGTACTGAGACTGCTTGAGTTTTGTACTTCTGTTTTCTAATGAATAGCAGCCCTGTTTAGGTTCTGATAGATTTTAAGGAAGGACTAGTTTAAAAATGGATGGTTTTTTGATAAAGTAAGACCCTTAGCAGGAAGATAAGCAGAAATAATTAATTATACCATTACTCATATAGCCATATTTTGAGATGCATGTTCCAAATACTTAATGCACTACACAAATATTTCCACTATGCTATCAAACATTTTAAAATACCGTAGTGATTTTTAAATTTTCCTCCATGAAAGTACTCCTCTTTTTATTCTACACTGATGAAGTTGCTTCTCGCTTTGGTGAGAGAAATCACATTTCACCATTATATGCAACTCTAATACATAGCTGTAAAGTCATTCATTCATCTGAAAAAGCATTGTTTATGTGCATGCATTAGCTTTATTACTACGTTAGTATAAACTGGTGTTACATATACATATAACATTTAAAATAATGTAGAGAAGAGATGTCTATCACCTTCTCATGTATGGTGAACTCTTGTTAAAGGATGTCCTGAGCTTATGCCGATTGCTATACTGAGTAATTAAAAAGTAATTACTCTTATCCAAACATCTTTGATCATCACTAAATATAATGGCTGACCACATCATAACCATTCAATGTTACAAATTTCAAATACAGATAGTCTTTGAGTTACGATGATTTATTTAGTGACAGTTTGAAGTTACAATGGCACTGAAAAATGTGACTTATGACCGTTTTTCCATGACCATTGTAGTATCCCCATAGTCACGTGATCAAAATTCAGATGCTTGGCAACTGGCATTTATTTATGATGGCTGCAGTGTGCCGAGGTCATGTGATCACCTTTTGCAACCTTCTGACTAACAAAGTCAATAGGGAAGCCAGATTCACTTAACCGTGCTCGTAACTTAATTGCAGTGATTCACTTAACAACTATGGCCAAAATGGTCATAAAATGGGGCAAAACTCACCATCTGTCTTGCTTAGCAACAGAAATTTTGGGCTCAACTGTGGTCATAAGTTAAGGACTACCGTACCTCTATATAGCTGAAAATTAACCATGAAAAATCAAAGCATGGAAGAGAAAAGTGACATCAAGCTACTCCTAAAAAGTAGTACAATAACTGATTTCAAGAATTACTTAAGGGCTTGTTGGGGTTTGGGTTCCTTTTTGACTTTGAAAAAATTAAAACCAATGACATTAATATTTCAACTAGAGTTCATAAACATTTTGGTCTTGTTCTATTAAATTTAGAATATTTATTAAACATTGCTGTCATTGCTATCCATTGTAAAATCAGACTTAGCCTTTTTAAAAATCCCAGAATGTTTTGCAAATATACAAGGATGCATATTAGTATCTTAATTTTTACCTAAATTATCTGCTTTATAGATTAAGACTTAATTAAGTCCTATCCCAATTATCTTAGGCTTGTAAATTCTGCATTAAGACTAGACTTCTAGTTGTCTATGGAGATTCTCAATCATCTAGGTCATGGTTGTCCCAAAGGTGTTTTTTCAAGAGGTAACTGGACTTTCTGGTTTTTATTTGAAGACATTTTGTTTCTCATCCAAGAAACTTCTTCAGCTCTGACTGGATGGTGGGGAATAGAAGAATTTATACTCCTTGCAGACAGATGGTCATTTGCATTCTTTTAGAGTTGTTGAGGCCATGTGGAGGTTTATCTGTGTTATCAGGGTCACCTGACTACACCCATTTCATGCATTTGCACTACTCACTAAATAAATGGTTGTAAATTGAGGACTACCTGTAAATAGGAATAAACAAACCATGCCTTAGAATTATGTGGAAAAAGTTAGTCTTTTCCTGTTCAAACGATTTTTAATTGAAAGAAAACAGAAGAGATTAAGAGAGAAGAGTGGATTATAAATGGAAGATTATGATTTAATAATGCTATAATTAATTCTATTTATATAATAAAGTGCTCTTCCTCTCAGAGGACCTGAGTGCTATAATGATGTCTAGAAAGATCAGAAAGAGAGTCTGGCATCTGGATGGCAATGAGTGTGCTCCAATTATCTGCAATTCCTTTTCAAAATAGATCGCTGTACTTAGTTATAATACCAGAGATGGGTTTCAGCAGGTTCTGACCAGTTCTGGAGAACTGGTAGCGGAAATTTTGAGTAGTTTGAAGAACCGACAGTAAAAATTCTGACTGGCCCCGCCCCCATCTATTCTCTGCCTCCTGAGTCCCAGCTGATTGGGAAGTAATGGGGATTTTGCAGTATCCTTCCCATGCCACGCCCACCAAGCCACGCCCACCAAGCCATGCTACGCCTAACAAGCCACACCCACAGAACCAGTATTAAAAAATTTTGAAACCCACCACTACATAATACGATTGGTTTGTTTGGAGCATACAGCATACACTTACCTGCTGTGATTCTTCCAATACTGAAGAAACAATATTGTCTTTTTAAGGGAAAAAAAGAGCAGAAAAGATTCAAAATTTGATTTGAAATATACTGCCTATTTCTGAAGGACACACTAATAGTCAGCTTATCCAAAATTACTCAATTACATTTTTTAGGATAACACAGTAAATTAATACTGTGTTTCCCCAAAAATAAGACCAGATCTTATTTTCTTTTGACCCCCTCCCCCCAAAATGGCTAGGGTTTCTTTTTGGGGGTGTCTTGATTTTTTTGAGGTGCAGGAGGTGCGGTCACCTCATAGCTGCTTGGTTCCTTAGTTGTGGCCTGCGGATCAGCTGAGCCAGTGAGGGCCAGGAGTTCTGTCTCTCCGGGCGCCTGGAGATGTTTCTGGTGCACTCTTGCCAGCCACAGCCATGCCCATGGCACCAGGCAACCTCGCAGCCGAGGGCCCCTCTCTTCTGCAGCTCACCTTGTGGCTCTGGAGCAGGCAGCAATCACAGTTTCTGCCAGTGGTGGGCTGCTGCCGGTTGTAACAACCAGTTTGCCTGGAACCAAAAATGTGAGTGCAAAAATGTTGATCTTCCTGACTAACATCCACTCTTTTAACAGCATCAATTTCTTCCATATACACAGAACGTGCAGAAGTCAATTCAATTCTATAAGAACTGTGAGAATAAAACTTTAAGGCTCACAATGTTCAGACTACAATTCTAACCATGTTTACTAACCCAGTAGTAAGCTCAGAGACATAAACTACAAATCTACTATGTTAAAAGTTTGTGTTGCGCTTGGAAGCTGATCTGAAGCGAGCTGAGCCTTCCTCATATACTGTATGGGTAGTCCTCAACTTACAGCCATTTGCTTAGTGACTGTTCAAAGTTACAATGGAACTGAACAAAGTGAGTTATGACCAGTTTTAACACCTACAACTGTTGCAGCATCCCCATGGTCACATGACCAAAATCCCAGCACATGGCAACTGACATGTATTTATGACAGATGCAATGTGTTGGATATGTGATTACCGTTTGTAACCTTGCCAGCCAGTTTCTGACAAGCAAAGTCAATGGGGGAAGCCAGACTCACTTAACAGCATGATTCAGTTAACAACTACAGTGGTTTGCTTAACAACTGTGGCAAAAGGTCATTACCATATTTTTCGGAGTATAAGACGCACTTCCCCACCCTAAGAGAGGGTGAAAATTTGGGTGCGTCTTATACACCGAATGTAGCCCTGCCTACCCACTGCCCCACACCCTTTGGCCTCTGCTGCCCATCAATTTACCTCCTTGCAGCAAGCAGCAAACTGCAAACAGCCGGTTTCAGCTTCAGCAAGCCTGATTAGCACAAGCAGTTGATTGCAGGGGTGAAATCCAGCAGGTTCTGACAGGTTCTGGAGAACTGGTAGCGGAAATTTTGAGCAGTTCGGAGAACTAGCAAATACCACCTCTGGCTGGCCCCAGAGTAGGGAGGGAATGGAGATTTTGCAGTATCCTTCCCCTGCCACGCCCACCAAGCCACGCCACGCCATGCCCACAAAACTGGTAGTAAAAAAATTGGATTTCACCACTGGTTGATTGTCTGTTCCATGGGTTGCAGCTGTTTCATGCTGCAGATTGCCATTGCCTATTGCCTAGCCGGCCTCCTGCAAGCAGGCAAATTGCTGGGAGGCAGATTTTTTTTTCTTGCGCTAATCAAGCTGTGCTGAAAATGAAACTAAAGCAGACTGTTTGCTATGCTGCGAAGCAGAGGCAGAGTTATTGTCTTTATTGAACTACTCAAAATTTCCGCTACCGGTTCTCCAGAACCTGTCATAACCTGCTGGATTTCACCTGACTAGGAGTGACATGATAGCGGTATTCCAGTATTTGAGGGGCTGCCACAAAGAAGTGGGGGGGGGGCAACAACCTATTTTCCAAAGCACCAGAAAGCAAAACAATGGAGGGAAACGAATCAAGGAGAGAAGCAACCTGGAATTAAGGAGAAACTTCCTAACAGTGAAGATGATTAGGCGGTTGGGGACTAAAACATATGAAGAATGATTGCAGGAATTGGGTATATCTAGTCTAGTAAAAAAAAGGACTAGGGGAGACACGATAGTAGTGTTCCAGTATTTGAGGTGCTGCCACAAAGATGAGGGAGACAAACTATTTACCAAAGCACCTGAAGGCAAGGCAAGAAACAATGGATGGAAACTAATCAAGGAGAGAAGCAACCTAGAACTAAGGAATAGAATCAAGATCACGTGAAGTGTTAATACCACTTTATAATGTCTTGGTAAGGCCACACTTGGAATATTGCATTCAGTTTTGGTTGCCATGATGTAAAAAAGATGTTGAGACTCTAGAAAGAGTGCAGAGAAGAGCAACAAAGATGATTAGGGAACTGGAGGCTAAAACATATGAAGAACAGTTGCAGGAACTGGGTATGTGTAGTTTGATGAAGAGAAGGACTAGGGGAGACATGATAAGAGTGTTCCAATATCTCAGGGGTTGCCACAAAGAAGAGGGAGTCAAACTATTCTCCAAAGCACCTGAGGGTAGAACAAGAAGCAATGCAATGGATGGAAGCTAATCAAGGACTAACTTAGAACTAAGGAGAAATTTCCTGACAGTTAGAACAATTAATAAGTGAAACAACTGGCCTGCAGAAGTTGTGAATGCTCCAACACTGGAAATTTTTAAGAAGATGTTGGATAACTATTTGTCTGAAGTGGTGTAGGGTTTCCTGCCTGGGCAGGGGGTTGGACTACTAGAAGATTTTCACCAGCCGCCCGCTCAGCGTGGAGAGCACCAGCCTCTGCTGCAAAAAGTTGCTCCCAATGTAGCTGAGGGAAGGAGCCTGGCTCACCATCACCATTGTTAACTGCCCGGGCACCGCCTGTTATTCTATTCTGTTGTATTCTATTATCCAACTCTGTTGTTCTGTTCTGTTCTGTTCTGTTCTGTCTAGTCTAGTCTAGTCTAGTCTAGTCCCGTCCCAGTCCCAGTCCCAGTCCCAGTCCCAGTCCCAGTCCCAGTCCCAGTCCCAGTCCCAGTCCCAGTCCCAGTCCCAGTTGAGGACAATTAACCAGTGGAGCAGCTGTGCCTTCAAGAAGTGGTGGGTGTTTCATCACTGGAGATTTTTTTTTAAAGAAAAGACCTGCCATAGAACCAGTCATATCACCTGGCTGGTTCGGGCTTGGCCGTCTCCTGTGCGCCGCACAGCCTACTCCCACTCGCTCGGGAAAAGATGCTACTGGCGGCCGTGCCGTCCTCGGGTAGAAAGCCTCCAAACCCTCCCGCCGTCAATGCCCTGGCCAAGTAAGCCGCCTTCTCATTCTCCCGTTAGCTCCTCCTACTCCTCCCGCCGGAGCCAATCGCCTGAGCTCGCTCGCTGGCGGCGCTTCCGCAGGTCCCGCCCCCTCCCCTTTGACCCCGCCGCTGTCTCTGCGTTCCATCTTCCTGTTCCAAACCACGTGGACGCCTGCTGGGCACTGCGGGGCAAAACCGTGGCGGCGTTGGGGGAATCCTAAGAGCGGCGCGAGCTTCGGCGTCCGTTGGCTCGGCCGGCATCCAGAACGGTTGGCGGTTGAGGAGGGGGGCGGTGGGGGGTGGGAAGAGGTTCGGACGGTGTCCAAGCGGCGCCCGGGCACTTAACAATGGCGAGCCAGGCTCCTTCCCTCAGCTACGTCGGGAGCAACTTTTTGCGGCAGAGGCTGGTGCTCTCCACGCTGAGCGGGCGGCCGGTGAAAATCCGCAAGATCAGAGCCAAGGATGACAACCCCGGCCTCAGAGGTTGGTTAGTGCGGGAGCTGCGAGGCGAATCCCTGGGGACGGTTTGGGAGGCGGGGAGGGGGGTTGAGGCGGGCGGTTGCTGCGAGTGCCTGTTGGAGGCTCGCCCGCTGAAAGGAGACTGGCCGGTGGACTGAATTCCCGTGGAGGCAAAGGCGGCTAGGTGCGCACCTCACATCGGTGCGCAAAAAAGACAGAGGCGACTCTTTGATTTTGCCCGCCGTAGCCTGGGAGAGGAGCCTGAGTTATCAGGCTGTTGATAAAAAAAAAAAGAATCTGTGGAATCCACAAGGTTGTGTGCTGCTGTGAAAAAAAAAAGAGCTCGGTTGGATCCGCCGGGTTAGCGATCTGCTTAAAGGACCATGGGGCGATATGCCAATCCCACCCTACCAATGCTTAGGCACCATGTCCCTGTAAATACATCAGGCTTTAGAGAATGTCAAATGATTCTCCCCCCCCCCTTCAGATTGCAGGTAGTCCTCGACTTACAACAGTTCCTTTAGTGACAGTTCAAAGTAACGGCACTGAAAGAAAGGAACTGGTGACCATTTTTTATACTTATGCCTGTCACAACATCCCATGGTCACGTGATCAACATTTGGAAGCTTGGAAATGGACTCATATTTATGACAGTTGTCGAATCCTGGGGTCACGCCAGTGGTGGGTTGCCTCCAGTTCAGACCGGTTCTATAGAACTGGTAGTAAAACTGGTGGGGGGGCTCCACCCACTGACCCTGATGTCATCAGAATGCTTCTGCGCATGTGCAGAAGCTTCCGCACATGCGCAGAACAGCGTGCAAGCGAAGCGCATATGTGCGGCACTGTTGTGAACCAGTAGTAAAGGTAAGTAGAACCCACCCCTGGGTCACGTGATCACTTTTTGCGATCTTTAGACAAGCAAAAATCAAACGGGAAACCAGATTCACTTAACTGTGTTACTAACTTAACAGTTGCAGTAATTCACTTAACTGCGTCAAGAAAGGTCCTAAAATGGGGCAAAACTCACTTAACAAATGTCTCACTTAGCAACAGAAATTATGGTTGTATGTTGAGGACTACCTGTAGAATATGGCAATGGCTTCCCTTCCCTGAACCATCTGTGCAGCAGCAAGCCATATCTGGGTGAGATGTTCCTAAGACAACAGCCTGCCCAAAATTAATACACTGAACCAAACAAGGTAATTAAGGAAATCCTTTGGTTATAGATTTAATCACAATCACCTTAAAGGAGCTGTAACTTTCCACTGCCCCATTTATTTATTTATTTATTTATTTATTTATTTATTTATTTATTTATTTTATTCATTCATTCATTCATTTTATATGCCCCCCCTTTCCGAAGACCCAGGGCGGCTCACAATACACTCAAAAAATCACTATAAAAACACTTAAAAATTAAAAACATTAAAGACATTAAAACCCATTCACACCATTCATGGCTGGATCTTGTCAGATCGCAAAGCAAGATCAACGGCCCCAGGCCTGCCAGAAAAGTCAGGTCTTCACCGCTTTTCAGAAGGCCAATAGGGTGGGGATGGTATGGACCTCAGGAGGTAACTGGTTCCAGAGAACTGGGGCAGCCATAGAGAAGGCCCTCCCCCGCGGGCCCACCAGCCGGCATTGTTTAGCTGACGGGACCCGGAGGAGACCAACTGTGGGATCTTACCATTCGCTGGGAGCTATGCGGTAGAATATTCCTTCCTAAGAATAAAAGGTACTATTACTTGGACTCAGAATGCTGCTTTTTACTGTCATATATCATGCTAAACAAAAGATTTTCAAACTATGGTTTGTTAACTAAACTGTAATCTTAAATTCACACATATTACCAAACCATAACTTAGCGTGATGGTGTGACTGAATCTGTTCGGCACAGTGTGGTGTTTGGGTTAAGAACACATTAGGGCACGCAGCTCAGACATTCAGAATTCAAAAAGAATTATTCCATAAATGACCTAGAACTCTTCCATTAATTAATAATTCTCTACATTGCCTCATGTGATGAAAAATATGGCATTTAGATTTTTTACATAAGATATTCAGTGCAATTATACTTGCTTTCTTGGACATTAGTTCCACTCTGTTATTGTGTGTGGTGTTGAAGCCAAAATTTGTTCCACTTACAAATGTTTCTTATTAAATTGTAAACCAGTTAACTCCTAAGGTTAGAGGTAAATCAATTTTAAAATGTTTTGGTAGGAATCAATTCCTGATTTTATATTTTTAAAAGCTTTTGCATAATTTTCTAGAGTGTCCTTCTAAATTTTGCACCTATTAGATAGGCTGGTATTTTACTTCATCAGTTGCTTCTACAATTACTTTGTTGGTTGATTGCTTTGTCATGATCTGAAGAATATAGTTCTCAGTGACTTGGTTAATTGATGAAGGTCCAAACACTTCAGTACTATGTTCTGAATACATAGCAGTTAGTTCTGAAATGTATTTCCTTGCTCTTTAGACAGAATTGTAGTTATCTCTCTTTTTACATCACTACTTTGTAACACTGATAGGCAACTTTTTCAGCCTAAAAGCCCACATCTGCTGCTGGATCAGGAGTTGATGCCCATACAAACATAACTGCCTTTACTGGAAAAAAGAGGATGATTCATCTTTTCTTCCGCTGATCTTTCTCTAGATTGTATTCTTCCTGTTACTATTGTTTATTAAGAAAGTAAGAGGTTTTATTTGGCTGGAGAATCTCAACATTGGCAATGGTAGCTTTTCTAACCCAATTGAGGTTTACAACTAGAGTAGACTAATGATTGATTATCAAGCTGCCAGGAGGAGCTGTCAAGTGATGGAGACCACCTAGGGCTACTCAGTGCTTGGTGTGATGGATGAAGAATGCCTGAGTTCAAATTTATAAGAAGTGACACTTTGGCCAGTTGATACATCTTAAATCTAACCTACAGACTGGACTTGAGTCTTTGGAGAAAGGCGGCATAGAAATTGAACTAATAAATAATAAATAAATAAGCTTGAGAATGAAATGAATCCATTCAGGGAGAATTTCCTAGTGGAAAGTAGGAATATAAACATATACACATTTTAATAGAAAAATACACAAGCTTTTTCTGTCTAAGGGTTGCATTTCATCTTTTTTGTACCTGAGTCACAATCCTGGAATTAAGTGGGTTCAGGGGAAAAGATGGAAAAAACCAGGGAAGAGGATTTGGATCTCATTTATATGTAATAGCAATAGCACTTAGACTTATATACCGCTTCACAGTCCTCTCTAAGCCATTTACAGAGTCAGCATATTGCCCCCAACAATTTGGCTCCTCATTTTACTCACCTCAGAAGGATGAAAGGCTAAATCAACCTTGAGCCTGGTGAGATTTGAACTGCCAGATTGCAGGCAGTCAGCATTCAGCAGAAGATAATTGATAAGATTTGTGTCATTTGAAGAGAAACCAGGGTATTAAGTGCAACTAATATTATACTCAATTATTTAACCATTGTGCCCCTTCTATCACATTTCCATTGCAATTTGACAGCAATTGGCAGCGGCTATAGTGCTGCACCCAAAGCTGCTTTGATGACCCTTGTTGGCCTGGGACTCCCAAGTTCCACACCTTTTTCTCCCTAACCCTTTCTCAATTAGCATCCTATTTTTCTTTTTTTACTGGCCTTATGTTAGTAGTTGCCATTCACCATTTCTGTAAAACATTTTTCTGCTTCCATGCCTGTGGAATAAATTGCCAGGGACCCCAAAGCAACTAGCACAAAGTGTGAGCGAAGACGTCGGCACTCAAAATCTATTCACAAGCCACATGAAGTGTTTGTGGGAGCCAATTTAATAAACACTGACGGTTTGAAAATATATAGCCTCCTGTAATCCTGTGATGTTTGGAAGAAAATTGATAGAAGCAAATATAGAAGTTCCTACTGTGCCTGACTTTTGCTTGCTGTGTGGTACCTCTGTCCCCCGTGTGCCTTGCTTAGTTTTTCCATCCCAAATGAAACTGGGAAAACATTTAAACTGCATTTCCTTATTAATCCTTTATTGACAATTCCCTGCTTCTTTCTTTTCTGATACAGCATGCTTTCTCTTCGGTCTCTGTTCCAGTGAAAGTTTCTCTGAATACGTGTAGTCCTTGATTTACAACAGTTTGTTTAGTGGCCGTTCAAAGTGGCATTGAAAAATGTGACTGATGACCATTTTTCACAGTTATGACCTTTGCAGAATCCCCAGGGTCACATGATCAAAATCCAGATTCTTGGCAAATGGTTGATATTTATGACCATTGCTTTGTCCAAGAATCATGTGATCACTTTTTGCGACCTTCTGACAAGCGAATTCAATGGGGAAGCCAAATTCACTTAACAACTGGGTGATTAACTTATCAACTGCAGTGATTCACTTAACAACTATGGCAAGAAAGGTTGTAAAATGGGGCAAAATTTACTTAACAAATATCTCGCTTGACAACAGAAATTTTGGTCTCAATTGTATACCTGTATTGCTTTCTGTTAATTCAGCCTTCTTTCTGGCCCAAATGTCTTTCTTTTACATTCCCTGATTTTGCAACCATAGCTCCCCTTATTCTATTATGCTGCTGCCATTTTTTCCTTTATATTGTAGAGGAGATAATACAGATAGTCCTTGATTTATGACAAATATTGAACCCAAAATTTCAGTTGCTATTCTGAAGTGAAGAATACAGTTGTGAAGTGTATTTTGCCCCATTTTACAACTTTCTTGCCACAGTTGTTAAGTGAATTGCTGCGGATGTTAAGTTATAATATGGTTGTAAAGTGAATCCAGCTTCTCCCGTTGACTTTGCTTGTCAGAAGGTCGCAAAAGATGATCACCTGAGCCCAGAACACTGTTAACCATCATAAATATGAGCCGATTGCCAGCCGTCCAAATTTTGATCACGTGACCGCTGCAGCGATTATAAGCTGATTGAAAAACAGTCTTAGGTCACTTTTTTTCAGTGCTATCGTAACTTTGAATGGTCACTAAACAAATGATTGTAAGTCAAGGACTACCTGTATTATTTTCCGTCCCATAATGACTTTATTAGCATTTTCTTTGTTCCTCCCTTTTTTCCTCTTATCCGCTCTGGTGGTCTCATTGCACCTTATTTTTCTTAGATTTCCCCTGTTATTTTTTTCTTCCTTAAATTCATGATTCTCTCAATACACTCAGAAATCCTGCTTGCCCTCCCCATTTTTGGGGGTGGCTGTACTCCAATCATGGTACTTTTATTTTCCCGGCAGCTCCTATCCTGGGAGCACGTGGGACAGCACTGAAGCTGACAGCAGCGTCTGAAAACTGGTGACAACACCACCAGGTACCTTCAAGTCAGTGGAAGAGCAGTAAGGCTATTTTGGATGGGCTCTTTGATGGCTTTTCTAATGCCAAACAGAGGGGTGAAAGAGCTGTAAGCCATAGATATTTGGACATGCAGACATCCCTCTTATAACTGGGGAAATCTATTTCCCTCAAGGTGTGGAAAGGAAATCACTGAACACTTAATGAGTCTTCCTCAGGCTACATGGAAGATGACTCAGACTTGCTTCTTTGCCATCTGAGGAACAAACCTGAAATTCAAGGTTGTTGGTTTTTTTCTTCATATTCCTAATTGTGGAATAAGAGAGAACATTTTATCTCCTACCAGTACTCCAGATAACAAAACAGGGCATAACTGCGGCAATACCAACTACAAATTATAATTACCCTAGAGTCTGATGCAAATTAATCATCAGCCATTCCAGAGCAGCTAATTATGGAAATCAATTGTGTAACAACTGTTATCACTAAATAATTGTATAATGATAACACTGCTTTGTAAATGTGTTATTTCTTTTTTTTTCCTTCCATATGACTTCTTTATTAGCAGAAATTTTAATTACTATTAAGCCAAGTGACTTACCAGAAAGAAAGAAAATTGAGGGTATTAATATATGCAAACCCCAAATTTATGAATAGTCTTCAAAATAAGACTCTCAGTAATAGAAAGCCCATTTAAGTGTAGAGAGACAGATGGGGTTTTCAGACTATTTATAACTGATGGAGAATGAGTGTGATTCCAACCTTGCATTGATTATTTGCAACAATAAAAGCCTGCCATATCTCTCCTATTATCTACTGGTCACTTTCTAAACCCTCAGAAAATAAATCAAAGGAACATAAGCATTTACAACAGCAATGAATCTTCTAAAATAATTTATATATAATAACCTTTATCCTCCTTCCTTCCTTCCCCAAAACCTGTACAGTGCATGACCCACATCATAGGAAGTGATGTTGCATTTTGAGCATTGCAATATCAATAACTAACTAAACTCACTCTATTGTTCTCTAAAGAAACATTAGTGTCCAAAATCTGCAGAACCTATTTCTTTTTATTGTTGTATGTGCAGATATACCCCTGTTTCTCCGAAAATGAGACATTCCCTGATAATAAGCTCAATCAGGCTTTTGAGCGCATGTGCTAAAATAAGTCTCCCCCCTAAAATAAGCCCTCCTCAAAAATATTTAAACATAGAGCTGGAAATCAGGTAAGACGGCAAGAGGAGCCCCATCTTGCTCCATGCACCCCAAAATAATAAGACCTCCCCGAAAATAAGGCCAAGTGCTGATTTCATAGTTCAAAAACATATAAAACAGAGTCTTATTTTCAGGGAAACATGGTAGAGTAGTTAATAATAATAATAACTTGATTGTCATTTTACGTGTATACACAGTATATCCATACAACGAAATTCACTTAACACCCAAAGACCAGGTCCAACAAACATAACAATCCCCAAACACACTCCAACCCACCACAATTTCCCACCCCTAAACCACCCAAATATCCGCAATTATAGTTCTGGGATAAAAACTACTCAGAAAACATGTGGTCTGACTTTTAATTGTTCTGTATCTTCTGCCAGAAGACAACAGTCCAAAAAGATTGTAAGCAGGATGTGAAGAGTCTCTGAGAATGTTATGCAACTTCCTCAAACAGCGAGATTCGAAGATGTCGTCCAGGGCTGGTAGCTGGAGCCCAATGATATTCTGGGCAGTTTTAATGATTCTCTGTAGAGTTTTTTTGTCCACTACAGAGTTGCTCCCAGGTTAAAGGATGTTTTAAATGAAGTATTGCCATTCTACAATTTTATGATTGCAAACAATCAAATGTAAGACGAGACTGCATTCTGGGTACTTGTTCTCTAGTGTTTTCTCTTGTTGCAAAAACAGGATTGTAGAAAATGAGGCATGGCAGTACCTGTTCTAGGACCCAGTGCCTTTCTTGGAATGGGTGGACTACAAAGTGTGAGTCTCAATGTTATAAGGGGATTTTAACAAGCAAAGCTTTCTTGAAACCCTGTCTTTAAAAAGGCCCTTGACTTGACATGCCCTGTGAAGACTGTAGTGCTTCAATCACTAGTTTCACTCTTCTGCCTTAAGAGGTTAACACCAAAGTCCTGAGTCCATTTGAAAGTCAGTATGACTGATCACACTGAGTTCAATTAATTTATAATTGAATAAGTCGCGAAATAGACAATGGAATGAGAAGAGTGCCGAATTGCATTGGATATTGTATATCCAGTTTAGGGCTATTAGAACAGGCATTGATATTATTGACCTGCTTCTCAAATTTATTTCTTAAAGGAAGATGGTGAATTTGCTTTTTCACTACAGTAAGGTATAAATCCAAATCAAACAGGTGAGAAAAAATAAGGACAGCAGGAATGAACGAAAAGATTTGGAACTAGAATATAAGTAATTAATGACTTTTGCTTATTTGGTGGTCTTATGGTGTTGCAATATTTTCGGTTACAGTGGTTTCATGGGTCTCTTTACATTATCTTTCTAAGTAAACCCAAGCACAAAAGCATGATGATTGTCCATCATTGCACTGACACCTGATAGTAACCCCCACTTCCTTCCAGAAGCTTCTGACGTTTCATTACAAAAATGATAGATTTCACTGACAATATTTTCCCCCTTTTTTCCGAAAATAAGGAACAAGAGTTAGAGGTGTCTGGTAGATAAATTACCTCTATTTCATTCTTTATTTTAATCTTCTTCTTTTTTTAAAAAAGCCAGAAACTGGCTAAATAGAAAAATGGAACTGGGTTAGAACAATAGTGCATATTTTATTTTGCAACATTGGGAAGTACAGTCCAACTGAAATCTTTGAATACTTTCTTGGATGAGAGGTTTGTTGTGTAACTGTATGCATAGAATGGCAAATAGGAGATTTTTGGAGGGAAAATAATCTTAGTGTTACTGATTTTTTCTATCGCAAAATCGGAGTAGATTTTACTCATTTTGTCTATTTTAATCACATGATTAACAAACTATTTTAACTGTAATATGACCACAATTACATGCTGTTTGATTTGTGAAGATTGCCCTAAAGATTCTTGGAATTGTTGATTAATACTAGCAATCTAATCTGATATGTGTTTCTCTGACAGATTTTGAGGCAAACTTTCTCAGGCTGATTGACAAGATAACCAATGGTTCTAGGATTGAAATAAACCAAACAGGTAATTATTTTTTTTTTAAAAATAGTTTTTATTAAGCTTTTTACTTTTAAAAACAGAAAAAGGAAAAAAGAACAAGGACAAAAATGGAGTAAAAAACGTAACAAACATAACAATACATTATATGCTATTTTTACAGCCTTCTGTATCGACATGCATATTGTCTATTTTTGTTCAGTTCTGCTACTGAATACATATAATTACATTATATTTATTTTCACAATCAATACTATGAGTTTAACAATAATTAGTAACATATAGTTCTTTATTTCAGTGATATTAACTTAAATTTCCCAATTCTTATTTAGATTTCTTTTTTCTATCAATTTATAGAATTTGTTCCACACTCTGTAATAGTCCGAATCTTCTCTTTCCTTAATTTCCATTGTCATTTTATCCATTTCTGCACATTGTAAAATTTCCTAGTCACTATTTCCTCTGATGGTATATTATTTTGTTTCCACCCTTGTGCAATGGTAATCCTTGCTGCCATTAGTATGGGGAACAAACAGAAAGTTTCAATATAGAGAAAGGGGAAATATTAATGTCACAAATTAGAGATAATTCGGAAATAAAGGAATTAAAAATTAAATCACAGGAATATAAAGTCCAGGCATTTGCTGATGATTTGGTATTAATTATTGAGGAACCTTTAGAATCTGGACAACTATTATTTCAAGATATAACCCAATTTGGTAAATTGATGGAGCTCAAAATAAACAAAGATAAAACTAAAATGTTGACCAAAAATTTAACGAATAGACAGAATGAATAACTACAGGAGAAACGGGGGATCTTGAGAGTTAAAAAAATTAAATATTTAGGAATATGGCTATCAGTAAAGTGTACCACGATTAAAAAAGACAACTATGATACACTCTTACAACAAATTCAAAAAGATTTGGAAAACTGGTCTAAATTACAAATATCATTAATTGGCAGAATCTCAATTATAAAGATCTTTTCCAAACTGTACCGATTAAATTAGAGAAAAACTTTTTCAAACAATTAAATAAAATTACATCGAAATTCATTTGGTCAGGGAAAAAACCACACATCAAATTTAAATTATTGCAAGATAGTAGAAATAGGGGCCGCTTTAGTCTCCCAAATTGGGAGCTTTACTATCAGGCTGCAGCTTTAACATGGCTCAAAGATTGGATACAGTTACAAAACAAACACATACTAACGATAGAAGGCCATGATCTTCAGATAGGCTGGCATAGTTTCCTCTGGGATGGGAAATATAAATATCATACATATTTTCAAAGATATATATTAAGAAATGCTCTCCTACAAGTCTGGGGAAAAATCAAAAAGAACTACTATACAAAAGTCCCAATTTGGTTATCCACAATGGAAGCAATACTACACCCCCATAGATTTGAGCAAAATGGTAAGATACGCAGAACTACTTGACGAAAAAGGAGAATTAAAATCAGTTCAAGACTTGAAAAAAACAAGGATTAAATTTGGAATGGTGGTCTTACTTACAAATTAAAACTAGATTTAAAAAAGATCAGGAACAATATGGTATATATAAGGAACAATTGGACATAGACAAAATATTATTAGGACCTGGAAAAAAAATGATTACAAAAATTTACAATCTTTTATTAAGATATAGAATGGAAGAAGAAACGGTAAAAGAAACGATGATTAGTTGGGCAAAAAATCTCAGACATAATATAGAATTAGAAAAGTGGGACAAATTATGGGAAAGAAATTATAAATTTATAATGGCGGTACCTTAATAAAGAAAATTTGTACAAAATGTTCTATAGATGGCATTTGGCACCAGCGAGATTGGCAAAAATGTTTTCAAATCTATCACCCAAATGTTGGAGATGTGGCCATAAATTAGGAACATACTACCACATGTGGTAGATGTGCCCTAAAATAAAAAAATGTTGGTTAAGAGCTGGTTGGAGGAAATCACATTACAAAAGATAGAATACAAACCGGAGCTCTTTCTATTAGGAACAATAGATCCAAAAATAGAGAAATCTTTGCAATACCTAAAAGAGGTAATTATTTTATATGTAGTGCTATTGGCATAAATGGAGCTCCAGTCTTTTGGAGCTGGTGGCATATTTGGAACTTTGAAGAAGATAATTGTTTAAAAGCACTATTTTACTAATATGTTATCTGTCCTTCCTTTTATCCTACCCCTGTTTTGATGGACATCTTCCTTCCTTCTACTTCTTCTCAACTATGTCCTTTTTCTAGGCAATTGAATCTGTGGCCAGACTAAGCATTGTATTGCAACTGCCCATCATTTTTTTCTTTAAAAAAAAGTTAAAAGCATCCAGTTAGGCTAGCTTCCAATTTTTTAAAATTAAAGCAACATAAAGAGAGATGGCTCACGGAACTTGATGGCTTCTAAGGGAGGTGCCCGTAGTCATATTTGTGTCATCATGTACCACATTGGGAACCTAACTTTGCAGAGCACAAGGGGACTTCCATTGAAGAGTTACACCTTTCAATAGGAAAGTAGATATGGGAGGAAATATAAATTGATACAGTGGTTGCAAGTGCTTAAGCTTGTGGATTTAGAGATCTGGGAAAGGGAATGGGTATTTTCTTTTTTTATTATTATTCATTTTTATTATAGAAACATTTGCAAAGTAAAAACAATACAAAATTAAAGAAAAGCAAAAGTAAAGTTAAGCAATGAAATGTAAATAGAAAAGAAATAAAAGAGAAAGGGAAGACAAAGAAAAATGTAAAGAAGTGACTTCCAATCTTATTTGCAGCAGTTAGAAATGCATTTGTACTTTTATCCTCTCTCTCTCTTGGGTTACACTGTGACTCCCTTCTTTCCATGTTCTACTCTTTCTAATAATCAAGCCCATAAATCACAAGTTTATTTTTTTGTATTGTTAACAAAAGGTTCATAAAAGGTTTCCAGGTGCTAACAAATATAATAGTTATCTTTTTTCTAATGAAGCAAATCAATTTTGCCATTTCTGTAAATTATATTTACTAAGGGAGTATGTATTTTCTTGTTTTCTAAGGCTTTCTTTTATTTGTAATTATGGGTAGATCTGCTTACAGGACAATGCAAGTCGTGTGTGTGTGTGTGTGTGTGTGTGTGTGAGAGAGAGAGAGAGAGAGAGAGAGAGAGAGAGAGAGAGAGGGAGAGAGAGAGAACGTTAACACTTCCTTTCTGTGCTTTTTCCCATTCCTGACCTTTATTTTCTTTCCCACCCATTGCTATAATGTCCTGGTTGCACAGTAAGAATTAACTACCACAAAGCTCTTCTGTAGGTTCGTAGAGTCATTTGTGCATATGATAGAGATTGATTGACAGGCAAGGCATATGTATTGCTTTTTGTCTCTATAGCACAGCTTTTACAATAACATTCCTGTTGTTTTTTTAACAGGTACAACTTTGTATTACCAGCCTGGTCTGCTCCATGGAGGTTCACTGGAACATGATTGTAGTGAAAATCGTAGTATTGGATATTATCTAGAGAGTCTTCTCTGCTTAGCCCCATTCATGAAACATGCACTAAGAATTATCCTCAGAGGTATAACCAATGATCAGATAGATCCATCAGTAAGTTGAAGGTCTACCAATTCATCGTTTCCTATTCCTAGCGCATTGTTCATACAGTGCTTTCACAGAATTGTGAAAGGGATGGAATAGAGTCAGGGGCATCCTATAGGAATGGGACTGTGTGTGTGTCAAAATAGCATGCATCCACACTATAGGTAGTTCTCGACTTACAACCATTTGTTTAGCAACCATTCAGAGTTACACTGGACCTGAAAAAAGTGACTTATAATTGGTCCTCACATTTACGATCGGCATAGCATCCCTACTCTCATATGATCAAAATTCAGACGCTTGGCAGCCATCTTGAATTTACAATGATTGCAGCATCCTGGGATCTAGTGATCACAATTTGCTATCTTCTCAGCTGGCTTCTGAAGACAAACAAAGTCAATGGGGGAAGCTGGATTTGCTTAATGACTGCATGATTCACTTAATAACTGCGGTGATTTGCTTCACAATCATGACCAAAAAAAAAGTCATAACTCAGGCATGAATCACTAAACAACTAAGTTGCTTAGTGATGGTCCCAATTGTAGTCATAAGTCAAGGACTACTTGCACTGAAGTCCCACCTCATTTTTACATGCAATGAGACCCATACAGAAAAAGGATTCATTGATTCCACAGGCACAGTCTTCTTGAATATGTAGTTCCCCTGTGGAATTCCCTTACGAAAACCCCACCTGCAAAGGAGGATTTGGGCATTAAAGAGAGAGAGAGGAAGCATACTATCAAATGCTGCAGCGCCCCATCCAGTGCATAGAGAAGCCTGTAGAAGAAAGATAGATAAGCCATTGATAAGGAGCCATGCGGGGTTTTTTTATGTGATGGCTCCCAAGAACAATGTGAGATTTCTTCACATGCTCAGTGTGTTTTCATTATTGCAGATTCTTTTTCTGTCTTCTGTCTTAATGTAACTTATTTAGAAAAAGTCTGTAAAGTGGTGGCCTTGGGGTCAGGATGCAATATTATGTGGCTCTCCTTTTTAAAGGTCGATGTCAGTAAGTCTTGAGGAAAAACAGCGTTAGGGAGAATCCTTGAGTACTTTGCTTGCCCCAGTCAGCTCATATATCCTCTGCATTGGTCCTTATAAGTTGATCTTGACCAACATAAACATAACTGAAAAGGCAATCCATTTTCAGGATTCCATGTATGTATTTGGATAACTATTCACCAATAGCTTAATGACTCTACAAGTCTACAAATGCAAGCCAGAGAAAGACATGTACAGGTTCTGAGACACTCCACCAGTTGGACCATCTGCACTTTTACCTTTTCCTACATTTTGGATAAAACAGATGAGAAGAGAAGTGGTGCGAACTATATCCTTCTCCTTTTAAACACTTTATAAAAATGGATGAGGACCAATTACTGTACATTTTTCTTTTTGGCCAGTTGACTCCCCTTTCCAATATCGGCTTGGTTAGCTGATTGTACAGAGTGGAGTGTTCAGTGTTGTTGGATAAAATGGCTGTAACTGAATGCCAAAATACTATCCCCACTGACTTGCACTGTCAGCATTGGTGGGAAGAATTGTCCAAGGAACTACTCAGAACAAAACAATACTCTCACCAACATGACAGGGCAAGCCACTACTATATAAACGGATAGCAAAGCCCACTCCTTAGTACTGATGATGTTACCTAGTTGGGTAATGAAATGCCTGCAAGAAAACCACTAAGCTCAGAGAGCAGCAAGAACATTATATGAATGTGCTGCAAGAATAACTTCACTTTCTTTCATAGAAATTTTTTCCTAGAAACAGTGGACTATGGGTGGCATTCAGTGCTTGTGAGAATGGATTAGTAGCTAATTTGTGCCTCGGGATTGAAAGATATTCTTTATATAGTTTATTGGTTGCTAATTTGTGATCTTGTCTTTTTTAACTTGTCAGTTAATATACAAACTTAACTTTTTTTCATAATGTACTTTCAATTTCTTGTTTCCTCAATATTGAAAGTGTTCTCATTTAATAAAAAAAGGTTTTGTAATGAATCTTTCAGGTGGATGTTCTGAAGGCAACTGCTCTACCTTTGTTGAAAAGATTTGGAATTGATGGTGAAGAATTAGAGTTGAAGGTAAGAATTTGCTATTGTTTGGAACATCGCTGCATTTAAGAAATGTCTTTATAAAATAAATTTCTATGAGTTCATATTTGTGAACTCACCATAGTATTGGTAGCCCCATCTTCTTCCTCTTCATTTTGGCAGCTGCATTAATTTATTAGAATCTTATCAATTCTCTGGATTTTTGACAGACAATCAAGGCTCTTTTTTATTTTTTTCAGATAATAAGGCGGGGTATGCCCCCCAAAGGAGGAGGGGAAGTGATCTTTGCTTGTCCTGTGAAGAAAGTATTAAAACCTATTCAATATATTGACCCTGGTAAAATTAAGCGTATCAGAGGTATGGCGTATCCTTCTTTGAATGTAGAGAATTCTAGACGCTCTTTTCATTCAAAGATTGAGTTTTTAGTTCTATATCCGCTTAATGCAGACACGTCTAACCTGCGGCCCATGGGCTGCATGTGGCCATGGATAGCTGGAATGCAACCCCAGAAGTTTGTAATAAAAATAAAATAAGTTTGTTATTTATATACATTAATTATATTATATATTTTATATGTGGTCCAAGACTATTCCTATTCATTCAGTGTGACCCAAGCAGCCCAAAAGTTGGAATGCCTGACTTAATGTATAAGTAATCCCTCTTGAGATCAATTATTGAATTCACATGTCACACTGGGTCAATACTGTGTGATCGGTTACCCTGGAACTCACTGACTGACTTTGGATCAATCTTCTCTTTGGGTTGCTGATATGGGGGGATAGACTTAAGGAAGGAATTAAGCTTCCCAGAAAAGATGGAATAAAAACACAATTTATAAAATGTGATTTGCTCTGTTTTAGCTTATTGTGTTATATGAGCCCAACCTATGCTTTCTAAGAGCCATGATTTATGGCTTAGCATATTATGCAGGTTCAACAAATTGTAGTTTATACAATTAAGCAAATGGTAAATTAGAACAGGATGCTTTGCAGTATTAGATATGATTCTGCGCATGATGGATGTGAAGTCCAAGAACATCAATAACTGAGCTGTGAATAAATAGCCTGAACTTTCTAGCAAAATATTCACTTTCACAACATACGGTGAGCAGGTGGAATTCAGATGCGTCAATTACAATATTTTTCCTTAGCTGTGGAACAAAGTCCTAAAACAATGCTACATCATGCAAGCATTTAATTCCTCATGAGTCCATTCATATCTAAATTCCTTGTTTAATTTGATTAATATCAGTAAATTAACTATGGCTGACCTTTTTTACTGGTATCCGTTACTAATAAAACACAATGAGATAGCATGACAAAATAATAAAGAGATAATCCATTTGTGAACTCACGAGAAGAATGTATGAAGATAAGAGTAAAGTACTTTATTAGTTATATACAATAGATTCCTGTGTGATCTTCATCTGTCCAACTTTTATCTCTCACAAATAATGACTATACAGGAGCTAAATTCAGGTATTATTTGCAGAGGATGGGGGTAACTACCATCTGATTTCTGTGGTGGTGGTTAACATTAAATTATTGGTTAACATTAGGCCACATGAGCCATCTCCTCAACATCAAATCCAGGTGAGGAATTGCCACCACTTTTTCCATGTTGAGTTGGCTGCTTTGAAGTTGGTAATTTGTCTGGAGTTCAGTATTACATCACTCTACAGTGGCTTTCTACAGGGTTAATATCAGAGTAATTGGATTTGGTATGAACTTTTGAACCAGAAAAAGCATTGGTATAAATAGTACATGCATAGTTTGGTTTACAATTTGCTTTTTGTGGTTGCAAAATATTCAAATGTCTATTGTGCATAAATGTGCATGTATTCATGAAAGAAATGCACCATAAGCCCTCTTCGGGTACTTGACCCTTTCTTTGTTTTCAAATGTATTCAGAAATATTTCCTTAGCTTCCTAAACCAGCTATTCGGTCAGGGTATCCCCCCAGATAGCAAACCGAATGGTGGATTCTGCGAGGAGCATCTTGAATAAATTCCTACCAGATATCTACATTCATACAGATCATATGAAAGGGACCAGCTCTGGAAAGTAAGTTTTCAGATAATTCTTTTGAATGTATATATTATGGCTTCAGAGATTTTCATGTGATCACAATACTATCTAATAGTATTTATTGCTATCAAGGGTTATCAGCGGTAGAATCTAGGAATTATTTGTGGATGCCAAAGGGGAACTTAATGTTGGCCACGGGTGGCTTATGCCTATTTTAGTCTATTCAACTTTTAATTATTTAGCCATTAGGTTATATAACCTCATTTTGGAATAACTACCTAGGGATAACCTCTTTGGAGAAAGAGCTTGCCCTCTCTTTCTTGAACCTGCTAGCAAGCTATCTCCCATCCTTCTGACATCTTAGAGATCTTCTGATTAGAGCTGCTGGCACCCACCTGTTTTCAAAACTTCTAGGAAAGGATTTCCTTTCACTCCGTCATCATTTGTATGTCAACCATTGGGTAGTTGAGCAGGTGCATTGCCCACAGAAGTCTTTGATTTGATCCTGATTTAAAAGGGTTAGGGTTAGCACCAGGGACTAATAGATACCCTTGTTAGACTTCTTGGAAAGCTGTTGCTGGCCAGAATAGAAATTGCTGGCATAGTGAGCCAATTGCTTGACCCAGTGGTAGACTGCTTGTTATGTTCCTAGATAATAAGAAAAATGAATGGCATCAAATTTGTGGTCGGTGTTTGGATTGGCTACCATGTATTTTTAAATACTTGTGTGTGATTGGCTGTCAAGGTTTGGACACTTATGTCAAAGACTTAAAAGTAAATACATTAAAAAAATGTTCTCTTCAGTTTCTTCTCTGCACCCATCTTTCTTTCAGGTCTCCTGGCTTTGGTCTGTCTCTCGTGGCTGAGACTACAAATGGGACTTTCCTTAGTGCTGAACTGGCCTCTAATCCCCAGGGCCAGGGTGCTGCTGTACTTCCAGAAGACCTTGGTGTGAACTGTGCAAAGTTACTCCTTGAAGAGATCCACCGAGTAAGTGGCTGATTCTAGGGCTCTTCTGAAGAATAATTGCTAGTCCATCCTCACATCTGGTGCCCTCCATATATGTTGAAATCTGAGCTTCCAGAATTCTGGCCATCCGGACGTGGTGATCCCCAAATATCAGGAAGCCACCAGAGATGGGAAGACTCTTTTAGAAGCTCGCATTCGTTCATGAGTTGTTCCATGCTGTTTGGAAAATCTGGCACCAAGCTGAGGAAGCCTGTGCTAATGCCTCCTTCATCATCCTATGCATTTTAGTCCTGTGCATATTTACGTTTATGTAATTTTAGTTAATTCTGCCCATATTTTATTACAATATAAGCTTTATATTCTCTAAAAGGTGGCAGTAGCAGAGTTGTATATAAAGGCTTTTTCCCCCAAATACAACAAATAAAATGCACCTTTCTTTTGGTTAGCAATTGGAAGAAGTCTATAAAGATGGTCCTTAGGTTACAATGGTAATTGGGAGAGGAATTTCCATTGCTAAGCGAGGCAATTGTAAAAAGTGATGTCACATGAATTCATCACTTAGTGAAGGAAGTCCCTGGAGTCCCCATTAACCAAGTTCCACCAGTCATTGGGCAAGGATCCACTCCATCAAAGTCATTCCTAGCTTGGCCTCTCCCAATTCTGAGCCCTTGTAAGATAAGGAACTGCTCCTCTTGAATTCCTCCAATTGGCCTATTCCACTCCTCTCAAAATCTGCTCCTTTGGCTACCCAGCACAGTGGCACTTCTCGGCAGCAGGTGGTGGTGGCAGCTGAGAAGTCTAGCCACAGTGTGGGGCTTAAGGTGATGTCACTGGGACTGGGGTAGGGGCCCAGATAGGTGGGGCAGCAGACAAATGAGACTATTGAAGACCCCAGTCCTCTACTTCAGGCCTAATGCTTCTGATGCTGCCACTGCCGCTGAGGGAGTACACGATCCAAGATGGCCAAATGGGTAGAGATGGAAGTTGGGGGAGAGATAATCAAAGTGCCCCTGCAGTTGTTAAGTGTGGGCTGACTGCCAAACACCAGAGTTTTGATTATGTGACTGAGAGCACTTCAGTTTCTGATTCTGTTTGTTTTGTATTTCACATGCACCCAGGCTGAGTTGGGCTCCATGGAACAAGCTGTCCTTGTGAAACAAATTGCCATGTGCCTCCTGTTACACCATTGCACAGCACTGTGAGATAACAGTGTGTCACAATTTCAATTTTGGGAAGCAGTTGTAGGATTATTTAAAGATATACAGATATCTCTGATATAATTTTGAATATACTGCTGTGCAATTGGATTTGTGAAAATAATTTTATGTTTTGACTTTTGAAATGTAAGAGCAGAGCCCCCCTCTGCTGTCTCCCAATTTCCTTTTCCCCTTTTATCTATAGTTTGTGCCTACCACAAAGCTTAATGATTAAAGCATTTCCTTTGCAGGGAGGCTGCGTGGACTCTATAAACCAAAGCCTCATTCTACTTCTTATGACTCTTGGGCAGCAAGATGTCTCCAAAGTCCTTCTAGGACCATTATCACCTTACACGTAAGTTTTCTCAACCACACCCACGACTGATTATTCTTGCTCAGTTTGTTAACTGAAGTGACAGGAAGCCATTTAGTGGCTGCTACTTGGAACAGTTAATGGCTGCCAAAAGAACCACTTATGCTAATGTTTAGAACACGCCCTGCAGTATGTTATTATTGTTTATATAATGCCATCAGAAAGTTTCTTATCAGTTCCCTGAATCAAGCTAATTTAGTTTGCTGAAACAGATTGCATTTACTCATATAGACACAGGCCAACATGAATTATAAACGTATGGTAACATGTTCCTTTGTAAAGTGTCTGTTGTCAGGAGTAACTCCCTGGCTTGCAATTTTGATAGCAATGACATTGAGTAGAAAGTATTTTGAAATAGCAGATGTTCATGTCACAAGTTTCAGCATGTTCTAGTCAGTACAGGTAGTCTTCAACTTACAGCAGTTCATTTAGTGACCATTCAAAGTTACAATGCCACTGAAAAATGTGACTTATGACCATTTTTCACAGTTACTATCTTTGCAGTATGCCCATGATCATGTGATCAAAATTCAGATGCTTGGCAGTTGGTTCATATGTATAACAATTGCAATGTCTTAGGGCCATGCGATCACTCTTTGCAACCTTCTCACAAGCAAAGTCAATGGAGAAGCCAGGTTCATTTAACAACCAGGTTACTAACTTATCAACTGCAGTGATTGACTTGAAACAACTGCAGCAAGGAAGACAAATGTCTCACTTAACAATAGAAATTTTGGGCTCAATTGTGGTCATAATTTGAGGACTACTGTATTCAAGAGAAACAGAGATCCATTCTGTTGGATCCGAGAGCCAGTTTGGTGTAGTGGTAAGGATACTGGACTAGATAGAACCAGGGAGTCTGAGAGTTCTAGTCCTTCCTTAGGCATGAAAACCAGCTGGGTAACTTTGAGCCAGTCATTCCCTCACAGCTCAGCTTGCCTCACAGGAATTTAGTTGAAGGGAAAATAAGCAGGTAGGAGTAGTATGTATATGTATAAGCTGACTTTCTTTGTAAAATAAATAATAAAGGCAGGATAAAAATTAAATATGTTGCCTTGAATTGTATAAAATAAAGGCACGGTAGTTATTATAAGCACAACAATGTGAAATTACGGCTGCCAGTTCTTTAGCTGGTGTTAGCCTTCATATGGATCAAGCTTTTCTTCTTACTGCAGTGTGACTATCGTGTTTCGATGTACTAGACTGTGAACTGTCCTTTTTCGGTTATCATGGTACCGGTGCTGTATGTATGAAAGGTACAGTACTGTGATAACTGAAGAATGATCGTGCCATCACAATGAGATGGGTTGTACTATGAAATTACTGCTGGGCATTGTTATATACTTTTGAGAATCAAGTAGGAGTTTTTGAGATAGAAGGAGGAGAGGAAGAATTTGTATGCCTCATTGATGGATAATAGTCCATTAGTAATATAGGAAAGTGCAAACATTCTGCATGGCTTAGTCATTAAAAAAATCTTTTTTAAACTGGTAATAAGCTTATGAAGCCAACTTCTCCGAGTAATATTTTGGAAATGTTGTTAAAATTCCATGCAGACTTTTTAAAGAATTCTCCAAATATTATTCATAAATGCTTTTTAGCTTCAACTGTCTTTTGTCTTAATTAATAGGAAACTTTACTTTGGAGATAAGCAGTTTCGCTCACCTACATATTTATTTATTTTTACTTTTTATAACATTTGACAATGGAAAAGTAATGTATTTTATAAATAATCAGGTAGACATTTTTCATGAATAGGTACACCTTCTTTTGAAATGCAGAGGTTGTTTGTGTTGACTACAGTTTAGAAAAAGAGATGTATACTTATAGTTGTTTTTTCCTTTTCTTTTAGAATTGAATTCCTACGACATTTGAGAAGTTATTTCCAGGTTATGTTTAAAATTGAAACCAAACCGTTTGAAGATGAACGAAAGGGAGGTGAAAAAGTCTTAATGACCTGTGTTGGCATTGGGTTTTCTAATCTTAGCAAAACAGTAAGATGATACTTTGCTCATGGATTTCAATTAAAAAATACAAAAATTAATTTTCTATTGATATACTTTCATGCGCATGTTTTACTCAGGAAGAGTATGTGGATTTTGTGTGTGTGACTGACTTTCACTTATTAAAGCAGTAGTTGCCATTTTAATCCCTTTGAAAGATGTTTGAGACTCCATTATGAACTTTAAGTGTATATATTGAAGGTTACATTTATTGAAGATACTTCTAGACATTTACAATTGGTTTTGGAGCTGGAAATGCAATCTACATACCGTATTTTCCGGTGTATAAGACGACTGGGCGTATAAGACGACCCCCAAATTTTCCTGTTAAAATATAGGGTTTGGGCTATACTCGCCGTATAAGACTACCCCTCTTCCAACGCACACCAAATAAAAATTTAAAAAACATCAACTGGCTCACCCACAATGTAAAAGCAGTTGTGCTAGACCCAAAATGGCCCCTGAAACAAGCAGGAACCTCACACAGCCACAAAAAGCCCAAAAAACAACTTTCACACTTTACACACACACAACACAACACAACACAACTGGCTCATCCACAATGTAAAAGCAGCTGTGCTAGACCCCAAATGGCCTCTGCAACAAGCAGGAACCTCACACAGCCACAAAAAGCCCAAAAACCCAACTTTCACACTTTACACACACAAAATTCCACATACAGCTTTGTGAGATTTTGTGTGTTTGTGTAGTTAGAGTGAAACACTACAGAAACACACTAAATCTCAGAAAGCTGCACAAATATTATTTTATTTTATTTTATTTTTATTTTTATATGAAAGCTAAATTTAAACTTCCTAAACTTTAATGGCTAGGTCTAAAAAAGAACAACTAAAAAAAACCCCAATTAACTATTTTTTTTTTAAAGATCCCAAAGGGGAAAAAAACTTACCCAATAGAACAGGGGTCTCCAACCTTGGCAACTTTAAGACTTGTAGACTTCAACTCCCAGAATTCCTCAGCCAGCTTTGTTTTGCTGGCTGAGGAATTCTGGGAGTTGAAGTCCACAACTCCCTGCCTGCTTGATTGCAGGCAGGGAGTTGCTTGCTGATGGAATGGATTCAGGCAAGCGAAGCAAGGCAAGCAGCTAAGGCAGTGGTTCTCAACCTTCCTAATGCCGCGACCCTTTAATACAGTTCCTCATGTTGTGGTGACCCCCAACGATAAAGTTATTCCTAAAACCATCAAAAATATGTGTTTTCCGATGGTCTTAGGCCAGGGGTCCCCAACCTTTTGGACCTCAGGGACCACCAACTTCATAATTTTAAATTTCGCGGACCACTAATACGAATCCAGTGCACCGCTTGCTGAAGCACCTGGACTCCCAGTATGGGATGGGGTCCTTCAGGCACTCTCCCTCCTGTCTGTCTCTCTCTCTCTCTCTCTCCCACTCTTTCTCTCTCATTCTCTTTCTCTCTCCCCCTTTCTCTCTCTCTCCCCACTCTCTCCCTCTCATTCTGATTCTCTCATTCTGATTCTCTTTCATTTTCTCTCTCTCATTCTCTCTGATTCTTTGATTCTCTTTCATTCTGTCTCTTTTTCTGTCTCTCATTCTCTCTCTCTCTCTGACTCTCTGTCTCTTTCTCTCATTCTCTTTCATTCTGTCTTTCTCTCTCTCTCTGTCTCTCTCTGATTCTCTCTGATTCTCTTTCTGATTCTTTGATTCTCTTTCATTCTGTCTCTCTGTCTCTCATTCTCTCTCTCTCTCTGATTCTCTCTGTCTCTTTCTTTCATTCTGTCTTTCTCTCTTTCTCTCTCTGTCTCACTCTGATTCTCTCTCTCTCATTCTCTCTCTAATTCTTTGATTCTTTCATTCTTTCTCTTTCTCTGTCTCTCATTCTCTCTCTCACTCTCTCTCTCTGATTCTCTCTGTCTCTTTCTCTCATTCTCTTTCATTCTGTCTTTCTCTCTCTGTCTCATTCTGATTCTCTCTC
Source organism: Arizona elegans (assembly GCA_022577455.1). Lineage (NCBI taxonomy): Eukaryota > Metazoa > Chordata > Lepidosauria > Squamata > Colubridae > Arizona > Arizona elegans. The sequence continues at coordinate 25,404,955 of JAKOOJ010000008.1, read as the reverse complement.
TCATTCTCTCTTTCATTCTTTGTCTCTTTCTCTCTCTGTCTCATTCTGATTCTCTCTCTTTCTCTCTCATTCTCTCTCTCTCTCATCTCATGGGCCAGCCAGTGTCTTGGGGCTGAGAGGAAGTCAAGCATCTCCCTGAGAGACTGAGGGCCGGAAGAAGTGTGGGAGCGAAGCACTACTTGAACTTGTGTGGCATGAGCATTCGCCTTGGTATATTTGCGGCGCAAGGCAGCCTTTGTTTCCTGCTGCTTGGGATTCAGAGCGGTAAATGGTGACTGGTCCGGGGAGCAGCTGGATTTTGCAGTCCCAAGCATTAGGAGATGAGGGCTGCGACTCTTACAGCGCTCTTACAGCGGAGAGAAAAAGCCGGATGCCGCTCTCCATTGCAGACACCAGATCGCCCCCCTGCAAGCTCTCCTCTCTCAAGCAATCCAACCAAAGTTTCCAGCCCCGCTTCAGGGAGTGCTCCTCGAGAGATGAGATCTTGCAGGGGGCTAATCTGGCGTCCGCAATGAGAGCAAAATCCAGCTGCTCCCCAGACCAGTCACCATTTACCACTCTGAGTCCGAAGCATTAGGAGATGAGGGCTGCCACTCTTACAGCGGAGAGAAAAAGCCGGATGCCGCTCTCCATTGCAGACACCAGATCGCCCCCCTGCAAGCTCTCCTTTCTCAAGCAGTCCAACCAAAGTTTCCAGCCCCGCTTCAGGGAGCGCTCCTCGAGAGACGAGATCTTGCAGGGGGCTAATCTGGCGTCCACAATGAGAGCAAAATCCAGCTGCTCTCCAGACCAGTCACCATTTACCACTCTGAGTCCCAAGCATTAGGAGATGAGGGCTGCCACTCTTACAGCGCTCTTACAGCGGAGAGAAAAAGCTGGATGCCGCTCTCCATTGCAGACACCAGATCGCCCCCCCCCCGCAAGCTCTCCTCTCTCAAGCAGTCCAACCAAAGTTTCCAGCCCCGCTTCAGGGAGCACTCCTCGAGAGATGAGATCTTGCAGGGGGCTAATCTGGCATCCGCAATGAGAGCAAAATCCAGCTGCTCCCCGGACCAGTCACCATTTACCACTCCGAGTCCCAAGCATTAGGAGATGAGGGCTGCCACTCTTACAGCGCTTTTACAGCGGAGAGAAAAAGCTGGGTGCCGCTCTCCATTGCAGACACCAGATCGCCCCCCTGCAAGCTCTCCTCTCTCAAGCAATCCAACCAAAGTTTCCAGCCCCGCTTCAGGGAGCGCTCCTCGAGAGACGAGATCTTGCAGGGGGCTAATCTGGCGTCCGCAATGAGAGCAAAATCCAGCTGCTCCCCAGACCAGTCACCATTTACCACTCTGAGTCCGAAGCATTAGGAGATGAGGGCTGCCACTCTTACAGCGGAGAGAAAAAGCCGGATGCCGCTCTCCATTGCAGACACCAGATCGCCCCCCTGCAAGGGAGGCGCGCTTCAGGGAGCGCTCCTCGAGAGACGAGAGTTTGCAGGGGGCCGATCTGGCATCCGGATTAGAGAGCAAAATCCAGCTGCTCTCCGGATCAGACGCCATTTACCACTCTGAGTCCCAGGCAACAGGAGAGGAGGGCTGCCTTGCGCCACTCCTGACACAAATATACCAAGGCGGAATGCTGTTGTCGTACAAATGAAAGTAATGCTTCACTCCCACAGCTTCCAGCCATCGTAAACGCCGCTTCTTCCCGCTTCTGCCGCCCCCTCCCCCACCGCCACAATAGCACCATTCATTCCGGATGGCGAGGGCTGCGCTCGTTTTTCTGTATTGCACCACCTGCAAAACCCCTATGAAAGGGTTGTTTGACCCCAACCACTGAGCTAAGGTAAGCAAGCCGGAGGGGGAAAAGTTTTTCCCTTCTCCATGGCTCTGGCGATCCCAGCTGAATTGCCTGATTAGCAGGCAAAGCTGGGATCGCCAGAGCTTGGATCGCCAGAGCCATTTAAGGCTCGTTAGAGCCTTTCGGGCTGGTCTGCCTGGTTACAGGAGAACGACACCCGGCGTATAAGACGACCCCCGACTTTTGAGAAGATTTTCATGTGTTAAAAAGTCGTCTTATACGCCGGAAAATACGGTATCTATTTTTTCCTTTTATTGTAGAAAGAGCATGTGCTAAAATCTTGTTCAAAATCAGATGCAATGATAAATAAATTTGTGCCATACAGTCTTAAAACTGTAATTGAATTTTTCCAAGGAAGCTCTTCAGTATGTGTCAAATTAAGGTGGATTTTTGTTATCAGGTTTTTTTTCAAAAAGGAAAACTTTAAAGATGATCAACTGCAAAGCAGCTCTCCATGGAGAAGGAAGAGCTCTTTTCTATAAGATCTTCTTTCTTGACCTTAGGGTAAAGAAGTATGAACAGAGATTTAGCCTTTTATTCTGAGTAAATGGATGCTAAAACTACTTGTCACATGTTTTTTCTTAGTCAGATGTAGTAACAGTTGATACAGAAGCTTATTGATTCCATGGTGTAGCAACTTCAATTTTCTGTATCTGGAAGTAATTCTTAATCAGCAATTGGTTCATGGAAATCTTACACAACGGATGGCTGTTTTTCTGCCAATCAAGCAAAATTCTTCTGTATCTCTGAATGATTTGAAACCTGTTTTCTACCTGGAAGATAACCTATCAACTGATTCATGCATTCTTTTTAATTGTTTATATCTGCTCTCTTTTATTCCTTTCCATCCTCCTACAACAATCTCTCACACTGGGGATTATCATTACAAACCACAAGCAGGTTCTAAAGAAAAGCCATTGTCTTATACTCTACATATCCTGAAGTATGAATAAAAGCTGAAATTATATCCAGTTACCTCACTTGTGCACAAAAATAAAGAACTTGGGAATAACACAAAATAAAAAATGGGAATAAAAAATGTAACACACATCCCTTGCTATATTTTTTTACTATTTCTACAGGAATAAAAGTTTCCTAAATTAAATGATGTTCTGTGAATGACTTGGACTTTTCCAGCTTGAGGAAAATTCAGGGAAATGGAAAACTTCCACTTGCAGCAAATCTTATTTCTTGAACTTCTGATTCTATCCCCTTTTTTAAAAAAAGAATAAAACTTTTCAGTCAGCAGGTTTGGGTGTGGCTAGATAGTCCTCAACTTAGATCCAGAATTAAGCCCAAAATTTCCATTGCTAACCAAGGCAGCTGTTAAGTGAGTTTGTCCATTTTATAACTTTTCTTATCACTGCAATTGTTAAGGGAATCCCACTTCCTCATTGACTTTGCTCATCAAAAGGTCGCAAAAGGTGATCACATGACCCCAGGATACAGCAACTGATAGTTGCCAAGTGTCTGAGTCCATGAGAACGGTTCAACTGTCAAAAGTGGAGAAAACAATCATGTCACTTTTTTCAGTGCTGTTGTAAGTTCAGATGGTCCCTAAACGAATGGTTGAATTTGAGAACTACCTGTACATAATGGGCTCTCGAATGCACCCTTTAGAGCAGGGGTCTCCAACCTTGGCAACTTTAAGACCTGTGGACTTCAACTCCCAGAATTCCTCAGCCAGCAAAGGAAAGCTGGCTGAGGAATTCTGGGAATTGAAGTTCACAAGTCTTAAAGTTGCCAAGGTTGGAGACCCCTGCTTTAGAGAGACTGAACAAATCTTTCTTACTGTCTTCTCAGCAGACTCAGTTCCTGAGTATGTTTTAATCCACTTTATGGTGTCTGCTGGTGACACAAGGTAGATAATTTTAGCAAAGCAATTCAATGCAATACAAAATTAACATATTGTATCTGCTGATTCTGCAAAAATGTACAGGTTTACTAATTTATAATCAAGTTTAACCAGAAATAACCGGGACAAGATAAATTGGCACATATGTGGTGAAGAACAATACTTTCATCAGGCTAATTTTAACTTTATTAAACCATCCTCAGGCTCAACATCACAATAGTTCAGATGTACAGGTATTACACCTTGATTGCTTTGGAATGGAGAGGGACATGCATTTTTAACATTCATTTACATATATACAGTAAACTAATTGAGCGCAAATAGAGGCATACACCATTAATACCATGAACGTGTTTCTTTTTTTAATTAAAAAATAATTTCATGAGTGAAAACAGTACAACCCAAAGCAATAATGGTAGCCGTTTATAATAGCCACCAAGTTGGAAGAGTTCCTGCCGCCCTCTAAATGAAATAGAATAATGGGAATTAATCCAGAAGGATAGTGGTGCCATTAACAATACTAAAGCACTTGATTTGCCTTATTTAAGCCAAAAGAGGTAGAACTTGAGCGTAAAGGTTAATGCTCTTTATTGACCTCTATCAAAGTGGACACTGGTAACAGATCTGAAAAGGTAAATCTTCCTTGGATTAAGTTTGATTTCTGGGACTACATGGTGTTTTAATGATTTTTTTTTCCTGCCAACCATACAGAAATGGTTCACTACTGCTATCTTTGGTGTTTCCTTCAACTTGCCAGTCTAGCCAACAGGTTTCAGATTTTCCAGTCATCTTCTACCCAAATATTCATCAAGTGTGACCTTTTTTTTTTCAGATTACTCAAGTGTGGCTAAGTATTACTATCTCTTGTGAGGTTAGGGTAAACACGGAATGCACATGTTCCCACACCCTAGCATAATACTTGGTGCAATGGTTAAGTTTCTGGCCTAGAAACCAATGAGTTGTGAGTTCTAGTCCCTGAAAGCAAGCTGGGTGACCTAGGGCCAATCAATTTCAGCCCAACTAGCACGCAGGGTTGTTGCTGTGAGGAACATAGGAGGGGGAAGGAGTAGGTATGCTTGCTGCCTTGACTTACTTATAAAATAATAAAAGCAGAATAAAAATCTAATAATTGCTTCATGGTCAAGCTATATCTTGTAATTCTGTTTGTTCCTCCCAATTTATCAGTTTGTTCCCAATTTATTTATTTGACAATGGCATTATGTATATACAAAGTGGCAGAGTTTTGGCTGCATTATCATCTTTGCCCCTTTGTCTTTTTTTACTTCCCCTGTGGATGCTGATATTATTAGATTTATCTCCTATCCTTTCTCCCAGAGCTCAAGGTGCCTCACATGAAGATCTCTTAATTTTATCATTTGAGAGTGCTTGTTTGGTTCAAAGGTTTGTGGTGCATTTCTACAACTGAAAAAAAACCTGCACCTGGCTCTCCACAGAACTAATTTAACACTTCAGTTACTATACCACAATAGTTATTTTGGATAACTATTTGGAACAAAGCTATTGGTTGCCTGAGATTCAAACCAAGAATGAGGCACTTTTTAAATATCTGACTGGATTCACATGATGTCCTCATGGTCAACTTAATTTTATTTACTCAACCCAGTTTTCTTGGTTTGCATGGCTACTGAACCCTAAAATAGCCAAGGGCTGGGTTTGTAAAATATGCTAGACTAAAATGTGTGGTTGGCTGACTTCAGTATGGTAGACAGCCACAACTTTTCTGTCTCAGTTGAGACAAAAGCAACAGGGATCTAATCTTTCTTGTCTCAAGTTCTGATACTTGACTTTTTCTCCTGGTCACTGTTCCCTTTGTTAAATATGGAGCAACTGCTTTAATGACCAAAGAAAGGCATCTGAATAAACAATGCCCCATCTCTCAGTGTGTTTAATTTTAAAATAAGTTGTTTAACTTTAGATTTTTGAATCCAACATATTTGCCCCAAAAGTGGGAAAAAATACCAAATTTTCTTAAAACAGTGTTTTGCTTCCAATTTGGGGAGCATGTTTTGGAAGATGCAAAGTCACATGCGCCCAACAATTGCCTTCTCTAATTTATGGCTACATTTATGTGTTGTGCAAACTCAGCCAAATTTGATTTAGTTAATTCTTCCAGCCATAAGAAACTAATTCCAATTGGGTCAATGACATGAATGAGGACACTTTTTTCCCCAATATCATTTGCTGATTAACTGCCCCAGCTGCAATTTATTTTCCATTGCGCTGCTCCTCCAATCCATGGATGGGTTGTATCTCCTAGTTGCTGGGCAAAAACTGAGTGCTAAATTAGATCCCTTTGCCAGGCCACGCCCACCTCCACCATTAACTCCAGTCTTTCTCACTCAGTTGCTGTGGAAAGTTGGCTATTTGAGTGCTCTACTTGATAGTAGTTTAAACCTTCCCTTTTTTATTTTATTTTGTTATTTTTGTGTGCCAAATTCATTTACTGTGATTCTGAGGAGGACTACTTGCAGCGCTGGTTTGCCTCGGGCGTGCTTGGGGCTCCAAGCTGCCGGGCTCTTCTCACGGCCGTTCAGGCCGCAGCGCGCCGGATTCCGACCCGGCTGGGCGGATCCGTGCTTCTCCTTGCCGCTGGCGACGTGCTAGTCTACTGGTGAGCCGGTAGAGCTGCCGTCGCCTTCCCACGGACCATCGAGCGGCTCCGGAGCGCTGGCCTAGTCATCGGGCGGCCTCCGATGATTGCAAACAGCTGAGAGGCGCTAGTAGAGTGGTGCGGATTACGGAGGCAAGCAGCGGCTGGGGGCAGCGACGTTCGCCATTGGAACCAGCTGCAAAGAGGCGAATGGATCACAGGCCGTGAGTTTTGAGTGCTGATTGCACTCCTTTTGTCGCAGGGCACTCCGGAACGTTTCTGACTCCGTTGCGGCCGCCATTTTGTTTTCGGGCCTTGTCGGCGTGGCGGCCGCCATTTTGGAGAGACCCTAAAAAAAAAAAAAAAAGAGGAAAAGGCTGCCAGCGTTTCTGAGGGGCTTTATCAATATCATTCCCCAACGCGTGTTTGAACTCTGGACTGGGAAGGGCGAACTACAGATCTCCCCATTACATTGTTGTGGACTGCCTTGCCTTTGGGGTTTGAGCTCAGCAGCTTCTGGGCCTGCTTCCCCCTACTCTGCATAGTCCTCACTGTGGGCATTCCTTGAAGGAGCCTCGGTGCTGACCTCTGGGGATTACTCTACTGCTTGCCTGTGCACCATCCATACTCGTTGATGGCGGACATCCCCTTATCTTCTGACTCGGAGGGCGCAGCCAGTTACCCTGCCCCTCAACACAAATCGGGCAAAAAGAAAGCCAAGTCCAGATCTCATAAGCCCGGTTCGGCCTCCAAATCTTCGAACGTGAATAGGGCGGAGCAGAGACGCCATGAGGCTTTGGAGAAACAATTCGAGAGGGCCCAACAACAACAACATCAGTCAGCTCTGTCAAAACAGGACTGTTCTGGTCACACTGGAAACTTACAGGCCGGATCCTCTTCAGGATCTTCTACGGGACTGACTGAATCCAATCTACACTGTTCTAAAGGGGTCTCAAGGTCCTTGCCTGATGTCTCGGGTCATTATTCTTCACCCTCTGATGTAAGGCGCCAACCAGAGGCTACGTTCACGCCCACTGTGGCGGGGCTTCGCTCGGAGGTGCCCGCAACTGCTGCCAATTTCCAATCCTTGTTGTCGGATGCTCTGGCAAAGATCTTAGCAGCAGGCATCCAGCAAGAGGCGACTAGATCGACCAATGTCTCTCAGCCTACTCAGGCTCAGACTTCTGTCGATGATGCGGTTCCTAGTACCAGTAGACTCCGGCCTGTCGTTTCTTCTTCGGAGGAGTCTGAGGAAGGAGAAATTTGCCCGGAGGATGTCGAATTCTCAGAGGATGAGGATCTCCCCCCCCCGAGAAGCCCGCCTTTACAAACTTATTCCGTCCTTCTGTCTTCAAGTCCTTACTCCACAAAGCCAAGATTGCTACGGGGTTTGGCATAGCTGAAAAGTCTACTAACAAGCCATCTGATGCTCAACACCCGCACGATGCACTCTTCCAGGTGTCTCAACAAGACCAGGACGTGATTCCGTGCCCACCCTTATTCTCCAATGTAGTTACATCGGCCTTTAACCAACCTGGCTCCCTGACCGCTCCGAGTGGCCTCGACAAGCGTCTCTATTCGGCTGAGTCCCAGTTGGAGGACCTGTTGGCCGTTCCTTCAGTTGACGCCCCTGTCGCAGCTTTATCGTCTTCTTCGATGCTAACGTCGGATGTGGTCGACGGTCTTAAGGCGGAAGACCGCAAGATGGAGATGGGGTTCCGTAAGGCGCACCAAGCAGTGGCCTGGGCGATCAAGGCTGCTACGGCTACGTCATTTTTTAATAGAGCTTCACTAATCTGGCTCCGCTAACTGCAGGAGAGGCTACCTGCTGCTGATATCAGGCTGCACCAGGACATTAATAAACTTGTAGCAGCGATTGAATACTCCGCGGATGCCTCCTTGACTGCGACGAAATTTGCCTCACGAGCTATGGCAGCGACAGTGACTAATAGGCGTCTTTTCTGGCTGCAGAATTGGCGTGCCGATAACAAGGCTAAATGGAAATTGGCCTCTGCGCCTTTCACGGCCCCTTCACTGTTTGGACCTTGTCTAGACCCAATCTTAATAGAAGATAAGGATAAGCGTAAGGTGCTACCATCGTCCTTTCGTCGCTCCGAACGGAGATATGCTCCTTACACTCCACGTCAGTCCTTTCGGTCCTCGGTCGGGTCAGGTGGCTCATACTACCAGCGCCCCTATTCCCAAGTGTCTGACCGAGCATCTGACCGGCAGTCCTTTCGAGACAGGCCCAGGGCTCAATCCCAGGCGAAGCGTCCCTTCAGGGGTTCCAGCTACCGACCCCCCCGCAGAGGGAAGTGACTCCTTGCTTCCAGGTCCTATTGGGGGTCGACTACAACAATTCTACCTCCAGTGGGGCCTCTCGACAACCGATGTTTGGACACACAAGACCATTCAACAAGGTCTGCGCCTAGAATTCCATTCTCTGCCCCCCAACAGTTTTCGCCGCTGCCCGATCCCTCGGTGCAAGGTCCAGAGGGAGCTCATGGAAGCGGAGATCTCTCACCTTCTATCCATCAATGCGGTGGAACCGGTGCCCAGGGGCCAGGAGAAAACTGGATTCTACGCTACCTTATTTCTGGTGCCCAAGTCATCAGGGGGCCACAGGGGCATCTTGAACCTGAAACGTCTCAATCAGTACATTCTGTATCGCAGGTTCAAGATGCATTCCCTCAGGACGATCCTGGCATCTGTCAGACCAGGGGACTATCTTCAGTCTGTAGACCTGCGCGAAGCATACCTCCATGTCCCAATCCACCCACTGCATCGTCGCTATCTCCGCTTCGAGTACAACGGCATGCATTTTCAGTATCGTGCGATGCCCTTCGGGCTGTCATCGGCCCCCAGGACCTTCACAAAATTGGTGACGGTGGTCGCAGCTTCCATCAGGTCTTGTGCTGTACGTCTCAGCTGTTACCTAGACGATCTTCTAGTCATGTCGGAGTCACCATGGCAGGCACGGGAGGACATGAAGATGGCCCTCCAGGCGTTACAGGACCACGGCTTCTCCATCAATTGGCAGAAAAGCCATCTGACACCTACGACGCGGCTCCAACACCTGGGTGCGGTGATCGATTCGCAGCTGGGTCAGGTTTTTCTGTCTCCGGATCGCATTCAGGGCATCAAGTCCACGGTGCGACATGTTCAATCCCGGAGGAAGGTGTCCCTGCTCCTGCTGAATCAATTATTGGGGAAGTTAATATCCTGCATCCATATCGTTCCATGGGCACGCAGGCATTCGAGACCGCTGCAGTGGCTGTTGCTTCCCTTTCAGAGAGCACACCGCAGCACATCGGCTCATCAAATTGTCTTACCTCCACAGACCAGACTATCGCTCACTTGGTGGAGGTCTCCTGCTCTACTGAAGGGAAGTGTTTTCATCAAACAGGACCGGGTGGTGCTGATTACCGACGCCAGCCTTGCGGGCTGGGGGGCCCATCTGCGAAACGAAGTCATTCAAGGTCAGTGGTCTCCAGCGGAGCGGACGAACAGCATCAATTGGCTGGAGTTGAGAGCTGTTCGTCTCGCGTTACGCCACTTCGTACACGCCTTGGAGGGGCAGCACGTCTTAGTTCGGACAGACAATGTCACCACCAAGGCTCACATAAATCGGGAGGGGGGCACACGTTCCAGACTCTTGATGATGGAAGCAGAGAGTTTGTTAGCATGGGCGGAGCGACACACAGCGTCTCTGGTGGCGGACCACATCTCGGGGCAGGACAACATCATGGCGGACTGGCTCAGCAGAGAACTCATAGACCCTGCGGAGTGGTCGCTCAATCCTGCCCTCTTCGAACAGATTGCGAACCGATTTGGTCGGCCTCAAGTAGATCTCTTCGCAACGCTCCAGAACGCCCTGCTGCCGAGGTTTTACACCCGTTACCCGACCAGCGGATGGAAGGATTCGACGCCCTGCGTTGTCGGTGGCCCCCCGGACTCCTTTACGCCTTCCCACCTCTACCGTTGCTTCCCAGACTAATTCGGAAGCTGTTATTGGAGAAAGCCGAGTTGCTTCTGATTGCGCCTCAGTGGCCTCGCAGGACTTGGTATGCGGACCTAGTGGGCCTGTCTTCAGCTCCACCATGGACAATTCCGCTGGAGGCGAAGATGCTCAGTCAGGGGGCCATTTTCCACCCCGATCCAGGGTGGCTCCGATTGGCCGCTTGGCGCTTGAGCGGCTCCAGCTGCAAAAGGACAGATTGTCTTCCGGTGTCATTGCAGTAATTCAAGCGGCCAGGCGCCCCTCGACCACTAGAATATATGAAGCTTCTTGGCGGGCTTTCTCTTCCTGGTGTGCTTCCCATCACGTGGACCCAACTTCCGCGGAGATTCCAGATGTGCTTGAATTTTTGCATGAGGGTTTGGCAAAAGGTTTAGCGCCCGCTACACTTCGACGTCAGGTGGCGGCCCTGTCCACTGTCATTTCGTGCGAGAAGCACCGTGCTCTTTCACATAATCCTAAGATTAGGAGCTTCCTACATGGGGCATCCAATATATCTCCTCCTGTGATTCACAGGTATCCGTCCTGGGATCTCCCATTAGTTCTTCAAGCGCTCACCACATCGCCATTTGAACCCTTGGGGTCAGTATCTCTAAAGTTTCTGACGCTTAAGGTCACCTTTCTCCTCGCAATTACGTCAGCTAGACGGGTGTCGGAGCTTTCCGCGCTTTCGGTGCATAAAGACCTTTGTATCTTTCACAGTGATAGAGTGGTTCTCCGCTTAGACCCGTCTTTTATTCCTAAGGTAAACTCGAGATTCCACCGAACTCAAGAATTAATTTTGCCAAATTTTTGTCCGAACCCTCGTCATAGGTCTGAGATCTTATGGCATACCTTGGATGTTAGACGGGCCCTTCGACACTATATCAAACGTACTGAGTCGTTTCGACAAACTGATTCCTTGTTAGTATCTTTCACTCCTGCCTCGATGGGGAGGAAAGTATCGTCTGCTACAATTGCGAGGTGGATTAAGGCTTGCATCACGACGGCCTATGACATGAGAGTACGTCCTCGTCCGGCTAGGATTTACGCACATTCGACACGCAGTGCGGCGGCGTCAGCAGCTTGGTCTACGAATGCTTCAGTGGCTGAGATCTGTAGAGCGGCCTCTTGGGCTTCTGACTCTTCCTTTATTCGACACTACAAAATTGACCAGTATGCTTCGTCGGACGCAGCTTTCGGACGCAGAGTTTTGCAACAAGTGGCCACGCCTAGGGTGGAAGTTTCCAGTCAGCCTCCCGCCCTGGACAGTTGAGCTTGGGTATATCCCATCCATGGATTGGAGGAGCAGCGCAATGGAAAACGGACGTTGCTTGTCTGAACGTCCATTTTCGGGGCGCTGCGACTCCAATCCATACCCTCCCATGGCTTCCTGGAATGTTATTATGTCGATTGTTTCTTAGGGAGACATTGGTTGATCTTATTTCCGGGGCTCCTTCGTGAGGAAAGACTGGAGTTAATGGTGGAGGTGGGCGTGGCCTGGCAAAGGGATCTAATTTAGCACTCAGTTTTTGCCCAGCAACTAGGAGATACAACCCATCCATGGATTGGAGTCGCAGCGCCCCGAAAATGGACGTTCAGACAAGCAACGTCCGTTCTCTTTCCTTAAATACAGACAAAATACATATACATAGTTTGTACAAGAACAAGTAATAATTCGACAAAAGTATATCATTTATACATTGCTCTAATCCACAGTTAATTGAATAAGCTACAATATTTAAGATCCTACAACAGGTAAACCAAAGTGAAATAAATCATGTTACAATTTAGGATCACATGAATCCTATGATTGTGATTATGAGGAGAAAAAAGATTAACCATATCTTGTGCCCTATAAAAGAGACAGAGAGAGAGAACACACAACATTCTAATTTAATTAAATTGGTACAGGTAGTCCTTGATTTTACAATCATAATTGGGATCAAAATTTCCATTGCTAAGCAAGGCGGTTGTTACGAGAGTCACGCCTGATTTTTTTACCTTTTTGCACTTAAATGTTAAATGCATCATGCAGTCATTAAATGAATCCAGCTCCCCCCATTAACTTTGCTTATCAAGTATTAGCTGGGAAGGTTACAAATGATGATTTTGTGACCCGGGGATGCTGAAACAGTTGTAAGTGTGAGGACTTGTAAGTCAGTTTTTTCAGTGTAATTATATCTTTGAATGACCTCCAGCATGGCTGGCTCAGGAATTTTTGGAGTTGAAGTCCAACAGGCTATAAAGTTGCTGTACAACCATTTGTCTAGTGACCATTCAAAGTTACAACGGCACAAAAAAAAAAGTAAGCAATGATCATTTTTTTACATGATCCCTTGCAGCATCCCCATGGTCACATGATCAAAATGTGGATGCTTGGCAGCTGGCATGTATTTATGATGGTTGCTGTGCCCAGGGCTTATGTGATCACCTTTTGCAACCTTCTGAGTGATAGAATGAGGCACAACTCACTTATCTGTCCTGCTTAGCAGTGGAAATTTTGAGCTCAATTACGGTTGTAAGTCAAGGACTATCTGTAGTTGCCTACCCCCGCTGTGTACTAAGGGATGGGCCAATCCAAGGAGTATCTTGGTTGATAAAGCTGCCCAGAGTGAGATGGGCAGCATATAAATTTAATAAATAAATTTAGCATATAAATTTAATAAATAAATAAAAATAATAAATATATGTTGCAAGGTAAACAACTCCTTCCATTCCAATGCTGAGTTGACTCTGAGGATAAATTCCTCAGACAGGATGAGAAAACTTCAAACCTTGTAAATCTTGGATTTGTTGGTTTTTGTTTACTTCTTCTTCCCATTCATCCTGGAGCCTCTTCTGTTCCTGTGCAAGACCTCATACATTTTAGGCTAAAGCACAATATTTCATCTCTAGCTCTCAACATTGTATTGTACTTTCTTTTAGAAATGCCATGTTGCAACATATTGCAGAGAATGTATAGTAAAACAGAAAGAATGGGGGAGGGGGGCAGAAAAAGGCCATGTCTTTATTATAAGGAAAACATGGCTCATGCTATAATATAGTTAGCCCCCCTTCCCCCCCCCCATGTTCATTTCTGTCCTAGCAGCACATTTAATATGTATCTATCTTATGCTGATATTTAAGCTAGGGTTTTTTTAAGTGTACAGAGAAAATGTATTTTAGCTGTACTTCTTAGTAGAGTTGGTACAATTTCCCTGGCACTAACGGTACACAGAGTGATTTCCTTCTGAACACATTTGATTTAACCTGCACGGAAAACACAACTTCTCATTCCCTTGCCAACAATATCCATCTGCTCAGAACGTCTTATTTTCCCTCTCTTGAAGCTTATGCTGGATTTTGTACTACACTGAATTCAAACAGAAGACACTGAAGTACTGTACCTTTCCATTCTGTTCCAAGTAAAGGAAAACATCTGTTAATAAACAAGGGCTAGAAAAGGTACAGCTTTGAGAGACAGGACCCTGATGCATGAAATCTCAGGCTGATTCAGATGTTTCAAAGATGTTGAAGCATTGTGACTTTCAAAACTTGTGATAAAGTAGGATATGTACTAGAACATTTTGCACATTACATTTAGGGGAATATTGTCTCTCATTTCAGGCCAGGAAAGAACTGTTTTCTCCTCCATGTTCCCCAATAAATTTAAGAATGATTGCTCATTATTTTTTAATCAGAAAAACTCATTTTCAAAGAATTTGCAGATTTGTTTCTGAAAAAAAATTAATCCAATCCCAACATTATTTTTGTTGTTGCATGGAATCATACAAGTCTATTTAAGCTACAAGTCATATCCAGTGCTCAGTGCAGAAATCCAATTTATTAAAGCACCTCAGCGGATGATTATCTATTTCTCACTTTAAGTCATCGGCTGAAGCAATCCCCACCAGTTCTCTTGGCAACTGGTTCCACTGACAAGCTGCTTATGTAACAGGGACATTTTTATAAAATGTAATTAGAATGTATGTATCTTTCTATAACTTAAATCCATTATTTCATGTCCTGCTGTTTCAATAATAGGAAGTTCTATGTGACATCTTTTGTGCTATTTGAACAGTATCACTCAAACCTCTCTAGTCTTCTTAAGGCTAAACATGACCAGCTCCTTCTATCTTTCTTCATGGGATTCAGTTTCTACCCTACTTGATCATCCTTATTGCCTTTTCTGTTCCACTTTCTCCAAATACTAAAATTTGGCATGATTGCATGCCATACTTGAAGTAGAAGACTAATCATCACAGAATAAAGCAAGGGTTTTTTTCTGTGATATGATCAATATATTTGCCATTTTACTTAGTTGTTTTTTTCTTACTAATGAAAGCTTATGCCTTTCCGTATTTTTTTTCCACAAAAGTTGCTACCAAGCCCCGTCTGATTTTGGGGACCATTGACTAACACAGTTCTCTGCCTCCAGTATCAAAGAAAACATACAAAGGATTGGATACAGCTTTCATATCTGTAATGGAATGGGTGGATGATCTGGGGGCGGGGGAAGAAAGGAAGAGATGCTGCCTAGGAGACAATCAAGAGAAGAGGGCAGGAGCTCCCATAAAAATTTAGGAAAGGACCCGCCTAATGGCTAAAGCAGTTAAAAGTGGTGGCGGGGAAATTTGTCCTTCCAGACTTGCAATGTAGCCTAAAAAAAGTAGAATTAGCCCTGATTCCTGTCTGGTTTACCTAGGCGGGCTGACAATATTCTTGGTATGCAATTCATCTGACATTTAAACACAAAGTAAATAGGGATTTCCTTATCATGTTTCTATGAATCTCAAGGTTCTCTTTTTGGGGGGAGAAAATTAAGAATTAAGCAACTCTAGCTTTTTTCATCAAGCATAAACCACATTGATAATTTTCCATTCATACTGAACATATGTAAAGAAGTCCTCTTTATTGTTCTTAGTATCCTTTTGGTAAGCAGGGCCGAGAGCTCATAAACTGGTGGTCTCAATCACTGACCTTACATAGAGATACAAAAGATTGGACTTAAAGCACCTCCAGACTAAATAAAATTAATACAGCTTCTGCCTAAAACATTTACTTTTTCTTAAAGTTAATCGGAATCCTAAAGTGAAGTCCTTAAGCTTCTTTTCTCTAGACCTACCTGAACTTGAGAAAATTGCAGTGTCGTTCTTTTCTGTCCAGTCTTTTTTTAAAAAAAAAAAACCTCCAGTGATGGAGCACCCACAACTGTGGGAGGCAACCTGTTCCATTGATCAATTATACTCATTGTTTGTTATTGTTATTAATCATATCCTCCCCATCCAGCGTTCCCAGTCTGGGAAGTATCCCAGCTATCCTTGACCAACCTGAGCTCATTCTGAGTTTCAACTTTCCATTTCTACATTTGCAGGATACTTCATGGGGACTTGGTCCATTTCTTACTCCAGTATAGGTCCTTTTTGTCTTCATCATTACAATTGTTTGCAATTGTGCTTCTCGGATCTTTCTTTCACACTGAGCTCTTCCTGATACTTATCCATTTTTTATATAAAAGATTTCTAGTCACTGAGAGTTCACTCAAGCTTGAGAAAGCAATGGCTTTAATTTTTTTTTTTTTTTAAAAAAAAGCATGGATATTCAGTTTGACTCCAAAATCCCCCTATTTTTCCACGTTACTCATTGAACCATTAATTTGACTCGACAACCAATCAGTCATGCATTTATCACTTGCCACACGTTCGGAATCGGACAGGATATAAATTCAGCAAATTTATTGACAGATTCATTTGCAATGATGATATACCTTCAGTATAGCGATTCCTCAAAGGCCCAAATCTAATTCTCTTAAAAGAGAGTTCTATCCTTACACACCTAATCAAAGGCATCTTGCAACCCCCCACGGGATCACAAGGCTGATTAGTTCTTGTACCGGTTCCGTGTTTGGCAAAGCTTAGGGAGGGGGTGTGAGGAGGAGCCCAAATGGCTGAGGAAGCCTTGGCTGCTTCTGTCCATTGTAGGCGATCTTTGGCGTCTCGAGACGGCCCCGCTTCTTAAAAGATTTAAGCACCCAGCCCTCTTCAGAAAGCGGGCCTCCCGGGGAGGTGGCGGGGGGGAGGAGGAGTCTGCCTGCCAGCCAGCCAGCGTCTCTCCACTCTCTTTGGATACACAGCTCGTGCATTCGAATGCAGGCCCGACGAGGGCGCGCGCGCGGTGGCGCCTGCTTCGCGGTGGTGCGGAAGCAGTGGCGGCTGCTGTTCTTTCTTTCTCCCCTCCCTCCGGAAGAACAGCAAGCAGGAAAGGCGGACCTGTCGAGCGAGCGAAAAAAAACGGAGCCCGCTGCAACCGCCGCCGAAGGCCGAGCTCGGCAGTGGCGGGCGGGCGAGAAGCATCAGGAGCAGCAACAGCTCCTCTTCCTCCTCCCGGCGGAACAGAGCCGAGGGAAACTTAGAGCCGTTCCTGGGAGGAAACCCGGGTGAGTTAACTTCTCCGGGCGCCCGTTTTGGTCCGGTTTTCTCCGAGTATCTGTGTGGGGGACTCGCCCACAATTAATTGCAGGGGCAGCGGGTGCGGGACGGCCGGTGTAAGATGCCAGTTTTGCAAAAGGCAAAAAAGTTTGGGGGGGTTTTACGGTGTTTTTTTTTTCCCACCTCACACCCCGCACCCCCCTCAATTGGAAAAACTCTCTAGGGTGTTGAGGTGTTGGGAGT
Organism: Arizona elegans; assembly: GCA_022577455.1. Taxonomy (NCBI): domain Eukaryota; kingdom Metazoa; phylum Chordata; class Lepidosauria; order Squamata; family Colubridae; genus Arizona; species Arizona elegans. Next base: position 25,387,997 of record JAKOOJ010000008.1, on the reverse strand, counting down.
TTTTGCTGCTCTCAGAGGTTTTTTTTATTAACTAACCGGGTAATAATTAGGTTGCATGTGAGTGTGTGTGGTGGTTTTTTAATTTTTTTTTAATTTAATTTGTTTTTTAAAGGAAAAAAGGGCGGGGAGGTTGCCGGTCGTTCGTGGTTGTCGTTGGCATTTATTCTAAGGGGAGAGAGATCAGGTTGGGTTTTTTTTTTTTTTTTTTAATTCATCGAACCGCCTACCCCTCAAAAATCCCCCTCGCCTCTGGTCGAAGCGAAACCGAAAGATGGTCTCTAATGTGTCAGAATAAGCCGGGGGATAAATTTGATAGAAGCTCCGGGGATGTCCTTTTCTTCCGCCTTCTTTTTTTTTTTAAGCCAACCATTTTCTTATTTGAGGCTGTCAAAGCCTTAGGCGAGATGAACTCGGTCGTGGTTAGAAGAGGCCTCTTAACTCCTCTTTCATATTTTTCTTTTTCTTTTTTAACCCCAAGGATGTTGCTGTTTTTTAAAATAACACCCTATATACCCATATAGCATGCATTTTTAAACATTTAAAAACTTTGGGGTGACCTGTCCCAGACTTTAGGCAGATTCTTTTTTCAAAGGTAACTTGTGTGATTTGATTCTGGCCTTCTTCTTTTTTTTTTTTCTGCTTATAAAGCTGACATTTTAGAAATGAGTCCTCAAAAGGAGACAAAGGTCCTGTGGCTTCTCAGTGCAGGAAGAAAAATGGGGGTGGCGAACGTCTTTGCTCAGAATGATAGAAGTTGTGGTTTGCTCTCGCCAATCTGGCTTGCTCTCGCATCACCACCACTTGGCACAAGTGATGAATCCACGATTTGGCGTATGAGAATCTAGCCAGAATTGACATTTTTGGTAGCACTAACTCTAGGGAACTGATGTTATTTTACCACTCTTTCTTTTTGCTTGATCTGATAGACTTCTTCGTCTATCCTTCTCCTTTTCAAAAGTTGAATTGCAACTCTAGGAAGGTATTAGTAGTTTGTGGGGAATGATCACAAATTATAATGTTGGGGATTTAGTAGTACAGTTTTTTTTAAAGGATTATAAATCCACAGAGGAACTACTGATTCACAAACAGCAAAATGAAGTGTGAATGGGTGTAATGAATGCTCTGTGGCGTAACTCTCCATATTTTAAAAAAATCAAAAGCAAGATAGAGGGGTCTCTGATAAAGGAACTGTTTATAGCTGTGGAGAGAGAAAATACCTTCTTTCCACAAGTTTGCATGTATGATTTTAAATTGGGAAGGACACAGAAGTAGCTGTCTTACCTAGCAGATTATCCAGATTCATTGTTATCAGATTGGTTGTCCACTATGTTGTAAGTTGCTATCCTCCATAAGCTTATCTGTATAACATATATATGGTATGTATTAGACAATAAAATCAGAATGACACTGCTCTTGAAAAATAAGGAAACCAAGAAAACCACGTTTTATATCTTCTTGACTTTAACATAATTATGGAATGATCTGGGATTTAAATAAATAATTATATTATATCCTGGACATTTAAAGTTCACCTGGGGAGAAGAATTGAGTCCAGACTACAACTAAATGAGGTTTTTTCCCCTAGAGATGGCATTGTAATATTAAGTGGTGTTGCTTTGTCTATAGGAAACAATGTAAAATATTCAGATGAACATATTTTTTTCATATCTATATCAAGCACACAGTTTAGGACTTTGACCATGTAAATATGTACATACAAATTTACATATTTATACATACAAATATCTGCCAAAGATCATTGGAGTGTGAGACTAGGTCAGTGACGGCTAACCTTTTCTGGACCAAATGATCAAAGCATGCACGTGTGCCCAAACCCCCAAAATGCAATCCGTGCTCAGCCCCCATGCATGCGCCCTGCCCCACGTGCATATGTATCTGCAGCAGAGACCCAAAGACCAGCTGGCCTGGTGGGAGGTGCACGTGCATGTGCGGTGGAACTGAACTAGGGTGACAACTCAGGTGCCTACAGAGAGGGTGCTGCGCGACACCTCTGGCACCCGTGCCATGGGTTCGCCATCACAGGACTAGATGAAGCAGCCATAACCTAAAGATGAAGCACTTAAGCAGAGAGGACTAAGTCAATCTTCTCAAAAAGTTCCCTTGGAGAGAAACATGAGGCAATCTCTAAGGATCAAAGAAGAAAGGTCATCTGAAAAAGACAGAGAGCCAACTTGACTGAAACACTCAATCCTATATATAATTATAGGTAGTCCTTATTTGTGACCTTCAACTTTACAGGTAATTTGAGAACATTTATGACCATAGCATTCCTCAGTCATATGATCAGTCAGTATATATTTTCCCCTCTGTTGCAGGGTATAGAGATTGGAGAGGAAGAGATTGCAAGAGAGTAAACTCCTCTTCTACACATCAAAAGCAATGTATTCATGCCTGGCCTGGGAGCTGCAGATGCATTATGTGAATAGCTTCCAGTACTCATGAAATTCCTTTCTCTCCAATCTCTCCATTCTTAAGGGGACAACAATCTATTTCTGTAGGCAATTTCTCCTTTGCTTGACTCTTCCTCCTCCCCATAGAGCAGAGAGATTGGAGAGAAAAGGATTAGAAGACAGTAAATTGTTTGCTCTTCTACACATTGAAAACAATGCAGTTGCACCACCTGCAGGAAAGAATCAGGCAAAGGAGAGATTGCTTACAAAAAGCACTTTACCCCGCTCCCTCTGCATAATGGAAAGGTTTTGGAAGAAAGGATTTCAAGAAAGTAAGCTGTTTATGTAATTATGTAGTTACAGTTCCCAATACCAAGTTAAAGATACAATCAAATAAGTGGAGATGAGTGTTTGGGAGGAAACGTACATTGTAACCAGTAAAGGTTTGCTGCTACTTTAAAGTTGATTGTGTCTCTGTGTTTTCCTTATGTGCCTTAGTATTTGGTTGAAAATGATTTATATGTGTTGCTAATTGTTTCCTGGCTGTTGATCAGAATTATATGTCTTTTCTGCTGTAGCTGCACCTATCTGGAAACCCCAGCTAGAAAGGAAAGGGGTGGGTTTACAAGAGCCATTTGTCTCAACAGGCTGTGAGTGTATGAGTGACCATAAGCCGAACCTGGGCATGTTTGTAATGAGCTGGGAGTAAAGAAAATGAATGTGTCCAACACAGTTAAAGGGCACCCAGTGATGGACAGAGATAGATAGATAGTAAACTCATAGAAGGCATAATTAGTGTAGAACTGTTTTATATTCTTTGTTGGACATAAATGGTACTACCCTTTGGCATGACAGAAGAGGCAGAGCAAAAGGAGGTGAGTCTACATAAAATGATTTTAAAAGAGAATGGTTTTTTTCTGTTGTTGGCTATTTTAAAAATTGTAGGATGCATACCAAAGCAGGATAATATTAAAAAAGGTGCCAGAACTGAAATAAAACAGCATATTTATTATTTATTTATTTATTTATTTATTCATTCATTCATTCATTCATTCAATTTATATACTGCCCTTCTCCTATTGGACTCAGGGCAGTGCACAGCCAAGGATAAAAAAACATACCAATACAAAATTTAAAATCAATTAAAAGAATTATACAGCTTTGGCCCACAATTTAAAACAATCCAATTAAAACCCAATTTACACCTAAAAGCTAAAAAAGAGCTAAAAAAAGAGCTGTCCCCATTAATTACAGCATTAGGGGCTCTTCCATCTGCCAGGATGACTTCCAGTAATGAAGAGGTTGCTTCATTGGGCAGTTTTATAGCTCTGCAACCTCTTTTTTTTTCCCGTCCACCCCCAAAGGTGCTTAGTTTAGGCATCAGCAAAGGAAGGTTAGATATAAATGAGGATTAAGTGTCTAAGCAACATATGTCTGCTTTATACATAAAGACACCTTTTTTAATATGGCAATTTTGGTCAGGATATAAAAGGATGTGAATGCAGTCTTGTTGCAATAAGAGGACACATAGGAAACACATCTCACCTTCCTTTTGAGTAGCAACTAAAAACTTTTCAGCATATTGCCTTAAACAGGTAGTTCTGTTCTCCTTGCAAGGCATTATAATGTGATGATGTGCCATTCATAGGCATTGTCCATATATACTATTGCACGTAGCAGAATAATCATCAAGTGATGGGGTCATACATGTAGTCATGGTAAACTTTTTGATTGGCTCTTTCAGATGCCAAAGTTCAGTGAATTACCATATCATCACAGCTTAGCATAACTGATAGGAAGCATGTACATTTTCATTTGTGCCAGCATGAAGGCCTTGTGCCTAATGGAGACAATCATTAGCCACAACTACAGGAAACACTCTCTTTGCTAAGACATGTGAAGTGTTCCACTCAGAATGGTCTAATATTTCTAAAGCTTTCATTTGTCTTGCTCTTCCCCTTACCTAGACTTTCAATATGGCCTAAACCGTTCTGCTCCCATTTTGTTGCATGCTCTGGGAGATAAAAGTAGGCCTGAAGTAAAACCTGGGCTGTTCATTGTATTCCTGATTAGATAAAAATACTATACACTTCAACTGCAAAGGATTTTGTTTAGTTCCTAATAATTTAGTTCCATTTAGTTCCTAATAATTTTCCAAAATGAGAACTTCCAAAGCTGGGAAAAGAAAAATGTATACATTGACACAGGACATTCAGTGCCTGGATTGCTTCCAGAGACAACTGTTAAAAAGACTTTTCTTTTGATTTTAAATAGGTCATACCTGTCCATGGAGGCACTGACAAATGCTGTCCTAGGTACTGTCTTTTTTATTCAATAGAAGCCATGCTGAGGGCAAAGATAAACCCCAACAGATATCTCCAAGGTCCAGCATAAATCTAGGGCAAGGCAGAGTAGAATTAGGAAAACAAAGCTGTGTCTTCCCTTTTTCTCCAAATGATTTCTGAGACTAGCTAGGTCTCCTTAAGAGGAGAAATCACCTTTTTCCAACAGTAGCAGCTGTAAGAAAGGATATGTGCAAGAAACACTTGCATTGCAGGAAATTCTTGTAATGCTGGTTAATTTAAAATTTGCAGGATGGATACTGAAGCAGGAGGGCATGAAAAGAAATACCAGGACTATAATAAACAGCATTGTGTTTATTTAAATTGTTTCTATTAATTACTCTTTAATTACTCCCCTCTCCGCCTGTCACAGCGGTGAGGACTGTATGGTCTTTGCTTTTGTTGGGCAAGTTTTACAGCCCTACAACCTTTTCTTTCCTCTACCACCCCCAGAGCTGCTTCAGCATCAGTAAACGAAGGTCAGATATTAATGAGGATTAAGTGTCTTGCGGGTGCTGAGAACCAGCTACGACAAAAAAAAGAGATATAATTATCTGATTGGGGTTAAAGCTAGAAGTTTTGGAGTGATTCTTTGCAAAGAATGAATAGAAAGAGCTATTTTCTTTGAATTTCTCTTTCAGGTGCTAATTAAAAATGCAGGTCAAGTGCAAGAGAGTGGATCATAATAATGAAATTATCTTTTATTTTCTTCCATCTTAATTGTTTTAAATGATAATAAAGGAGAAAAAAAATCATTTATTTATTTATTATTTCAATTTGTATACCGCCCTACTCCTGAAGGACTCAGGGCGGTGAACAGCCATAGAATAAAACATATGAATACAAAATTTCAAATAAAGTAAAATGAATTAAATAATTTGGCTGAAAATTTAAAACCCCAATAATTTAAAACCAAATTTAAAATTTCCATTTAAAAAGGGGAAAAACTTAGGTCAGGCCAGCTTGATGAAATAAGAACGTCTTGAGCACGCGACGGAAGGTACGCAGATCCAGGATCCTCCGTATCTCCGGGGGGAGCTCGTTCCAGACAGTAGGTGCCCCCACAGAGAAGGCTCTCTCCCTGGGGCCGCCAGTCGACATTGTTTGGCCGACGGCACCCGGAGGAGCCCCTCTCTATGGGAGCGTACTGGTCAGTGGGAGGCTATTGGTGGTAGCAGGCGGTCCCGCAAATAACCAGGTCCTAAGCCATGGAGCGCTCTAAAGTTGATAACCAAGACCTTGAAGCGCACTCGGAAGACCACCGGGAGCCAGTGCAGCTCGTGCAGGAGAGGTGTTACATGGGAGCGCCACGTCGCTCCCATTACCACCCACGCGGCCGCACTCTGCGCCAGTTGGAGCCTCCGAGTGCTCCTAAAGGGGAGCCCCATGTAGAGAGCGTTACAATAGTTCAGACGGGAGGTGACGAGGACATGAGTCACCGTGCGTAGGGAGTCCCGATCTAGAAAGGGACGCAACTGGCGGATCAGGCGAACCTGATGAAAAATCCTCCCGGTCACGGCCGTCAAGTGCTCTTCTAAAGACAGCCGTGAATCCAGGAGGACACCCAAGTTGCGAGCCCTTTCTGTGGGGCCAATGATTTGCCCCCAATAGTCAGCGATGGCACCAGCTGACTATATCGGGACGTCGGAAACCACAGCCACTCAGTCTTGGATGGGTTGAGTCTGAGCCTGTTTCTCCCCATCCAGATCCGTACGGTCTCCAGGCACCGGGACATATGCCTTCCCTTACTTTCATCCCACCTACAGGTAATCTGTGGATTACAGTGGTAATTGGGACTGGAATGGTAATGGTAAGGACTGCCTTTCTCTACTTATATCTACCCAACCTACCAGGAAGGCAGAGCATGTTGCAGGTCCCATCTATTCAGGAAATACACCTGGTGGGACCAAGAAAAAGGGCCTTCTCAGTAGTAGCTTCCTCCCTATGGAAAATACCCCCAAAGATAAGATTGGCCTCTACTTTTTAGGAAGATGTGGTTCTATTTGCAGGCCTGGTGATTTCAAGCAGATATCAAGTGCTTGATATAATTGTATTGTTGCCACCGTGTGTGTGTGCGTGTGCGTGCGCCTGGGAGATGGGGTATATGGGTTTTTATTTTGTTTTTTTAATGTTTAATTTTTTTAATGTTTGATATTTTTAAAATTTTATCCAGAGTTACAGTGTGTCAGTTTGGTGGCCATAAAAATGGTTTAATAAATAAATAAATAAATAATTTCGGGCAGTCCTGCTTGCTATCAGTAAATGAGGACCTCACGTGAACACAACTTCCAACTTCCTGCTAGCTTCACCATTGACTTTGCTTGTGGGAAACTGGCAAGGAAAATTGCAAATTGTGATCACAGTGACTATGGGTGTGCTATGATGACCAAAATTCTGAGGACTGTCCTATTCCCCTCTCGTTCAGCACCATTGCATTTTGAATTGTCACTGAATGAGTGGTCATAACCTGAAGACAATGTCTATAAAGAAAGCAGCAGGATGATTCAGAGAGAATATCTATGTAGAAATTGGATAGGGGGGATAAGAGGACCTGACCATTGTAAAGATATTTACCTAACCCCTGTGGGTCCTTGCAGTCCCTGTGATGCAGGTTATGTAGTTTTTGGAATTAAATATGCAGCCTTCCAAAGAGGAAGGACTGATATTGGTTTTACTGAGATGGTAAAGAAAACTTCAAAAGAGTTTATTTATTTACTAAATTTATTTATTTATTAAATATGTACGCTGCCCATCTCACTATCCAGGCTTACGAACTAGAAATAGTTTTTATCAATTGAAAAACTGAAATATATTTGCTCTCTAGAGTTGCTAATATCAATAACACAAGTGTTAAAAGTCGGATCTTGAGTGGAATTCTTTCTAAGCGTTTGGCACTGTGCAAAGCTATTAAAATGGCTAAGGTTGCTGAAATCTCTTCTGTGCAACGTTTACATTTCAGTACCAGTTAATTGCAAATGTTACTTTATAAGGTTCTGTAGTTGAGGGGCATTTTATGATTGACAAAATATTTTAAAACATAAGCTCTTGGGAGGGGTGAAATGAAAAGTAATTCTGCTATGGAAAAAGATTATTTTATTCTTGTGGCATAAATATGCCCACAAAGTAAGTTAAAATATTTTTTCAATTGTTAATAGACTCAATACATATTTAAAGCTGATTATTGAGTTGTTTTTCAGATAATTTTGTTACGTAATTTGGACTTGCCACATGCAGGCATATTTCTAAGCTGCTTTTAGAGATTTTACTGTGATAAGAATCCATTTTTTCTCTCCAGTATCCCATGTGTAATTGAGTCCAATTAATTTATCTTTTTTTAAAAAAATACTTTATTGACTTTTCCAGAATTAAAAAGATAATATACAATCTCTATCTTGATCAGAGGTACAGTGTTTACACAATTGGTGAATCAAACGTTGGATGGATTCCATCCATAACTATACAATATACTATACAATTCTATACAATTAAGTCCAATTCTAGTGCCTAACAAGTCATAACCTATTATCATACTTTTATCTTGTTCTTCAACCAGTTATACCAATTTCCCCATACTTCATAATATTTAGAATTCTCCTCATTTTTTTACTCGCTCATCAATTTTGCCATTTCTGCGCACTCTAGAATTTTATTTATTAATGTTTCTTCTGAAGGCGTAGATTTATTTTTCCAGAGTTTCGCAAAAGCTAGTCTAGCCGTGGTTGTGATTTGAATTACAAGTTGGGTTTTGTTATTGTTGAGACCATCTTCAGTCATACCTAAGAGAAAGGATTCCGGGGCCAGGACTATCTCCTGTCCCGTTATTTCAGAGAGCCAGAGTCGAATCTTTAACCAGAACTTTTTGGTCTTGGGACAAGTCCACCAAAGATGATAGAAGGTGCCGACCATTTTTCCACATTTCCAACATGTAGCAGAGAGGTTTGGGAATATTTTCGCCAGCCTGTCCGGGGCTAGGTACCACCTATGCAACATTTTGTAGTGATTTTCTCTGAATGTTGCCGATTTTGTTATTTTATAATTCCTGTTCCAAGCTATCTCCCAATCATTGAAATTAAGGCTGTATCCTAAGTTTTTTTCCCAAATGCTTAACTGATTTTTTGCTATGGTCTCTGCTCTATCCTCATCTAATAGAAAATTGTAGATTTTCGATAGCATTTTCTTATCTGTTCCCCAGATAATTTTATCAAAATATCCATATTTCATTTCAATACCACATATGTCTCTATCTTTTTGAAATCTAGAATTTATCTGGAGATAGTTCCACCAATCCAGGTTGAACCCCTGGTCCCTCAATACTTCCAACGGTTTGAGCTTCCCTTCTTGATCCAAGATGTCCTTATATGTGCCCAATTTATAGTTTCCTCTCCTATTTGGGGCCACTAAAGCTTCCATAATCGACAACCAGCTAGGAACCTTGGTATAAATCCTCTGTCTGATTTCCACCCAAGTACGAATCAGTGTCTCCCTAATTTTATGTTTGTGAAAATAAGTTTTCCTCCTATCCTTTGTATCCCAGAGGTAAGCATGCCATCCTTCAAGGAGATCATGTCCTTCTAATGTCAGAATTCTCTCATCTTGTAGCTTGATCCACTCCTTTATCCAAATTATTTTTGCCGCCTTTTGATATAATTCCCAGTCAGGGAGCCCGAATCCTCCCAAATTTCTTTTCCCTTGAAGTGTCTTAAGAGAGATCCTCGATTTTTTGCCCACCCACAGAAAGTTCCTTATATGTTTGTTCAAATCCAGAAAAAAAAAATTATCTAGTGATATCGGTATATTTTGGAATAGAAATAGAATTTTAGGTAAGATGTTCATTTTGATTGCCGCAATTTTACCAATCGGGACAATTTAAGCCTCCTCTACCTATCAAGGTCTTGATAAATTTTCTGCAATAAGGGGATATAATTATCATCTTTTAATGAAGAGAGTCTCACAGTAATCCATATTCCCAGATATTTTGTTTTCTTAACTGCCTGGAGGCCTAATCGATCTTCTAATTCTTTCATTTGTAGGTTTGTCATATTTTTCACAATTATTTTAGTTTTATTCTTATTAAGTTTAAGGCCTGCAACTTCTCCGTAATCCTGTACTTCCTGCATTAATTTTAAACCAGTTTTTAATGGGTCTTGTATTATGAGGGCAACGTCGTCCGCAAAAGCTTGGGTTTTAAATGTTTCCTTCCTGATCTTTAAGCCTTTAATATCTTTATTGGCTCTAATCTTTCTAAGTAGGACCTCTAGTGCCAGGATATAAAGTAAGGGAGATAGGGGACATCCCTGCCTGACTCCTCTTTGAATCTGAAATGCCTGAGTTCTGTCTCCATTCACTAATATATTTGCCCTCTGATTTTGGTAAATATTCTCTATCATCCTCCTAAAGTTGGTCCCGAATCCCATTAGATCTATTTGGTTTACCAAGAAGGTCGAATTTAAATTGTCGAATGCCTTTTGGGCATCGACAAACATTAAGGTCAGCTGTTTTTCAGGGTGTTGTTCGTAGTATTCTATAGTATTTAGGACTGTTCCAATTAATTTATCTTATGCTCTCAGTAAAGTACAATTTTCTTATGAACTCAGTAGCTGAATAGTATTTATCTTTTAAGATAACATTTGAGATTTTGCTTTTGCTTTTATTAGATTTCCCTTAGATTTGGGTGAGGAAGATATTTAAACTGTAATTTTGGATTATTGCATCTATACCAGGGGTGTCAAACACAATTTCATTGAGGGCCGCATCAGGATTGTATTTGACCTCAGGGGCCAGGGTGTGTGTGGCCAAGGTGGGCGTGGCCAGCTTGATGTCACTTGTGTCGAGGGTGTCTGTGGTGGCCTGACTGCTCTGCCAGCGAAAATGGGCTCACAAGCTCTGTTTTCACTTCAGCCACAACAGCCTCCTGCTGCCCTCTGCCAGTGAAAACAGAGCTCAGGGGGTGCAGGCAGCTCCCCTGAGCTCCATTTTCACTGGCAGAGGGCGGCAGGAGGCTGTCACAGCCAAAACCAGAGCCCAAACTCGGTTTCCACTGGCAGAGGGCGGCAGGAGGCCGTCACAGCCAAAAACAGAGCCAGGGAGGGCTGCGTGTGGCCCTCCCGAGCTCCACTTCCACTGTCAGAGGAACTGCGGGCCGGTCCTTTGCTGTTTCTAGGGCAGCCCTACGGGCCAGATCTAAGCACCCCCGGGGCGGATCTGGCCCCCGGGCCTTGAGTTTGACACCCCTGGTCTATATTGAACCTATACATTTATAGAAACTTGAAACAGAATGCAACATACATTTTATTTTCTATAATAAACAAGAAAATAAAGAAGAGCTATTTAGTAATAGAATAGAGCAAAAAAAAAAGTGCTTTTAGATAGCCTAAAGAATTAATTAATGTCATAGTTCAGACATTGAGTTTCAAGTGAGCTACTTTCTTAATAGTGCATGTCGCTTAGTCAGAATCATTGTCCTGGATCTATTCAATTCTAGCTTCTCCGTTTTAAGCTAAAATTCTGGGTTATTCACAGATGTATCTTGTTATTTCTATTGAAATTGGATTTGGCTAACAAATTAAAAGAGGAATTATGTTTGAATAGAATCTTAACTTCTCTTTCTTCTAAGAAGCCAGAATGTCATTTTTCTAACAAGCTTTGATTTCAGGTCAAAGATAACTCTAAAAATTCTAAACATACAATTTTTAATGGTCCATTAATATTTTTATATCTAATTGCTTCCCCTTGATGCTGAATGAAAGAGGTTAGTACTAGGAACAGTTTTAGCTATGAATTATAAGCAAGAATTCTGCAGAATTATGCCTTAGCATTGTAAATGCATCAGTTGTCTTGTGACCTCATTGGCCTTAAATTCTCAGACTGTGTAATCTTCCATTTTTTATGGTGATATCCATTATGCAGTTTTCTGAGCTGGTGCTAGCAGTTAATATATTATAAACATTTTGTCATAAATTGGGTGGTAGACAAACTTTAGACTGGATCTCTGAACAATTGTAAACCTTATGAACCTCTCTAAATAGCTTGCCATATTCTAATAAGTGGTGTGGTTGTAATGACTACAAATAGGCAGGTCCATGTGACCTGGACATATAAGCTTTGGTTCCAGAAATACATGTGTTTAACAGAGGTACGGTAAAATTAATGGAGATCTCTGACTCATAAGTTTTCATTTCTGAATACCTATATTTTTTCTTAGAATTGCTGAGGGACAAGAGTACTGAAGAAGATAATTGGTTTTATTTTAGAAAAGTGAACTATGTGTTTGAAGCATGACTGTTACAGAAATTTAAAGGCACTGAGTTATTTAATGGATTTTGATATTTGTACAGTTTATTATGGTCATTGTTCAATAATCATACTTCAATGTACATTCGTAAAAAAATTCAAATCAGTCGGAGAGATTCAGTTTTAAATAACTTACTTTAAATGAGGCTGTGAAATTCCTCTTATAGATTCCAAGATTCTGTGTTACCCCAGACTGGTATTAAAGTGACTACACTGACATTTGTATACCGTATTTTCCGGTGTATAAGACGACTGGACGTATAAGACAACCCCCGACTTTTCCTGTTAAAATATAGGGTTTGGGCTATACTCGCCATATAAGACTACCCCTCTTCCAACGCACACCAAATAAAAATTAAAAAACATCAACTGGCTCACTCACAATGTAAAAGCAGCTGTGGTAGACCCAAAATGGCCCCTGCAAAAAGCAGGAACCTCACACAGCCACAAAAAGCCCAAAAAAACAACTTTCACACTTTACACACACACACAACACAACACAACTGGCTCACCCACAATGTAAAAGCAGCTGTGCTAGACCCAAAATGGCCCCTGAAACAAGCAGGAACCTCACACAGCCACAAAAAGCAAAAAAAAAAAACAACTTTCACACTTTACACACACACAACACAACACAACACAACTGGCTCACCCACAATGTAAAAGCAGCTGTGCTAGACCCAAAATGGCCCCTGCAACAAGCAGGAACCTCACACAGCCACAAAAAGCCCAAAAAAACAACTTTCACACTTTACACACACAAAATTCCACATACAGCTTTGTGAGATCTTGTGTGTTTGTGTAGTTAGAGTGAAACACTACAAAAACACACTAAATCTCAGAAAGCTGCACAAATATTATTTTATTTTATTTTTATTTTTATATGAAAGCTAAATTTAAAACTTCCTAAACTTTAAATGGGTAGGTCTAAAAAAGAACAATTAAAAAAAAAACCCAATTAACTATTTTTTTTAAAGATCCCAAAGGGGGAAAAAACTTACCCAATAGAACAGAGGTCTTCAACCTTGGCAACTGTAAGACTTGTAGACTTCAACTCCCAGAATTCCTCAGCCAGCTTTGTTTTGCTGGCTGAGGAATTCTGGGAGTTGAAGTCCACAACTCCCTGCCTGCTTGATTGCAGGCAGGGAGTTGCTTGCAGATGGAATGGATTCAGGCAAGCGAAGCAAGGCAAGCGTTGTGACTAGCAGCTAAGGTATGCAAGCTGGAGGGGGAAAACTTTTTTCCTTCTCCATGGCTCTGGCGATCCCAGCTGAGTTGCCTGATGAGCAGATCATCAGAGCTTGGGTTGCCAGAGCCATGTGAAAGGAGAAAAGTTTTTTCCTTCTCCATGGCTCTGGCGATCCCAGCTGAGTTGCCTGATGAGCAGATCTTCAGAGCTTTGATCGCCAGAGCCATTTAAGGCTCGTCAGAGCCTTTTGGGCTGGTCTGCCTGGTTACAGGAGAACGACACCCGGCGTATAAGACGACCCCCGACTTTTGAGAAGATTTTCATGTGTTAAAAAGTCGTCTTATACACCGGGAAATACAGTAGGTTTTGCTCTTTTAATTTTGCTCAGCAGGCTGAGGGCTGATAATAATAATGGCAACTGATAAATATCACTTTGAGAAACTTTTTCTTCATCTCAAATATGTGATTTAAACATTCTTCTGTTTATGCATACAAATAACAAATGAATATAGATCTAAGCATGACCAATTTGATTGTTTATAAAATAAATTTAAAACATTTGAAGATATACAATCGTATTAGTTCCTGGCCTATTGTGAGAGATGACTCTCAAAAGAAAGTGAAGTTTGAATTCAAAAGAACTATATGAAGAGAAAATTAATGGCGAAGAGAAAAATTAAGAAAGTTATTGATGGAATTGAGCTTCTCAAAAGACAAATATGCAGGGTTTAACACTAAAAGGTAGTGAATGAAGCAGTGTGTTGACATGGCAGCAAAGACAATGCAGTGGTGGGTTGGGTAGTGGTGTTGATTTTAACAGATTTTTCCATTCCTATGTTGTGAAGTTCAAACTTAGAAATTACATACCCAGTATGTTGTTTAAATAAGGCAGGACCTCACATCTGATCATTATCCCATTGATTGGAGTACCTTACTCTTCTTCAAATGAATTGATAATCCTAGAGGTTCATATGCTTTTGCCACACACAAATACGTAGCTTTGGATCATTTTCCTTAATAAATCAATGAACAATTTTAATATTTTTTACTCATTTAGTTGGTTTAATTGGCTGCTATATTTCTCAGATTTTTTTGCTTATCAACAGATTTTTAAAATTTGAGAAGTTTATGGTAGGAATGACAACTCGTAATCCATAATGATTCTTTTTCAGTTTCCTTGATATTAACTCACAATAAAAAAAACAGAACACCTTCATTATTAAATAGGTGGCAGAACATGGTGTATTTATGAAAGATTTGTAAGTAAAAATTTTTTTTTTGTAAGATGAACATTATGTCAGCAAGCACATTTTTTTAAAAAAATCTGAACTTTGCTGCAGTTAAAGGCTAATGTTTATTATGACATAGTGTTTTTCATAATAATTTATGTGCTTGCTAATGACCAGATAATTTTTCCCTTAAGCAAAAAATTAATCTGTATCTGTAGACTATTCAGTTCAGAGTTGAATTGGACTATTTAGAAAAAAATTGAGTTGTGATATTACTTGTTTTGACCTAATTATTTTCAGATTTATTGAAGATTTTTCCATGTAACAATGCACACTAAAAATATTCCTTACAAATAGAACAGTCTCTCTATATAATTTTGACTACTTAACTTCTAAGCAGTTACAAAAATTACACTGTATAATATTTTTAACCTCTAGTCCAAGAAAAAATAGGGTGATCCTGAATCAGATGTATACAATGAAAGTCCCCCGCCCCTCCACACACTTATATCCGATATGCAGTGATGCTTTTGTAGAAAGCTGTACAGTTGGGGAGAATTTATTGTGCTGTCTTGATATTTTCAGTGTAATCTAATAGATGACCAAATCAGAAATTACTGTCAGCTACAGAATTTCCTTTAAAAGTAAGACACATAGTTTGCTTTTGGAATTTGTCTTTAATATGTAACTTTGTGGCTTAAATTTTGAGGTGCTATGTTAGTATTTGATGGGAGACTGCAACATATTATTTTGAATAATAGGTTGTAGTGTGTCCCTTCTGTGTAAAATCTGAACAAACTAAGAAATTCTGTGTTTAATATTGACTATTTTTTAAAAGTAAGATGAGTGTCTGCAAAACAATCTGGGTAAGCAGGATAACTTTTATGAATATGAAAACTAATGACATTTCATGCCAGAACTGTGTTGAATGCTTTGCTGCTTTAAAACTTATGTAATATTTGACTGCAAGACTAAAATTCAGCATTAACTGTTTAGTTGTTGCCATGAGGTAATATCTGACTTCATAACACCACCTTGTATAGTAGCCTTCATATTCCATTAAGTGTCTTCATATTTACCTTTATGGCTGGAAAGTGTTTGATTGGTTTCATGATTCTTGTTCTTAGCATTTTTTCAATGTTATAGGTAATATTCTGTTGTGGCAAGGGGATGTTCCTGGTAGGATCAGCAAAGAATGTATGTCAAGAATATATATTCCCATCTAGGTCACCTAAGGAATGAAGGAAACAGGCAGGCACCTATGTAAAGCAGCAGCAATATAAGAAAATGCAGGAGGCAGATGATCACCTTAGTGACAATGGCAAGGCATGCATTTATTCTGTTCAGGAGAAGGCAATGGTGTAAACCAGGGGTGTCAAACTCGCAGCCTGTGGGCCAGATGCGTCACGTGCTGCCCCGCCCCTTCCCAGTTTAGGGAAGGGTGAAAAAGTCCTGATATGTCCTGTGATGACGCAAGTTTGACACCCCTGGTGTAAACCATACATATATTTTTTACCAAGAAAATCTAACAGATAAAACATGAAATCATTGATGATATATTGCCTGGCAATAAGACCGTCAGGTAATACGACACTCAACATGCCAATGAAGAGAAACGGGGGATCTTTTGGAGCACTAATGGGGTTTATGATTAATGCTTTTGGGATGTCTAGTTGTCGCTGTTGCCATACAGGAAAAGAAAAGCTGATGTTGCAAAGACAGAATTGCAGTAGGAACATGGAACGTTATCAACATAGTGAAACTTGCTGATGCCTAAGATATTAATTTGTAGTAATTTCATTTCAGACAAGTACAGATTGCACCGAAGAAGAGAAGATCCATAAATTTGATTATCAGATTCAATTTAAAATTAATAATAATAATAATTAATATACAGGCAGCATGTGCAAAAACACTTGAAATTCAGCTGTGTTTTAAAATATATGCATCTCATCCAAATGATCCTTCCCTCGTGATATTTTGAATTATGTAAAGTGCTGCAGAATTTTTTTTTTAATGTAACATTTATAAATTAAGACATGGAGTGTGCTATTTATTATTAGGTTTTTATTCAAAGTATTTTTTTTATTAAAGTGTCAAACATACATAATATTCTTGCCTTCTATTTTATATACAATGACAACTCTGTGAAGTATTTAGCTGATAATTACATACCCAGTTGCAGTTTTATATGCTGTATCTTTCGTAATGTAGAGAAGGAATATCTCTTAAAAATAAGTTCAGTGCTCTTTCATTTTAAGCTAGAGCAATAGTCTGCAGGCCTGTGTTATCTATGCCTGTATTTACCTTTGTCTGATTTCTAAGCTTTAGAAATCTTCTGTGACATCAGTTATTAAACATTTAAAATGTTTGCTGCTCCTCCCTGCCTTCTTTCTATGGCTAATTAAGTAGCTGCCACAGCATTGGATTGGTTTAATTTATTTAATTTATTTGTATCCCGCAAACATATCCTTCCTCTTTTCCCCACAACAACCTGTGAGGTAGGTAGGCTGAGAGAAGGCCCAAGGTCATCCAGCTGGCTTTCCTGACTAAGCTGAGACTTGAACTCATGGCCTCCTACTTTCTAACATAGTGCCTTAAATATTAGATCAATTTTTTTTGCCTTCTGTCTTTAAAGTTAGTTCACTGAAGTTGTTATACAATTACTTCACACATAAATGGCTGTTGCCTTGAGTCTGTAATGTAAAGTACACCAACCACTAACAGATGGATTTTATTTAGCTTGTTAAAGGCTTTGGTTCCTTCACAAAAGTGTGAAGCAAATTATATTGCTGCAGCAACTTGCATAGCTTGTATAAAAAGTACAAGAGGGCTCGGACAGCAAGTGAAATCAAGAATATTGCAGCCCAGTTGCTTATTAGGACCAAGTCTCAGAAATGTTTCTTGTCACTTGTGAAACAATTCCACTAATTCCACTTATGTAAACAGTTCCACTAATTCCTGGTCTGTTTCCAATTTGGAGTCGTGTACAGTATCTAAAAGGCCCCCTGCTTGCATATTGATACTCTATATTCAGATCATCTTCAGAGACCCATCCTGGTTCATGGTGGTGATTTGGTAGTTGTACTCTTGATTTGGACTTGTTCCTATCAAGAGGAGGCTCATATGAAGTTTCACATGTTTATGTAAGCTGAAATTCTTCTTTCCAGAAGCTTTTAAAATTATTCTATCCCACTGTGCATGTGATTTTATTCATGGACTTTTATTATGTTACTAGATTTGTGCCATCTCTGCTGAAAACCTAATTCTCACAGTTCTGTCTAATGTCTATGTATATAGTGTGGCTATAGTAATATTATTTATTCTTCTTGTTATCTTCTTTACTTCCCTCTTTTATTAGTATATAACATCGGAAATACTAATGCTCTGATGGTCGTTTCGAAAAATCCTTTCTTAGTGAGCACCTAGAAGTCAAGAGGAACATACCGGTACATGGCAAATTTCAAGTTTGTAGGCTTTACGGTTCTGGAGTTTTCGCGATTACAGCATTAGTGGTTTTCGCATTTATATATAGATTTTAAGTTCACCTAAGCTTTGAAAGTTCTGTGAGATTTTAGAGGAGATGGAAAATGATAGAAATATCATTTGTAGCCCACAAGTTATGAATAGCCTAAGTCTCTTTGTATACATAGGCCTCTGGATACTGTATGTGTTGCTTAAGCAACAGAATTCAATGCTAGTTTTAAAACTGACTTTCATCCATATGTTCAAGGTAACTTTCTTACACAGGGGGGAAAAGAATATAAAATGCATAGTTGTATAATAAAAGAACAAAGCCAAAAGCATTAAAATCACTGTTTGCTATAAATCACCTACTGCAAACATACCTACACTCCCTTTACAATTAAGTTGGCTTGTACACAAAAGAGAGATCTAAAGCATTAATTTACCTGGACAGAGGATAATTTTGTATGTATATAGCAGAATCATAATTATATCCCCCAAGAATCTAAACCCACCTTTCCCCTGCTTAGTTTCTGCTTGCAACACATAAAGTGTTACAATTTGTCTCTCTAAAATACCATGACCAGAACATAGTCTTCTGTTGAGGATTACATTGTTTTTAGTGTTCTAAGGCTTTTTTTTAAACAAATATTACTGCCTAACCAGGCATCTTCCATTCTGTATCTGTGAGTTTCATTTTTGTTTCCTAATTAAAGAATTTTGCCTTTATCTGTGATAAATGTAACTATTATTTCCCTTTCAGTTCTTTAACCTACCAAATTATTCTGAATTTTGTTGCTAGGTTTTTATTCCACCCAGTTTTTGTTCCTGCAAATTGGATTAGCATTTTCTCAATCTTCAGTCTTTTAATTGCATTATTTTGACTTGTGTGTTTAAATTTTTAATGTTACTGACAGTATTTATATTTTTTAGAAATACGCAAAGCAGTTTCCATAGTTAAAAAATAGTTTATGCAAGGTTTAAAAAATGTTTACAATCTCAGGAAGGATTGGATTCACATTTTTTTCATCACATAATCAGTCAGATATTTTAACTGGATTTGGCATTTTTATCAATTTATGAAGTCCTTTCCAAGGACCTGGGATTGACAGATATTGATGATTTTTAAAGTCTTGCTTTGGTAAATATCTTTCTCTAAAATATTTTTTCCAAGAAAATGAAAAATTAGCAGCTCAGAAGAAAAATACTAAGCTCTGTATTCAGAACAAATGTTTCTTTAGCTACCTGAAGAAAATAATCTTTTAGATGATTAATTTTTAAAATCATATTTCAGCCTCATACTTCTGGCAGAATAATTGTTAAACCAGTTTCATGTTGTCGTTCTAAAACACCTATTACATTTACCTGATCCTGAAGGAGGAGTTAAGTTATATTTACTGTCAAAGGCATTAGCCCTGTCTGTAAATATTGTTCGAAGGTAACTCCCAGCACCATTTTTTGAACATGTGCCAACAGGAAAGATCACAATCACTACACAAGGGCAGCAGGGAATGATGCTATAACTAATACCATCCAAAGCTGCCAAGTGGTTCAGAAGTATCACAGCTTTTGTATTTCCTCTTCTAGTTTCTAAGGTAGCTTATATATTAAAGCAACTGAAGTAGTCTTACAAGTCACTGATCAAAGCCTCCTTTGAAATGTATTCAGATAAAATCCATTTTCTGCGGCCAAAATAGAGTTTGAAAATGATCAGACTTTGGCAATTTATACAATCTGATTTTTTAAAAACTGTAATCACTGTTAAGCATTAATTGTATATTTTTCAGAACTGGATCAGATAAAGAGGTACAATGGAACATTGTAACATAATGTGTCTTTTTCTTATTTTGCTTCATTATAATGCATGCATAACAGATTAATAAATTAGACATCTGGCTTTAAGACATTTGTGGCAACAGAAAAATCTTAGGGCTTTTTGTTGTTGGAGATATTTTCTCTCTGGCACTTGGGGTAGTTCAAAATATCCATCATTAACACTTGAGTTATCATTTCACTTAGCATGGAATCTGATTACATTTTATAAATAATTAAAAAGTGTGTCACTCCTGTATTTGTTGTGTGTGATTATTTGTATTAGGTAACATAAATACAGGTGGTCTTCCCTTAACTACCACCTTTGGGCCCTGAAACTCCATTGATAAGCAACACATTAGTTAAACAACAACACATAAGTGTGTCAGACATTTGCTTAATGTCCAGTTCTGTCATTAAGTAAATCATTGGTGATTTTTCAGTGTGATATCACATTACCACAACTTGCAACTTACTAGTTTCTCTATTGATTTTGCTTCTTGGAGCCAGTTTTGAAGCTCACAAATGGTGATCAAGTGATTTAAGCTATCCTGTGAATGTATTAAATGTGTGTCGGTTGTGAAGCACCCAAACAGCAATCATATGACCATTGTAAGATTGAGGACCAATCATAAAGCTATTTTTTCAGTGCCATTGTAACTTCAAATGGTCACTATGCAGGGTAGTTGTTAACCAGCCACTATCTGCATAAAGCTCTGTAAGTCTGGTCTCCCATACAACTTAAGAATCTTCTTTTAAAGGTTGAAATGAGGAATAGTACCTAATTCTTAATTACTTCTAAAAGCTGAGGTGAGTGAGGAGGACTTTATGGGTGTGCTGATGACATTGCAGAAACATGGTCTACAAAACTTTTGATTATATCAATATCTATGAAAAACACAAAACCAAAATTCATGTCATATCATCATAAAATGTGGACCTGAATAGTAACCAAAGAACTAATCCAATGAGCAGAATCAATTGTAATTTTTCATTGTCCCTTTCAAAATATTAGTTACAATATTTTGGGCATTATATGTATGATTAAATGAAGTATTTTACTTGTATAAATGCTTATAAATGTACTTCAACCTTCTAGAAAAAGACCCCAAATCATTAACTTCCTAACTGTTCTGTTTGTTGGCCAGAAGCATCAAGACCAAACATTAACGGTGTTCTGACATTGTTTGCTTTTGCAAAATAAACTCCTGCAAAATTATAACCTGACGATAAAAGGAGTAAATATATGAATGTTTGTTTTGGATATAAACAAGGCTAGACTATTTTGCATCACTGGCCAAAGTCTTTGTGAGATAGTACAGGTAGTCCTCTACTTACAACCATTTGTTACAACATCATAACTGTTTGAACTTACAATGACATTGAGAGAAGTAAGTTACAACCAGTCTTCGCACTTAACAACCGTTGCAGCATCCTACAGTCACATGCTCAAAATTCATGGGCTTCTCAAACAGTTATTGTATTTACAAAAACTGCAGCATTCCAGGAACAATGTGGTTGCCATTTGCCAACTTCCCAGCTGGCTTCTGACAAGCAAAGTCAATGGAAGAAGCCAGATTCCCTTAATGACTGCTCTATTCACTTAAACATGCTAAAAAAAGGTCATAATATCAAGTGCAACTTTATTTTATTGTTTATTATTTATTGGTTCGATTTATATGCCGCCCTTTTCCGGAGACTCAGGGCGGCTTACAATGCGTTAAGCAATAGCCTTCATACTTTTGTATATACCTGCTTAGTACGGCTTTTGCCCCAACCCCCAAAGCGGTGTTCTTTTTTATACAAAGTCAGCTTATTGCCCCCACAAACCGGGTCCTCATTTTACCTACTTCGAAAGGATGGAAGGCTGAGTCAACCTTGAGCCTGGTGAGATTTTAACTTGCAGTAATTGCAGGCAGCTGGTGTTACTTAACAGTGCTTTAGTCTGCTGCGCCACCAAGGCTCTTACTTAACCACCTTACTTAAGTGTAGTTGAAAGTCTAGGATTACCTGTATTTCATATTTTCCTATAAAAGCCTTTTACAGCAGATAGTTTCTGGGGTTTGTTTGCTACAGTAAGATGATTTTTTAAAACAACAATACTAACAGACCAAACTCTTTAGTGGAAGGATTAAATCATGCTAAGGCAGAATAAATCATGATTTATAGATTAAATACAATCAATTGTAAGTGATTAAGCAAATGATAACCCATTATAGAATGTGTGAACTCAAAACTGGATGATTGTTCTTTTTCTAAATTCTCAAATTGGTCAAGAATTATGTAAACCTTTTCAATCCAAATTAATCTCTATTTCCAAAACAACTGAAACAAGAAATGTTGCTATGCTATGAGGTGGTGAGGAAAACCTATAAAGGTTTTGTAGATCTTAAACTTCTTATAGTATAACACAAGTGTTTTTACCGCTAGCAGTTTTTTTTCTGTGTGTGTGCTTTTTTTTTTTTCTTTCCATTTTACAAGTGATGTTTACTTGCAAAGCCATGGTCTGTTTTTGTGGTTTTCTGCTTTCTGTCAAGCTGTGTTGGCAGAGATAAGTGTGATCTTCATTATGCATGTTGACTTATATCTAGATTACAGGCTAGCTGTCTTTTCAGATATGTGGCAAATATATAGCCATTGGTGGACAAATACTATATTAAATAAACAGTTGTTAAAACACTATGTTCTATCTGTTTATTAATTTGTTACTTAACACTTGATGTGTTTCATTTCACATAAGGCTTGAAAGAAGTCTCAAGAGAATATATAGTGTATGCTATATATGATATATTTTATATAACTTATTATTAACTTGGGGCACAAGGAAATGAAATTAATATTTCAATGTTTCCAGAAATGTAATTTTATTTAAAGTGGATTCAGTTTAATGAAGGAGAACTATATTAAATTTAAACTTATGTGAAGGTGCGTCTGGCATAAAAACATTTTCTTTTTTGTCAGTTAAAAATATTTTACCAGCAATTTTCGAAGGAGCATTCAGAACTCTCAGGCTTTATCTCCAAAGTTCAGTTCTAGCTCTATCTTTAGGAAACCTCTGCAGTGAATTTTCTTAATTAAGCAGAACATCCATATTCAGAGCCAGAGTAACTGAATACCAGAGGTTGGCCACAGACTGTAGTGTTGTTGCTTCATAATCTTTGCAAAAGTTTACCAGAACAATTTGGTTATCCATTACTAAAAATTGAATAACTACAATCTATGTAAGAAGGAATTTGACATGATTCTTTAGTTAGTTTATCCCACCACAAATTTTAGTTACTTTTTGCCCAACTAATGAGCCTTATCCTCTTATTTATCTACCTACTTATGACTTCAGTAAGCAGTTATGAAGCAACTGCTTTATATTAGCCAGTCTCTTTGCTTCTATTTCTACCAAAATGTACCTTATAGACAAATGAATACTCTGCTCTGTGTTTCCACAACATTCATACGGCTTTCAGGAACATCACAGAAGGTTAAATAGATGAACATTCATTAGCAACAGAGCTTTTGTCTGGAGGTTAGAGTCATGGTTGCCTCCTGAGAGTCCATGAACATTAGTTTTTTTAATTATATTCAAAGGTGAGTGAATGTGAAGTTTGGCTCATCATGCACTCCTTAGAGCAGTGATGGCTAACCTTTTTGCCATTGCGTGCCAAAAGTGGGGGGAGCTCGGAGGGATCACATGTGTGCGTTCCTACACCCATAATTCAATATGTCCCAACCCCCCGCACATGCGTGCGTGACCTCCTCCCACTTTTGGCATGGTAAGCCCAATAGGCCCATTTTTTTTTTCACCTTCCCCAGGCTCCAGAGGCTTTCTTGGAGCCTGGGGAGGGCAAAAACGGCCTTCCCCACCCCCCACGGAGGCCCTCCAGAGGCTACAAATGGCCTGTTTCTCAACGTCCAGTGGGACTGAAAGGCCTATTGTTCACCCTCCCCAGGCTCCAGAGGCTTTCTAGGAGCCTGGGGAGGGCGAAAACGGCCTCCCCCCCCGGAAGCCCTCCAGAGGCCGGAACCAGCCTGTTTCCTGACTTCTGGTGGGCCCGGAAGGCCCTAAAATCAGCTGGCCAGCACACATATGCGTGCTGGAGCTGAGCTAGGGCAACTCTCGCATGCCCACAAATATGGTGGCACGTGTGTCATAAGTTCGCAATCACGGCCCTAGAGGAACTACCATCGGTTGAAAGTACATCTCCTCTTTTATGAATATTACATTAGGATTGGGCAATAGTTGGGCATTCACTTGAATATTGGGCAATCAAATAATCAAATAATTGGGTTTTATAACAGAGATTGGGTAATGAGGCCTTCTAGATTATACAGGAGACAAACGTGTATGAGTCCCTCTCAATATACACAGGTAGTCCTTGACTTACCGTGTTTCTCCGAAAATAAGACCTTGTTTTATATTGTTTTGAGCCCTGAAATAAGTGCTTGGCCTTATTGCCATGCACTCAAAAGCCCGATTGGGCTTATTATCAGGGGATGTCTTATTTTGGGGGAAACAGGGTACAACAGTTCATTTAGTGTCAATTCAAAGGTACAACAGCATTGAAAAAAATAATTATGACCATTTTTCACACTTATGACTGTTGCAGCATCCCCATGGTCGTGTGATTTACATTCGGATGCTTGACAACTGACTCACATTTATGACGGTTGCAATCTCCTGGAGTCATGTAATCCCCTTTTGTGACCTTCTGACAAGCAAAGTCAATGGGGAAACCAGATTCACTTAACAACCATGTTACTAATTTAAGAACTGCAGTGATTCACATAAAAAAATATGGTGAGAAAAGTTGTAAAGTGGGGCAAAACTCACTTAACAAATTTCTCATTTAACAATGTGAATTTTGGGCTCATTTGTGATTGTAAGTTGAGGACTACCTGTGTAATAGTGGAAAATGGAATTAAACTTTTTTATTTATTTAATTTGATTTATATGCCGCCCTTCTCCAGAGACTCAGGCGGCTTACAATGCGGTAAGCAATAGCTTACTTACAATATACTTTTGTATATTTATACAAAGTCAGTTTATTGCCCCCACAAACTGGGTCCTCATTTAACCTACCTTAGAAAGAATGGAAGGCTGAGTCAACCTTGAGC
The DNA here is from genome assembly GCA_022577455.1 of Arizona elegans. Classification (NCBI taxonomy): domain Eukaryota; kingdom Metazoa; phylum Chordata; class Lepidosauria; order Squamata; family Colubridae; genus Arizona; species Arizona elegans. The sequence goes on along the minus strand of JAKOOJ010000008.1, from coordinate 25,363,150 downwards.
CTGGTGAGATTCGAACTTACAGTAATTGCAGACAGCTGGTGTTAATCACAATGCTTTTAGTCTGCTGAGCTACTAGGCCCGTTTTAATATCTGTACTTTCCATGAGAATAGAACAAAGCACAGGTAGTCCTCAAGTTACAATTAAGCCCAAAATTTCTGTTGCTAAAGGCAAGGCAGTTGTTAAGTGACTTTTGATCCATTTTACTGGCTTTTTTGGCACTGCTGAGCAAATCACTGCAATTGTTAAGTGACTCATGCAGACATTAAGTGAATCTGGTTTCCCTCATACTGGCTGGGAAAATTATAAATGGTGGTCAGCTGAGGCTGGGACAGTGCAACTGTCATAAATACAGGCCAGTTGCCAAGTGCTCAAATTTTGATCATGCGTAAGTGTGAAAACCGGTCATACGTCCAGTTGCTTTTGATAATTGTTATTGTTTTCTTTTCTTTTCTTTTCTTTTTTTTTGTATTCAATCATTTTTTTATTTTAAAACAAAAATAAAACATAAAAACATCATCATTCCAAACAGTTACAGTCAGTGTATCGATCGGTTTGCATCCTTTTGTGCTCCCTCCTCTCTTCAAAATATCACTATACATCCCAAAATTATTTTCATATATAAAAAAAAAATCCACTTAATTTAACTCAGCATCCACATATTGATAATTGTTATTGTTGTAGAATTCTTTGAAACAGTAAAGTAACTAAGACTATAAATATAAAATTATGCATATGTATTTTACATGAATAATTTTAGTAAGCACAGAATAGTTCTTTCTTAGTGTGAAGCTACCTTCCACTACCTTTCAGGAGAAAGCAGAATTTGCTTGGAGAATATATTGCCTGATTTTTTTTTCTTTTATGGATATATTGGCACTCATCTCATATAATGCATTCTAGGTGGTTCACAACCAGGAATAAACAAGGCTAGAAACAAAACTACCCTTCCTCTCAGATCCTCCCAGATCAGTCCATATCTTATCCCAATGTTTGGCGGAAGACCTGAGTCTTCCTTCTGGAAAACTAAAAGAGTAGAAATCTGTTGTATCTCAGGTGGAAGATCATTCCAAAAGGCTCTGAGCACCTCTGAGGAGAGAACATTTAAGAGAGAGGCCGACTGTATGAAATCTAGTAGGTTGCTGCTTTCGTGTAAGAAGCGCTGAGGCACTTTGTGGTTGAAAATATTACACAATGACATCACCATTGCCCAGAGGACGCCCGATTGGGGGCTCCTTTCATTTCCCTATTAATTGCCCACTGAAGTAGTTCCTATTTATCCTCTCACAGTTTCAGACTGCTAGGTGGGCAGAAGTTGAAGCAAATAACACAAGCTCACCCCAATGCATAGTAGCATTTGGGTCTCACACACAGACTTGCTGATTGTCAACCCAGTGTTCTAACAACATGAGCCACCACTCTCCAGATCTAGTACAGGTATTCCTTGAGTTACGAATGTAATGGAGCCTGCCCATTCCATCGGTAACCCAAGGATTCGTGGCAGTGAAACTTATACCTTGAATGCGATCACTCCCTCTTTCCGTCCATGCATTCACTAATCGAATGTGTTGTTCGTTAAGTGCCCATGAGGTATTTCAGGGTGGGGAAGGCCACCTGCTTAAGACCACCTCCCTGACCCACAAGGCCTCCCTGACCCACTGAAATACTTCATGCTCCCCACAATTGCTTCCTCCCTCCAACCTGCCGTGCCAGGTCACTTACCTTGCGAAGCTAGCAAGCTGTCTCCTCTCCAGCCTCTCGTGCCTCTCCACAGCTCCCTTTTGATGTGCACAGGCCTTGTCCAGCATTTTGCTAGCCAAAACGGAGCTTTGGAGGGGCAGGCCCACCCCTCTGACGTTCCGTTTTGGCCTTCAAAATGTCAGGCGAGGCCTGCGCAAGCCAAAATGGAGTATCAGAGGGGCAGGCCCGCCCCTCTGAAGCTCCGTTTTGGCCGCCAAAATACGGAGCGGAAGGAAATAGGCGGGAGGAATGTTGCAGAGCCTCTGCAGTTGTTCATAAGGGTGAACAACTGCCATGGTGCTGCAACATTTGTGTTTTGGGACTTGTTCGTAAACACTAGGGGGCGCTTATTGTGTAACTTCAAACGTTCACTAAGGGAATGCTCATAACGCGGGAATTACCTGTAGGTAAAACAGATACCTTCAGGCAGTGCTGCAAGTAACCTGGTCTAGGACTTTAAAGACAATAACCAGCAGCTTGAATTCTACCTGGAAAGTGGAAACTTGGAGCAAATGCAACTCATGCAGCAGTGATGTAATTTGAATGAACCATAGAGCACTCAAAACTGCACATTCCGCTGCACTCTGGACCATTTGCAGCTTCCTGATAGTCATGCCAAATATTACTTTTTTATATACATAAAAGGAAGGATTGAATTATATCTCAACTTTTCCAGCTTCTGAGAGTGGTGTTTGTTTTTACAGTAATTTGTTTTTGTTTTGTTTTTTGTAATGAGAACAGTGTTTGCATGTTTTTGATCCACAAGTATTCATGCTCTGAATACATGAAGCTGCTCACATTGTTTAGTTTATGGCTACATAACCAACATCTTGCAGCACTTGTTTTCAGGATAGTTACCATCTGCTAAAGCATTTATTGAATAGTTGAATAGTTCATAATTCACAACAGATGAGTTCATGATTGACAGGCTGATGATTACACAGTATATGATCACTGTTTTCCAAACCTCTTTATAACTGTGTTAATATATCTTGATGCTGAAATACCCCTTTTTGAGTTGTGAATAGAATTTTTTGGAATCACAGATTTCTAAAAACTGTGTGTGTTGTATATAGGCGTGCCATTGCCTTCTTCCTAAAACTAAGAGACAATATCCAGCTTGAGATCACTCAGCTGCTTTCATGTCTAAGGCAGAATTTAGGATCTCCCTGTTCCTAGCATGGGGCTTTGACCACTACATCAAACTGGCTTTCTTATAGCCTTCTAAAACCATGCTGCTGAATTTTAGCATTTCATTTTTTTTCCCTTTCAAAAATGAAATGCTATACTCCTATAGGAATAAGAATAGAAGGCCTCAAGGGGTCAAAATATTCCCACACTTTTCTCAATTTCCAACTTTTCTTTCTATTGCTGCCAAATTTCACTGTAGTCATTTCAATCTATTTTTCAAAATTAGGTTGAGACAGAAAACAGCTTGGCTCATACACACTACTCACCATTAAAGCCCATTAAACATTTTTATTCCAAGAATAACCTCAAATTGTCAGATTTATTTATTTTATTTATTTTTCTTATACTTATATGCCGCCCTTCTCCCAAAGGACTCAGGGCGGCTCACAGAAATTAAAACGATGAAAACAATAAAAATAATTACTAAAATAATCAATTAAAATCTCCCAATTAAAAATCACCCATCAGATCAGCAAATTTGTTGGAAAAGCCATGTCTTCAGGTCATGGCGGAAAGAGCGGAGGTCGGGGGCAGTCCGGAGCCCCGTGGGTAACCCATTCCAGAGGGTCGGTGCGCCCACAGAGAATGCCCTCATTCTGGGCACCACCAGCTGACATTGTCTGGCCGATGGCACCTGGAGGAGGGCAGTCCTATGTGAGCACACAGGGTGGTGGGAGGCAGGCAGAAGGTGGTCCTGCAGGTACCCCGGCCCATGCCATGTAGGGTTTTATAGGTAAGTACCAGCACCTTGAAGCGGATCCGAAGGACCAGTGCAGCTTGCACAGGAGAGGTGTAACACGGGATTAATGGGAAGCTCCCGTAACAACCCGGGCGGCCGCATTCTGGACCAGCTGGAGCCTCCGGGTACATCCCAAGGGCAGCCCCATGTAGAGGGCATTGCAGTAGTCCAAACGAGATGGCCTCTTGTGGCTTTTCAGAGGGTTAGAGTTGTGTCCCTAAATCTTAGAAACTTTCTCACCCCTTATTCTTATTCAAGATGGATTTTCTGTTGTGGATTCTTGAAAAACATCCAATTGTGTTTTTGATGTCCACAAGTAAAATTAGGTCATTAAAAGTTTATCTCGCTTAAAGTACATTTAGGGGTAAATAAAATAATATCTTTATTAGTTTAAAATGAAAGGGCAAATTAATGATAGTTGGGCAGTAATTTAACTTTTTTTATATTCTCAACCTGCAACTATATTTAATAACTCTGCTACTATCTTTATCTCAAGCGTCATTTGATCATTTCAGAGTCGAGTTATATAAAGAGATGCAAATGTCTAAAATTCTCAAAGCACTGCTCTACAGGACGCTATTTCTAACTTTTATTCATAGTCTGCCAGCTTTATTTTTTTCCTGGATTGTCTTCCTGACATATTTCACCATTGTGTCCAGACATAGCACCTCAAATGTTGGCTTCCATCATTGTGGCCACTTGGCATTTACGAAGTATTATTAAATACCTTCCATAAGAATAAAATTAGAAACTATATTAACATAAACCTGGTCTGTCTATGGTGAAAAATTGGACAGTCTGATATATCATTTTTTCCTCTAGAATTTTATCTGTCACAGAAATCAGTATCAATCTACACTTGTGCAAGATTAAAGAGCCTTGCTTATTTGGCTAAGGCATTCTGAAGCTAAAAATATAATACAAAATCCTATCTCAGTCAGGACTGCTATGTTTTGCATGTTGGAGGTGAGATCCAAAAGTTCTCCTTAATATCAAATGTATCCAACATACTGTAAACTCATTAACTTGACTGTGACGAAGCATTTATCTTTAAGAAATGCATATATTTTGCAGGAGCCTACCTATTCTTTTCTGAACCATTACACATTAGATAATTCAGTATACATTACTAAAGCTAATAAGAGGGTCAGAAAGAAAAGTTTTTCATGTAACAGTTCAGTGTGGGTAGACTCACTGCCTTTCAGCTCCTTATCTGTCATATAAAAACTCCCTGATACCCATTTTGTGAGCCTGTATTTTGCAGCGGCTACCCTAGAGCTGCATTTTACAATACTGTATTGAAGGGATCTCTTGTAGCAAATATCTTGTGGCACTTTAAAAGCAGTCACATTATTATTGTATGAACTTTGGATTATGTCATCAAGTACATGTGAAGAAGGTATTGTGACTTGTTTAAGTTCTGAAAAATGAGCCTTCTGCCTCTCAAAGCAAATTAACCAGAATTAAAACCGAATGGAATAAAATGTGTTAGTTCTGGGAAACGTTAAAAAACAGTACCCTGCATACATGTTCATATAAGGCAACATCAGGTGTCAGTTGAGTGCATCACCACTTGTATGGGGTGCCAGATTTTTGTCTTCGGTTTATGCCTTTGGGAAAGTTGCTTAATATTCCTGCAAGAGATGAAGCAATAAGGACAGTCATTTACAAGGTCCTGGGACAGCAAAGTCCAACGCCCTTCCCTTCAAGCATAACTACTAGACTTCTGTCCTCAAAGTCCTGTCTGGCCTTGATTTGATTTGATTTGATTTTGGGGCTGCAAATGATTTTTGGTGTTGAAGAAATGTTAAATATGGTTGGATTTTTGAAATTTTCAGTGATCTCTTTTCTCAGTTACCATGTAGTAGCAGAGCATACATATTTACATTTTGCTGGATTTAGTCTTTTTGAGAAGTTTGTTCTGTACTATAAGAAACATTATTTGCTTCAGATTACTTAGAAGGTCAATTGAGAGTCAGTGATCCTATAAAACTATCATCAGCTTATGTTAAATTCTTAAGAGTTTCGGAGAGAGAGAGAATGAGAGAGAGAATGCATTCATTTTTGGAATGCTGGACTGCCCTGAATAAACCAAATGTATAAACTAAATCTAAATTAATGCAAAATATTCTAGATACATAGAATATATATGTGTTAGAATATAAAAGTGTTCACAGATTTTAATTTTAATATCTTGCAGGAAGATATGCTGAACAGAATGTAAAGATATCATGGCCTTACTTACAGTGACAGATATGGAAGGAACAGTATCTTCTACTATTCATCAAAATGGTGGCATTGTTGGAAATTCTACTATTTCTCGACCTTCAGAGCAGCTGTTTCGAATTTACCTTTATAATTCCCCAGGAAAGGCAGAAGGTGACTATCTACTGTTTCCAGCTGGAGAGTATGTTGCAGAAGAAATTTGCGTGGCCTGCTGTAAGGCTTGTGGTAAGAACATAAACTTTTTTTAAAAAAAAAATTGTACAAATAATATATTGTCTTCCTTTGTTAGGATTTAGTAAGAAACAACCTTGTACTTTGGGGTTTGTTTTGTGATTTCTTTGGATCAAATGAATGGGTCTGTTCAACTCCTGAAATGGACCCCTCCCCCTTTCAGTATGCAACGGTAGCTCATCGTATTAGTCTTGTTCAGACAAATTTTGTATTTGTTTTCTTTCTTTCTCTCTCTTCTTCTTTCTCTTCAGTTTGTACGCCACCTAACACATCCAAAGACTCCCATTACTTCCCACTCCCTTTCTCTGGCATAGTCAGCAGAAAAATTCAGTTTCTAATTTATCCATAGTTCAGTCGCAAAATCACATTCAAATGTAAAACATAGCGTCTTTATAGTACAGCTACAGAAATTGTGCTTTCAGTAAACCCTGGATAAGAACTGCCAGATGGTTTTAGGACCCAATGGGGGAGTTTCACACTGGAGATGGTAGACTAATTAAAACCTAATCCCACCCCACTCACCCGTGTGTCCCGCTCCCTCCTTTGCCATGTTGTGTTAATGATGTTGTCTGCTGTGCTATTTTATAATAGATGATTTTAAAGTTTTTTAATGTTTTTATGTTGTAAGACACCTAGAGTCATTAAATACAAGATGGGAGGCAAATAAATTTCATAAATAAATAAATAAAATACATAAAAAATAAGACTAATCAAAGTTTATGTACAGTGCTAAAATAAAATAGCAAGTTATATTGATCATGCCAAAGGAGGAAATGGGAACTCATTTATGTATCTCTGAACTCTAATTTAGAGATACATATTACATATCTTTTTATTGATTAAATCCTTACCTTTAGTTTATGGTATCATATGTAAAATAGATTAAAAAGTAATTTAACTCATGCTGTGATACATGATCTGAACAGTTACTTCCAAAATCATTTTTGAGAACAGTGCCAGGCATCTTTGTTATCCAGTGAGTAATTTGATAGCAGTTTTTGGAACACATGAGATCATGAACACAGTGCTTGTCTGCAATTTGTTAAAGCAACGTTTGGAGAGGGTGTGTGTGTGTGCTGCTAAGATTATGCAACTGTTGTATGGAGTTTTCCATTGTAGTTTTGTCATCCTGTAAACAGATAATGACTATTGGAGTGGCAGACAGATGCTATGTTCCCACTTCTGCCTTTGGAAGCACCTCTTGCAGAATTAATATGAGGCATTGATTACTTTAATTTGGCAAAGATTTGACAGTTAAAATGCCCATCCCGATATATACAAGAAATAACTTCATGGCTGACTTACTTGCAAGTCTTATTACTGCATCATTTATTTACCACTGTAACTCTGAAATTAGCAATAGCATTTATACTGCTTCACAGTGCCTTACAGCCCTCTCTAAGCAATTTACAGAGTCAGCCTATTGCCCTCAACAATTTGGGTCTCATTTTATCGACCTTGGAAGGATGCAAGGCTGAGTCAACCTTGAGCTGATGAGACTTGGAACTGCTAAACTGCAGGCAGCCAGCAGTCAGCAGAAGTATCCCTCAGTACTGCATTCTAACCACTGGGCCACCACAGCTCTTGCAGTTCAATTTGGACCATGCCTCAAATTGTCTGAAACTAATACTTTGGCCGCTTTCCCTAGTGACAGGAATGAATTTGTATAGACCAAAAATAATATTTTGCCTATATGGATTTTCAAAGCAATTTGGGTCTGTAAAGTATGTTTTTTGCAAGACATGGTATGGCATGGCACCTGAATTAATCTCTTCCTGTCTCATATCTCATTGACTGTTTGCATACATTGCAATAAGCCATAAAGTGATTTGATGGATATTGGTTTAGCATGGTTATATTATATACTATATAATACAGTGGTATATATTAGTTTAATATTGATTTGATATAAATGGTGACCCTTACTATTATGGAGGCTATTTTCAAGCATATGGCTGAACGTGTGATTGAATATGAAGGTTTTTTTTTTTTTGGTTTTTTTTTTGTGCTTTGACCCTGCCTCCTACTGGCATGTAATATCAATTTCTCTCAGGAAAAATTGACTTCACACTGGAAGAATATCCTTGTTTTTGTCTTGCAGTGTGTGTTTTCCTTGCATAAGAAGAACAATAGGGGTATGACAGTAGGCCTGATTTCCATGTACAAGAGCTAAAGCATTGAAAAGATAGGGGGTGCAGGCAAGCCCAGTCCCCAATATTCCTGAACAGTGTATTTTGCATATTTTCTGAGAAGTTCTACAAGTGGTTTCTAAATATGTTTAACTTCATACATTTACATTCCCAACTTATCCAGGTTTCTCATTGTAGATAACTTTTTGTGACCACCTTCCTGATGATTAAGTGGAGAGCTAGAGGACAGAATTCGTATTTACATACACACATTCCACATTTTAAATTGTAAAATATGCAGGGAGATGCCTATAAATGCTTGCATAAAACTAACTTTTCAAGTCAAGTTGTATTTGCAAATTTTACTTGTTTGTTTTAAAGGAGGGGCCCTGATTTAAACATTTTGGCAGCAGGTAACTGACTAAACTAAAAAAAACTTAACAAGATAGCATTGTTTGCATTGTAAAAACAAGATTTGCTAACTTTGGCAGTTGCTACAGAAAGCAGTAAGTGAAAGTATTTGGCTATGATCAGTGTGATGGCAAGAATGCTAAAGGTCACAGACGTATCTTAATCCTCTGTCTGACTTGGTTTTCATCCCAGATACATAATCATAGTGCCAGAATGCTTTTCTGTGTCTGAATTGATACTTAGTTTCCATATTAAAATTTCTGCAGAGTCATGGAGGAGAAGGGATGGCAGAACCTGAGGACAGAGTGAAAAGAGGGATCAGCCCAGAATCCCTATGTAGCCATAAGAGAACTGACTTCAACCTTCCTTGAGTGCCATTGATCCTTATCTAAGTCTATACAGGTGCCAACCATTAAACCATAAAAACCAATAGGCTTTTAGCAATAAATCAGTTTAATTGAACCTTCATGTATGGATCTATTCTTTTGCTCCTGATGGGGGCAGGTTGCATAGCTACAGAATATATCCATTGAGCAACATTAAAAAAAATTCTAGGATGAGTAAAATTCAATATTTGTAGTTTTCTTTTTATTAGTAATAGTAAGCATTCTGTTCTTTTTCACTCAAATAGGGTAAATTTTCTCAATATGAAATAATTACCAAATAACCACATAAGAACAAGGTGGTTTTTTAAAATTTTGCTATCTAGTCACATTAGAATTTGTCAGGTTAAATGTCTAGCTATCTCATACAATTACCCCACAGCCGAGCAAGAGTTAAAAAGTCACATATTCCATCATCCCCATAACCACACCTTACCTCCTGACTCCTCCCTCTGGGTATAAAACCTTCCACCATGAGGTCGTCCAGCAGTTCCAGATGTATACCTGTATGGACTTGGTAGGGCCATTGAAACCATCAATTAGGTATAGAAAAAGGTTCTTCTTAACCAATGTGGACGACTATAGCAGGTATGGCTATGTTTACTCACTCAGGCATAAAAATGAAGTATTTCAAAAATTCAAAGAGTTCCATAAAAGGGTAGAATTGCAACACGATACAGAAATCAAACAAATAATGACCGACCGAGGGTCAGAGTTCATGGCCAGAGACTTTACAAGATGGTTAAGAGAACAGGGCATAGTACACTACACTTCTTCACTTTTTTCACCATTTCAGAATGGGGTCGTAGAATGAAAAAACGGTGTACTTCAAACAATGATGAGGTGTATCCTAGAGGACGCAGGAATGGGCCAGTCATTTTGGTCAGAGGCACTGCATTATTCCAACTATACATTAAACAGGTTATGGTCAAGTTCGATTAACAAAACACCATACGAGATAATGTATAAGAGAAAGCCCAACTTGGCCCACCTACATATATTTGGTGCCCCAGCAGACGTCCACATTCCCAGACAGTTGAGAGAGAAGGGAGAAAAGATATCCAAGAGGTTAAAGTTCATGGGGTATGAACCAGGAATGAAAAGTTTCAGGTTCGTAGACTGCAACAACAAGTTTGTAGTATCCAGATCTGCAGACTTCCATGAACATTCAAACAAGTCAAGGCTCCACTCTAGCGACATTCTCATAGGTAGGGATGCACTCGCACGTAACCAAGGAGATGAGGAAACAATAACAGAAAAGGCGAAGGAGGCCAAAACACACAAACCCAAACATAACGAAATAAAGACCAAGGAATGGAAGGAAGGATACCCCACCTTAAACCTGGACAGCCTCACAAACAAGCCGAGTACATGCATGAAACAGATGCACCCCCAGACAGGCCAGTCAGGGCAAGCAGGAACAGATTGCCAAAGAAACTCAAAGATTACGTTATGTCTATACATTCCAACAACCCCACGCCAAATTCCTATGAAGAAATACTCAACATTCCTCAGGAAGAGAGAGAAAAGTGGGAACAAGCCATGGAAAGAGAAATGGACAGCCTCAGGGACCTACATGTATACTCACCAGCTCAAGCACCTGAAAACAAAAAACGAATAGGAACCAAATGGGTGTTCAGAATAAAGACACTGGAAAACAACAAGGCACTGTACAAAGCGAGGCTGGTCGCACAAGGATTTGCCCAGAAGTATCCAGAGGACTACACCGACACCTACTTGCCTACAGTCAGGTCTGAGAGCGTCAAGAGTGCACTGGTAATAGCCACTATTCTGGGACTTGAAGTATTCCAATTCGATATGCAGACCGCCTAACTCCATGCAGAATTGGACAAAGAAATCTATGTCAAAGCCCCACCAGGATACAATGAAGGAAAAAACAACACATGGCTTCTGAATAAAAGTTTATATGGACTCAAGCAATCAGGCAAGAGGTGGTATGACTGCCTAGCCAAAGCTCTCAACTCTATGGGCTTCACCGCCACTTCTGCTGATAAATGCTTCTTTACAAAAGGGGAAAATGAATCATTTGAGGGCATCCTTGTCTATGTGGACGATATTCTGTACATAGGCAAGCAAAAAGACAAATGTGATAAATTTGCCACTGAACTGGGGAACCATTTTTCGTTAAAATCACTAGGGAATATAGACAAATACCTAGGGGTTCAAGTGATCAAGACTAACAAAGGCTTCCGAACCTCACAAAAGGAAAAGATCGTTGACCTTCTGTCAAAATGCAATATGTCAGAGGCGAAGCCCAGTGAGACCCCCATGCAACCAGACTTTCTAAAAGGTATGTATGATGAGTCTGAACCCTTCATTGACAACAAGCTATACAGGTCTACCATAGGGTCGCTACTATACATAGCCAATTGGACTAGACCAGACATCGCCCTGGCTGTCAACCTACTGTCCAGGCACGTGAGCAAGCATACGACATCACACTGGGATGCCATCAAAAGGTTGCTCAGATACCTCAAATACAGTATCAACGCACAATTATGCCTTGAACCAGATCTGTCCACAAAACCAAAGCTGAACTGCTACGCTGACGCTGATTGGATGGGAGATATCAAGAGTAGGAAAAGCACCTCAGGTTATGTGATCTTCCTCAATGGCAGCCCTATTCACTGGTACACAGGGAAACAAAAACTTGTAGCCACATCCACCACCAAGGCAGAGTTCGTCTGTTTGTCGAAGGCCACAAACAACCTAATATGGTTTGATGACTTACTCAGTGATATTTGGACTAAACCATCATATCCAATAATTATACATGAGGATAATGCAGCAATAGAGATATCAAGGGCCGATGCCGTCGGCCAACGATCAAGACATATCGATATCAAATGCAAACACGTTAGGCAATTTTCAGAGATTGGTTTTATTAAAGCCGTACACTGTGACACTGAGGAGCAGACAGCCGATATACTCACAAAACCTCTACCCCACAAACAGCACGCATACCTCATGTCTAAAATATGTGTTTATGTGTAGTAAATGTAATTTTATGTATGTAACATGTACTCATGTAAATACCATGCACTTATAATCGGTTAGACATTTAGAGGGGGTTTTGTCAGGTTAAATGTCTAGCTATCTCACATAACAACCCCACAGCCCAGCAAGAGTTAACAAGTCACATATCCCATCATCCCCATAACCACACTTTACCTCCTGACTCCTCCCTCTGGGTATAAAACCTTCCACCATGAGATCGTCCAGCAGTTCCAGATGTATACCTGCAAGGGAAAGAACAAAGGTCAGTTAGATTTAATGGAATAGGCCAAGGATCGATTCAGACCTGTAATAAAAGAATTTAAGAAATACATATGCTTGTATTGTGAGTTATTGGGTCAGATACATCCCTATAACAGAATTGTTCTTCATATCTTATAGATCAGTTATAGATCAGCTTTCACAGGGTTATGATGGATTTTATTTAAAAAGAATTGAATGAACCATAAAAATCCAAACAATGACATGCTGAGAATTATATAATATTCATGCATTCATTTATTAGTATTCATTAATATAATATATTAAATAATTTATAAGGCCACCCAGCTCTAGGCAACATACATTAAAAACAGTAGTATAATATAATACAAATGCCCCCCCCAAATCAAAAAAAGTCTGAAAGGAAACAACCATTAAAAAACAATAAGCCATGTGGGACATTGGAGATACAGCCAGGTTTCAGAGCTGTTTTGACCATGGATGGTCTAAGGGAGAGGGGCAGTGTAGCTCAAGGAGAGGATGATGTATCAGAAGACAGAAGCTTTGGCAGAGAACCTGGGCTTTTCAGATTCGGGTTTTCCCAGATGTGCCAGTTTACCTATTCTAGTAAAGAGAACTTTGGAAAAATGCTTGCTTCCGTGTCTTTACTTGGAGTTGGGGTTTTTCTGGAACGCTGACACCACAATGGTTTAAACAATCCATTTTCAACTCAGACTAATGGCTTCAAATTTGAAATGGAATTACTTTAAAATAAAATATGTTTTACTTTACATACTTTATATATTTTGGGTATATCTCATCAGGTCACTGTAATAGCTTCGCTCCATGAGCTGCAATGGTTACCAGTCAAGGGAAGGATATAATTCAAGTACTAATTATGACCAATAAGCCCTTTGTGGCTTAGGGCCTGGTTAGCTAAAGGACCAGCTGTTCTCCATGGTTTTTGCATGGGCTATTCTATTGACAAGAGGTGGCATGCTCCAGGTCCCATCCATCTGATGGGACCTAGGAAACATGCTTTTTCCTTCAGTAAGTCAAAGCTCCCAAAACCATCCCCTTTCTCCCCAGTCGATCACATGCTACAATCAACGTCCGTTCCATCTTGACCCAGCCCCCTGACCACTCCTTCTCCAGATGCTGGATCGCCCTGACCTTGACAGACAGGAAGAATGCTATTATGTCTACTAACAACCCCTCTCCTACTTTCCCACACATGAGAAGGTGGCAGCATCGAAGCTTCCGGCCTAATATGGCTTCCAAAACTGACATGTGGAAGTATTTTGAGCTTTTCTTTTTTTTTTTAATTTGATTTATATGCCGCCCTTCTCCGAAGACTCAGGGCGGCTTACAATGTGCTCAGCAATAGTCTTCATCCTTTTATATATTTATACAAAGTCAGCTTATTGCCCCCACAAATGGGTCCTCAATTTACCTACCTTAGAAAGGATGGAAGGCTGAGTCAACCTTGAGCCTTGGCGAGATTCGAACCTGCAGCTGGTCTTAATAACCAGCTTAATAACAGGGTGCCTTAAACCACTGTACTACCAAGGCTCTTGAAATGCTTCCAAAATAATCCAAAACTCAAAGCCTTTGTATACCTCTCAGAAGAAACTATCCGTAATTGGATTATATTAATAGTATTTTTAAATGTTATCTTCTTGGTAATATCTGCTAACCCCCATATTTGATTCCATTAACATTGCTAATAAAAGTTCAGTTGTTTAAACATACCCTGAAAAGGCTTAAGTATACATATTCCAAGGAAACTCAAAATATCCTACTTTGTATATAAGCGTGCCACTTGATGTGAAAATGCACTAATTGGTTTGAAAATACTATTCTTTAAAGTTAAAATAGCAGAGTCCTGCAGCTTTTCACATCTCACATTTATTGCCTTAGCTCATGTGCTTTTCCAGATATGGTGCTGACTAGTTTTTGGCATTATTTGTCCAGGAAATAGTATTTCATTTCATGCCTTTCTTTTAATATCTATTATATGATTTTTAAAAATCCTCTGTATTGCCAAACACTCCTTACCCAACATGGTAATTCCTACATTTCTACTTGAAGATCTATTAGCATTCTCTTCTTAATAGATAGGGAGCAATAATTACATTTATGTTAAAATTGTAACACTAAGGGGCTGATGTATAACGATTAAAAAAAATATTTGGTGAACAACAACACACTAACAACCTATGTCTAGAAAAACAATTAGAATGCATAATTCCTGTTCAAGTCAAAAGCCCAACATATGTAACCAAATCGTTCCATCTCTTGAATTCAGAACCTGGATGTTTGAATCATCATTAAAGATGATAAACTATTGCATCATTTTAATTATTATAAAATATAAATTCAAAATTATAAATATGAACATGGTCTCTGCTGACTCATAACTGAGTAGAAGTTTGCTTCTAGAACAGCAGAAATTTAGCTCGAAGTGGAGAAAGCAGCTAGGAGAGAAAAATAAAGGCACTTTAAAAGCACTGAGAGGAAGAAGTAGAGAGGTGTTTTCTGTTTTAGTTTTGAAATAATTGTAGAGATCAAAATGCGATATGCACACCTGACTAAACTACATAAATATGCACAGGACAGATCTCATGACTGATCCTTATCATTAGTTGTGTGAGAGAGGTAAGATATTTATGCTGCTTTTTGTTTTGGACCTAATATCTACAATGTACTGCATGTCTATGTTTGGGTGTAGTGTACACAGTAGTCCGAGGACTACTTCTTTATATCAGTAATTCCTCAGTCCCACAACATGTCAGTGCTTAACAAAGGGAATCTTGAATTGCCCTTGGAAACCAACTGACAATACAGCCATGTAGCAGTGGTGACACATGGGCAGACAGTTTTCAAGGTAAGTGTTCTTGCAGCGGCATTAATTATTTTGGGGGGGAAGGGGGAGCTTTTCTTTCAGCACAGGTGAAGAAGGAAGCTGCACTGATTGCTCCCCTAGTTAACTTGTTCTTTCGTTAGAAATCCAGAGGCTGACTATCTTGAATAGGGGTTCACAGCTGTGAGGGTGACAACCTAGAAAACCAAAAGTCAACCCAACACATCCAAATCAAGTGTCTTGCATACCCTTACGCTTGAAGATTCATGCCTACATCAGTAGAAAAAGGAATATTGAATATATATTTTACATAGGGATACTAAAGCACTTGCTTAGCATCACAAAACTGTTCTGAAAAGTGCTGGCAGCAATATGTAGTCTGTGTTTCCCACAAGCAGCAAAGCACTTATTCTCAAACAAAACAAGGTACATGCAGCTGTATTGTGGGTGTACAAAATTTTCAGAACACACATATTTTGACTTTTGCTCAAAACACTAAGGACGTTTGAAGACGTTTTGCTATACAATTTGGGATGAACACTCTTTGAATGGTGTGGGAGTAGGAATGGATTTCCAGAGGAAAAATTGCAGACTACAGGAACCAGGAGCACTACTCAAATGACCCTGAAGACACAGATAAACCTCCAAGTGCTTCAATGACCCTCTAAAAGGATGCAAATGACCAGCTGTCTGCAAAGAATATAAAACCTTCCATTTCCCACTATCCTGTCAGAGCTGAAGAAGCTTCTTGAATGAGAAGCTAAATGTTTTCAAAAGAAAAAAACGAAGTCCAATTGCCTCCTGAAAAAGCACATTTGGGAGAACATTTAGCACACTTTTACCAGCTCCACAATAAAATGTGAGGACTAAATCCTCTCCATTATTCATTTTAAGACATCATCTTGTAAGACAAGATGGTGAATTACCCTGGAGGAATAATGAAACACTGAAAGAGCAGAACAGTGAAAAAATACGTAATTAGGAGCATATTACCTGGTTCCATACTTCTTGGCATAATTTATTGCTACTTAGACTCCTTTGTAAGGAATGAGAAAGTACATTAATAAATAAGGTTTACTTGTCATGAATTAATTATATCTATAATTTATTAAACCAGTTAGAACTGGTTTCCAAAGCAGCTTGCAATTAAAATATCCAAACAGATACTTATCTCCATCATAAAGTATAGTTAACTCTGGAACAGTTTTTTAATCCTAGGAGTTGCTGACTTCATCTTGATTCAAGGGGCTTCGCATAGAACAAATAGAAAGATCTGCAGATGAATTCAAGGGCCTCCTCAGATAATTTTATTATTCATAGTTTTTTACGAAGACGTTACGAAGAACCAAATAATAGCATGGGAGAAAAATATAGGGCACAATATAAATTTTGGGGAATGGGAGGAGGCATGGAACAGAAATCTTAAATTGACTAGAGCGGTGGCATATAAGGAAAACCATTACAAAATGTTTCATAGATGGTACCTAACCCTGGCCAGACTAGCGAAGATATATCCCAATATACATCCAAATTGTTGGAAATGTGGCCACGGTCAAGGCACCTTCTTTCACATGTGGTGGACATGCCCGGAAGCAAAAGGATACTGGAATAAAATTAGGAGGTGGTCATATGAAATAACTGATGAAGATATTGAATTAACACCAGAGATTTTCCTCCTGGGAATAATAAAGAAGCCATATAGAAAGGAAATGACACATTTAATGATCCATATAATTACAGCCGCTAGATTGGCATACGCACAGTATTGGAAAGAGAAAATTCAACCACCAGAAGAGCTTACAATTAAGAAAATACTCGAGTGCGCAGAGATGTCTAAATTAACTTATGAATTAAATGATGAAAAGTCAGTTTACTATATGGTATGGGAAAGGTGGTGCAAGTGGTTGCATGATAAAATGAAAGAAAGATCTAAAGGTGTGTTAAATATTGGTTAAAAGTGAGTTAAAATGTCACCAAGTATTATTTATGTAAATAGTTAAAACACTGCACATCTGATACAAATTGAAAATGTATATTATATTTATGTGTTCTATGTTATTGTTTGAATGTTTGTTTGTTTTTTCTTTTTATTTCTTTTTTGTTCTTTAAAAAAATCTTAATAAAGTTTCTAAAAAATTTTTTTATTATTCATAGTTATTATGTTAGCATTACAACCTAGCTTTGTAGCTGGAAGTAGAATAAAATATAGCTATCTGAATTTTCAAATTTGAGGTGGCAGATTGACATATGTTGATCTGTCTACAGGATTGATATTTCAACCCTCTGTTTCTCAATTCATAAAGACAAGATCAGTCTAGTTCATTGTTTTGTATTTTTTCACAATAATAGGCTTTTGAGGGGAAAATTCTGCAGGTGCAAAAAACCAAGTAGAAAAAATTCAAATATGACTATAAATACATACATTCTTTCTAAAACAGATTTTTAATTCCCAATGTATTTATAGGTCATTGATAATAATTTGAGCAATTGGGTTTAAAGGAATAAAGCCATTCAAACAATGTACTCTCTATATAAGGAAAAATGTTGACAAGGATTTGAGAAGAATTTGGGCAGGGGGGATTTTGCTATCCAATTACATATATTAAAATTTCCTAATTCAAGGAAGAAGCTGATTTTTGTCATTTTCTTGTTCACATTGAACTGTCCCATAGTGTTACAAGGATTCTCCAGCTTTCTGGGACAGATTGACGTAGGGTGGTGTCTGTGTGCACGCAAGTGCATGTCTTAACTATAAAATTCCTGGAAATCAACTCTCATTCTGATCAGATGAGCATCTAGTGGGCCAAAGAGCCTTTTCTTTGCAGAGACACACCATTAACAGTTTCCATTTAGTTTATCTTCTCTATTTTTAGCATGTGAATATATATCCAACTTGTGAAATCAAAGCCAGTAGTTAAGGGAGGTTATATAGTGACTGCTGTTAAAGGGACATCCAGTCCTATTCCTTTCTGTATAATGTCTGTTTATACCTCTTGTATTGGTATAACATTATTTAAAAATTGCTGAAAAGAATTACTGAGATATAATGCTGTCTGTCTAGATATTTGCTTTTTAAAAATTTTTATTGATAATCTTTTGAGATTTAAAATCCAAAGAAAGAGTGAAACCTTGTGGGTGCTGCCAGTTAAGCATCTTTTAATACCAAGTTCTATGTGATAAAGACTTTACAGATTGTGCTCATTCAACTGCCATTCATTCAGCAATTGTTCAAACTTATGACTGGTCCTCGTACTTACATTGATCACAGCATCGCCACAGTTATGTGATCATCATTTGATGGCTTCCTGTTACCAAATCAATGAGGAAACAAGTGGTAGGTTACAAATGGTGAACATGTGGCATCCTCACTTAACCCACAGTGATTTGCTGAATGATGACAACTGGAAGTGCCAAAGTAGAACTCTGTCGCTAAGTAGAATAGTCATATGACCACATTGCTTAGTTATGGAAATTCCAATCCCAATTACCATTCTTAAGTGAGGTCTGTCTATCTCTTTTGCCTTATAGGGATCCTGCCTGTGTACCACAACATGTTTGCACTAATGAATGAGGTTGACCGATGTTGGTATCCTCCAAATTACACCTTCCAAATAGATGGATCAGCTACTGTCACTGTACTCTACCGAATAAGGTAATGCTAATTGTGGTTTAATTGGAAGTAAATGGGACTCTGTTTGGAGTGAGTTTGCAGTGTTTTGTTCCTGAAAACTAAGCTAATATTTCTGGAGAAGGTTTGTGTCAGAATTTGATTTTACTAATGTATCATCTTAAAGGACTTTTTTCAGTCATATATAAAGAAGGAACTTTAATCAGAGAACCACAGATATCAGTTAATGGTTTCTTTAATCTGAGTTTCTAATATGTGGATATAAATAAGAATTAACAGGAATGCTGAATTACCACCAGCTTATCAAATACTTAGGAGCTGAGGGCTTAGCTGTTTAAGGAAACAACAGCCAATCACCAGCCATCAACACACCAATCAGCCAATAGGAAGGCACCATGTAAACACGACTCATAGAACAGCCCAAAACATGTATTTCAGTAGAGAGAAATTTCCTGAAGATAGGCTCCAGCACGAGTCTGAAAACTCAGAAGAGTAAATCTCTGGTCCCGGTGGTTTACAAATCTCTGGTCCCAAATTCGACTTCATAAATAAGAGTGTTTCATACAAAGAGCGGTATATTTTTTTTAGCCCTTTACTGACAATCTTGGACAACAGAGTCACTCAGAGATTTTAGGGCAGCATGGCTGATAAAGATTCTGTAAAACTCTGGGAATTTAATTTCATCCACCTTGAAATAGTTTAAGAGTGTCAGGATCAGTGCCCAATGCAAGCCTTAGTTGAAGGATATAGAGCATGGGTGTCAAACGTGCTGCATCACATTGCTGTCACGACGTTTTTTCCCTTCGGGGAGCTGGGGTGGGCGTGGCCTGCACATGACGCATCTGGCCCTCAGGCCACCAGTTTGACACCCCTGATATAGAGGATTTGCCATGGTGGCTCAGTGGTTAGAATGCAGTATTGCAGGCTAACCTCTGCTCACTCCAGAAGTTCAATTCTGAGTGGCTCAAGACTGACTCAGCCGTCTATCTTAGAATAACTTTATTGTCACTTTGAATGTACACTAATCGGCATACATTAAAATGAAATTTCATTGCATACAGCTCTCAAAGGGTCTCTACCTCTAATATACACTACATAAACATGATAAGATAAATAAATAAGTATATAAATAAATACAAAATCATGCATGTACCACATATATTATATGACACGGAGAAACAACACAGTCTAGTTCGAATGTATACATGTACATGGCGATAGAAACAAATCTTGTGAATTTACCAGATGGATGCCATAGGGAACAAAGCTGTTACAGAATCTGGAAGTCCTGCTAGAAATACTTCGAAACCTTCTCCCAGATGGCAGAAGCAGATTGTAAAATGGTTGTGTGGGGTCTCAAACAATGCTTTGAGCTCTAAGCACATAGCACTTATAAGCAATATCCTGAATGACAGGAAGCGAGCTTCCTATAATCTTCTCAGTTGTCCTCACCACTCTTTGAATGGACTTTTGAGGCACTGCTGCCACCAAACCAAACAGTGATGCAGTTTGTTAAAACACTCTCAATTGTGCCTCTGTAAAAGTGGCCAGGATAGAAGGAGAAAGATGTGGTCTCTTCATCCGATGCAGGAAATGCAGATACTGGTTTGCAT
Organism: Arizona elegans; assembly: GCA_022577455.1. Lineage (NCBI taxonomy): Eukaryota > Metazoa > Chordata > Lepidosauria > Squamata > Colubridae > Arizona > Arizona elegans. The sequence goes on along the minus strand of JAKOOJ010000008.1, from coordinate 25,342,761 downwards.
GCTTCATCAAGGATGACGTGTGGAGAGACCAGTTTAGATTGTTAGTTATCTGCACCCCCAGATACTTAATACTTAATACTGTTGACTACAGCTGCATCCTTGATACTGAGTGGAGTATGACCATGCCAGCTCTTTCTAAAATCTATGATGATTTCCTTTGTTTTATTAACATTTAGAACCAGGCTACTTTTATTGCACCAATCCACTAGAAGCTTCACCTTTTCTCTATGCATCTTCATTGTCGTCCTGAATAAGACCCACCACTGCCGTGTCATCTGCATACTTCACAATATAATTTGTAGCAGATTTGGCACAGCAGTCATGGATATCAAGGTGAAGAATAGAATAGAATAGAATAGAATAGAATAGAATAGAATAGAATAGAATAGAATAGAATAGAATAGAATAGAATAGAATAGAATTCTTTATTGGCCAAGTGTGATTGGACACATAAGGAATTTATCTTGGTGCATACACTCTCAGTGTACATAAAAGAAAAGATACATTCGTCAAGAATCATAAGGTACAACATTTAATGATAGTCATAGGGTACAAATAAGTAATCAAATCATATTAGGAAACAGTCAATATAAGTCGTAAGAATACCAGCAACAAGGTTACAGTCATACAGTCATAAGTGGGAGGAGATGGGTGATAGGAATGATGAGAAGATTAATAGTAATGCAGACTTAATAACTAGTTTGACAGTGTTGAGGGAATTATTTGTTTAGCAGAGTGATGACATTCGGGAAAAAACTGTTCTTGTGTCTAGTTGTTCTGGTGTGCAGTGCGGACTCAAGACACAGCCCTGTGGGGAAGCTGTACTCAAGAAGATGCAGTTGGAGACTTTTCTTCCAAGTCACACAAACTGGGGCCTATCAATAAGGAAATCCAGTATCCAATTACATAAAGGAGTATTAAAACCTAATAGGCCCAGTTTGTTCACCAAATGCTGAGGAATAATTGTGTTGAACGCCAAACTGAAATCAATAAACAGCATTTGTACATGAGTATTCTTCTCCTCCAGGTGTGCCAAACTAAGATGAAGCACATAGGAAAGTGCATCATCTATAAAGCGGTTCTTCCAATAGGCAAACTGTAATGAGTCAAATGTAGGAGGAAGGCATGACAACATAAAGTCTTTTACCAACCTCTCAAAACACTTCATCATATTGGAAGTGAGTGCAACTGAACTCGGTTCCTTCCTGGACTTCCGAGGTCAGTAAAATGAGACCCAGATTATTGGGGGCAATATGCTGACTCTATAAATCGCTTAGAGAGAGTTGTAAAGTACTGTGAAGTGGTATATAAGACTAATTATTTTTTTTTATTTTTTATTTTTAAATTTGATTTATATGCCGCCCTTCTCCGAAGACTCAGGGCGGCTTACAATGTGCTCAGCAATAGCCTTCATCCTTTTGTATATTTATACAAAGTCAGCTTATTGCCCCCACAACTGGGTCCTCAATTTACCTACCTTAGAAAGGATGGAAGGCTGAGTCAACCTTGAGCCTTGGCGAGACTCGAACCCTGCAGTAATTGCAGGCAGCTGGTCTTAATAACCAGCTTAATAACAGGGTGCCTTAAACCACTGTACTACCAATTACTATTGCTATTTGTTGCCTTTCATTCTTTTTACTCAGAGGTAAAATTCCGTCTTTATGTACCCTGAAGCATAAATGACTTACGGGCTAATAATAATTTCTGGTGCTTTATATGGCTCTAACCCACCTGGGCAATAGTATACAGTAGTCCTCGTTTAACCTTCACTCATTCAGCAACCGTTTCAAGTTACTATAGCGCTGGACAAGGAGTATGTAAGATGGATCGTCATAGATGCAGCCTTTGGTCATTTGATCGTGATTCATGCACTTAGTGACCATCTTGCAATTATGTCGAACCATCTTGTAGCTATGTGATTGCGATTTGTGACCTTCACTGTCAACTTTTGACAAGCGAAGTCAATGGGGAAGTGGCAGAAGCCCACAATTGGCAATCACATGATCACGGGATGCTGCAATCATGTGGAATTTGACTAATGACAGCAACTGAGACAGCTGAAAATATCATCATAAGTTGGCATAGTCACATGACATTGTACTTAAAGCTGTGCCCCCATGGCGATGGAGTTGCTGGTCATAATTATCACTGATAAAAGGACTACCTGTGGCTATAGGCAATCTTAACAACTGAGCTGTCACTTCCATTTGGCTGTTGCAGTTTCTTGTATCCTGATTAGGTCTGCAGTTGGGGAGGGTGAATTGTCACCCCAGCTGAGACCAAAACACCTCATATCAAATCAAAACTTGAAATTATATGTGTCAAAATTAGGTCTGGGATATTTGGTACTGCCTATTAAGATTGGACATTAGGCAGCAGTGGGGCTTAGTATGTCAGGGGTGTCAAACTCAAGGCCTGCGGCCCACATCTGGCCTGCGGAGTTCTTATATCTGGCCTGCGGAGCCAACCTGGAAACAGCGAAGGACAGACCCATGGTGCTTCTGCCAGTGAAAATGGAGCTCGGGAAGTTGCAGTAGGCCGTTGCGACCAAAAATGCAGCTCAGGCGCCCCTGACACGAGTAACGTCAAGCTGGCCACACACGCCTTGCCTCCCCAAGTCAAACACAACCCTGATGTGGCCCTCAATGAAATCAAGTTTGAAGCCCGTGATGTATGTCATTGAGTGAAACAAAAACATTTCAAAGGGATAATAAAGCAAAAAGGAAAAAATAATGTGCTATGTCAATAACAGTGTTTCATAAAAAAATTTCCCTCAGCATCGCTTTTAGTTTTTTAAAATTATATTTACTGTAAATTTGCTGTACCGCTTTTTATGATTATTTAATGGGATTTTCATATTGTATTATTTTTCAACATAGACTGCCAAATAATTCTGATTTTGAGTACCCCTGAGAGGATCCTGGAGGATCTCCAGGAGTCCTACAACCACATTTTAAGAAACTTAGCCTAGAACATTGGATCGTGCCACAATGTAATTCAGGCTGTGATAGAAGAAGTATGACATACAGAATGTGAAGAGACACTTGTGCATTGTCAAAAATGGCAGTTCTTTTAGTATGTTAGGATTTACATCATTACACTGTAGCTTCTGAGCAAGCAAAGTACAGATTGAAGAGTCACTCTGCAGATATATTTATTTATTTATACCCTGCCTTTATTATTATTCAGATCTGAAAAATAATTTTGAGGTAATGTAAGTATTTGCCTCAAACTGGAAGAGTAGTTATTGGACATTCCCACATCATAGTGCCCACATGATGATTGGTCTTTGGTCTCATGCATAAGTGAAATTATTCCGTTCCTTATTAGATAGCCGATACGGAAAACAATCTACCTTTTCTTCACAGCTTCATAATGTAACCCGATAGCAGTTGTGAGAAAATTTTATTCTCCAATCCTACAGAAGCTAGAATTACATTGATATACATCAGCAGTTGTACCATGATTAATAAGTTTTCTCTAGAGAACTACTGGTATATCTGCCTTCTCTTCTCACAAGCCATATTCTTAGATGTTCTTACTTTCTTCTATACCAGAAGTTTATTTAAGCAGGAATACAAAGCTTTTTCTTAAAATGGGCTTAGGAAAACATTGAGAAAATAACAACTGTACCAATCATAGGGCTGTTTCAAAAGTCTGATTTTCAAACTTGACTACATTTAGCATAATAATTTATATTATAGTTGGTTGCATACTCATTGTGTATGTATATACACACACACACACACACAGAGCGAAATACGACTCACGCATCATCACAAAATTGTAAAGCCTACAAACTTGAAATTTGTCACGTATGTTCCTCTTGGTTTCTAGGTGCTCAAAAAGAAAGGATTTTTTTGAAATGACCATCAGAGCATTAGTATTTCCTATATTATTATTAATACACTCTGATGCTAAGGAGTTCTACTCCCCCTCCCAACCTGAAAAGAAATCTGTTCCAAATGCAAAACACAAGTATAGGAGAGGAGTTTCAGTTTCAGTTTTACTCTCGCAGCAGCAAGCAGCTTTACTACAGAACAGTTGAGCTAAGCCACGGCCAGGCTTCTTCCTGTTTCCTTGCTCACACAGCAAATACTGTTTCACTTTCCAAACAGCCCTCTAATGCTAAGGAGTTCTACTCCCCCTCCCCACTTGAAAAGAAATCTGTTCCAAATGCAAAATACAAGCAGAGGAGCGGAGTTTCAGTTTCAGTTTTACTTTTACAGCAGCAAACAGGATAAGGTAGGGGAGGCTTCTGTGGGGCAAGCCTGAGGGAGAGAAGGAGGCTAGGATAGGATAGGCTTCTGTGGGGCAAGGCTGAGGGAGAGAAGGGGATAGGATAGGAGAGACCTCTGTGGGGCAAGGCTGAGGGAGAAAAGGGAATAAGATAGGGGAGGCTTCGGTGGGGCAAGTCTGAGGGAGAGAAGGGGAATAGGATAGGCTTCTGTGGGGCAAGGCTAAGGAAGAGAAGGGGAGAGGAGAGGCTGATCGTAACTACTTATTAATTTTCAAATTGTGTTGATTTATCAAGCCCAATCACATAATTATCTTATTTCAAATTGAAAACTACTTTGACATATACTGGTAGGTAGGTAAGTATACTTTATTGCGGTCATAGACCAAAGAACCAAAACATCCAAGGCACATAGCTGGCACACGACCAGACTGAAGTGCAGTACGGCAACAAGATCAGTGGTGGAAACCACTCCGTCAAACTCACAGTTCATGTATTTTAAATTTTTAGCTCCAATCTATATGGACTATAGTCGATTAAAATTGTACATAGGTAGAAAATACTATTTTGCAATTTGCATAAAATCCACATATCGGCACTTTATACAACCATCAGCTGACTCAATCACTGGCAATCAATAAAGCTAACCTCAGTCAGTGGGTCCAGCCCATCCCTTCCCCTGGCTCTTACATCCCAAGACTGCAGCAAAAATTTTTTGCTACCTTTAATGTAATCTTAGAATCAGTATCCTGGAGTAAGAAGCGAAGACTAAGATTTTCAGATAATCCAGGAAATCTTTGGCAAATCGGAGAGAAAAGTTCTGACCTTACCTCCCGATAATGGGGGCATGTAAATACAATGTGAGCCAATGATTCCAGAGATCGACCATCACATGAACAGTGGGTGGATTTCACACCTCCTGAGCACCTGCTATCTAGGACATTCGATACCGGTATTAAATTACTGCTTGGTTTAATAAAAAACAAAATGCTAAAATTGTGGTGTGAATATTGTTCTCATGAGTTTTGCGTAGCACCCACATTTATGAAGTTTACTTTCAAAAATTTAGAGGTAACAATTTTAAAAAAATAAAACCATTTTGATTGACCGACAGAATAACATACATATTCAAAACCTTAATTTTCTCTCATTTAGATTTTAGTAACTTCATTCTGTAAAAAAGTAAAAACTTTAATATGTGACAAACTGTTTCCATACAGATTTTATTTCCCACACTGGTATTCTAGAAACAATGTACGAGCATATCGGTATGGCGTTTCTCGAAGTGCAGAGAGTCCCGTTCTTGATGATATTGTCATGTCTTACCTATTTGCTCAGGTAAAAATTGTTAATTTATTAGATAGGTCTATAGCTATTTACTCCTAGATTGATTATGCTTATATTGCTTATCTAAAAACACTTGAAAGGTTATACCCTTCAGTATAGCAAGATTGGGAGTAGCATCAAAATACTGCTGAACAGTGTGATTTGGACTGATTCTTATGGAAGGTTTTTCAAGTTATAGTAAAAATAACCCACAGTGAAACACTAATCCTGAGTTCTCACTCTTGTTTTTGATTCAGTGGCGAGATGATTTTGTCCACGAGTGGGTAAAAATGGCTGTGACTCATGAAACACAGGAAGAATGTCTTGGAATGGCCGTCCTTGATATGATGAGAATGGCCAAAGAAAAGGACCAAACTCTATTATCCATTTACAATTCTGTAAGGTAATTCTTTTTTGAAAAGGCAGATGAATCGCCTATACATCATGTGTAAAAGTACATTCTCACTCTCATATATGCTATCTAGATAGATCACTGCAATTCATATCTAAGTATTGGTATTAGGTGGCAAAGGTTAATGCCCCTGCTATAGATGAGAGTAAAGTTAAAGGAGTGATGACAAAGAGTTGTATCAAGGGGAATTTCTTCTTTCTGTCATAATCTTCTACTTTCTTTAACAAAAACATGCATATCCATTAGGTTTAGAACAATAACTGCTGCTGAACCTATTAACTGTTTTTCACAACCGGTAGTTGAGGTTTTCAGATCTGTTGGCAGAAGCCCCAAACTGTAATTGTGCAAGCAGAAATGCCAATCCTTTCTTCCTTTTGCACACTCTCTCACACACACACCATCCATCCCAGCATTGCATAGTCATCTGTTTTATGCAGAAGGAAGAATGGGTGGGAGCTCTATTTTGTTCACACGTTGAAAATTAAAATCAACGCACACTGCTGTACTTTTCCCCAAAGCTTTCAGTACAGTATGTACAACTCTGAAAGATATGACTGACCTACAGTATGTCAGCAGTTTCATCTCCACAGTTCTAAAATGTACATATTGTCCATTATACTACATTGGATTGCAGAAATGAGATATTGACAGATTTGAAGGAGCTAGTAGTGTGCTTCATTTTATTGGAAAGCAATATCCAAATGCAAGCGTCTTGAATTGTTTTTTAAATCTATATTTCAATACAATACAGTATATTTTCCCCTTCTGCTTAAGTTCTTAGTTTTGTTGGCTGTAGATAGAATATTTGGTGAAACAAATGCTCCTTGATTTTTTTCTGTAGAAAAATAACTGTTTTTGAATTGCTCTTAGTGATGTTTGATTACTCATTTGGTAGTTCTTGTATTCACAGCTACAAAATGTTTTTGCCAAAATGCATCAGAGAAAAAATCCAAGATTATCATATTTTAACAAGAAAAAGAATAAGGTACAGGTTCCGGAAATTTATTCAGCAATTCAGCCAGTGCAAAGCAACTGCCAGAAATCTGAAACTGAAGTATCTCATTAATTTGGAAAACCTCCAGTCTGCCTTTTACTCAGAAGTGTTTAAAGTGAAGGATCCTGGAAGAGAACCTTCAAATGCAGAATCTTTTGCAACCATTATTATAAGTGGAAATGGCGGAATACAGTGTCCCAGAGGAAAACAAAATGCCAGTGAGATGCTTGCAGATGAGGTAATATTTGATTATGTTCTTTCATGCTTAATTCAGGAGAAACCTATTACGATGTACCTGGATGACAGAATGACTTTGCTTTGTCGTGAGAATGCATAGTAACTAATTAGAAACAACACTGTACAGTGATTAAAAATTACACAGTAGCTAAGTAGATAATTTCCCAGAAGATAATTAATGGGCAGAATGGAAGATTGAAAGCTTTATAAATCTTAGTTGGCACCTGCCTTTTCCCCACAATCTCAATTATGCAGGAGCTTGGTTAATCTTATGGAGTTCCAGCTATATGTTGCTTCTTAATCTTCATATAGTAATCTACACTCACTATAGGCCTACGCACGGTAATGCACATGTAGTTCTTCTTAATTTGTGCTGAAAACCAGCAGAATTGCAAACTTGGACTACTTAAGATTACCAGTATTGTTACTGCAGAGAAAACTGGTTTAGCAATAGAAATTATTGTAAAACGGCATTTTCAATTTTTCACTGTGGTATTGGAATATAAATTTTCCTTTAATGTTCAGTCTCTTAACAGCAATACAACAACTTTGTATTTCATGAGGTTTTCCTTATATAACTACAGAAGAGAAATGTTTGGAAATTGTTTCACCACAATTTGCAGTTGCTGCTTGAGGATGGAGTAATCTTTCAACAGTTATTCAGATGGATTCCTTCTACTTGTTGACCTTTGGAAATCTTTCCAAATCTTTATTAATTTTTTTAATCATATGTTTATGTTCCAATCCTATTTCTGCTGGGCTGCAGATGTTGTAAGGGAGCAAATGGAGGAGGGATGTTCTCCTGTCCTAAAGATCTCAGTTAATGCCACATAAACTATCATCACATATATTTATTAGCAATGGGCCCCCTAAAGTGTTTGGCAGGTCAGATCTATAATCATTAAATTGGAATTGCATCAAATCTCAATCTAAATATTTAAAATGATTATCTTCCAAAGCAACATTGTTTTTTTTTTATCTTGTTTTTGCAGGACATACAAACCTACTGTGATTTTCCTGATATTATAGATGTCAGTATTAAGCAAGCAAATCAAGAAAGTTCTGGAGAAAGTAGAATTGTAACCATTCACAAACAGCACAGCAAGAATCTGGTACTGTAGCTAACTTTGGTGACTTTGTGCTATGAGTATTAATTGGTCAAATAGATTGGATAATATGCTTTGCATTTTGGTATCTTTGGTATCTAATACAGCCATAGAAGGCAATCATAGAAAGTTATTTCTACAATGTGCAATAAAATTATCCAATTAGAAAAGCTTTTAAGGGTAACATCAAAACCCTTACTTATTCTCTTACAAGATTAATGTGGCTGATTGTTCTATTTGCTAAATATTACAGTCAGCATTATACAGTGTTTCAGTTTCCAATCTGAGAAACATTTAGAATGTGTGGATGGGAGGCTCGAATATAACAGTCACCCACCTGTTTGCTATTCTTTAAATCAACTACATTGCTTTCCTATTCCCATACACAGTTGGGGTAAAATACAGCTATTTTAAAGAGTTACAGGGAGATACCACATTTATAATCCTAGATACTCTGAATCTTGTTTTTGGAAATGAATTTGAAGTAATATATTATCTACTATGATATCAGAGATTTATATAATATCTCTATAATATTAGAGATTTCTATTCTTTTTTTTTTGATTTTTTTTTTATTTTTAAACAAAACTTAAAACAACCATCATCCATTACAATTACAGAAACTGTATCAATCGGTTACAAATCTTTTGTGCTTAATCCCATATCCAAAATTCTCTTATTTGACAATTTATTATATTCCTTTGTATTATTATTCTCATTTACCAATTATTTAACAGTGGCTTATCTCCCATAAAAAATCCCGCTTTATATATTTTATCATTACATCCATTTCATATTTCATTTCCATGCTTTATTATCTAACCATTGATAAAATAAATCCCATATCAAGTAATATTGTTTGTCTTCCTGTTCTCTAATTTCAAATGTCAATTTGCTCATTTCAGCACATTCCCAAATTTTCTAGAGATTTCTATTCTTGAGGGTAGAAAACAGGGAAGCAGATATCCCGAAATCCATGTCTCATTTCAGTGTGGAAATATTGGAGGGATTTACCTATTGGTATTTGTATCTAAACAGGCCTAAATAAGATTGATATGTCAAGTATCCATGTTTATTCCTTTTCCTCACATAAGAGCATCCTTACACGATTTTTTTAAATGATAGTGTGCAAATTTTCGTTCCACCTCAGTTGGATAACTCTTTTGATAAATGACATGTTTTTTAAGCCTGTGTAAAATTGTTTGCTGATACCCTTGTAATTGTAGGACTTGAATTATGTTTTGTTCTGAAAGTTGATGGTTTTGACATAACAATCATGTACTCTAGATATTAATTACATGTACAGAACACATATTTTTGTCTACAGATAACTATGGGGAATGATTCATATACTAAGGCTTCTTATATATGTATGAGATCTAATACACACTGATGTGGACCTTTTAAAATCCTGAACTGAGTGGGCCTAAATCAGGGCCCATAACTATTTTCCACACAGGGGTGAAATCCACTTACCTTCGCTACTGTTTCACAAATGGGAGTATGCACGCGCTCGCTTCGCTCGCACACGACACCTCTGCACATGCACAGGACCGTCTTCCCATGTGCAGAGTGTCAAAAACAGGACGTGATGACGTCCGGGTGGATGTGCTACCTGTTCACCCCAGCCAGATAGAACTGGCTGCATTTCCCCACTGTTTCCACACCTATTATATAGCCTGTGTCCTTTTAGCGATAGATCAAGCACTGTATTTCAAAAAAAGAGAAAGGCGCTAGAACAAAATAAAACTTGATTCAAGCATATATAAACCAAGTATGGTTAATTTGAATAGTTCCTTGCTATTGAATAATGTCTTATTAGAATCATAAACTTGGAAGGGACATCTAATTCAACCTCTTGCATGGTGAAAGAAGCATGCAGTTCCTGTGACCTGGTGATTTAAAGCCATTCAAAGAAAAGAAAAAAACAAACAACCCATGTTTGTATCCCAACAGATGTCAGGATAATTGAATTTCCCCATCATTATTACTTTGTGGCTCTTTGAAAGGTTTACCTTTTACCTTTCAGTTTGCTTTTGAAAAACATAATCTTTATTTTCTCCTTGACTGGCTGGACTGTGATAGATGCCAACAATACTTATTTACATTAAAAAGTTAAAATTTTAACTAATTTTATAGCAGCTCAAAGGCCACGTTCAGTGCTTTTAGATCTGACTCAAGATATATTCAGTTTGTTTATTCTTGGTAGTGATCATCAGGTTGAGCTATGTGACCCACTTAAAATCTCTATCTCTTAAGAAAGGCAATACTCCAAAAAGATCAGAGAGCCTCAAGAGAGGCTCAAGCAACTGGCAACTGGCAACTGGATCTTACTATCCCTGTTACTCTTCATTGAACCTCAGGTTCTGAAATACACTACAGTACAATATAATTAGGTCACAATAGATGAGACTTGGCTGATTTCAAAGAATTCTTGCAACTCTGTTTTACAGCTTCCTTAGATATTCCCATTGTGATGGGCATTGATTGGCTGCAAACACATGATCCAAATGTTCACTGCAACTAACTTTTTTTTCCATCTCAGAAATGCCTAGAAGCACCATTTGTAAGCTTTCCACTTTAATGCTTCTTCCTCTCCTCCTTGAATCCTGTTCCTTGCAAAAATAAAAAAAGGCATACAGAGTTTGCTAAGGTTTTCAGGGAGGACGAAACAACTTCATTGCTTCCTCCTTGTCTGTAACTTGAAATCTTTGGTGGAATCAGTGGCTGAAAGGACAGTCTGAACTTTATAGATGGGATGAAGCATATGAAGGCAAACACCAGCCAGGTTTCTATCTGGCTTTCTCACGGAAAAAGAGAGTTTGGCAAGATTCTTGTGTACAGTGGAGTCAACAATAAAGGAACCTCTTGTCCCAAATCCTGGAGCCACTTTGATTGTTTGCACCTAAGTAAGCCAGAAATTCAAATCCCAGCTAAGAGGCAAGTTAGCTACATTGAAGGAGTTCTTAGTTAATCATCTGAAGAAGGGCTTTAAGTTAGAGGCGCCTGGTGCTATCTAAGCTTGATTGTTTTTTGCAGACATTTCAATACCCAAACTAGATAATATTATAAGTGCTAGTAAGGAGTGGGGTTTGCTCTCAATTTATATTCTAATGGCTTGCCCTATCAGTATTGGTGGTTGTAGTCTTAAGGGTTCTTTGGTTAGGCTATTTGTTGCTGATTTGTTTGGCAGTTCTGTTTACTTGGATATTGTTTACTTGATAGTTGGTCTGATGTTAATCTTGGAGTTAATCTGTGTTCATCTGGGTGCTGATTGCTGGTGGGGAGGTGTTTTGGTCTTTTTGTTCCTTTTTGGGTTTGTTAATTGCCTCTTTGCATAGTATGTAGATGTTGTTTATGTCTATGTGTCTTTTTTTTAAAATAAATTTTATTAAGTTTTCCAGGTTAAAATCAACATGAGACAAAAACATTGATTATACATAAAAACAAAAACCATACATTCCCCTCCCTCCCTCCCCCATTCATAACACTAAACATACAAACACGTCTATCCCGGCAGATAATATTCCTGCCCTCATTAATAAATAATTATGCCCACGACACAGAATAAAGTAAATAATCCCCAAATATGGTTTCCATACAATTATCTTTCAATCTAGATAGGTATATCTCTCCTCATATTGACTTAGACCCTCACTTCATCTCAATCCTTTTATTCAACCACCGATACCAACTGTCCCAACTTTGAAAAAAATTCAGAATCCTCTTTTTCTTTCAACATATACATCATTCTGTCCGCCTCAGCGCACTCTAATACTTTATTTATAATTTGGGCACTAGCCGGTATCTCTTTTTCTTTCCCCTGTCTATGTGTCTATTGACGACTAATTTGTCAGAGTGGCAGTCTTCTAGAAATTTCATAGCATTTTTGGACTTGGCTTGGGAAATGGTCAGTTTCCCAATTGAAACTATTCATGCGTTATGAAATTAGAGTTTTCATCCTGTCTTCTGACTTCTAGTTGCTGTTCATTGATACATTCTGCCAGTCTTCTGCCTGTTTGTCTTACCTAGTGGCTGTTGCAGTCATTACACTGTATGTTGCAGATGATTTCTGGGGTTTTTTTCTGGGGCTGCTGGGTCTTTTGGTTTACTTAGGATGTTTTGAAGGGCTTTAGTTGGCTTTTATATTACGCTAATTCCAGGTAGTTGTAATAGTCTGTTGTTGTTTTCTGAGGTGTTCTTGATGTATGGCAGTGTTATGCTTTTTAGAGCTTGGGATGGTGGTTGTGCTGTATTGGGTTGAGTGGACAAGCACTTTTTGATAAAGTTGTGTAGATATCCATTTTGTTGGAATATGTTATATAGATGCTGTTTTCTTTTTTTCTGTTATTCAAGGATACTGCAGTGAGCTACAAATATTACTCTTAATTGGTACTCTTTTAAATCTACATTACATCTATGGTGTCTGCATTGCTGCCCACAGCATTCAGGAATGAGCAGAGGTCAAATAAAGTGAATAAATAAATTAAATAGCATTATTCAAAAACATAATGTTAAGATAGAAAACTCATGCTTATTCATCTCAGTGCATAGCATTGACTATATGCTTTTTTTTGTAATTTGCATTTTATTGCTTAACATTCTCTACCACATTTTTTCTCCTTGTCTTTTACAGGAAGTTGAATTTCATTCATTAAAAGAAGCTCTTTCTTTTGTATCATTAATCGATGGATATTATAGATTAACAGCGGATGCTCATCATTACCTTTGTAAAGAGGTGGCACCTCCTTCAGTTCTTGAAAATATCCAGAGCAATTGCCATGGGCCAATTTCGTAAGCAATACTTTGTTCTAACATTTATCTTGGGAATGGATAACCTTTTGAACTAGAGGCGCATCAGGTTAGGCATTTGGGAACACAGTAATCATTGTGTACATTAGCCCTGCTCACTTGTACACACAACTTGCCTCCATGGTTATAGATTCAACGTGGACCATATTGAGGAAGAAACTTCTTTCTACCCGAGGAAGCAGGTTAAAATAGCTTTGTTCTTGCTCTTATTGTTACTGCTAGCAATAGAGGAAGTTCAAAAGTAAAAGCCAATCAGCAAATGTATGGGACTAGTGTAGTTAGCAGGGAGTCATGCAGATGGGAGTTGGAATGCCAGGGGTCCTGAGTGCTTCAGATAAGAAGGAAGGGAGATAGATGTTCATTTGTATCAACCAACCCTTGTTTGCACCTATGAACAAAGCATTAGTAACAGTTATTTGGATCCACTTTAACTTGTTTGAATTGATACATATCTCCATCCAGACTCTCAGATTTTATAAGTTTTTATCTATGCACACACACACTAGTTATTTCAATGATTGTTGTGGAATATGGAAAATTGCTAACAAAAGAAATTACTCTTGGTACAGTCTACATCTTACTGTTCCTTTCATAAAGACGAGGAAAAGAATATATCAGAGTAGATATGTATAATACGTCCCAGTTCTGCGCAATTTAATATATTAGCATGTTCCAGTTAAGGTAATGATGAATTATAAAATCAAGTGCGTATTGCATAGGAAAAAGTTCGCCATAACAATGTCACTCAGAGAAAGTCAGATATTAGTCTCCGTCTTTAGGAAATCACATTATCATGATGGAAGACAGAATTTCTTTTTTGTCTAACTGGAGGACGAATAATTCTCTGAATTGTGTCCTTTATAGCCTGCCAAATTTCTTCAAACCTCTTCTGAAGTTCCATTTTATATTAAAATATGTTTAGTTATTTTACTATCTGTTGCATCCATCCCATTTTGTCCTATTCAATTAAAGATAGCCCTCAAAGGACAACCATTCGTTCAGCAATGGTTCAAGGTTATGTCATGGTCCCCAAAACAATTGCAACAGTAATACCACCACAATAGTGTGATCAGAATTTGGGCACTTGGCAACCTGCCCGTACTTAAAACCTTAGGGATGTTTAATTCCCTCCAACTGCCTACTCTACCTCCCATCCCTGCTACTTTGGGCAGCCCATTGGTTTTGCCACCCTGTACTTGCTGGCCCTGTCACCTTTACCGTACTATGCTTGCCATTGTTGTCATGCTGCATTCACTGGCCCTGCCGACTGTGCAGCCTACAGTTGACCTTCACTACCTCCTCCTTCCTGCAACTGCTTCTGAGACATGCTTGATCTGGCCATTTGTGAGGCAGTTGATGGCTATGCTAAACCATGTTCCTAAGGCTGTACCTGCCCTTTGTCCAAATCATTTGTAAACTTCTTGAGATGTTTTGGAGCTTCACATGGGTCCAGCAGGGCCAGGGGAACACATCTGGATTGCTGTTGTTAATGAGTTAATGTGACATTACACTACAACCACATTGCTTAGTGTTGGATATTCAGGTCCCAATTGCCATTATAACAAGTTGTAAATTTTAATTGGTTGCATTCTGCTGGTGAAAGAACAGGTCAAGGAAATGGGAAATGATTTTAACGATTTTTTATTTACTAAAAGAAATGTGGAAAGAGCAGTCTTAGATCAATCAAGAGAGAAGAAGAAGAATTGCCATTTCGCTGACACATTCTTTTTGTGAAAAATCTGCTATATCTCAATATATTCTGTAATTCAGAAGTGTTGGCTCTTTTTAATATTTTGATTTTCCTCCTCCTTTTTTTTTAAACAGCATGGACTTTGCAATCAGTAAATTGAAAAAAGCTGGCAATCAGACTGGCTATTATGTTCTTCGTTGCAATCCAAAAGAGTTTAATAAATACTTTCTTACCTTTGCCGTGCAGGTTAGTATTAAGGAACCAGATTTCTAACTGCTTTGCTTAAACTTAAGACAAGATTTCAGTTCCTTTTATTTTGGAGACATATTTATATTTTATCTATTGCTTTTCTTGACTCTTGGAGGCAAAAAATCATCCTTTGTTTTCAGAATAACATCAGTACCTATGTTTTGAGAATAGCATATGTAGTTATGAAAATTGACAACAAATTGGACCAATATTTTATTATTTTTTCCCATTCGCTCTCACTGTTCATTCAAGTGCGGGACCGCCTGTTGCCGCAAACGGCCTCCCACCGGCCGGTACGCTCTCACAGAGAGGGACTCCTCCGGGTGCCATCGGCCAAACAATGTTGGCTGGCGGCCCCCAGGGGGATAGCCTTCTCTGTGGGGGCACCTATCTGGAACGAACTCCCCCCCCCCAGAGATACGGAGGATCCCGGATCTACGCACCTTCCGCCGCGCTCTTTTTATTTCACCAGGCTGGTCTGGCCTAACCTCTCCCATTCTCTTTTTAATGTAAATTTTAATGTAAATTTTAATTTGTTCTTAACCTGGGGTTTTAAATTTGTCTTGGGCTAAATTGATTTCATTTGATTTTACTTCTGCTCTTAAATTTTTGTATTCTATGTGTTTTATCCTGTGCCTGTTCACCGCCCTGAGTCCTTCGGGAGTAGGGTGGTATACAAATTAAATAAAATGAAAAATGAAAATGAAAAGTGCCAAATAATATTTAAATTTTCAGAGTTTGGTTGTGATTTATATCCATTTGTGTGAATTTGCCAATAGAACAGTAGCTTAGAAAGAGATACCGGAAGTCTCAGGAACTTCTTAGAGGAACTTCTGAAATGGTTTATAAAGATTATTAGCCTCAGTTCTTCCTTCAAAAGACAGCACAATATTTATTATTAAAGAATAACTTATCAAGAAGTAACTTATCAACAAATGAAGAAGGTTTCTTCATTTGTTAAAAAAAAGTATATTGTTCATAAGTATCTGCAATTTATTTTAAAAGTTATAAATTTTGAAGAACATGCTGCTGGTATTCACATATATTTAGCTTCTTAAGTTGCCAATTTTGTGTCTATTGCTATTGTGATATTTCTAATCAGAGTGCAAAACAATTAAAATGATTCAGGTTCAGAGCTTTATAAAAAAATCAAAATATTTGCTATAGAACTTTATTTTTATATACTAAAGGAACTCCTAGCAGTACAGTTCCTTGGTATTAAATAAAGCTGAAGTGTTGAGCTGTGGCAATCCTTTGTTCCAGCAACCTTTGTTGTAGATTAAAACAAAATTAGATGGCATTTATAGAGCAGATAAAATCGACCAGTTTTTACACTTAACATCTGTAAATATTAATGTCATGATAGCTGGATATTCACAGTAAAATTAAAACATAATTTTGTTCCCTCCACCAATATATTCCATTGTTTGTAATAGAGTTTGTGCGATGAGTGACAAAGGGACCAGTAATGAATTAAGTTACTAGATTGGTATGGCCATTCCTTTGCCATAAAAAACTGTTATTTTCTATTCTCTCAATTTTTTTAACTTCACTTGCCCATCCAATATGGCTACAAGATATATTCCTAGTCCTGATTGCCAAATTAGAATTATGCATGACATTTGATTAAATTTATAAAGTTACAAATAAAAGCATTGAACTGAAGTATCATTTTAAAACTTTCCTTAAATTTGCAGCAAGACAGCATAATTGATTATAAACATTGCTTGATAACAAAAAATGAAAATGGCGAATATAATCTCAGTGGAACTAGAAAAAGTTTTACCAACCTTGTGGATCTGTTGAATTGTTACCGTACAGAAACTGTCCGATCAGATAGTATAATTTTCCAGTTTACCAGATGCTGCCCTCCAAAGCCAAAAGGTAAGCAATTTGAATTTTATTTGTTGAGGATGATAATAATTGTGTGGCTAACTGAAGTAGAGAAATAGCTGTCGTTTGAGAAAAATACAAAGACCTACGTTAAACAATAAAAGAGCAGAAGTTTTAACAACATGGTTCTCATATAGGCACATATATACATATTCATAGGCACGCTCTCCAAATTAGATAGAGCAATACAAACAGACAGACAGACAGACAGACAGACACACACTAGGATTAATAGGCAAGATTAGATAAATGAGATGAGATGAGATAAGATAAGATAAGGATAGATGAAGAGGAAAGAGGGATGAGGAACAATTGCTGTCTTCCTCCTTCACTGCAGAGAACATTTTGCCATGTAGAAGGATGCTGTTCAAAATACTGAAGCTCCATTTTGCAACCCCCCTACCCCACTGACCGATATAATTGGATCTTTTGAAGTTTGGGAACGATTTCATTCTCAGTCCAGATTAAGTTCCACATTCCTGCAATAAAAGATATATGCTTCACTGAATGTCCAGAATGCATGGCACAAATGATATTTGTATTTATACATATTTGTATATTTGTGATACATTGGGATTAGGATAAGGAGGGAAGTAGTAAAAAAAGAATGTAAGTTGCTAATCCTAAAACATAGGAAGTGTTTAAGTCTTCCATCCTCAACTAGAGGATTCTAAAATCTGTTTGGATTCTGTGCACTGTTATACAAGCTTATCTTTGGAGCTGCTGTGCTCTGGAAAGTTTGAAAATGCTTCTTGGATGAGAAGTGAAACATCTTTAAAGAAAGGCCAGTTGCCTTTGGAAAAAAGCACCTTTGGGAGATACTTAATTGTATTTTTATTCCATGGCTGCTGCTTTCCCCATTTTTGTTAGGTCAGAAGTTTTGTTAGGTCAGAGGGGAAGTTAGGTCGAGAGTTGCAATGAGGACCCCACAATTACCCAGTTTTATTAATCAAAATTTACATAGGAGGCTATGTAAATTTACATAGAAATTTACACAGGCTGAGTGCAGAATATTGTATGTAGTAATTATCAGCGTTTCCTTTGGTTAAAAGTGAAATAAAGTAATATATTGTCTTAACATTTTTAGTTACATATGCAAGGGTTTGTATTTGCTTGTTTTTCATTTTTCATTTGTAAATGAGCCATCTCCCATAGAACCTTCTTAATATTCTCTATCAGCATATATAATAATTATCTGGTGGAAATCATTTATATATTGGGCTAGAAGACAAGCGAGTAAAATATGGTTGTGTCAATTTAACACTCCATTGACTTCTTCTTCCAGATAAGTCCAACCTTCTTGTCTTCAGGAGCAATGGAGATTCTGATATGCCAACATCACCTACTTTGCAGAGACATCATAATGTCAATCAGATGGTTTTTCACAAAATTCGGAATGAAGATCTTATCTTTGTAAGATTAATACATTAGTATTCTTGTTTTAACAGCATCTTAGAATTAAGTTCAATTAATTTAAATATCCTTGGGCTTTTTCTCAGTGGTATGTGCTACTGGAAATGATTTATACACTGTTGCATTTACCGAAAGCTGGATGTTTATTATGATAAAAGCATATAAATATAAGATGTAAGGTTCCCCCTCATTATTCATTGAAAATTGAATTTCATTTACTATGCAAGTACTTTCATTAAGATAGGATGTGTTATCATTTCCTTTTTAAGATAGATTTGTGCTTTTATTAAGATAAAGGTGAGTTCTTGAGCTGATCCTGTTACAGCCCTTCCCACCCTCAGTTTATACTTCTGTAGTGTTAAAAAATGAGGCTATTTAATTTGTTGTCTAAAAATATCTCTGTGCTCCAAAGCAGAGTTCCCTAACCTTTCCGACTTTGTGGACTAGTGGGGGCAGGGGAGAGGGGATGGTTCCAGAAGTGGTGGGTGAGTGCACCCATGAATGTACCCCAACTTGTGTGAGTGGTGGCAGACCACCTGCATGCAACTCCACTTGCATGAGTAGCAGGCACATGCGACCACCACTCATGCAAATAGATTGCACATGCGCTCGCCCACTTCCATGGCCTGGTTCCAAATAGCTCAAGGCCCAGTAGTGCCTTGCTCCAAAGCAATCTTCTTGTATTAGTGTGTTTTTTTAAAATTAATTTTTACATGTTTGATTGTTTTTCACGTGGGCTGAAATGCTTGACTAATCTTTTCCTTTAATCTCAAATTTTGGCTTTTTTGTTTCTGTTTTTTGGGTAGAATGAAAGCCTTGGACAGGGCACCTTTACTAAAATTTTCAAAGGAGTAAGGAAAGAAGTAGGAGACTATGGTAAATTGCATCAAACTGAAGTCTTACTGAAAGTTCTGGATAAAACACACAGACATTACTCTGAGGTTTGTATATTAATTTAAAAAATCCTATTGTTAATATTAATTAAAAAACACTACTTTTTAAGTACTGGCTATGATAATAGTTTGAAATGATATACAGTGAAACAAAGCATTAAAAAGCATCACAACTGAAAGGAACACCCAAGATGCAGGTCAAATTTATTTGTTGATAGCCATTTCTTAGTTGAATAAACCTGATGAATTTTCCTTTGTTGAAAAGTATGCAAAGTTACTCATATTTTAGATATACAGTAGGATTTTGAATATCCAGGAGACAAAAATTAGATCTGAGTGGCAGCTTTTCTTCTTTCTTATTCTCCCATGAATGATTTAAGCGAAATAATTTATACAAAATATACACTTCCATTTCCTTAAGTTGCTGAAGTTGCAGAATTTCAGCTTTTCAGTACTGAATTGGGGTTGGCTTAGAGATTGTACTAAAATATTACACCTACTCTAAATAAATATATTTTAATCTAAGTACTTTAATAAATTGATCTCATGATTTCAGAAAAATAAAAATGTAGACTTCTCTTTCCAGTCTTTCTCATAGTAGTGCAGACTGATTTGTTGTTTATTGCTGGCTAGGAGTTTTGATAAATTCTGATGTTATGAAGTTGATTATCCCATGAAAATTTTTAAGAGATACTGATTAAATGTCTATATCAAATAGGAATTAAGATGATTCTGCACCATCAACAGTTAGGAGATAAACTGTGTCAGCTTTTTCCATGCCTTCTGAAAGCAAATGTGTTGAATTTGCTAATATGATACAGCTGATAAAAGTTCTCTATGAATTTTTTTTTTTTAATTTGATTTATATGCCGCCCTTCTCTGGAGACTCAGGGTGGCTTACAATGCGTTAAAGCATTGAAATTTTGTCTCTGACTATAAAAAAATTCTGTACCTTGGAATTCAAAAGCAATTTCCTAATGACTGATTTGTTAATTGTTCCCATCTTTGTTTTGTTGAATCTTATTTCTGTATATCAGTATGCCATCTATAGTATTATGACCCAATATGAAGAGCATTCAGATGCTCATCACAAATTTACCTCTCGCAAGTGAATGACACTGTTGTCAGCCCTCCCTGATAAAACCAGACAGGAAATACAATAAGATGAACTGATTCTATTTTAATTAACAGAAATTTGCAAGTTTGCAAGTACAAAGTTCCCACTGCCATTTGATCCATTACGGTGGATCCTTTCTTTCTCTGACTATTAAGCCCCTGGAGGTTTCTACATTTCTTATCTGGTAGTTTCCTCAGTAGCACCTCGTCCTTTCGTTTCCCAAGCCCATTGACACATTCCACAACATTTATTATTAAAGTACTTGTTCATGATGGCAAATGAATTCCGAAACAAAAATTCTGAGACCAGTCCTGCAGAATTAATTGTGCAGCAAGTAGAAGTAGCAGAAGACGGGGAATGAAGTGGTGTGACAATATAACTGAATTAATTCCAACCTGTTCTTACTTTGACTCACTTTCTTATTGTTATCTTTTTCTTGTAGTCTTTCTTTGAAGCAGCAAGCATGATGAGTCAGCTTTCTTACAAACATTTAGTATTAAATTATGGAGTTTGTGTCTGTGGAGAAGAAAGTGAGTAATCCAGTTAATGGTTTGTACTCTGATTAGAGTTCCCCCCCCCCCAAAGTTCTTTCTATAGTAGAGATACAGTATTTGAATAACGAATAAGGGCAAAAACATGAAATAGTGAAGGTTTTACACTAACCACATTTGTGTAAAATCATTATGCGTTTTCTTGAAAACAGAAAAATGCTGTTAAATCCTTAGTGCTCTCTGAGCTTGATTGCTTTCTTGCAGATGTTCCAATACCAAAGTAGGCAACATCTCAGTGCTAGCACTGATTATGTTATCTTAATTTAGTAATGAAACATCTGCAAGAAAATAGCCAGGTTGAGCTGCAAATGTTCTATTGATACGAATCCTGCTGGATCAGACCAACCATTCGCTTACTTTGGTAATAAAACCAAATAGAACCTTTCTATTTCATGTTTCCTAATATGATTTGATTGCTTATTTGTTCCCTATGACTATCATTAAGTGTTGTACCTTATAATTATTGATGAATGTATCTTTTCTTTTATGTACACTGAGAGCATACGCACCAAGACAAATTATTTGTGTGTCCAATCTCACTTGGCCAATAAAGAATTCTATTCCTATTCCTATTCTATTCTATTCTATTCTATTCTATTCTATTCTATTCTATTCTATTCTATTCTATTCTATTCTATTCTATTCTTTCAAGATAATCACAAGTGTAAGTTGGTAACAGGCCTTCTCTATAGCAGCTGGCTATCTAGAAGATGTTGTGTTCCATATTTTGGCATTTTTACGGAAAGAATATGAAAGCAGCTTTATAATCTGTTCCTTTTCCAAGAATTATTTAGCATTAATTATTCTAGGAGTGAGAGCTTCAGTTTAAGTAATTTACAGTGTATACTGCAGTACATAAGATTAACTAGTGTGGTAATTAAAAGTTACTGTTTGAATTCCACTGTGTTGTTATATATTTCTTATCAGATATTCTGGTTCAGGAGTATGTAAAATTTGGATCATTGGATACAAAGAATACAACCTGTGATCGGTAGTCATTTAGCTTCTCCCTTTAGTTGCCAAATCTCCTTTTAAGAATTTTTAAATTAGCGGTCTTCATTATACCAAATAACAATGAATTCTAATATAATGACTATTGTGTGTTTTGAAAGTGTGTACAGTTGCAAGAAAAAGTATGTGAACCCCTTGGGATTATGTGGAGTTTTGCATGAATTGGTCATAAAATGTGCTCTGAACTTCATCTAAGTCACAACAATAGAAAAACACAGTCTGCTTAAAATAATGCTACACAAACATTAGATGTTGCCATGGTTTAATTGAACATAACATGTAAACATTCACAGTGCAGGGAGGAAAAAGTATGTGAGCCCCTAGCCTAATGACTTCTCCAAGAGCTAATTGGAGCCAGGAGTGAGCCAACCTTGACTTCAATCAGTGTGATGATATTGGATGTGTTGCTGACAGCTGTCCTGCCCTTTAAAAACACACACCTGTTTTGGGTTTACTGGTTTCAAGAAGCACTGTCTGCTGTGAGCCATGCCTCGCAGAAAAGAGCTCTCAGAAGACCTACGATCAAGAATTGTTGACTTGCGTGAAGATGGAAAGGGTTACAAAAGTATCTCCAAAAGCCTTGATGTTCATGTGTCCACGGTAAGACAGACTGTCTACAAATGGAGAAAGTTTAGCACTGTTGCTACTCTCCCTAGGCGTGGTCATCCTGTAAAAATGACTGATTGCAGTCATTTTTACAGGATGACCACAGCGCAGAATGCTTTATGAGGTAAAGAAGAATCCTAGAGTGTCAGCTAAAGACCTACAGAAATCTCTGGCACATGCTAACATTTTTGTTGACACATCTACAATAAGGAAAACATTAAACAAGAATGGAGTACGTGGGAGGACACCACGGAGGAAGCCATTGCTGTCCAAAAAAAATATTGCAGCACGTTTGAAGTTTGCAAAAGAGCACCTGGATGTTCCACAGCACTACTGGCAAAATATACTGTGGACAGATGAAACCAAAATTGAGTTGTTTGGGAAGAACACACAACACTATGTGTGGAGAAAAAAAGGCACAGCACACCAACATCAAAACCTCATCCCTACTGTAAAACATGGCGGAGGAGCATCATGGTTTGGGGCTGCTTTGCTGCCTCAGGGCCTGGACGGATTGTTGTCATTGATGGGAAAATGAATTCCAGAGTTTATCAAGACATTTTACAGGAAAACGTATGACCATCTGTCCACCAACAGAAGCTCCGCAGAAGATGGGTGATGCAACAGGACAATGACCCAAAGCATACAAGTAATTCAACAAAAAAATGGCTTCAACAGCACAGAATACGCCTTTTGGAGTGGCCAAGTCAGAGTCCTGACCTCAACCCGATTGAAATGCTGTGGCATGACCTTAAGAGAGCGATTCACACCAGACATCCCAAGAATTGCTACACTATTGCTACACTGAAACAGTTTTGTAAAGAGGAGTGGTCCAAAATTACTCCAGATCATTGTGCAGGTCTGATCTGCAACTACAGGAAATGTTTGGTTGAGGTTATTGCTGCCAAAGGAGGGTCAACCAGTTATTAAGTCCAAAGGTTCACATACTTTTTCCTCCCTGCACTGTGAATGTTTACATGTTATGTTCCATTAAACCATGGCAACATCTAATGTTTGTGTAGTATTATTTTAAGCAGACTGTGTTTTGCTATTGTTGTGACTTAGATGAAGTTCAGAGCACATTTTATGACCAATTCATGCAAAACTCCACGTAATCCCAAGGGATTCACATACTTTTTCTTGCAACTGTATATGTGTGTAAAAGTTATTTTTGATTAAGTGCTTTCTTAATGCCTTTTTGCTTTATGTTGGCGTACATTTTTGCTTCATTAAAAAATTGAACAGTCTAAGATAATAACTATGCATCATATCCACACGATAGCCCATTATTAAAATCTCTTAATCATCTTCTTATCCATCAAAACAACTTTGAAAA
Source organism: Arizona elegans (assembly GCA_022577455.1). Classification (NCBI taxonomy): domain Eukaryota; kingdom Metazoa; phylum Chordata; class Lepidosauria; order Squamata; family Colubridae; genus Arizona; species Arizona elegans. The sequence continues at coordinate 25,318,878 of JAKOOJ010000008.1, read as the reverse complement.
GTAAGATTTTATGGCTTGTATTAAAATCACAGCAGACCTGGATATTCTGATTATTTTGTTCTTTACACTGAAATCTTGAAATGGACTGCTCCTGAGACTTACCAGATGATAATAAAACTGTGTGTCCCACCAACCAGATTTTTTAAGAGCAGAATGTCAGTTATATGAAGAATCACCTGCCTTTAAAGCAAGAGGGTATTGGATAAAAAGTTCATTAAATCGTAGGAAGGGTAGAAAGAAGCACCAAAAAGTGAATATTAAGTAGAAATTGGAAATTCACGATGGCAGAACTCATACACCTGTTGTGATTGTTTCTACTGAGTATGGAATAAGGAGTCTTGTGTAGCCTGTATGTTGGAGATCCTTGAGCTAATACCAGCTTAGTGAAACCATGTCAAGTCAAGATCTGGGGGAATCCGGTTGGATCTTTTCAGTTAACATATTCGTTTATCATGTCAAGATGTGATAAGCAAGTAGAATCTTGTGGCTAAATTGGTCTGAAGTTGTAATTCACCTTTGCTTATCTAGGATGCTTGATCAAACAGTTTTTGGATCTGCTGCTTTGTATTTGGTATTGTGGGAAAAAATTTCTGCTTAGCTTGTGAGTCAGCAAAAGAAATTCACATCTTCCAGTAATGTGTAATAAATGGAGGGCAATGAGGTCATTTTGCTGTAATTCAGGTGGCTTAGCTGGCAAAATACTAGAAAAGATTTGATTACCATCCTAAACCGATGAAAAAGTAATTGGTGCTTACCTGAATTTAATCTTGCACATATTTGGCATCAGCTTGTATTGTTATTAATACTGTCCCCAACTTTTCAGAGACAGGATGGAGTTTGAGAAATTAATAAAAGATTGTGCTTTATGTATTCCATAACATACAGTCATATTAAGTACAGGTAGTTCTCAACTTACAACCATTCATTTAGCAACCGTTCAAAGTTACAACGGCATTGAAAAAAGTGGCTTATGGCTGGTCCTCACATTTACGACCATTGCAGCATCCCCACATTTACGTGATCACAATTTGGGTGCTTGGCAACCAACAAGCATTTAAAAAACTATTTAATATTTCTTAAATTGTTTTTTAAATTTTATATCTGTATGTTTTATTCTGGCTGTACACCGCCCTGAGTCCTTCTGGGAGAAGGGCAGTATATTAATTAATTAATTAATTAAATGATGGGTGCAGCATCCTGGGGTCATGTGATCGCCATTTGTGACTTCCCAGCCAGCTTCCTACAAGCAAAGTAAACAGGTAAGCCTGTTCAGTTAACAACTGCCTGGTTTATTTAACAACTGCAGTGATTCGCTTAACAATGGTGCATAAAGGTTGTAAAATTGGGCATGATTCACTTAAGAACCGCCTTACTTAGCAATGGAAATTTTGACCCCAATTGTGGTTTCAAGTTGAGGATTACCTGTACTTGTACTTGATAATGCTCCTGAGTGCAGTTGTTTTGTCTGGCTACCTAGAAGACGTTGTGTTCCATATTTTAGCATTTTTATGGAAAGAATATGAAAGCAGCTTTGTAATCTGTTCCTTTTCCGAGAATTATTTAGCATTAATTATTCTAGGAGTGAGAGCTTCAGTTTAAGTAATTTACAGTGTATACTGCAGTACATAAGATTAACTAGTCTGGTAATTAAAAGTTACTGTTTGAATTCCACTGTGTTGTTATATATTTCTTATCAGATATTCTGGTTCAGGAGTATGTAAAATTTGGATCATTGGATACTTACTTGAAGAAAAATAAAACTTCTATAAATATTTTGTGGAAATTAGAAGTTGCAAAACAGCTGGCAATGGCAATGCATTTTTTGGTAAGTTCTTTTTCGTTTTTATTGATATTGGTAAAAATTCTTTTAAATTTATTCAGAATATTTTAGGCTTTTGGTTATAATTATCCATTTTCATAAACTTCGCATTGTTGGAGTATTATTTAGTTATTTGGAATTTGAGTTTGTATTTTTTTCGTAACTTGGATATTGCTGATAAACAAATACAGAAAACTGCTTTTTCTAGGATGAGAAATTGGAGTTATGCAGGCCTACCAGCTATTGGATAATCGTGTTAATTTCTCTTTTGGAAACTATGCATTAGTTTGTTTTAGGGCAAATTGTGTATTGGACCAACTTCACCAAGCTATAACTTTTAGGGTCATGTTTTCTGTCCCCCTCTTTTCTAAACTTTATACACCACTGAATGTTTCTACCATGTCCAGGTAAAGGATTTTCACGTCAGTGCACTACATAAATGCACTATATAAAGCTTGAATTGAAATCTTTCCTTTAGCCTATAGCAAGAAAGGTTAACTGAGATTTGGAAATAAATCACAGCTTTTTTAGATGTAATGCATATTAATCAGGCAGTGCAACATAAAGTGCAACCAATTGTCTCTTAAATACCTTCCATGCTCCCTGCTAAATTAGATGGTGCAATTCCCATTTTGGCAAGGTTTAGGAACCACTTACAGAACGTCTTGTTCTCTGGTTTCTGTCTTGATATTATAATCTTTGGAGAAAGGCTGTTCTAAAATCATCGTGTTCCTATAGTGCAGAGCTCTCCAAATATGTCCAGCTGAGGAATTCTGGGAATTGAAGTGTACAAGTGTTGAAGTTCCCAGGTTTGGAGATCCCTGCTATATGGTTGGTAGCTGTCTGGCTTGAATCCAGAGGTTTGACACTCTCAGAATAGGAGCTTACAGTTGCTGGAGCATTAATATATTAAAAGAGGATAGATAAATTGAAGAAGTTAGAAAGAGTTTTAACCTCCCTTCCCTTTTTATCCCACCTATCTCAAGATCCTGAATACTGTGTAGTGCCGTATGTGACAAGCAAGCCTAACACAGTGGCATATCTCTGAATTAGAATTAGAGAAGATCTGTACACCATATTACCGTTTTTAAATCTCTTTATGATTAATATTTTTAAATAGTGTTTTGAAGTAAACACAGCTTGACTTTGAAAAGTTAGTGAAATACGGACCACTACATCATATTTATAATCAAATAAATATGAATAATCAAATCTTCACCTTTATCTTTTTCAGGAGGATAAAAACCTCATACATGGGAATGTATGTGCAAAAAATATCTTGCTTATCAGAGAGGAAGATAGGAAGTCTGGGAACCTTCCTTTTATCAAACTTAGTGATCCTGGTATCAGCATTACAGTTTTGCCAAAAGACAGTAAGTCTCTGACTCACCAATTTGAACATACTATGAAAATGTCTTTCTTTCTCCAATTTCACTAACTATTTTATTCCAGGGAATTCCTGTTTTCCTTTGTATTTTCAGGTTGAACTTTCTACAATTGTGGGACATATTTTAATCCTCATACTGCTAACAAATTATGCTGTTTAAAATTGCTTGCATTTATAAATATGTCTTTCTTATGAGATGATATTGCATACCGCAATACGATGCTGAAAAAAGTATAAAAATATCATAGAGTGTAAGCTCAAAATATTTATTTGCAGTATATTGTAATTACTTTCTGCAGGGTCAGAATGCTCATAATCTGTTGGTACAAATCCGGCAGAATTACACAGCTATTCTTGCTTTGTAACTAATAGTGCCTAATATATAGAAGCAAGTATATTTTATAGCAAAGAATTCGGTGCATAAACTTAACATATATACAACAATCATGTCATTCTTACCCAAAGGCATTGGCTTTCTTAACAAAGTTAATTATCTATTTTATTTTGCTTTGTTATTTTTTTTTTCTTCCTTTCAGTCCTGTCTAATTCTCATAGATCACCTGGACAAATCCCTGCAGTTTTATTGGCAAAGCTTTTCAGAAGTGGTTTGCCATTGTCTCCTTCCTAGGGCTGAGAGAAAGTGACTGGCTCAAGCTCACCCAGACAGCTTCATGTCCAAGGCGGGACTAGAACTCACTACTAACTTTTATTAACTTCCCTTCAAGAGCTTATAAAACTGGAAAGCAATTAAAACATTCCAGGAATCTTTCGTCTAAAATAATTCCTTCCCAGTAAAAGTTCACTCTTTATTTTTTTCCCATGGTCAGTTCTTCTGGAGAGAATTCCATGGGTGGCCCCAGAATGCATTGAAAGTCCCAAGCAGTTGAGCCAAGCGGCAGACAAGTGGAGTTTTGGGACAACTCTGTGGGAAATCTGCAGTGGAGGAGACAAACCTCTCAATGCACTGGATTCTCAAAGGGTAAGACTCATTGAGCAATTTCCGTCCCTCTACACTGAAACTTGCTAGATGCTAATGCACACCAGTTGCTCTCACATTTGAGTGCAGTTTCTTCCTGCGGCTCCCTCTTACATTAATGTCTAGACCAGGGGTCTCCAACCTTGGCAACTTTAAGACTTGCAGACTTCAACTCCCAGAGTTCCTCAGCCAGCAAAGCTGAGGAACTCGGGGGGTTGAAGTCCGCAAGTCTTAAAGTTGCCAAGGTTGGAGACTCCTGATCTAGAAAATAGTTTTTGACATACTGGCAGGCATGATTTCCATGCCTGCCTTTCTGGTCTATCAGACAGAACCTATAGTCCCATAGGATTTTGCTGAAAAGGCTGGTTCCCTCAGGTTCCTCTTTGTAATTTTTTTTTGTTGAACTTACAAATACTTCCCCATTTTATAGAGGAGGGTTGGATTCAGTGGTGTGTTGCCCCCGGTTCGGACCGGTATTAAAACCGGTGGGAAGCTCCGTCCACTGCCCTGGATGTCGTCATTGGTGATCTGTGCATGCGCAAAAGCTTCTGCGCATGTGCGCAAGTCCGTTGTGAACCGCTAGGACTGATTGGATTTCATTAAGTAAGAGAAGTACTAAGGACTTCGTCATGCTTTGTGTTAAGTAAGCCTCCTTGGGTTAAACTCTGTTACTTGCACCTTTAGTGTTTTCTTAGTAACAGTATGGAAGCGGTTTGCTTTCCATCTGACCTTTTCTTAAATTTCAGTCCAACTTTCAGTCCATGGATTTCCTGTGGCTCTCCATTTGTAACAGTAACAGAGTCAAAAGGGACCTTGGAGGTCATCTAGTCCAACCCCCTGCTCACGCAGGAGTCCTGTGCTAGGATTTGAACTGCCGACCTTTCTGATCGATGAGCTCAGTGTCTTAGCCACTGAGCCACCTACTCAGGCTTTCATTTTCATTTTCCATTCAAGTACTAATTAAGTTGAACTTGTCTTAGTTTTTTGCTATCGCTTAAGTTTTAAAATAATATTATTAAGAAAATTCAGTGTGACTTATTAAATAATTTTAAGGTGATTTTCTGTTCAGAAGAAGAAAAAGGGGTGCTCCTAGATCTTGTCTGGAATTTTAAAAGGCTTAAGCATTTCATTTATGATATCACTGATTCAGGGAAAACATCCCAACTCTGCCAATAAATGCTCTATGAAGCATCTTTTAATTGGTTAATTTATGATGATTCACCATTATTCAGATTTGGTTTTATTGATTTATTTGAAATGATTGGCTTTTTGGGGAAAAAAAGGATTTGGGGGAAATGTGTAACAGAACACTGGGAGTAAATGCTTCTGTTTTACAATCTTGTTGAAAGAAGTTTAAATAAGCATAATTAGTATGAAATTAGCAACAACAAAATCCTACACTCGTTTTCAATTGAGCTTTGAGTGTAAAATCCAGGATACAACTTTTGTGTTGTGCTTATTACATGCTAAGAAACGTAAACAATTGTCTCTCTTGCTGTAGAAAGCATTTTAAAATTAATCTAAAATCATATTAATAATCCATATAATGTCTCAATGTCTAGAAGCTACAATTTTATGAAGACAGGCATCAGCTTCCTGCTCCCAATTGGACAGAACTGGCAAATCTGATAAACAATTGTATGGAATATGAAGCAGATTTCCGCCCCTCTTTCAGAGCAGTTATACGAGATCTGAACAGCTTATTTACGCCAGGTAGGTAAAATGGAGGAAAGAATTTTCCGTTTTCTTGGATTCCCTTGGAATTTCATCCAGTCTCTGGAACTTGAATATTGTAACTGGATTTAGTGTTTGTTGTATTATAGCAAGGTAATATCTGTAAAATCTTTAAATAATTGAGGATTTTTTTTTCCTTTTTCAAGATTATGAATTATTGACAGAAAATGATATGTTACCAAATATGAGAATTGGTGCTCTTGGATTTTCTGAAGCTTTTGAAGGACGGGACCCCACTTACTTTGAAGAGAGACACCTCAAATTCTTGCAGCAACTTGGCAAGGTAAGAAGCTGGGATAGCTTATTGCAATGATATGCTCTTTTTTTTTCCAGACTTATGCACTACTGTATATGAATTGGAACATGTTAGGGGTCCATAAATCAGTATAATTCATATTGCATATGTATTTTCATGAATTTGGGGGCGCAATGGCTCAGCAGTTAAAGACACAGAGCTGGAAAACTGACAGCCCGTGTTCAAGACTCAGGTTGTCGAGACTTCGTTGGGAAGGTAACAATGTTCCATGCACTTCAGCCTATAGTCATGCTACCACATGAACACAGAAATGTCTTCAGACAAGGTGGCTTCCCTCCACTAAGAAATAGAGATGAGCACTGCCCCTAGCGAGGGTCGGAGACACCTGGACAGGAGAAACTTTTGCCTTTCATGAATAGAATTTTTTTAATGAATAGATTTCTATGCCACTGGTATTTGATGGCCTCCAGGCCACATTCAGTCCTTTGGCTGTCCTTGTCCATGGATTGCTTTTATTTTGAAGGTAGCTGCTATTTTTTTTCCAATTTACATATGTGCATGCATGCCTGCGTACGCACCTCCACACCACAGCCCTATTGGTTCAGCCCTCCACAAGAGTCTCAGTTTTTCCCTTGAGAAAATAATTGCCTATCCCTGGGAGTGTAATTATCTTGGCCATAACCTATTATTTTCTTCTTTGGTTTATATAATTTGATTTTCCTTCATTTGAATACCCTGTGAATTAATGCAAACTGGGACAGCTATTTGTATTGAATTGCTGGTAGATCCAATTATTGGCCAGAATATTGCACAGCACATCATATATCGGCCTCAATCCTTGCATTAGGCTGAAAGAACAATTTGTAGTACAGGTATTACTCAACCTTTGACCATAATTGAGCCCAGAATTATGGCTGTAAATTGTGATGGTTGTCGGGCACCATGTGAACATTCCTGATTTTATGACCTTTTTTGCAATGGTTGTTACACAAACATCACAGTCGTTAAGTGAATCCGTTGCTCTGTGAGACACCGCAAATGGCCATAAATGAGAGCCGGTTGCCAAGTGCCCAAAATGCAACCACATGAACATGGGAGAGTGTGCATCTGTTGGTATTTGTGAACTAGGTCATAAGTAGCCTTAGGGAGGTCTGTTGTAATAGTCACTAAGTGAGGACTACCTACTTTTCTGGCTGCTCTCTCCATTTTTCAAAACGCTTCGATTTCTTTATTTTGCAGGGTAATTTTGGAAGTGTGGAAATGTGTCGATACGATCCACTGCAGGATAATACAGGGGAGGTGGTAGCTGTGAAGAAACTGCAGCACAGCACAGAAGAATACCTGCGAGATTTCGAAAGAGAAATCGAAATTCTCAAATCTCTGCAACACGACAACATTGTCAAGTACAAAGGAGTGTGCTATAGTGCAGGTACCCTGCACGTTTAATCACATTATTCATTACCTACTTAAGCAACATGCTGGTGACCTGGAATAATATTTGCCGTTAATGTATTGAAGCATTTTAATGAACTACTTTCTTTGTTGTGTCTTAATATTTCTGGTTAGTTTCTGCTGCACATAAAATTTGAAAGCTTGTTTTTTCCATGATGAGCTTTTGTTGGTTTTTATTTTTGTTGTTGCTGTTGCATGAAATAGACTGTGTTTAGCGGTGGCTTTTAAATGATTGCAAAATTATTTCTTTGTAACTTCTAAAGATTATCTCTTGTACATATTCATATTTGCTTGGAAGAGTTTACTGTCAGACCTAAAATCTATTTTGCTTTACTTTTAAATCTGTTGATTGATGCTAGAAACAAAGTAATGGTATTTCAAAACCAAACTAGATAATACTGGCCTCTCTTTCATGTCTTAATCACAAATCTAATAGTCACAAAAGCTACTACGTATCAAACTGGTGAGCTTGAGCCCATCCACATGTTACTGGAAAACACTATTGCTCATATTAGTCAGGCTGTCTGAGGCTATAAGGAGTTATAGTTCAGCAATGTGTAGGTGCTACGTGTTTCTCTATATTCACTGCCTGAGAAAAGTGTAATTTCATTTCAGATATTTGTTTCATTGAGGGCATGTGTGATGCTCACAATGCAATCATTTTCTTGTTCATTGGCCAAGGAACAGCAGAAGTTATAGCTTTTATTTTCTCAGATTTGTGTGCTGTTGTCAGTTCAGGATAAAAAGTTATATTCCTTCCCTCCATTCCTTCCTCCCTCCCTCCCTCTTGTGTCCATCCAACTCCCAATGATTTTGGGCAGCTCACAAGTAAAAACATTTTTTAAAAGATAAAATCGGTAATAGAAATAAGAAATAAAAGATAGCAAGATGATAGGAACTGACTGGATTGAAAAAAAGAATGCAGAGTGAATTCACTTAGAGCCTTTAAGACACCAGCCCGATGGGGGCCATTTGATGCTTGGGGGAACCTCATTCTAGAGGGTAGCCACAGCTACAGAGAAGGTACACTTCCTGAGTCCCTATTGATTACATTATTTAATTGAAGAAACTGGAGCACACCAACTCTGCTGGATTGCATTGTCAGGGCAAATACTCTGGAAGACAGGTAGTCCCTCAAGAACCCAGGCCAATGCCATGTAGAACTATATAGGTAACAATCAGCACCTTGAATTGAATCTGGAATCAAACTGGCAACCTGTGCAGGTCACAAAGCAGAGGTGTTAAATGGGCATACTGAGGCATGCCCATCACTGCCCATGCTGCTGCATTTTGCACTAGTTGAAACTTGTAGATGGTCTTCAAGGATGCCTCACATAGGATACATTGCAGTAGACCAGCAGTGAAGTGATCAGGGCATGAGTGACTGTCTGATCCAAGAAAGGACACAACTGGCCCAGCAGATGAAATTCCAAACGCCTTCCTGGCCACAGTTTAGTGGTGAAATCCAAATTTTTTTACTACCAGTTCTATGGTTGTTGCTTGGCGTGGTGTTGCTTGGTGGGCGTGGCAGGGGAAGGATACTGCAGAATCCCCATTCCCTCCCCACTCCTGGGGGAAGGATATTGCAAAATCTCCATTCCCACCCCACTCTGGGGCCGGCCAGAGGTGGTATTTGCCGGTTCTCCGAACTACTCAAAATTTCCGCTACCGGTTCTCCAGAATCTGTCTGAACCTGCTAGATTTTCCCCCTGCCACAGTTGCTATTTACAGAACAAGCAAGAGCTGTGAGTCCAGAAAGACTCTCTAAGTTACCTAACACTCTTGAACATACAAGTGCAAGATCAAATATAGAATATCATGAGATCTGGATGACTCAAACACCCCCTGCCACTTGGTCTTAATAGCATCTTGTTATTGTTATCAATAGCAATCTAGACAGACTCTCTTGGCTGGCTCACAGTTGAAAGATGTATTTGGAATCATAAGCACACAGATAATATAATGCCTTTAGTTATGGAAACCAGGGTTCAATTAATTGCTATTTTCTGTTTTATTGACATAGAGTAGTTGTATAGAGTTAAGAGTTTTAAGCGCAATGTTCTGAAGCTTTAATATATATTAAGGATCATTCAGCATTGGTGTTTTGGATTACAACAAGCGTCTATCTGAAGGGAGAAAATTATTGCGATTCTTCCCTTCTCTTTTTAGAAAGGTATTTGCTGGCCATAATGTCAGAAGTAGCTTTATGCAGGAGAATTTCAGTACTATATACGAAGAAATCACTTTAAACTATAGTTCTAAATATTTATGTTTATTTAAAAAGGTCGGAGAAATCTGAAGTTGATAATGGAATATTTACCCTATGGCAGTTTACGGGATTATCTCCAGAAACACAAGGACAGGTTGGATCATAAGAAACTCCTACAGTATGCTTCTCAGATATGTAAGGTAATAATTAACTAATCCTACTAAACCTACTATGGGATTAAACTGAATTACAGTCTTCATTGTCCCAGAGGTGCTTTTTTCAAGAGGCAACTGGACTTTTTGCTTTTTCTTCGAAGACGTTTTGCTTCTCATCCAAGAAGCTTCTTCAGCATAGAGCTGAAGGAAGCTTCTTAGATGAGAAGCAAAACGTCTTTAAAGAAAAACCAGAAGGTCCAGTTGCCTCTTGAAAAAAGCACCTCTGGGACAACCATGATCTGGATGATTGAGAATCTCCATATACAGTCTTCATTGTTTTCCATAAATTCTAGTCATGAAATATTCTTGTGGGAAATGTTTTTTTTCCTCATCAGTGACACAAAATCAATCCATTCCCTTTCTATAATCAGTCTTTTTTTCATAACACAGTCGTGACTCCTCTTGCTTGCTTATTTTTTTAAATTTTCTTTACATCTTGTTTCTTGACACACACTAGTTTCTAATAGTGAAAAGCAATTGAATGCACTAGTTTCCTCTTCATTTGACTGATGGTGGGGAGGAGGGAAGGCATTTCTGTAGCTGCCAGAGAATGTTCTATAATGTAATAATAGTGAATAATAATAGTGAAAGCTGTTTGTAATCTGATTATAGGTATAGAGTGGGATTGTCCTAGGCATCAACCGATTTTTTTCTGCCCTTGATAGTGATACTTTTACTTCATTAGTTCCTGAAGTAGCTTTTTAATGCAGGTGGTCCTTGACTTATGACCACAATTGTGCCCATATAATTTCCATTGTTAAGCAAGTTGTTAAGTGAGCTAGCCCCGTTTTATGACTTTGCCACAGTTATTTAGTGAATCACTGCAGTTGTTAAGTCAATCATGCAATCATTAAGCAAATCTAGCTTGCTTCCTTGACTTTGCTTTTCAGAAGCCAGCTAAGGAAGACACAAATTGTGATCACATGACCCCAAGACAGTGCAACTTTCAGTATATGCCAGTTGCCAAGTGCCCTAATTTGGCTCATAGGACCATAAGGGTGTCTTCTAATGGTTAGAAGTGCTGAAAGATAGTCATAAATCACTAACAGTCACTAACAGAATGGTTGTAAGTCATTTACTTTGATTGGGAGCCAACCACAGTTGGTTGAAAGATGGGCAGCTATATCTTACACAAATACACACAAACGCAGAGGTTTTTTTTCCAGAAACCATAAAGCCCATACTCATTTAATTTTAGCAGTATTGCAGTCACAATTACATACAGGATCCAAACTTTTACTTGGATTGTTTCCACTGAAAGATATCCTGGAACAGAAATAATTCTTTCTGTTCTTATCTGAATCACATAAATAATGCATACCAATATTTAATATCAGCTTCCTAGTTGACTAAATACAGTCATACAAACTAAAAGAAAGAAAGACAAGTTTGGGTTAGAGATCCCCTAAGTCTCATTCTGCCATGGAAAGTGAAGAATAGTAAAAGTCAGTTGTAAAGTATGCATGTCAAGGCATGATGAAACCATTTTAAGAATAAACAGTTTATCATTTCATTCATCTGGTCTAAGAAGATGAACATCTAGTGGTAATTAACAGAAAATGATGAGTTATAATCGGTTTCAGGAAACTTCCTGTTCAACATGTCTTGTAAAAAAAATTTTTTTTTCCTCCTGAGAATGCAAGATGATTTTTGATGCTTTATAATGCCTTGTTCTTGGTCAGCTTAACATGGGATGTTATTGCAAAAAAATATGCAATGTTCAGAAAAAGTTATATGACTCATTAAAGTCTTCCACCAAGACTTTGGTACTCACTAAACCAATTAATTTTGATTTCATCTATATATAGGGCATGGAGTATCTGGGTTCAAAAAGATATGTACATAGAGATCTGGCAACACGAAATATCTTGGTGGAGAATGAAAACAGAGTGAAAATTGGAGACTTTGGCTTGACAAAAGTTTTGCCACAGGATAAGGAATATTACAAAGTAAAGGAACCAGGAGAGAGTCCTATATTTTGGTATGTTTCCGATTGGTGATAGATTCTAAACTAGAAGGATACAATAGATTTCATAAGACTTCTGGCTGTTAACTACCATGAATTTGTCAATTAAAAAGTCACTTAACCTGGTTAGGCTCAAAGTAATATTTGCATTTGCAAATTTCTGGGTCCTCTCATTTTATCCTGCAGGTTTGTTTGTTTGTTTAATTAATTAATTAATTAATTAATTTATATGCCAGGTATGCTCTGGAATCCTTGACAGACAACAGGTTTTCTGTGGCCTCAGATATGTGGAGCTTTGGTGTGGTTTTGTATGAACTCTTCACTTATATAGACAAGAATAAAAGCCCTCCAGCGGTAAGTAATGTGTATATATGCCTACATTTTTATATGTGGAAGTATAATGTTGTGGTTATCTTCTTGGCTTAAAAGATTAGTTTCTTGGCAGCATGCTCTATTGCCTTATATGTTTCTGCCACACCACCAAAAGTAGCTTGAATCAAATATAGTAATAACAGGAGACTCACTGAAGGATCATACCTGAAGCATATAATGCAAAAATATTATTTATTTGTTTGACACACTTTTTCTCAGTTCTTCGGTTGAAAAAAATCTCTAAAACAGCTTGCCGGAAATATGTTTCAGCTTGTGTTCCAAAGACAAATGCAAGAAAAAAAAAAGAGAATATATGAGAGAGAGAAAAAAGGCAAGGATTGTAAAACACAAACTTAAAATTACTACATGTATAAAATTACCAAATTGAATGGAAAAAATTCAAAGTGTGGGAAGAACCAAATGGAGTTTATTTCTCAGTGTAACCAGTGCAATGATCCTGCTTCTAGCGACTGCTAGATGCAATTATAGGGAATCCTCAACTTACAACCATTTGTTTGGCAACCGTTCAAAGTTACAATGTCACTGAAAAAAGAGACATGTGGCCAGTCCTCACACTTAAAACTGTTGCAGCATCTCCATAGTCATGTGATCCAGACAGGGATGAAATGCTACCGGTTCGGGGTTGTTCGCCCGAACCAGTAATGAAAATGCTACAGTTCGCCCGAACTGGTAGTAAAAAAATGCTTTAAAAAGTAAAAAAATAAAAAAATTCCAACAATCACACAGCACAGCTGATCATCTGAACTTTTAAAAAACTTTTTAAAAGCATTTTTTAACTCCTGGTTTGGGCAAATAGGTAACAACAGCTGTGCTGCATGATGGTCAGAACTTTTTTTTTTTTTTACATTTTAAAGCATTTTTTTACTATCTATTGCCCAAACCGGTATTTTTGTGTAAAATGTGATCGTTTGTTTTTGAGCTCTCTGTGACTCTGTGAGATTCCTGCTTATTGCAGGGCCATTTTGTGTGAAGTCTAGCTGCTTTTGCATTGTGCATGTGTCAGTTGTGTAGTTTTTGTGTTATTTTTGTGTAAAGTGTGATAGTTGGTCTTCCCAGTCACATGACCACCAAGCCACACCGACCCAGTCACATGACCACCAAGCCACGCCCACCAAGCCACGCTCAAAGAACCCGTAGGGGAAATTTTTGAATTTCACCACTGATGTGATCAAAATTTGGGCACTTGGCAACCAGTATGTATTTATGACGGTTACAGCATCGTTGGGGGATGTGATTGCAATTTTCACCATCCCAAAGTTTATTGTTGCTTCGTCTGTGTTTATTATTTGCCCTGATAATCCAAATTGGATTTTTTTAAAAAAAAAAGAAAAGAAAAATAATCCTTATCATTATTGTTCAGTTCAATCCAATTCATTTTTGGATTTTTATTTCAGGAGTTCATGCGCATGATTGGAAACGATAAGCAAAACCAGATGATTGTGTTCCATTTGATAGAGCTTTTGAAGAATAACGGGAGGCTGCCAAGACCCGATGGATGCCCTGATGAGGTATTGGGTTATAACTTGCATGTAATGAGAATGTCTGAATCATTTCTGCAGTTAGTAGAGATGGTGTCATCAGAATAAAATGGCTTCTATTTACTTGTCATAAGACTACAGGTAGTCCTCAGGTTACAACAGCAATTGTGACTGGGCTTTCCATTATTAAATGATGCAGTCATGAAGCACATTGTCACATGACCACCAAGCCATGACCACCAAGCCACGCCCACAGAATTGGTAGGGAAAATCCAGGCGATCTTGTTATTTGTTAAGCTAGGACTACATAGGTCATTAGGTAAAGGACCTCACATGACTGCAACATGGCAAGAGGTAGGAATCCAGAAACATTTCCTAACACCACTGAAACCACATCCTAGCAAAGCAGACCAGTGGGCAGTGGTGTGGGTGGGCACTTCAGAGTCTAAGATCCTCCTGCCACCCGGAGTCTCTCTGGAAGAAAAAAGAAGCGGGAGCCAGCTTGCAAACTCCTGCCAGTCTCCCCATTGACTTTGCTTATGAGAAGCCAACTGGGGAGGGTTGCAAATGATGATTGTGTGATTGCGGGAAGCTGCAACAATTATAATTGTGAGCCAGTTGCCAAGCAACCTGAATCGCAATCACATGACGATAGGGATGCTGCAACAACAGCTTCAAGGAATAGTCAAAGGTCCTCCTTTTTCAGTGCTGTTGTAACTTCAAACAGCCACTGAATGAGTGGTTGCTAAGCAAAGATTACCTGATATTTTGTGATCAGCATCTACCTCTCAGTAGACGTGTTACAAAATCAAAAGTAATTTAATTTCTAATTAGCCGTTTCAATTAGAAACAAAGCAGCAGCCTGAAAATGTTTTTTTTTTAAAATTTGATTTATATGCTGCCCTTCTCCGGAGACTCAGGGCGGCTTACAATGTGCTAAGCAATAGCCTTCATCCTTTTGTATATTTTATACAAAGTCAGCTTATTGCCCCCACAAACTGGGTCCTCAATTTACCTACCTTAGAAAGGATGGAAGGCTGAGTCAACCTTGAGCCTGGTAAGATTCGAACTTACTTTAATTGCAGACAGCTGGTGTTAAATTACAGTGCTTAGTCTGCAGAGCTATCCAGGCTCCTTAAAAAATGTAATAATTGTTGGTGAAATCAATGATCCTCTTTAGAATTGAGGCTGTTTTCAGTTTCCTGACTGTTAGAGGTCCTCCTATATTTTGTTTAAAATCTACTACCACCAACTACATTGAACAAGAGTCATCCTGAAAATGAATTCAGTGGATTTTGAAATCAATGGACATTTATTATGTTCATAAATGTTTTCTTAATGCACCATAATAACAAAGCAGGCACATAATGTTTTTTTCTAATTGACTTTAATAAGATTGTTTTCACTTCACAATGTAAAATATCATAAAAGTATTCTCAAATGAGAATATATAAGTTCCTTTTGCAAGTAGGAAATGATCTTAAGTGTATAACACAGCATCCCCAAATTTACTTGAGGGATACAACCTCATGGCTCAATGGAATGAGAATTTTTTCTCAGTACTTTAGAATTATGATTACCAGCCTCATTGGCAATAGAAGAAATTTAATAGGTAAGATGGAGATGAAAATAGAGGGGGAAATTGAAATTGGGGAAAGTAATAGATTTCTGCTTTCCCCACAGAACCATTTAAATTTTATACTCTTTCGCTAAAATTATATATCATGTGGGCCAGAGCTGTCAAACTCAATTTGATTATGGACTGCCTCAGGGTTGTGTTTGACCTTGGAGGGCTGGGGTGGAGATTGGCTAGGGTGGGCGTGGCCAGCTTGGCATCACTCGTGTTGGGGGTGCCTTTGGTGGCCCGAGCACTCTGCCAGTGAAAATGGACTCCCAAGCTCCGTTTTCGGCTGCAACAGCCTCCTGCAGCCCCGCAAGATCCGTTTTCACTGGCAGAGGGCTGCAGTAAGCCGTTGTGGCCAAAAACAGAGTCTGGGAGAGCCGCATGCAGCCCTCCCGAGCTCAGTTTTTGCTGGTAGAGGCACTGTGAGCCAGTCCTCCCGTTTCCATGGTGACCCCATGGGCCAGATCTAAGCACCCCACAGGCGGGATCCAGCCTGCAAGCCTTGAGTTTGACACCCCTGATGTAGACTAAATCAGTTCCTCAGTCTTGTTCTTGCCTAATCAAGGAATTGTATGCTTACAAATTAGATGCATTTAATATATGATACTAAGAGAGGAAGATATTTATATGAGCTACTGTATAGTATACCAAAATGTTCAGTGTCTTTGGCGACAAGGTTATTAATAATCCAAGTTTATTAATAAGCTGAGATAAAATTAGTAGCCCCTTATGATTCTGAATGGATTGTTACAGGGATGGTATTCACCTATCTTTGCTAAGTAAAGATAAAGGTTCCCCCCTTGAACATATGTGCTAGTAGTTCCCGACTCTAGGGGGCGGTACTCATCTTCGTTTCAAAGCCAAAGAGGCAGTGCTGTCCAAAGATGTTTCCGTGGTCACATGGCTGGCATGACTAAACACCAAAGGCGCAAGGAACGCTGTTACCTTCCCACCAAAGGTGGTCCCTATTTTTCTACTTGCATTTTTTACGTGCTTTCGAACTGCTAGGTTGGCAAAGCTGGGAGAAGTAACGGGAGCTCACCCTGTTACGCAGCATTAGGGATTTGAACTGCTGAACTGCCGACCTTTTGATTGACAAGCTCAGCGTCTTAGCCACTGAGCCATCACGTCCCTCTACCTTTGCTACTGGTTCGTAAATGTGCGCACAAGCACGCTTGCTACACTCGCACATGCCACCTCCGTGCATGTGCAGGGCCTTCTGCGCATGCGCAGAGCATCAAAAACAGGACGTGATGACATCTGGGCGGAGCCACCTGCAGCTGCTGCTACTGGTTCGCCCGAACCGGAACCAGCTGAATACCACCACTGGATTGTTATTATTGATGTCTTTGCTATTGTTATTGTTATCTCATTCTGATGTTTTTATTTTATCAAGGTTTATGCCATCATGTCAGAGTGCTGGAATAATAATGCAAGTCAGCGGCCATCTTTTAGGGATCTTGCTTTGAGAGTGGATGTCATAAGGGAAGGCCTGGGTGGATGAAAATCCTGAACTTGATCCAAGGGTACATGAAAACATGCAGAGCAAATGTACTTTGCTCCTTAAGCAGTTGCAGACTATCAGCCTTCCCATACATCTTCTTCCCATCTTTGAAGTTGGAGACTTTGAGGAAATCACCCCCTCAGAACGTACAAACGGTGAAGATCTCTGCTTTAGCTTTTTCATTAGGAACACTACCACAATGCATCAATGAAAAGCACTTTGATAGAAAAAGGAATTCCTTTTTTAAAAGAGTAAAACAGTGGATAGTATCGCCTGTAAATGGATTTACAGATCAAAATGTCAAGAAGAAAAGTCATGGAAAGGTGGAGAGTTGGTCTACAGAATTATTCTTTTCTCAGCTGAAGAAAATTTAGGCTGCAATCCTATATCATCTATTCCATGGGATATACCCTATTAATTTCTTGAGACTTATTCTAAGAAAACAGATAGAATTGTGCTCTTAAACAGTAGATTACCTGCAGAATGTATACTATTCGGCTTCAGCACAACTGTTAAAGAAAAGCACATTCCTAAAGGCATCACTTTGAAGAGGAACAAATGCTTGAATTGAAGCTTAGCAATGCCAATAGACATCAGATTCACACTGTGGTCTCGATCACTTGTACTGATTAGAAAAAAATGATTTCTACACTTTTTAAAGTCTCCATTTGTCCATTGTGTTTCCTATAAGCAGATGAAATTCATTTGTTCATTTGCCCATTGCATATTTCTTGTATATGATTATGCAGTTCTTTTGAGAATATGCATTCGACATAAAAAGACATGGTAGAGAAGCAAAGAGCTCTCAAGGTGAGAGGAGAAAATAGCACAACTGGTTCTTGGAGTTGCCTTTATATTGTGGAAGATCCCCAGACTTTCAGTGTGGCATGCAAAAAAGGAAACTTTTGCAGAGTGAGGAAGACATCTCTATCCTGCCAGAATTCGTAAAGCAATTCTGAGTGCCTGTGGATTACATTCCAAAAAGCCCCCCAGGAATTCCTGTTTGCCTTTTCTTTAGGAAACAAAATGGTTTCGCATGCTTTTTCATGGCTTACACAAGGGCTTGCATTTTTAAAAAATGTTAGTTTAGCTAGTTTTTACTAGGTTTAGTACGATTGAGCAACTGTATGCCTATCTGAGCCAATGGCGGGTCGGCAAAAGAAGCAGATATGCCTGTTGAGGCAGTATAATGCACTGTATATATTTGGGGGGGGAAGGGAAGGGGAACAGATAAGTATTTTTTAAAAGAAAATATGTTAAAATTGCCTTTTTAAATAAGCAAATAGTTGTCTATTTTCCTATCTTTGTGTTTGTGGACTTGTAAAGCTTAAATATGTCGCCTAAAGGTGCAAAGATTGAAACCATATTGTAGCAGCTTAATCCTTGTTAGTCTTGTTATTTCTTTAACTTTTACAGGATGATTCATTCACCTGAAAAGACAAGTGTGCCTGTGATGTTACCAGGATAATCATGGCCCATCTTTTCTTGGGTTATTGGATCATTTGGCTGTATGTGACTTCAGCTGTGTGAAATAAGGGTTAGTCTGTGCAGATTTATGCTTGTCAGTATCAGTGGCACAACTTCATGTTTGCAAAATAGTATGCTGTTTCTGGCACTCTTGTGCTTTCAAACTCTATGTTAAGGATTGGCCATAAAAATTCAGAGGAAAGCAAGTGAATCGAATTCCTTTTTCCATAGTTTGACTGCCAAGTCTTGCTTTTGAAATGTAAAGTTTCTTTTAAGCAAATTTGAACTCAAATTCCCAATATCGGATGAGTAAGTTTGGTCAAAGAAGCAGTAGCTCTTTGCTACAGAAGCCAAATTAAAACTTGAAATGCATTTATAGCAAAATTTAGGGTAGGTGGCCATATTCTATAAGCCTTTATAGTCAGTTTACTTACCTACTTACCTCAAGCATAGAAGAAGGTACAGCAATGTGAATCTTGTATGGGATTGAACAAGTACCTCAAAATGCAGATGTCCAGCCTGTGAGTGCCAGTTTAAAATTGTTTGTGCCACTATGAGCACTAACATATATATCAAAGTGGACTGACTAGGCCTGGCATATATGCAAAGCTCCCCTTCCAAACATGCCAACTTCCTTAGTCTGGCTCGCTGATAAGGGAACAAGACCAGTCTATTTTGGAGAATCCATGCACAAACCATAGTTCTATTGGGTGGCAGGTGATAGGAAGTCCTTTATTAGAGGAGAGGAGCCATCCCACTACCATAATTTGCTCAGGTAAAGCCTTAATTTTATTTTAAAGAGTAGGAAATTATGTTAAGCAACAAAGGGGCAGGGAGGTTGAAATTGTAAATAGTTAACGTTTTGTAAAATGTCTGTTATCCTGTTATTGATGGCTGAATTTTTTTCCAATAGTATTTTAAGAGACAGTTTGACTGTATATTTTTAATGGCTTTGGATGATACATTGCACATTTGTACATTGATATAAAATTTATTGTACAGAAACTTCATTTTGGTTTTGTAGAATATTGTGGTAAATGCTTGGTGGTGGGATTTCCCGGTTAACCAAAATTATCGTAGCATCAAGTTGAAAGCAACACGAGGCATCAGGTTCAACATCAGTCTGTTTTTGAACTGCATCTGATCAAGGATTTCATATTCCATATAAAGGAAGAAAAACTCAGGGAATTTTGTGTAATGCAAATAAAAGTTCTTCCATAATTATTTTTTTCAAGTGATTTTTTTTTGTTTGATCTAATAGAAGTGGGATATTCTACTTTCCTGATATAAGGAATTTCAAATATTTAACAAAAATATTGAAGTGCTTTAAGAGTTTGAAACCTACTCAATTTTGAATGTCCATTGTTGCAGCCCTATAAGTGCTTGCACAAAGTAAAAAATTTTGAGCTTGGATTTATTTCTAAGTGAACATGATAGCATTGTGTTGTAAAGCACAAATAAAGCATTGTCCAGATTTCTTTTTCATTTTATTCCATTCACTTTGGCTCTGTTTAAATGGAAATTCAAGCAGATTCTGATTTTTGGCACAAATATTTCCACATATTCAAGGAGTTTCTGGATACAGTCTTTCAGGCTAGATTGGAGACTACTTTAAAAATGTTCCGGTTCAAGATTTTAAAAGACACAAGAGACTTTCAAGAGAGGAGGGTTCTCAAAAAATTACATTTACTGAGCTCTTGCATTTGTCTGGCTCCTGTCCTTATGCATGAAGTCTTGATTTCATTTGTGCTTTCAGAATAATATTGGTCATGCACACAATTCAAAAACTATAATAACCAGTCAATCAAATAAAAATTGTAATTCTGTGATAGCAGTTTCGTACATATCATTTAAACATTACATTATTATACCATTTGTGTATCAATAGTGTTCTCAATAATTTTCCTATTCCACTGTAGGAAGAAAGCTGTGTTTGTCTATGAAAGCAAAAATCAGGAGGAATCTTGTAGCACCTTTCAGATTACCAGATTTTATTAAAACATTTAGCTTCTTTGAGGTAAACTCACTCCATGCTTCTGATGAAGTGAGCTGTAGCCTACAAAAGCAGATGTATTTTAATAAAATGTGTTAATATGAAAAGATACAACAAATCTTCTGTTTTTTCCCCTTTCCCAGAGCGCTATTCACTTTATCATATTGGTTTACCATGATACCAATAATTGCTGTGACTTGCTTTAGGAAAAAGAAATGCTGCATATATAAGACTGCTCCATTGAGTAAAGTGATAATACAACTACTGCTTTTTAGAACTTTTTTTAATCTATACCATTTTATATAAATAGATTGTATTTTGTAAAACATTTCTGTATTTTTATTTGCTAATTGGTCTGTGGTCCAGTACAATAGAATTCAGAATAATTTGCTTTAAATGTATACTAAGATAACAGAGTATTAAATATTTTTTAAAACTGTACATTTCCTCTTATTTTTCCACATACTTTTTGACTCCTTTCCTTTACTTGCAAAACTAAAGCTATTTCACTTGATCCAGATCTTTGCTATGAAAGAGTGTAGACTATCCAGGCATTTTATAGAAGAATCAACCTATCAGAAAAGTATCTAAAAATGGACGTTCTTTGAAGGGCAAGAAAAAAAGACATGAAGAAATGGCAGATTTCAACAATGTATATCCTGCTTCCCATTTGCAGAATTTAGCCTCCCAACAGTTTGTTGGGCTGAAGATTTTGGCCCTATTCTTTGAGCATGATTTCAAGGGTCAAAATCCTAGACTAATCCTGTTTTTTATTTATTTTTATTTTTAAAATTTGATTTATATGCCGCCCTTCTCCGGAGACTCAGGGTAGCTTACAATGCGTTAAGCAATAGCCTTCATACTTTTGTATATTTATACAAAGTCAGTTTATTGCCCCCATAATCTGGGTCTTCATTTTACCTACCTTAGAAAAGATGGAAGGCTGAGTCAACCTTGTGCCTGGTGAGATTTGAACTTGCAGTAATTGCAGGCAGCAGATGTAAGTGGATGTTAACAACAGTGCTTTAGTCTGCTGAGCCACCAGAGCTCTTAGACTTAACTACTAGTCATTTAACCACCATTTGAAATTACTATGTCCTCAGAAAAGATACTTTATGGTCCATAAGGCACTTCCGGCTCTTGTAAAGCATTTCCCCACCCTCCAAGTCACATGATTGCGAACTGGGTCATCGGCAACCTGTTCACATTTAATGGCTGGTTGCCACCAAACCACATGATCATGTGATCATCATGTACAATCTGCCTGCTTCCCCAGAAAGTCAATAGGAAAGCCAGCACAAAAGGTTACAAGCTGCTGCCACCTAAGAATATTCCGTCTCATCTCTGAGAACTGTCAAAAAACTGCTAACCATGTGGAATTGGGATCCCCAGCCAGCAGGACAGCTCTTTTGAGTGAAAGGGTTTCCTACCAGCTCTGTGTGGTTTCTGACATTTCCAGCCCCAGGAAGGGTTTCCCCTGCATCCTTTGGGATGGAGGATGGGGTTTAAATCCTTCATTGGGTATTAGGAGCATTAAAATCCATTCTTGCAATCCAACAAAGGATTTCCTACCATTGGATGGATTGGTGGGCTGCAGGAACAGAGCTAGAATCCTGAAGATCTTAGCTCCATTTCTGCAGCCAATTATGTATTCCCCACTCCCCTTGTGGATACTTCCCAGGGTTTCCCGATGCACAATGCATTCCCTACCTGTAATTCCTGTTAGCGTCCCTGGAGATTATTTAATAACTACAATTGGGGATGCAAGGATTCTACAGTATTTGTTTAGTGAATAAGTCCCTTAACAATCATTTGGCTCAATGACAGATTCCAGTCTCAACT
Organism: Arizona elegans; assembly: GCA_022577455.1. Lineage (NCBI taxonomy): Eukaryota > Metazoa > Chordata > Lepidosauria > Squamata > Colubridae > Arizona > Arizona elegans. The sequence continues at coordinate 25,296,563 of JAKOOJ010000008.1, read as the reverse complement.
GTGGTCGTTAAGAACTACCGGTAAGCTTATGATTTGCAGAACTTTAAGCACCCATTTTATCAATTAATCCCTATCCTATTTAATGTAAAATTTACATAAGTGCAGGATTCATGGGTCAAGGATTTATTAAAGGAAGGTCGAACACTGCATGTCTGCATTTGGAAAACAGTTTGTGTTACTAACTGGCACAAGTGGCTAGAATACTAACGATACCAGATTTAGCAAATAAATAGAACTTATCTAATTCCAGTGCCTGAGCCAGGGAAATAAAGAACCCAAAGCCCAAGCAAAGCACACAGGCCATCCATCAAAAGTTTGGTCAAACATTCTGCTAAATCTGTTGAGTTGATTGATGCCTTTTCACAGGTGCTTAAGCCTTTCTGACACATTGAAGCAAACATGCTGTGCAGGTGCTATAGTGTTTCTCAAACTTGGCAGTTTTAAGAAGTACCTCTCAATTTGTCAAGATTGAGAACCACCACCGTAGGTGGTTGCAAAGAGGCAGGAAAAGAAAAGGAAAGCAATTCAGAGGGAGCAGGTGAGTCAGTTGATAGCTTATCTCATAACTGGAAGTTGGGCCTAGCTGAAGAAAAATCTGGGATGAATATCCCAGGTCATTCAAAGAGACTGGCTTAATAATTCAGTATAAATTAGACTTCAAAATTCTTACTGCAGTTTCCAAGATTCTATCTTGATTCCATAGTAACAGTAAAAATATCTTCCTGAACTTTATGCTTGCTTCCTTGATCTCGCCCAGCTATGTTGGGGTTGACAGATCCCATCACTGACCTCTTGTTCCAGTTGCCTGGTTCAGACCAAGAACACTACAATCCTGCAGTGATTCCAAATGGTAAACTTCAAATAATAATACTTTTATTCAATCCAAGGAGCTTTAATTTACAAGCTATCATAATGTTCTATTCCTCCCTTAATGTTACTCTAGCTGTAACCTTATCAGCAGTGATGTCATCTGCTCACTTTGCCTACGTCTTTGATCACCACTAAATTGGATTACTGCACTTGAGATGTGATTACCTCTGAAGATGATCCGAACACTGCACTGAGTGCTTGATGTTCCTTTTCTAGATGCTTGTAGTATCACAATATCTGAATGCAGGCGCTCAGATGTTTTTTCCCTCATCGTTTATCAGTGTTTCCAAAAACAATTCAAATGTCATTCTTACACTTTACAGCTCATATTTCTTCAGAACCAGATTATGTGGGGGATGGTTGCTATTCGTGTGCTGAAATCTATTTTAAGGAGTCATTCTTGAATGGTCATTCTTGAATTGTTAAACTTTCCCTATGTTTTTGGAACACCTGCCAAACATCTACACTTCGCAACTTCTGTGGAGTCCTTGGCAGTCTCTGAGCTTGGTTTACTGAAAACAGTAACTTATGAGCATTTTTTACACTTAGGATCATTGCAGCATTTCCATGGTCACATAATCAAAATTCAAGATGTTTGGCAACTCCTATTTATGACAGTTTCAGTGTCCCAAGACCAGATGATCACCTTTTGCTACCTTCTGACAAGCAAAGCCAATGGGGAAGCCAGACTCACTTAACAACTTTGCTACTAACTGCAGTGATTCACTTAACAACTATGGCAAGAAAGATTATAAAATGGGGCGAACTCACTTAATAATTTCTCACTTAGAGAAATTTGGGGCTCAATTGTGGTCATAAATTGAGAACTACCTGTACTGTATGCACTCAGAATTCATGAACTTTGAGTGATTTATTTCATCTGGATAGCTAATATGTATTAATGGTTTACCACAACTCCACAAATGCTGCATGATGGATCAGTAATGGAAAATAAATAATCCAAATAATTGTACAGCTTATAAGAAATTCAATATATGAGGACATTTCTATTTGAATATTGTACCTAGAAAGAAAATGAATAAATTATCACTAACCATGAGAAATTTAATAATTCAGGTCCTACCCAAATCCGCTGTGGTCGAGACTGCATGCTCATGAACCAAAATACCTAACAGTTCAATTAATTGCTCTTGGAAGTTCTTTTTTTAAAGAGAACAATGTGCTGATGAAAAAGAACCTTCAGATTGAAAAGGTGTTTTTTTCCCCAGATGAAAATATCTATGTCCAAATATCTAAATCAACTCATAAGGTCAACGGAACAGCTCTCAAAGCACTCTATTCTTTTTCTGAATTACTGTTTGTCCTGTCCTAGAAAAGTATAAGGAAAACTTAAACATCAGTTTAGAAAGCAGTTGCACCCTTGTATGAGAATACTGCAAGACAGATTATTACAGAATATGGAATAAATGGTATAAATGGCTCGAGATTAAAAATAAAGAACAATAGTGATAAGGAGAGAAGATTAGAAGTACAATATATATATATAACAAATGTATGTAGTGGAATAAAAATGTATATAACAGGAATGTAGAAATGCATAGTATTAAAGATATAATTAAAATGTATAGATCTCCACAGGGGGAAGGGAAGGGGAAAAAAAGGAAAACGAGGGGAAGAAGAAGGAGTATTACACTAAGTTATAGGGCAAGAAGAACAAAGTAACAAATGGAAGATCACTATGAAACAATGCTTAAAAATGATAAGATATTTATATGTTGTATGTTGTGTAAATGTCAAATATATGTTTTAATAAAATTATAAATTAAAAGAGAGAGAGAGAGAGAGAATACTGCAAGGCAGTGGTATAATCCAAATTTTTTTACTACCAGTTCTGTGGGCATGGCTTGGTGGGTGTGGCAGAGGAAGGATACTGCAAAATCTCCATTCCCACCCCACTCCAGGGAAAGGATACTGCAAAATCCCCATTCCCTCCCCACTCCTGGAGGAAGGATATTCCAAAATCTCCATTCCCACCCTACTCTGGGGCCAGCCAGAGGTGGTATTTGCCAGTTCTCCGAACTGCTCAAAATTTCCGCTATTGGTTCTCCAGAACCTGTCAGAACCTGCTGGATTTCACCCCTGCTACAAGGTGATTTGACTGTGTGCACAAGGTTCATACAGGTTGTTGGTAGGATTTCTTCCTAGTAACAGTATCTTTATTCTGTTCGATTCTCTGCCATTACTATGTATTTCCTGGTCTATTATGATGGATATCCACAAAGGGTATCGAGTTCAGCCTACACTAAAGGATGAGATAATAAAACGAATAAAAGTAGTTTAAAAATAATTTTAAAAATAATAGAATTCATATTGAATTACATGGTTTTATTTAATAAAGCAGGTGATATACAGGCAATACTTCTTTTAAAAAAGTTTCACTTTATTTGGTCAGCTTATACAATTTGAGTCAGTGATCATCAATAGAAACTGTCTGTTCCTGCTCCTAATTAAAATAGTTAAAAATATGTCTCTCTTTGTTTGGGACGGAGAACAAAGATCTAGTTTTAGCACCCTTATATTCCTTTTCTGATGGACCAGATGATGAACTTTTCAAGTTTCAGAAAAGGCCCCACATACCATGCTTGTGTCAGAGTTTAAGTCAGCAATGTGATTATAAACATACCTATTTTATTTCTCAATAAAAAGTTTGCTTTGTGCTCTTCTGGCTTTTTCAAGATCATCAAAAGTGATAGGTCCTTTTGGCATTTCTAACACAGCATAGTCTGTGTCAATTATGTTCTCGGCTTCAGCTAAAGAAAAAGATGTATAGATTGCATCAGTTTTGTAAGACCAGAGATAATCACTGATACTAACTTTCTGTTAAGGAGTTTACAGTACTTACATTTCATTCTTTGTAGTAAAGTTCCATATCCCTTATCATACTGATAGGCAAGTATAAAGCTCAGAGGTATAACTGGAATAAAGAGTTGAGGTTTCTTATTTTTTATTGCTCTGTATTGGGGAAAAAAAAATATATACTAAATAAATAGGCAATAAAAAGTAATATAATCAATATCCAGAAAATATGCTTTAAATGCAAAATATTAAGATTACTTAATGCTGAAATTAAACAAGTTTTGTGGTAATAAAGCTCTGTAGCTTTCAGTTTATATTTTCATTTGGTATAATTATGCAAATAATATGGATAACCAAATCTCACACATACTCAGTTCTTTTAATATGCTAGTAATGTAGTATTGTTAACAATTATGCTGACAGTTATATTTTGTTGTGCTAACTGTAAATCCCACATTTGCTTAATTGATTATTGTAAGGGTTTTTTCAGTTCACCAGGTTATAGCAGAACTATCTCCCACTGTTTTACTCCTTTACTGTAAACTTGTTTCTGGCCATATTAACTGAAGATAATTATGATAAATATTTGTTCTAATATGTTTTCAACACACCAAAATGCAAGGCACTTCTTGATAAGAAAATTCTCTCCTCCCATTCCAGTGGTTTACTCTAAGCAAGCAAGCTTACTAGCACATATTGCTTGATATACCCGAGTGATATAGAGGTTAAGATGTTAGCCTAAGAATGCAGATAGTCAACTTCAAATCCATCCTTAGCTATAGCAGCTCACTCGGTGAATTTGGACCAATCACTCAGACCAAACTATTTCAAAGGGCAAAAATGGAGGCTGGAGTGCTATGTACACTGCTTTCAACTCCTGAAGGAAAGGTGGGATATAAACCTAACAAATGCAAATAAAAAGCAAATGAAAATGGTTAAACCAATCAAGAAGTGTTGTTTTGATGTTGTTTCATAGAGCAAATATGATGTAGTGGTTAAGGCAGCAGCTAAAAGCTGAGAGACATTGAATTCTGGTTCTGCCTTAGGCACAGAGCTAGCTCAGTGATTTTAGGCAGCTGCTTTCTCTCAATCTTAGGAAGAAGGCAATGGCAAACCATGTCCAAAATCCTGCAGGGGCTAGTTGTCAGAAGTCAACCAAAAAAATGCAAATCGGGAGCCTTTGTTTATCCCTCTTTTCATAGACCAATACTGCTAAACTAAGAATAGAACTAGGTTGGCTCCAATGGAAATCACAGCTGGAGATATAAATCAGAAATGTCAATTCAGATCGGTGTGGGTTCTAAAATTTTTTACTACCGGTTCTGTGGGCATGGCTTATTTTGTGGGCATGGCTTGATGGTCATGTGACAATTATTTAGGATTTAGCAGAGGTACTGGTCTACCAGGCTTTTAACTGCTTGCAGAGCTGTACTGATCTACCCATTTATTTTTGCAGGCACTGATCTACTCATGTATTTTTGCAGGCACTGGTCTACTCATTTGTTTTCTTTTAACACTGATCAGCTGTAGGACGGCCCTTTGAAGCCCCGCGGCAAGAGTTTAAACAGTTTTTTTCCCTCTAGCCATCAGCTGGGACTCAGGAGACAGCAATAGATTGGGGATGGGGCCAAATAAAAGGTAAGAATAATTCGGAGGGTGGGGTGGGCACGGGGGGGGGCAGAACCAATTCAGTGACATCATATCATCACCGCTACTCGCTCGGGAGAACCGGGCCAAACCAGGAAGAACCCACCACTGATTCAGATCTAATATTAAGCCAACTCAGGTTGCTTAGTTTCTTTTGCTATCAGGAGAAACCAGGTTGGAGTGATAGGCTGCATCACTCTGCCATAATACACTATAAACCAGTATTGTGAAGGACTCTTCCTTATGTGATGTAGCATTTCTTATTTTAAAGGAACAGAAAATGGAGATAATCATTAATGTGATTGTAATACCTAATACAGCATGCATAGCTGATCTGTGCCTGGACCAAAGCACCTTTTTCATTTCATGTACACCTCTAGACTGGAATAGCGGACAATCAGTTATATTTATTTATTAGTTAATGTTTTATTTTAAATGTATCCTTTAAAAACTGAAAGAACAAGAGTAAAAATAATAAAATCTGTCTCTCATTTACTATTTAAGGTGGGGGGGAAACTGCATACCCAAATGTTAGACCCACAGTTGTAAGGCCATAAAATGATCCAAAATACTTGAGAAACTCCCTTGTGCCCGCAATCTGCATGGCCATCTGTCTCTCACGCATTTGATTTTGCATCAGAAGTTGCCTTTCTAGCTGAATGTAAAAAAGAAAAAAAGATTTTACTTATACATTTCAGTAACACAGAATAACAATGTTTTCAGCCTTTATATATTTGGTACCTATTTTCATAATTTCAGGATAAAGAATTATTATCTTAAACTACTTGTTGGATTACAAAATATCATACACTTGTTCAAATTACTGCATAAATATCCATCTTTCATTTTGGATGACTTAATCAGCTTCTGACAAAAGAGACAGCAAAATTGTACAAGGTCTCAATATTATGACAACTTCTATTTGTCAGAATGCAACATTTTTATTTAAAAGTATTTACAGAACTATCTGCAAATTTGATGACACTTGGTCTAGTGAAAGGTATGTTTAGTGTAACCCTTGAAACCAGACTCAATTCATTATATTGTCATGGATTCACCATGTGTAATTGGTTATCTCTTAATTTATGAGTCAGTAAAGTGAAAAGTGATAGTGCAATCAAATTTCTTCCAACGTTGTTAATTTTTTAACAGCTAGTCAGCTCCAAGATTTTATGAACAGAAAACCTAATATTGTTATTTCCTCAAAAAACATGTCACATCATAATTCTCGATCATTCAAAATTACCAGTGTCACCATCTGATGTCAAATAAGATTAATAGCTAGGTGTCAAGTCAATGTAATTACTGCTACAAGGTTCAAATAATCCAAAACAGGAGACTATTAAGTACAGATACTCTTGAAAAAGTAACCTGCAACCCAGATTCAAAATTCTGATGGCTGCCCCATCCCCATGGTCATGTGACTGTATTTTGGGCACTCTCATCCCACAGTCACATGATCAAAATTTGCAATCCTTTTGCTAGAAAACTGCATTTATTCCTGGTTTCCAGCAAAAAACCCCACAGTAAACAATGGCTTCTTTTAATGACCACAGTAATTGTTTAACAACCCCTGCAAAGAAAGTCACAAAACTAGGTGTGGTCATGTGATGACCTTCTTAATAACCCTCATGATTTACAGCCATAATTATGTATACATTCAATTACGGTTGCTAAGTCAAGGACTATCTGTATCTCTATTATATTATCAACATGTTTTATTTCCTGCATCAGAGTCCAAATGAGACTTTAATATATCACCATTTGGATCTCAAAATAGTTTCAAATCCGTGCTTTAGCATGCAATGATAGTTACAATGCTGTACCCTGCTGTTACAATTCAATTTATTAGATACAGGTAGTCCTCGGCTTACAACAGTTCACTTAGTGACTGTTCAAAGTTACACTGGCACTGAAAAAAGGGACTTATGACCATTTTTCACACTTACAACTGTTGCAGCATCCCGATGGTCATGTGTTCAAAATTCAGCCGCTTGGCAGCTGGTTCATATTTATGACCCTTGCTGTGTCCTGGGGTCATGTGATCTCCCTTTTGTGACCTTCTAACAAGCAAAGTCAATGGGGAAACCAGATTCACTTAACAACCAGGTTACTAATTTATCAACTGCAGTGATTCACTTAACAACTGTGGCAGAAAGGAAATGGGGGAAAGCTCACTTAACAAATGTCCCACTTAACAAGAGATTTTTTTTATTTTTGTTGTCCTGGGCTCCATTGTGGTCATAAGTTGAGGACTACCTGTATATATCAATGCTCTAGAACTCTCCTACTACAGACCTCTAAAGCAACAAATTCTAGATACATGATAAAGTGCTTCATGGCCCTGAAAAGTTTCAGTCCCTATCTATCTGTCTTTTTTCTTTCTTTCTCACCCCACTATGGAGTTAAAGAGCTATGTACTTATCTATGAAACCTGGCAGAAAAACAAAACTGGAATAAATTTGTTGATCCTGTTGTCAGTGCCCATCCTGCCTCTGTTGGGTCTGTCTTATTGCCAAATGGTAATGTTCTGATAAGTAATATGAGCAAAGTGACTGGCTTCTCTGCAGAGGTGGTATTCAGCAGGTTCTAACCAGTTCTGGAGAACAGGTAGCGGAAATTTTGAGTAGTTTGGAGAACCAGTAAATGCCACCTCTGACTGGCCCCGCCCCCATCTATTCTCTGCCTCCCGAGTCCCAGCTGATCAGAAGAAAATGGGGATTTTGCAGTAACCTTCCCCTGGAGTGGGGTGGGAATGGAGATTTTACTGTATCCTTCCCCTGCCATGCCCACCAAGCCATGCCCACCAAGCCATGCCACGCCCACAGAACTGGTAGTAAAAAAAACCTGAATCCCACCACTGCTTCTCTGGCTTTTTACAGTTCCCTTTTATCATATCATCAGCCAGCACAGAAAAAAATCAAGTCACTAAGCAGTGACTTCAGAACTCACTTGTCTGTCCTTCCTCCCCACAGCCTCCCCACTGTGTAAAACAATGAGACGTAATAGTAATAATAGGTACCAGGACAGCCTATTATTAGACACCTGAAGGCACCAGGACAGTAATAGATCTAGTGAAGACATAGACAAATGTTGCCATGCTGCACAACCATTTAACTCCTCCAAAGGCAATCAAGGAAGAGCTGCTGAAGAACCACCTCTCTCTTTCCTGGGGATGGGAGTGATTGAAAGTGGCAAAAAGAGAGAAATTGGCAACCAAGCCACAAAGCCCAGTTCAATACCCCTCATTATTTTTCAGGACACCACAATGAGGGAAAACTGTGGTTTTATGTAAAGATATAAGTGGAGAAGTCCATAAAAATGAATCATAAGAAATTCTGCCCCCCCCCACACACACTTTCCCTTCTGCCAATAAATACATGCAATTTTGCTCTGCCTTTTGGGAAGCTTGAATAGAGTTTGGTACTGAAAACAATGAGGAGCTAGGTAAAGAGTGTGAAAGGAATGCAAGAAACAAAGTGCAAGTGGAAAAATGGAAATAATGTCAGAAAAATGGGCTCAGCGGAAGATGGCTAATGGCCAGAGAAACGGGGCACATCCATGCTTACCAACCCTTCTGAACACAAGTAGTCCAACAGTTCATTTAGTGACCATTCAAAGCTGCAACAGCACAAAGAAAAGTGAGTTATGACTGTTTTTCACACTTGACCACTGCAGCATCCCCTTGGTCACATGATCTAAATTCAAATGCTTGGCAACTGACCCATATTTTTGACGGTTGCAGTATCCTGGGGTCATGTGATCACCTTTTGTGACTTTCTGACAAGCAAAGTCAATGGGGAAGATTGATTCATTTAAGAACCATGTTACTAATTTGACAACTGCAGTGGTTCACTTAACAACTGTGGCACGAGAGGTTGTAAAATGGGGCGAAACTCACTTAACAGTCTCACTTAGCAACAAAAATGTTAGGGTCAATTGTGGTCGTAAGTTGAGGACTACCTGTACAACTCTGATCACGCTCAATATTGGTCACGTGAGCCCACCTTTTTGGTGGCAAGTAGGGAAGCATAGGAGATTTTGCACACTTGAAGAAACAAGACTGAGGTTGGTGTCAGAAGAGGAGGCAACCACAACTTTTAAACCATGATCACTGATGACCAATTAAGCCTACACCTCACTCATACCCTTGTACTTAGGAAGCAGACAACTGAGGTTTAGGATCTGTTTGTTGACAGAGAAATGTATGATTTATATTGTGGGTGCTAAACTGCACAAAATCATGTCCTCCTGTAAAATTGTTACACGTAGGAAACAAATGTTAGAATACAGTATCTACTTACCTGGGCATAGCTACATTGAAATCAATGACTGATTTCTAAATAGAGCAATATTCTATTACATTGCATAAAATAATAGCTGGAACTCAATGAGACGTACTTATGAATAGACAGATATAGGATTCAGCTATTAAAGGCCTCCCTCTGTGAGGGAATTGGGTAGTTCTTAAATAGGATAAAATAAAAATATGTTACAGTAGCTGTCAATTGGATATAGTCTTATTACCAAATGAAATATATCAACTATCTCCCCCTTAGACTTGGACAAAATAAACTGACACGGGCACCTTATTTTATCTTTTATTTTTCTATTACTATATTTTGTACTATATAAGACTTGGTCCTAACTCTAAAAAGATTTTTTTTTAAATGGAAGAGAGAACAGGATCGCACAGCATTTCTAAAATCTTCACATTGTTACCAAGTTCTATAATGCAAAAAAAAAAAAAAAAAACCACCTGAAGTCGAGAATTCATAAGCATGAATTCCTTCTGATTCTGCAGGCTTTCATTGACAGACTTTGAAAAGATGAATCCCATTTTGATCTAAAAGGAGAGAAGAAGGCATTGCAACCGCAGTTAACAATCTCCCAAACATTTTACACCTAATAATGCTATCCTATATATCTTGAAGAAACCAGAGTGTGGGGGGGGGGGGCGGGGATAGTATTGCTGTGCCTTTAACTATAGTTGCCAACACTAGGCTGAATTTGTGATGAGGGCTATCAGATCCGGGCTGCAAAAATCCCAGGTCAAAGGATACAAAGGAATCATAAAACCTAACCGAAAACTATAGAAACTCGGTTCTTGCTATCTTAGTGGCGTTGGAGGCACCTGCAGCCCAGCTACGGTACTCCCAGTTCCTTACTACATAACTAAAATGACAAATCGTCGTTTACAAACCACAATTGCCGAGACGGGCGAATAGGAGGGGTGGGATATCCTTCCTTTGTCGAGAGGCTCAGCCTGGCCGCTGCGGTCCGCAAAAGTCAAGACACCTACAAACTCACGCGGGCGATGCACGTGCCCGCCCACGCGGTATCGAGTATCCAAGCGGGAGAATGATGGGAGTTGTAGTCCCAGAGTCTTACCGATGCCCAGTCCGTGCCAAACACCGCGGCGCCTGACGTCGCTGCTCTGCCCAAGCCCCGATCGTGCATAAGCAACGAAGAGAGACCATGCTTCCCAACTCCTCTCCCTTCTTGGCCTTTCCTTAGCCCGGGGGTGTCCAACCATGGCAACATTTAAGACCTGTGGACTTTTTGGCACCAGGGATCAGTTTCATGGAACACAATTTTTCCATGGACTGTGTGTGTGTGTGTGTGTGTGTGTGTGTGTGTGTGTGTGTGTGTGTGTGTGTGTGTGTTGGCAGCTTTAAGACTTGTGGATTTCAATTCCCAGAATTCTCCAGCCAACTGAATTCTGGGAGTTGAAGTCCACAGGTCTTAAAAGTGGCCATGGTTGGACACCTTGCCTTAGTCTAAACTAGGGGGTCCTCAAACTTGGCCGCTTTAAGACTTGTGGACTTCAATTCCCAGAATTCAGCTGGCTGGAGAATTCTGGGGGTTGAAGTCCACAAGTCTTAAAGCGGCTGAAGTGGTTCGGGAATGACGAGAGGCACAAGCAAGCAAGTGACAACAGCTCTTTAATATATGGTGAGACTTCAGCAAAAACTCAGAGGCTGCAGTCCTCCTTATATACAATCCTGGAGAGACTGTCAGCCAATCAGAAACGTAGGCAGGTTTGAAACTCCCGCTTAAAAGTATCAATACATAACACCCCTCCCTTCCCAGAAGGCACTAACACTCAAAAATTAACATATGTACAAACAAAGTCTCGCAGGTGCTTAGGCTGAGTTCTCGCCCTAGTTGACCTGCGCAGTTCAGTGTTTGGTGAGGCGTCGAGCTGGTCGGAGGGACTCTTTGTCTCTCCCGGCTCCGCCAATGGAACCTCCTGGATTTTGTCCGGGGCGTGGTTATTCCCGGCTGGGAGTGGCGACTCGCTGGGGCGGCGCTGGAACCAGGGCTTGTCAGCTAAGTATTCTCGCGGCCCCGGGCTTGAGTTAGCTGTTTTGGAGAAGTGGTCATAGTTAGGCTCGGACATGTCTGCGTTGATGTTTGCCTCGCCAACCACCCGTTTCCTCAGTTGGTCTATGTGGCGCTTCCAGAGTCTATCTACCCCCACATCCACCGTGTATGATTTTGGGCCTGTTATCCCCACTATGGTTCCTGCAACCCACAGAGGACCGCTGGCATAATTGCGAGCGAACACCGGGGACCCGACCTGAAACTGCCTTAAGCCACAGGTCTCTCCCTTAAAGTTTTCGTGCGAATAGTTAGGGTGAAGCCTGTCCAACACGCACCGGAGCTTTCTCCCCATGAGGAGCTCTGCTGGGCTTCTCCCAGTTGCTGTGCATGGTGATGCATGCTGAACCGCAAGGAATTGATCTATCCTGGCCTGCCAGTCCCCATTGTCTAATCTGGACAGTGCTTCCTTGGCTGTCCTGACAAATCGTTCAGCCAATCCGTTGGAAGCCGGGTGAAATGGGGCTGATAGGGCATGGCGGATCCCCAGGCCGGCCAAGTAGCCTTCGAAAAGGGTTGCTGTAAATTGGGGACCATTGTCCGATACCAAGGTATCCGGCAGGCCGTGGGTGGCAAACAACTTTCTTAGGGCCTTGATAACCGCTTCGGCCGTTGTGGATGGCATTAATACAATTTCGAGCCATTTTGAAAAGGCATCCACTACTATTAAAAACGTTTGGCCATGGAACGGGCCGGCAAAATCAATGTGGATCCTCCCCCATGGGCCTTTTGGTTTCTCCCACTCTCGGATGGGCGCTACTGGGGGATCGGGGCGAGACTCCTGGCAGGGTCTGCACTTCCCCACCCACTCGGAAATGACCTGGTCCATGTTGGGCCACCAGACATAGCTGCGGGCTAAGCACTTCATCCTAACGATGCCAGGATGCCCTTCGTGCAATAATTCTAAAACTCTATCTCGTAGTTTTGCTGGAATTACCACTCTGTCACCCCACAGTAAGCACCCCCCTTGCGTAAACAGTTCATTTCGTTTGTTGGCAAAACCTTGGTACTCCTCCCCGACCACCTTGTCCGGCCACCCTTTCAAAACCCAACCCATAACAGTCCGGATAACAGGGTCTCTATTTGATGCCTTCGCCACCTCGCCGGAGGAGATGGGCCCCAAGGTTAACGTGTCCAACAACAGGACGGAGGTTTCCGGTGTTGGGTTGTCCAGCAGGTCGGGAAGGGGGCAACGGCTAAGGGCATCCGCATGACCCAGGGTCCGCCCAGGCCGATGGACGAGCTGGTACGAGTAGGCCGATAAGAAAATCGCCCATCTAGTTAAACGGGGGGAGAGGGCAGCGGGGGTTGGCCTGTCGCCTGCTAGCAGTCCTAGCAACGGTCTATGGTCAGTCACAAGTTCGAATTTTCGGCCATAGAGGTATTCGTGGAACTTTTTAACCCCCGCAATCGCAGCCAGAGCCTCTCTGTCCAATTGGCTATAGTTTCGTTCTGTGCTGGACAGAGTTCGGGAGTAGAAAGCAATGGGTGCCTCTAGGCCGTTCGGCAGTCTATGGCCTAGGACGGCACCAACTCCTACGGGGGAGGCGTCGCAAACCAAGACGAGCGGCAGCTCTGCATTGTATTGGATCAGGAAACTGTCCTCAGATAGGAGTTTTTTTACTGCCTCAAACGCGGCCGCTTGCGGTTTCCCCCAGACCCATGGTACATTCTTCCCTAAGAGTTTGTGAAGGGGATCAGCGACCGTGGCCTTATCTCTTAGGAACATTGAGTAGAAATTTAGTAGTCCAAGGAAGGCTTGGAGCTCAGCTTTGGATTTGGGGGCTGGTGCGCTTTTGATGGCCCTCACCTTGCTTTCGGTAGGGTGGATGCCTGTGCCGTCCACCCTGTACCCCAGAAATTCTACCGAGGGGACCGCTATCCTGCACTTGTTCTTTTTAAGTCTTAGTCCCGCTTCTCTGAATCTGGACAGGACGTTCCGTACCCTGTCCCCTAGCTGGTGTTCGTCTTGGGCGCTGACTAAGACGTCATCGAAATAGGGGACTACTCCCGGAAGTCCTTGCAACAGGCGCTCCATGGTGCTTTGAAATAAGCCGGGTGCGACGCTCACCCCAAATTGGAGCCTGGTGCATTTAAATGCACCCCTATGAGTCACGATCGTTTGCGCCTCTGCCGTGGCGTCGTCGACCGGTAACTGTTGATAGGCTTGGGCCAGGTCTAATTTGGCAAAAATTTTTCCGGGGCCCAGGGAGTGTAGTAGATGGTGCACGATCGGCACCGGATAGGCGCTCGGCTGCAAGGCCTTGTTGATCGTGCACTTGTAGTCGGCGCAAATTCTGATTGAGCCGTCGGACTTAACTGGGGTGACTATGGGGGTCTCCCACTTGGCATGGTCAACGGGAACCAACACCCCTTGCTTAATCAGTTTGTCCAGTTCTGCATCGATCTTTGGTTTCAATGCGAACGGCACTCTTCTGGCCTTTAGTCTTACTTGGGCTACGTTGGGGTCTAAGTTTAGTGAAATAGGGGTCCCCACATACTTGCCCAATGTGTCCCCGAAAACGTCCTGGAACTCGGACAGGAGGCTGTCTTTCAGGGTTGACTTGGACATCAGGTGGACGCCGGTGAAGCCCATGCCAAGGGCTCGGAACCACCCCATGCCCAGGAGGCTCGGCAGCTGCTTCGTGACGATGGTCAGCGGCAGGTCTCTTTCGTAGTCTCCGTAGGTGACCCGGAACGTGCCCACGCCTTCGAGGGGGACTCGGTTCCCCTGGTAGTCTAGGATGCGCAGTCTCTGTCTGGAGAGTTGATCCTTCCGGAACGACGGCAGGAGGGTCTTTAGGGTTGTCCACGACATGATGGAGAGAGCTGATCCGGTGTCGATCTCCATCGAACACGGTCTTCCGTTGATCTCGACCACCGTGCTGACTTTGTCCTCGACCGTTGTGCTGGCCTGGTCGATGTGTATGCTGCGGCCATCTCGCGGTTCAAATTCGCGCCGTTTTTTCGCGCCGCCTTCTCTCGTTGGCTGCTTCTGGCGCGCTGATTCCGGTTGGCTGCGGCGCTCACGTGGTTTGAGTCTTCTGGGCAGAGTGGCTCTGCAGACTCGCGCCAAGTGCCCTTTCTTCTCGCAACGCCTGCAAATAGCCTCTCTGTATTTGCAGGACAGTCTATCATGGTGCCCGCCACAGCTGGGACAGCTTCGCCGGGGGCTGCCAGTGTCTTTTCTCCGGTGCTCTGTTCGGAAGACGTCCTCATCCGACTCGGACTCCGAGCTGGATCCGGCGTCTTCTCTGTGCACCGGGGCAGACTTGGGGCTGTCTTTGCTGGTCGGCGGACGCTGTAGCGTTTCAGCGGCCTTTGTGGAGGCTTCGTGAGCCCTGGCCTCATCAAGGGCTCCGGCAAGCGTCAGATCAGGCTTGGCGAGCAGACGCCGTTGCAGCCTAATGTCCCGAACACCACAGATCAGTTGCTCAAGCAACGCATCATCCAAGTCTCTGTAGTCGCAATGAGTTGCGGCTTTTCTCAGGCTGGCCATGTACGCGCTGACCGGCTCTCCCTCTCGTTGGACGCGCTGCCTTAGTTGGTATCGCTGCACGAACTTGGAGGGGACGGGAGCGTAGTGAGCCCGGAGAGTTGCCATCAAGGTGTCCCATGAGACTGTTTGAACCGGCGTTGGCTCACACAGTGACTCGGCCATCTCGAACACGTCCGGTCCGCAGTGGCTTAGGAATAGGGCTCTCTTTCGATTAGCCGAGAGGCCCTGCATGTCGCTGGCTTCTAGCGAGCATTCAAACCTTGTTAGGTACGAGACCCATTTTTCGCGGGTCGGATCAAAAGGCTTGGGCGGAACGTAGGCAGACATGTCCGGTATGTCTCCTGTGGTTCGCCTCGTCGCCTAGCTGAAGCTCGTGGTCTCACTGGTTGGCTTCTTGTAGCCTCAATCCCATCCTCGTCGCCAATGAAGTGGTTCGGGAATGACGAGAGGCACAAGCAAGCAAGTGACAACAGCTCTTTAATATATGGTGAGACTTCAGCAAAAACTCAGAGGCTGCAGTCCTCCTTATATACAATCCTGGAGAGACTGTCAGCCAATCAGAAACGTAGGCAGGTTTGAAACTCCCGCTTAAAAGTATCAATACATAACAGCGGCCAAGTTTGAAGACCTCTGGTCTAAACTTTCCCATATTTTACCTTTTTTTTCAGGTGATCTTCGCTCGCTTAGAACCTAGTTAGCCTAGGTTGCAAAAACACTTCCGGGCACAATTCGCTCAGCGCGGCCGACGAACAGATTGCGCGGACTTCGTAATGGGCGTTCAAAAAGAGCAAAGACAATTAGAAACAGTTGTGGAAATGGCCAGCGAGGCAGGAAGTGGGGGGGGCGTGGGGGGATGGGGGGGGGATCCAGCTCAGAGAAGGATCTCCTGCTACGGTATGCACTTTGCAATAACAACAACTAACGAGTTGCAACTAACAACCACCCGGGGGGGGTGCGGGGGAATCACCCGTGTCGGGTTGATTAGCGACCATACTACGCAATCCTGAGGGAAGAGTCCATTGGGGTAAAGAATCTCAGATCAGGACTGCAAATGCTATAAGAGACCTCCTCGTTTGGCCTTGGGCCAGGACGGCTGGACTATGATTTATGTATCATTCATGCCAGGCAACATCCCTTTGCTCCATAACCGGCTGGATGATAAAATTGCATTTTTCTAACGCATCTTTTCTTCTTTTTTTTTTTTAAAAAAGGCAAAGCTCGGTGGTTATAGCCAACTCTTTGCAACGCCTTTTGGGACGCCTTTGATGGTGGGGTGCTCTTGAGTGTAGCCACGATCGGGCACCAACAAACAACGGCGACAACAACAACACACACGCACACACTGGAAAAGCAGATTAACAGAGTTGGAAGGGACCTTGCAGGTCATCGAGGCCAACCCCCTGTCTAAAATGGAGACCCGACATCTGACGCTGCTATGCAGCTAAATAGGCCAAACGCCGATTGGGGCTTCGTAGCTCAGAAATGCCAAATTAAGGAAAAGTTGCGACTTTAAGACAAGGCGCGAACACCGCGCTCAGGGTTGACCTCACGGGGTTGTTTTTGTTGAGGGGGAAACCGGAGGAGGAAGGCGTATGTTCGTTGCCTTCGGTTGTTTATAAAAAAAATAATAAAGGCGGGACGTAAATAAATGAAGTTTTAAACGGCTAAAATGGTCAGGGAGAGAATCTTCCCTTCACAGAGCCTCACAGAGTGGGGTTAAAAACAAAATTAAGACGAGGCGGCGACGCTCTTGCGGTCGAAGCCTTGCCCACTTTTAACGGGCTGGAAGAGAAACCCGCGTCAATGGCCAAAGCCGACCATTGTGGTGTCGACAAGTGTCGAGGGCATCTCCGGCCACGGCCAGGCTTGTAGCAAGAGATGGAAGTAACTCCCCAGAAAAAAAATATATGTGAAAGACTTTTCTGTCTCCTCACTTGGCCCCAGATTTTTTTTTTAAAAAAAACTGATATGGTAAGGGGTGACCAAAGTCTAACATAATAACAGAGTTGGAAAGGGTCTTGGAGGTCTTCTAGTCCAGCCCCGGCTCAAGCAGGAGACCCTATATCATTCCAGACAAGTGGCTGTCCAGTGTCTTTTTGGAAGTCTTCAGTGATGGAGCACCTACAACTTCTAAAGGCAAGCTGTTCCACTGGTTAATTGTTCTCACTGTTAATGAAATTTTTCCTTAGTTCTAGGTTGCTTCTCTCCTTGATTAGTTTCCATCTATTGTTTCTTATCTTGTCTTCTGGTGCTTTGGAAAATAGGTTGATCTCCTCTTTGTGGCAGCCCCTCAAATATTGGAACACTGCTGTTATGTTACCCCTAGTTCTTCTTTTCACTAGACTAGACATACCCAATTCCTGCAACCTTCTTCATATGTTTTAGCCTCCAGCTACCTATACATCATTTCTGCACTTTTTCCAGAGTCTCAACATCTTTTTTATAATATGGTGACCAAAACTGGATGCAGTATTCTAAATGTGGTCTTACTAAAGCTTTATAAAGTGGAAATAATACTTCACATGATCTTGATTTTATCCCTCTGTTAAAGTAATCTAGGATTAGATTGGCTTTTTTGTCTGCTGCCACATACTGCTGGCTCAAATTTAAATGACTGTTCACTAGGACTCTACGATCCCTCTCAGAGATACTGCTATTGAGCCAAGTTTTTACCTAATCTGCACCTGTACATTTGTTTTTTTTTCCTTGTCTATGTGTAAAACCTTACTTTTTTCTGCATTGCACTTCATTTTCTTAGATAGAATCAAGTGTTCAAGTCTGTAGAGATCCATCTAGATCTTGAGTAGGGTGTTGCTATTCCTGTCAGTTTAGTGTCATCTACAAATTTGATGAGTTTCTCTCCTATTCCTTCATTCTAAATCATTTATGAAGATGTTGAAGAGCATGTGGCCTAAAACGGAACTGCGGGGGTACCCCACATCATACTTCCCTCCATGTAGACGTGGTTCTATTAAGGACTACACATTGAGTGCAGTTTGTCAGCCAATTATAAATCCATCTGGGTGGTAATACTGTCTATTGCATATATTTTTTTAGCTAACCAAGAAATAGGTTGTTGTCTACTTTGTCAAATGCCTTACTGAAATCCAAGTATACTATGACTGCTGCATTTTGCTGGTCCACTAATTTAGTCACTTTACCAAAGAATGAAATGTTTTAGAATTGACTGGCTCTATTTTTGCCAATTCAAATAGCAGGCCCAAAAAAGAGCCTTGTCCCCCAGATTGTAGGACAACAGTTTTCTGACTGAAAGAGTAGACGATTCAAGAAAGACCCATATTGTCTCAATTAATACATATAAAAACTCAGATCTGATTTTCACAATTTTGGATAATCTAGGCAATATTGACATCCAAGTAAAAATCTCATTGATTGCATTTAATTTGGCCCCCATTCAAAATGTATTAATATATCTAATTTCATTTAAGTTTGGGCCTGAGGGTATAACAATGAGTTCAAAGGTGTACACAGACTGCAACGTTTCCCTGTACAAATTATGACATAAATTGTGACATTATGTCAAAGCAGAAAGCCCAAAGAAACTATATTTGGTAAGAAAGAAAACAGGGAGAAAAAAAAGCAGCTCCACCCACTCTTTGCCCTGTCTCTATTGATTAGCAGTCCCTTGCAGATTATTATTTGAAGGTAGGACAAGAAGACCTCCAAGTATATTTTTAATCCTATGATTTATGTAAATATGATCTGTGCAAGACAACTTTGATTGGCCTTTGTAAGATGCTTTATATCTATTGCACACCAGGCGGTGCTATTGCTTTTCTAGAGTCCAGCACCCTGCACCTATTAGGGCAGCTGAAGTTTGCATATAATTGTGATTAGATATACCTGAACTGTTTGTTAATACAGCAATTACTGGCATGCCTCAGCTAAATATCCTGCCTTTGCTCCTATATTCATATTTCCTCTCTTAGTCATAACACTAAAGCACAGGGTAGCACCACCAACATTGTGTGAAACTCTCAAATGGATCTGTGCATTGTGAAAATTATCCATCTTTGACCAACTTTTGTGAACCAGTAACTTAGGTACCCAGAAAACATCCTAATTTGATTCAAAACTTGTTTAATGCAAAATAAAGTATGACTGCTTCCTGTTTAAAAAGAATTAAGATTAATGGTGGCAAAGTGGTTAGAGTGCGGTATTGCAGGTTTACTCTGCCCACAATCTGGAGTTTGATCCTGACAGGCTCATGGTTGACTCAGCCGTCCATCCTTCCAAGCAGTGTTGGGTTCCTCCCGGTTCAGTCCGGTTTGGCCGAGCCGGTAGCGGTGACGATACGGCGTCACCGAACCGGTTCTCCCCCCCCCCCCGCCCTCCCACCCACCCACGTTATTCTTACCTTTTATTTGGTTCCACCCCCAATCTATTGCTGCCTCCTGAGTCCCAGCTGATGACTAGAGGGAAAAAAACTGTTTAAACTCTTGCCGCGGGGCTTCAAAGGGCCATCCTACAGCTGATCAGTGTTAAAAGCAAACAAATGAGTCAGGTCGTAAGTGCGAAGACTGGTCGTAAGTGTGAGGACCTTCCAGAAATGACTCTGACCAGCTAGCCACACCCACCTAGTCACATGACCTCCAAGCCACACCCACAAAATAAGCCACGCCCACAGAACTGGTAGTAAAAAAATTTAGAACCCACCTCTGCTTCCAAGGTCAGTAAAATAATAACCCAGATTGATGGGGGCAATATGCTGACATTGTTAACTGCCCAGAGAGAGCTGTAAAGCACCATGGGGCAATAGCAATAGTACTATTGCTATTCCTATATACCAGTGGTGAAATCCGGACAGATCTATCTGGCTCACGCGAACTGGTAGCACCAGGGGCAGGAAGCTCCGCCGACCTGCCAGTATGTCATTAAGTCCCATTTTAAACTCTTTGCGGAGAAGAGGCATGCGCATGCATAGCGTCCAAGCTCCTGCGCACTCCCGTTCCCAAACCGGTAGCAAAAGGTAAGTGGGTTTCACCGCTGCTATGTACCTGTATAAGCTAGAACAAAACTATTGTAACTGGATTGGAAAACCTAGATAGCTGCTAGTTTGTAAGAAAAAGATATATTTAATAACTTTTTTTTTTCAAATTTGGCAACTTTAAGATGTTTGGTCATCAGCTCCCAGAATTCACCAGCCAGTTGTGTCTATACAACATTAAGTTGCTGTTCAGTAAACACTGTTTAGTATAGTGGTGTCAAACTCAAGGCCCGCGAGCCAGATCCAGCCCACAATATGGTTATATCTGGCCCGTAGGGCTGCCCTGGAAACAGTGAAGGAGTGGCCCATGGCGCCTCAGCCTGGCTGAGGCTGACCAGGTGCCAATCTACAATCTCCATCCGGGCTGGAACACAGCCACCCTTAGATCCACAGGGCCGCTCTGGAGCTGGCAGGGGGCCCCACCCCTGCCCCGCCCCCTGGGCGCACGCGTAGGAGGCAGCGAGTGTGTGCAGGGCCTCAAGGCCCCAGAAACCATCTTGCCCCACAGGCTGATGGCATTCTGAGTGCTTCTCTTTCACCCAGGATACCAATGCTCGCATGCCCGCTGCCTCCTGTGTGCACACACGGGGCAGGGCCAAGGCAGCAGGGCAGTGTCTCTCACTAGCTCCAGGGTGGGTCGTATCTAAGACCCAGGTGCAGAAACCAATGCTGTCCGTGGCCCAGGTGGGCTGCTTGCTCATGTGCGCAGGCCTTACTGTTTGAGGGCAGGAATAAAGCCTTCAATTGAGCAAAGCCCTCACACCTGCATCCAACGTGCCAGAGCTTGCCGCGGCGGGAGAGAAATGAGACCCGTTGTCCTGCGGAGCCCGCCACTGCTTGAGCAGGAAGGAGGAAAGTGGTGAGGATTTGTGCCGGCTGGCCAACCAGCCAGGGAGTAAGTTGGGCTGGCTGTCTGAGGAGGGGGGATCATGGCTGCTCAGATGGCTCCTGTCGCCACCAGCAGCTTGGGTGCCCCAGCTCCATGCAAGCTGAAGAAATCAAAAGTGCAGCCACTTTGAGGGATTGCCCTCAAAGATCGCTCCATTTTCAAGCGTTCCATTTGCACACACCCCGCAGGACAATGGCGTCTCATTCCTCCCCCAGCGCGGCGAGCCGAACGTGGTTGCGAGGGCTTCATTCAGTTGAAGGCTTCATTCCTGCCCTCAGACAGTGAGGCCGGTGCCCACAAGTGCTCCAGGGCCAGGGGCAGTGTTGCTCCTTCTGCTATGTCTGCTTTTGCCCCCTCCTCCTTTTCCTGGTCCTGCTTCCTCTTCCTCCAGCTACGTCGTCTTCTTCCTCCTCCTCTTCTTCCTCACTTTTTTCCTCTCCCTCTCCTGGCACTCACGCTCCCAACTGGGCTCATGCTCCCTTCATGCACCTCTCCAACTTTGCAAGACAAGCACGCAGCAGCCCAACTTGTAACTGGGGGCTCCCCCAAAGCCTCATTGGAGGGGGACTCCACCAAGGTATGTGTGTGTGGGGATGTCTTTTTCTCAGAGCGCAAATAGGGGCAGGGAGAAGCTACCTTTCACCTTAATTGCTGCATCTCCAAGGGAATCCCTCTCTCGTTTGCACCGCTTAAAGACGGCTGGGCTCCGTTGCACTTCAGCTGGAGTTTTTTGCTTTTGTTTTGATACTTGAGGATGCCTCATGTGGTTTGGCAACATCCTGCCTGCTTTTCATAGTTTGGTTTAGGGGGTGTGTTTGTGTGTGTATGTGTGTGTTTTTTTTTTTTTTTATTGAAAAAGTTTTCAAATACAAGTTTTTCCCCCTTTTTCCCCCCCCCTCTTCCCTAACCCACCCTTTCCACCCAACCCCCCCTGTGACTTCTTCACAACAATAGGCTATTTCATAACTAGTTACATACATAATATCTTCCCTTTCCCTTAATCCCTTCTCGGAATACTGACCCTTAACTTGTTAATCTTATAACTCCCATTTTTACGGTAATCTGCCCTTTTTCTCCTCCCCTAAACTTATTGAGTATTATTACAAATTAACCTTTAATCTTTTATATATATTAATATAACATTTTAAATCGGCCTTCTCCCTGCAACCAAATTTATTCAATTCTGTCCACTTCCTCCACTCCTCTAAATATATGACTTGAAATCAGACAATACAATTCTAAATATAATCCACTACCCACTTTACTAAAATATACACATTTCTATATATGCATCCCATTTTATAACAATCAGTAAACTAACCTATTTCAACCCTTCAATTCCTACAAAATCATGCAGTACAATTCTAAATATAATCAACTGCCCACATTACTAAGATATACACATATCTATATATGCATTTCATTATGTAAAAAGAGAAAAGACAATAACTTTAAGTTTATGATCCATATAATATCTTCTTTGATGTCTTTCCACTAGATTGTTAAATCTATCACCCATAATAGGGTAAAATAACATGCTGGTGCAACAGTTTATTCAAAATCTTCAGTCATCTTCTGCCCCCATCAGTAGTAGATATCCTCACACCTGTATAAAAGTAAAAACAACCACCCGAGTGACATTATAATTATGAATATATCCGTATGGTTATAGTTGTGGTATTCATCAGGATTGTTAATTCCCATCATCCTACTGAGTAACATCCAGATCTTCTGCATGCCCCGGCAAAACTCTCCTGCCTTATAACTCAAAGTAGTTATAATATATTTCCAAGAGAAAAAAAAGGTAAATAAGAAAAAATTAGATGATTCAAATCCAACAAAGTGAGGCTCTTTCCACATCCCAAAATCATGGCCTTGCAGAGATCTGCCACAATCCTCAGGATAGTATCAGACAATTGTTCGCCGCCACTATCTTTTCTAATATTCATTCATTTTTTAAAGCGCCTGGCTTCACTGTTGCTTAGTTTAGAAATTGCTGTTTCTATAAGATCTGTTTCTTTTCTTTTTCTTTTTCGGGTTGAATTTCCATCCTCTTTTCTTGCCTACCAATTGTATATCTGCTGGTTGATTTTCATTCTGCTTTGTGGATTGTTCTTGTTGGGTTAATTTTATCATCTCATCTTTCTTCTCCGTCACTTGTATATCAACTGATTGATTTGCGCACTTGTCTGTGACTTGATGATTCATCACCTTGGGTTCGGATGACACTGCTCTCTTATTTATAAACAGTCCAGCTGGGGTCTCCAGGGAGTCCAAAGACAATTTATCCATCACAGCCTCTGTAATTTGATGTTTTCCTTTTATTTCCAACTCCTTTTGCTTATCCTGTATTATGCCTAAAGGTGTTAAATTCATTTTTAGAATTTTTTGATAAAAATCTTCCGCTTTTTCAACAGTGTGCAATTGATATCTTACGCCTTGATATCTCAATATTAAACCAACTGGGATGTCCCACCTGAATAGGATATTTCTTTTTTTTAATTCAGTCACTAAAAAGCCAAATTTCTTCCTCTCCATTAACATCTTGGGCGGGAGCTCCTTGAAAATCCAAATCTTTCTTCCATGAAATTGCAAATTGGAATTAAAAGAGTTCTGCACAATATTATTCCTAATTTCTTTATCTGTAAAATAGATCACCACATCTCTAGGCAATTGCCTTTGCTTTGCCCACCAGGAGTTTATTCTATAAGTTCTATCAATCCTGCAATACACTTCATCAGGTTGAACCTTTAAGATCCCAGCCAGAATTTCAGAAGATACTTTCCTTAAATCATCTCTATTATTTTCCTGCAGACCTCTCAGTCTAATTGCATATTCTGTAAAATTATATTGAGTCATTAAAACTTCTCTTTCAATCCTCTGTTGTACATTTTCCTCATTACCAATCTTTTGGTCAGTCTCCATTTTAAATTTGTCTTCCAAGCTATTATCCTGAATGTTTATCAAATCCTTTTTAATTTTTTGAGTCATGTCATCCAAATTCTCCTCGATTTCCTTCATTTTAGTCTCTAATAATTCAGTCTTTGCCTCCACCCGAATCAGAAAGCCTGATAAACCATTAGCAGCTTTTGAAATCTTTTTATTCAAGAAGTCAGACTTTGATTTCACCAATTCACCAATTTCTTTAATTTCCTGCTTAAATTTTTCAAGTTGCTGATTCACAATCTCATCCCTTCTTACAATCTCTTCAAGGATAAATTCTAATATATTAAAATCGGGTTTCTGACGCTGGAGAGTTGAAATTTGTTGGCGCAATTTCTTAAGGGGGGAAATTCCCCCCCCCTGTTTGTCCAGCTGTGTAAGTCCTGATGCCATTTCCCACACAGACAAGATTTAGCAAAAATGAGAGAAGAAATAGAAAACAAAAAGACTTTCCCTCATTAAAAAAAACTTCTGAGCAGCACAGGAGCGAGGTTTTCTCTAGAAATGTAGCCAGTGATATTTATTCCGCTACATTGTAATAATGAGAAACGGAAGGACTTTCCCTTTTAGCCCTTCTCCAGCCACAGCAGACGCCATTTTAGAAGGCTCTTTTTCCCTCTTTTCCTCTGCTCTTTTCTTTTAAATAGTTTTTGAAAGGGTGAGATACTTGCGGTTCAGTATTAAGGGTCCAGTTCTTCATTTCTTTAATTATTCTTTTAGATTCACAGGCTTGCTCTTGACGCCTGGCTCTGCATAAGCAGAGGTCTCCCAAAGCCCGGAGCAGCGGCAGGGGATATGGGGCTTCTCATCCGCTCCGTCCCAAAAGTTAAAAAAAAACTTTTGGGACTCTGCGGAGAGTTCTACCCACCCCTGCCGGCTCTATCTCCGTTTCCTCTTGGAAACGGAGTTTTTTCGAGCCGCCATCCGCTGTAACGGCGGCTCTATACAGGCAGAGGGAGCTGACGATCCCAGAGGAACGTCTGGCGGCGGCCAGCAGCAAACCGGAAGCCTGTGTATGTGTGTGTTTATCTAAAGGACTTTCACTGCTTGGTCCAAGCCTTTGCAAACTAAGGCGACTGCATGCTTTGGGTTACTTTGCAAAGAGGCGTTGTGCTATGCCGAGTTGGTTTGGTTTTTTAAATGGTTTTTTCAGCACTTCCTCCTGCCATCTCTTCTCCTCTTTTTCCTCACTTTCCTCCTCTCCCCCTCCTGGCACCCCAACAAGGTTCATGCTCCTTTCTTCCTTGCAGCTTTCCAAGTTTGGAATCCAAGCGTGTGCCAACCTGGCTTGGAATGGGGGAGGGGAGAAGCTACCTCTCCCCTCTTAAGTGCTGTGTCTCCAAGAGTATCTTTTCTTTTTCAATGGTTTTCTCAGCACTTCGTGCTGGGTCTTTGGTTCGTTTTGCTGGAAGGCTGAGTTAGAATTGTCTCTTCTCCCCCACCTTCCTTCCCACTTCCTTAGAAGTAGAAAGTCACAGGTCTAATCTGGAAGGGAAACGCTGTGCTGAACCTTTGAAAAGTGCAGGTGGTGGTCTCTTCACCGTCTTTCTGCTTCACTGGGTCTTTGATTGGGGTTTTCTTCTGGAGCAGAAGCAGAGAGCGTCTTCCAGTGAAGATTTCTCTGGGTCTTCAAATTTTTTTCCAGAGCAGAAGAAAAAAACCCTCTTCCAGTGAAGACTTTTCCATGTCTTTATTCTGATTTTCTCCTGGAGCAAAAGAAAGCCCTTTCTAGTGAAGTCTTCCCTGTGTGTTTATTCTGATTTTCTTCCAGAGCAAAATCATCTGATGGCAGTCCTTAAGTCAGAATCCCACACTTATTGTAGTCTGTGGGTGGCCCATCCACTATTTAATTTACCACTTCCGCTTGGGCCTCTTTCCCAAACTGTATACTTGTCTCAGTCTCAGTCACACACAAACACACACACACACCAGTGATGAGTTTCAATTCTTTTTTCTACCAGTTCTGTGGGCGTGGCTTGGTGGGCGTAGCATGGCATGGCATGGCTTGGTGGGCGTGGCTTGGTGGGTGGGGCAGGGGAAGGATACTGTAAAATCTCCATTCCCTCCCCAATCCAGGAGAAGGTTACTGCAAAATTTCCATTTCCTCCCGATCAGCTGGGACCTGGGAGGCAGAGAATAGATGGGGGTGGTGCCAGTCAGAATTTTTACTACTGGTTCTCCGAACTACCCAGAATTTCCGATACCGGTTCTCCAGAACTGGACCGAACCTGCTGAAACACACCTCTGACACACACGCACACACACACATACACCCCTGTCCATGGAAAAATTGTCTTCCATGAAACCAATCCCTGGTGCCAAAAAGGTTGGGGACCTCTGAATTAGACCATGCAGGATCCCTACAGAAGAGCCCTTTTAAGGATTATGTATTAAGAGAATAGCAACTAACTTAGCTCACTTCCTAAATGCTAAAGGTGTTGCACATAAAAAACAGAGGAGCTGTATCAACACTCACAGCCACCATTTTAACAGTTTTATTGTACTGTTGTCTGTGCTCCGATTAAATGCAAACATGGCATAAAATAAGCCAGTTTTGTTCTCAGTCTTTTAAGAGGCCACAAAGTACTAGTAAATGTGGCATTTGATCACAAGACAAGGAGGCATCGAGAAATGTTTTGCATTTGAGCATCCAAGAATGGACAGGAAAGGAGAAAGGGAAAGAGGAAAGACAAAGAAAAAGAAGGAAAGAGGGGAAGAGAGCAAGGAAGGGAAAAAAGGAAAGAGGGGAAGGAAGAAGAAAGAAAGAAGAATGAAGAGGGAAGAAAAAAGAAGAAAAGGGGAAAAAAGGAAGAGAGGGAGATTATAATGAGAAGGAAGGAGGAGGGTCTGAGGGAAATCCTGCCTTAGTACTTAGCCACCAGCAGCCCTACTGCCTTTTCGCCATCCCCTTGCCCCCTCTTCCTGACCTCTCCTCGTGGTCTCCCATCCTATTGCTGAGGATGCTTTGGTTACTTTGTCTCCTTACAAGGAGAGGGAGTGGGCCTCCCTCTGACCCACACACTTTGCCTTCCTGCACACACCATGAGCAACCTGGCCAAGGAGAGCGAGCACAGCAGCAGCAGCCTCGAGGAGAAGGTAAGTGCAACCTGGAGCCCCCTTGGGGAAACTGGGCTGGGCTGGGCTGTGGGGTCCCCATCAGGGATGGGTTCCAAATTTTTTTACTACTGCTTCTGTGGATGTGGCTTATTTTGTGGGCGTGGCTTGGTGGGGGGTAATGTGACTGGGTGGGCGTGGCCAACTTTTTTTTTTACTTTTAAAAGCATTTTTTCTACAACCTTAAGAGGTTGCAGAAAACAATGCTTTTAAAAGCCTCTCATGATTCCAGCTGAGCCGCGTGATCATCAGAGGCTTTTTTTTTTAAACTTTTAAAAGCATTTTTTCGGCTGAAGAGGTAGAAAATATGCTTTTAAAAGTTAAAAAAAAAAACTCTGATGAGGTGGGTGGGGTAAGCGAGTGGTGACTGGGCCGGGGACCAGTTCGGGAGCGTGGCCAGCCAATGTTATTACCGGTTCCCCGAACTACTACAAATTTTTACTACCGGTTCTTGCAAACCAGGAGCAACCCACCACAGGTCCCCATGCCCTGGGAGCTTGAGGACCGACTGGGTACTTGACCTTCACTGCCCAGGGCTCCAGGCAGCCCGCAACATCTTCCGAGGGTCCTCTGCCTGAGAGGAATGGCAAGACTCCTCTGGTGGACAAGGGTTTGGCGCTTGCCCTGGTCTCTCCTTCCTCTGCTGGAGACAATGAATCTTCCCAGCCCCCACCTCACCCCGGGCCACCACAGGCGCCTTCCCGACATGAGCGACATCAAGCTGGCCACAGCCACCCTGGCTATGCCCCATCTAGGCCACTCCCCCATCCCAGCCCCCCCCCCCCCAAGACCAACCACAACCCTGATGAGGCCCTCAGTGAAATCGAGTTTGACACTCCTCGTTTAGTGTATCAAGAAAACAGGATCAGAGAACAGCAAGGACTCCACAATGTATTTCTTTCTTGCCAACTTGTGGTCGTTTTTTTTTTTTTTTTTCCTCCAGCCTGGTTATGCTGACCTTAGAGATTTGAGAGAGATTAGTGGTTTATCCTTTTAAATATCTGTGTATCAACCTGGAGATCCTTATTTGGAGATTGGACCAAGATGTCCTCAATATGCAGTCCTGGGAAGGCAGTAGAAATCTATAACTCCTATTTGGAACTGAATGAAAGCAAAAGTGCCAACAGTCCAGAAAATATAGTTTGCTGAAGTTTTTAAGCTTATGGAAGAATATCATCTGTTTTGGATGGAGCTACAACTGGTTGACAGCTTGGAGAAAGGACCGTTGGCCAGTGTTAGGGAAAAATCCATGTCAGGGAGCCAAGTTTGAATCATTAGCCAATTTAATTCAAATAATCAAGACCAGATGAGAAGAGAGAGGCACTGGAATGCATGGCTGGTCCCAGGAAAGCATAATCTTGTCTGAACTGATAAAATTAAGCTATATATATATATATATATATATATATATATATATATATATATATATATATATATATATATATATATGAAGTTTTTTATTTAATAACATTAAATAAACATTGGACACAGTGTGACCCTCCTGGTCTTAACATATCCATACATATTCTTTCCATAACGACAAATATAATTACTATTTAACGTACATTGTTACTTTGTTCTTATATACATATCCCTTGTTTTCAGTTACTATATTTTTACTAGGGAGTTCTGGCACCAAATTCAGGCATGGCTAGAGGAGATATTAGAACAAAACATAGACCTAAAACCAGAATTATTCCTACTAGGAATCATAAAAGGGAATCATAGCAAAGAATCAATATACTTAATGCTTCATGTGATAACAGCAGCCAGGTTGGTTTATGCACAATACTGGAAAAAGGAAATCATCTCCCCGGGAAGAAAAAATGATAAGGAAGATTTTGATGTGTGCAGAAATGGACAGACTGACACTAGAACTCAAAAACAAGAATGAGACAGAATACTATAAAATCTGGAATAAAGTGTATTATTGGTTGGAAAGGAAAAAAGGAGTTGTAACAAAAAAGATTTAGGGTTTGTAGAATTAATACCATTGTAGGAAGTTAGCACCCACCCCTTTCCTAGAGGAATGAAATATTTTGGGAAATATTAAAAAGGCAGAATATTACATTTCCCTGGATGAGAAATGGAGAAGCATGTTTTAAAAGCGAAGCAGCTCCCATCTTCCTGCCCCCACTCTTTGTCAATGGGCCAGAAGCAGAAATTCAATCTTTATCAATGGACCATCATCTGCAATACAATAGGACCCATCTAGCAACAGAAACTCACCACATGGCACCTGGGAAGATTACATCAGCCAGCAAGGGTAGCTAAGACCCCCACCCCCTGGGAGTCTGACAACCAATCAGGATACTCTGTCTGGGCCCCAGGAAGTTCAAAGCCAGAGGGGGCATAAAACCCAGGGACTCACTGTGTCTCACCCTTTTCTGTTCAGGAACTCAAGCCATGTGATCCTGTCCACCATTAAACCATCTTTCCAAGCAGTTTCCATGGTTCCAGTGTCTTTTTCCCCATTTGGAGCTGAACCCAGAAAGATATTTCTTCCTACACCGGATAGTATTAATAAATGTAAATAGTAAAATTAAGCTTCTTAAGATCTCCTTGATCACTGATATGAATGAGAAACCAAGGAAAAAGTGAGGAGCAGGAGAGTTGTCTACAACTTGTGGTCCATCTGTCACAGGATCATTTTAGGCATGTTACAGATCTGACAGGACACATTTCGCTTCTACTAAAAAATAATGTTTCATTACAAAAACGTGTATGAAAGAAACACAACTCGGAATGTGCATTTTGATTTGTTACAGTTTTACCTTGCCTCTATATTTGCATAAATTTATTCTCCTCTGTGTTTTTGAAGTTTTCATTTTCTATTCATCTGTCCTTTGCTCTATATTACAATGATATTGGCAACAGTTTCTAAAGTTCAGTTTCTTACTCTATTTCCAACCGACTTCAAATTGTTGATAGCTTCATTCGTGTAGTTAGGCTTCTGGTTTTTTTAACTGTAAAATCACACACTTCATTATCCTTAAGAATGTCTGTCTCCATCCAATTCCACTTCACCTTTTCTGTTTCCTGCTCCCTTTTTCTTTCCTGCTTTATACCACTGTTAAACTTTAGTGTTTTATTATCTTCTGCCTCAATTTCCCCAGAGCCCCTTGCACCCTCTAGGGCCTCTCTTCAGCGGCTCCCTTGCCCTTCATTTGGTTTTCTTTGGAATTTGCACAGCTCATCTGACCCCTGTCTGTGCACACTCCCTTCCTCCCTTTCACTGTGAGGTAACCCTTTTGAGTTCTGAGTCCCTCCCAGCTGGTATCCTTCATTCAGGGGAAGAAGAGCCGGGCACTTCTGTTGCTGCTGGAGCCCTCCCTACTGAAGTTCCCTCCAAGTTTGCCTCTTTTCCTCTAGCTTCATGGCATTGGTGACCTCCAGGGATGTTTGGAGCACATGCCTAAAGTCAAAATGCAGATCATAGAGGTGCTGCCTTTTTTATGTGTTCTCTCTCTCTCTCTCTCTCTCTCACTCACTCACACACACACACACACAAACACACACACCAGATGCATTTTTACTTTTCTGACCACACCCTATGGACATCCTGGTGGCCTCTGTCTCACATCATGTGTACATGCTTGCAAACACACTCTTCTCTCCTCATCCCATTTTACTTCCACATTTTGTTCCTTCTCTTCCTCAGCAGTCTCATACACAACCCCAGCCATTCTTACCACTTCTTTGTTCTCTGACAAACAAATTGCCTCCACTGTGTCCTTATGTAATACATATCAGTTTCAACTCTTACCGCACAGAAAGGTACACACACAGTTATGTTTACTTCCATTTTTGGGGAGGTAACTATGACTTTGTAAGGGTCAAGTTACATGACCTGGTGCCTCCTTGTGCTGGATGGGGCCCAAGGTTGGGCTCAAGTCCCCTTGGATCTGAGTTATGATCCAGGCCATGCTCCTGTCAGGCCAATAACCTCTCAGAAAGTCTTCTGCTGCTTACAACTCAAGAAGAAATATCTTGATCTCTCCGGAACTAAGACACCAGCAGTACTGATGGAAATACAGGAGGCATAGATGGCAGTACCATCACCATTGGTCCAGCACCAGCCAATTCCATGGAACTGAACACTGAGTTGATAGCTGCCCTTCCATCAAGACAGCTGACTTGGTCTCTGGAAGATAATGGGGCTCAACAACGGCATGCAGACCATTCAGTTTGGAATGGTCACAGGTGGACTTTGGCCATCCTCTCACACAATCATAGTCCCGTTCTAGAAGAAGGCAAACTTTGACTGAGCCTTCCATGTGCTAAATGTTTCCAAGATGGATTACTGTTACAGGTGGGGCTACTTTTAAGGTGGTTCTGAAGTACAGATAATTCAGATTCAGAATTTTTGTTTGCCAATCTGTGCTGACTATCAATTTGCTTCCTGATTCAGTTTCAAGGTACTAACTTCGACCCTAAACCAGTGTTTCTCATCCTTGGCAATTTTAAGATGTGCAGACTTGACGCACAGCAATTGGCTGCGGAATTCTGGGAGTTGAAATCCACACATCTTAAAGTTGCCAAGGTTGACAAATTCTGCTCTAAACATTCAGACTATCAAAAAAGCTCCGGCTTCTCATTTTAACATCTTTAATTTTTATTCTTGTGTATAAAACTTCCTTTCTCCTTTCCCCATCAGAGCAAATTACATTGTGACTGCATAAGACTATGGAACAAAGTCCTCAAAGAGTGATCCCTATTCGATCAGGATAACTATAGCATTGTTTTGATAAGCTTCTGAAAATGCCTTGGTGGTTTCTTTTTTTACTGTTGCATGTTC
Source organism: Arizona elegans (assembly GCA_022577455.1). Classification (NCBI taxonomy): domain Eukaryota; kingdom Metazoa; phylum Chordata; class Lepidosauria; order Squamata; family Colubridae; genus Arizona; species Arizona elegans. The sequence continues at coordinate 25,264,594 of JAKOOJ010000008.1, read as the reverse complement.
TATCTTCAGTGGTGCTTTTATTCAGTGTTGTTGTCTTACTTTACTTTTTCTAAATTGCCTTGAATAGATTATGTTTTATAGTAAAAGAGGGAAATTAATAAATTGAACATAGGTCAGATGGGCTGAACTTCATTTTGTAATGTGATACATGAAGTAATGTTTTGAGTTCTGAGTTAAGTATTAATTTGTAGTTATTTTAGGAGAAGTGTAATAATGCACTGTCATGATCTTGCTTTCTTCTTTTGGGGTTAGCATTGTAAGGAAGTTATTTATAGTGGAAGGGACAATTTTCTTCAAAAATGGGACTTTGACTTCTTGAGAAATAATTTAAAGAACACAATTTCTTACTAAGAATTGTAATTTCTTAGAAATAAATGAAAATCATAAGATCAGTTGAAAAGGAGGCATTTCTAAAGCTGCCATTCTATACATCCATTTTTAAGACATCTTTCAATTAAAGTACTTATGCCCAGGCAAGTTTGTTTTTTTTTTAATTTGATTCACAATATGAGGCATGGTAACCTGATTACTGTGCAGGTTTGTGTTGCCAATTTTTACATGTGCTTTTTACATATAAATGTCAAATGTTTCTGATCTCAAAATGCTCAAAAACATCATGAGGATTCATCCAGAAGTTCTTCAGAACTGGTACTAGGACATCGGTCAAGCATGACACTTCTACCAGGGTCACTCTTCAGAAGTCCAGAGCTTTCTGTTCTGATCTGCCTTTTTCATTTTGTTAGAAGAATAATTTGGGGTTTCCAAGAATTGGGTTGATGCAAGAACAAATCAAAAATGAAATCCAGACATACTGTGAAAAAGGAGATTAATTTTATTCCCAAGAACAAAGAGATTACAGAGGAACTTGGGTTCAGAAACTTGGTTTTACAGGGTGGGACTGGTCCTTGGTGGGAGCTCAGGGGTGTAGTTTGTGTACATCATGGTTTTAACGTGGGTCCTTCCTGTGGAGATGTGCAGTTCACGATGCTTTTGATTTGAGCTTTGTTCCTGAGCTGCATGTGAAATTGAGAAAGGAAGATCACCCTCAGATATGCAGATTCCAACTCTGGTGTGTCCCTGTATTCTGGGGGGATTCCATTCTTTGAGTCAATGAGATACTGATCTAAGTGTTAGGATTGTATGTTTATTCTGAGGCTGGTCGGCAGCAGGGATGGATTTTCCATGGCGATGCTACGCAATTCATCTATGGGATTCTATCATTCTTCAGATATAGGGACTGAGGGAGTACTGTGCCTTTAAATCTTTCTTGTGGCCACTCCCCTCTGCTCTGTTATCACCTCAGTTATTTCTCTCAGTCTTCGTGTAGGGACATGAGTTTAGTTTTCTCCTCATTCTGAGGTGATTTTCTCCTTTTTCTAGCTAGTGCCTTAGCGTTTTGTAGATAGTGTATATAGTGTTTTTGTATATAGTATAAATTTTTTTCCTTCGAGTAGGCAAGGGAGCGTTTTATACAAAAAAAAAAAAAAAAAATCCAAACGGCGTGCGGCTGCCGTGGAGGCGGCTGGCCATCGGCTGCGGGCGTGGACGTCACTGGGTAAGCCATCCGGACTGTCCATTGCCCCCTTTAACAACGGGCGGCCTTTCCTGGCGTTGGAGAGGCCGCACAGCCTTAGAGCCGTAAATTCCAGGCCGCCGGCGAGCGAAGTGGAGTTGCTGGTCCGCTGGCTATTCCCTCGCCGCCTCATTCGCTCCCTGTTTAGTGGCGGTTGCAGTGTACCTGCTCGGGGACCCGAGTTCAAACTCTGCCTTTCCCATAATTTCCTCGCGGCGCTCTAGGGATCTTCCATTCTCCTGCGCCCTCTCTGCCACCTCATTTCAGGCCATTTGCATCAAAAGAGAGCCGTTTGCAATTTCGCGCCATTTTTCAGCCGCCATTTTCTGGCTCCTTCAGCGAGGCAGCGCTTTCAGGGGAGGGTCACTCCCTAGCGCTTATCCAACTGGGCCACCTGTGAAGCTGCCTACTTGTGAGTAGGAAGGATCACCGCTGTCTTCTGGAGTGTGAGTATTGCCATTATTCAGGGACTTTGGGCCTTAAAACTGCGATTGGGAACTGGCAGCCATTTTGAGGAAATTATTTTTTCTTTTTTTCTTCTCCACTGTGGGCCTGGTTTCCTGACAAAGGGTTCCCTTTTCTTTCCTCTAGTTCTCTGCTGACGCCTCCCTAGATGCAGCTAGATTTGCGGCCAGAGCAATGGCGTCTTCTGTCTCATCACGCAGGCTCCTTTGGCTCAAACCCTGGAAGGCGGACACTAAATCAAAGTGGAAGCTTGCTTCCGCCCCTTACCAAGGCTCCTCTCTTTTTGGGGCAGCTCTGGACCCTATTTTGGTAGAGGGGAAAGATAAGCGGAAGGTCTTGCCGGTCACATACAATAGGCAGGAACGTAGATATGTCCCTTATGCCCAGCGACAGCCCTTTCGGACTGAGCCGGGCCCCAGGGGGCCCTACTACTACAACAGACCCTTTTCTCAGGGATACGACCGTTTCCCTAGCAGACAGGGTAACAGTGACAGAGGGCGTTTCCAGCCATCTTCCAGACGTCCCTACAGGGGTTCGTCCTCCCGCTCAGCTAGAAGGGGCAAATGACTCTCTTCCCCCTGTTCCCATAGGGGGGCGGCTTCTTCATTTCCTATCCCAGTGGGAGGCCACCACGTCCGATCCCTGGGTCCATCGCACGGTGGGCCTAGGCCTGTCATTGGAATTTCAAACTCTTCCCAAAAAATTTTTTCATTCAATCCCCAGTACCCACCAACAAGGTCAGGAGGGACAACCTCGGGGTGGAAATTCAGCATCTATTAACCATAGGGGCTATAGAGCCGGTACCACTTTCTCATCAAGGGAAAGGGGTATATTCAATTTTGTTTCTGGTCCCCAAGTCCTCGGGGGACTGGAGAGCTATCTTGAATCTCAAGTACCTCAACAAATTTATCAGGTACAAGAGATTCAAGATGCAATCTCTCAAAACCATCCTGAATTGTGTTCGGAAGGAGGATGTTATGACATCAATCGATCTTCAGGAGGCTTACCTCCATGTTCCGATCCACCCCCGACACCGCAAGTTTCTTCGTTTCGCTTTTGCCGGACGGCATTACCAGTACCGGGCAATGCCGTTCGGTCTCTCGTCGGCCCCGAGGGTCTTCACCAAACTGTTGGCGGCCGTGGCGGCCTCCATTCGTTTGATCCCTATCCGCATTTTGTGTTACCTAGACGACATTTTGATTTTGTCCAGTTCCCACACCCAAGCGCAGCAGGACATGTTGACAGTGTGCCGGATCATGGAGCTCCACGGCTTTTCTATCAACCGTCGGAAGAGCCATCTTCTTCCTGCCACGTCCATCATCCACCTTGGAGCTCGAATCGACTCAGTGAACCTGAAGGTCTTCCTTTTGGAGGAGCATCAACAGAACATCAAAGACCTGGTTCTTCATGTCTTGGACTTGAGGCGAGTGTCTCTCATGACCTTGTCTCGGTTGCTTGGCAAATTTATCTCCTGTTTAGGAATTGTTCCGTGGGCACGGCGTCACTCAAGACCACTCCAGTGGTTCCTCCTGCCATTTCAGAGACTGGGCCAGGGGTCATCCAGAACCACTGTATCGCTTCCACTGCAGGTACGTGTATCCCTCCGGTGGTGGGTGTCGGGGACCCTGGCACTGGGTTGCCAATTTCACGAGCCATCCAGGATAGTCCTCACCACAGACGCGAGTCTTTCTGGTTGGGGGGGTCACCTAGAGTCACAGGTGATTCAGGGTCTTTGGACTCAGTTGGACTCTCGGGACAATATCAATGTACTGGAACTGAGAGCGGTGCGACTGGCCCTAGCCCACTTTCTACAGCGGGTGCACCACCGGCATGTCTTGGTCCTCACGGACAACATGTCGGCAAAAGCCCACATAAATTGGGAAGGGGACACCCTATCTCAGGCTCTCATGCGGGAGTCGGAGACTTTGTTGGACTGGGCGGAACTTCACCTATTGTCCCTGAGGGCGGAACATATCTCCGGGTCCGCAAATGTAACAGCGGACTGGCTCAGCAGAAAACAGCTAGATCCTTCAGAGTGGAAATTGGATCCGGACCTGTTTCGGGAGCTGACTCGCCGATTCGGACTTCCGCTGGTGGACCTGTTCGCCCATCGGGACAACGCACAGCTTCCCAGGTTCGTGACTCGTTTTCCTTGTCCGGGAGCCGAGAACGTCAATGCCCTTCGGTGCCCGTGGCCCCAGGGGCTCCTTTATGCCTTTCCCCCCATCCCTCTGATTCCGGGGGTGATCCGCAAATTGCTTTGGGAACGCGCAGAGATCCTTCTGGTGGCTCCACACTGGCCCCGACGCGCCTGGTTCGCGGACCTCGTGAACCTTTCCGTTCAACCCCCATGGCGTATTCCTCAGGACACGGTTTCGCTCAGCCAAGGGACTGTACTCCATCCAAATCCCCAGTGGCTACAATTAGCCATGTGGCGCTTGAGCGGGTCCGCCTGAGGAAGGACAATATATCAGGGGAAGCCATCCTAATAATCCAGGTGGCTAGGCGTCCATCAACCACTAGGATTTACGATGCCTCTTGGAAAGCATTCTGTCAGTGGTGTGCCGCTCATCACGTTGACCCTACTTCTGCAACAGTACCAGAGGTTATAGACTTCCTTCAAGCAGGGTTTGCTAAAGGGCTAGCCCCCTCCACTCTTAGGCGTCAGGTAGCTGCATTAGCGACAGTCCTGGGATCGGGTGACGCTAGGTCCCTGACCCTTGATCCACGCATTAGGGGTTTTTTATGGGGGGCTACTAATCTCCGTCCCCCTCCCATTCATAGATATCCATCGTGGGACTTGCCCCTAGTCTTGAAGGCCCTCACGGCTGCCCCCTTTGAGCCTCTGGCTTCTGTCAGCCTTAGATTTTTGTCCCTGAAAGTGGCATTTCTTCTTGCCATTACATCGGCACGAAGGGTGTCTGAACTTGCTGCCCTTTCCATCCGCAGTGACCTTTGTATATTTAAGCCCAACGTAGTTGTTCTTAGGCTTGACCCTTCCTTTGTGCCCAAAGTCAATTCCGTTTTCCATAGACAACAAGAGATTGTTTTACCTGATTTTTGCCCCTTACCTCGTCATCCCCTGGAGATCCAGTGGCACACACTAGATGTCAGAAGGGCCCTGCGTCGCTACATCGCCAGAACTTCATGCTTTCGCAAAACCGAAGCGCTTTTCGTTTCATTCCACCCGGCATCCATGGGACAGAAGGTCTCTTCTCAGACTGTAGCTAGATGGATTAAGGCTTGCATCGCCTCTGCTTATAGCTCACAGGGCAGATCTTCTCCGGGAAGGATCTTGGCTCACTCAACCCGCAGCACTGCCACGTCGGCCACCTGGTCAACTCAGGCATCCATTCTGGACGTTTGTCGCGCTGCTACGTGGACGTCATTTTCCCCATTCGTCCGCCATTACAGGATCGACTCTCTGGCTTCAGCTGAAGCTTCCTTTGGCCGACGGGTTCTGCAGTCTGTCCACTCCCCTGGGGTCCACGAGCCCAGCCAGCCTCCCTCCCAGTAGTTGGGTGCTTGGGCATATCCCATAGATGAATTGCTTAGCATCGCCATGGAAAAGGAACGTTGGCTTACCTGAACGTTCATTTTCTTGGTGATGCGCAGCAATTCATCCCACCTCTCAGGCTGTCTGGGATGGGGAGGTGGTCTCTGGTGTCTTCCTCTCTTTTCAGGTTAGGTATCACGTGGAATCCCTTCGAGAAATAACTGAGGTGATAACAGAGCAGAGGGGAGTGGCCACAAGAAAGATTTAAAGGCACAGTACTCCCTCAGTCCCTATATCTGAAGAATGATAGAATCCCATAGATGAATTGCTGCGCATCGCCAAGAAAATGAACGTTCAGGTAAGCCAACGTTCCTTCTACTTACCTTTACTACCAGTTCGCAGTGGGGCCGTGTGTGTGCGCGTGCTTCACTCGCACGCGCACGCACTCTTCTGCGAAAGCGCAGAAGCGTTTTGATGATGTCGGGGTCGGGCAGAGCCTCCCGCCGGTTTTACTACCGGTTCTATAGAACCGGTGCGAATCAGGGGCAACCCACCACTGGTTGGCAGTTGAGAGAGCTGTTAAAAGGGGGAGGGGTGAGATCAGAGGCCTTTTAACTTCTGTCTATTTGACCCAAAATTTCTGATTGGCCATGTAGTATAAACTGAGAATAATGGATGCTATCTTGGATACCTTTAGCCCAGCTTCTATTGCTGACCATAGGCCTATGATACAGCATCTGGGTTAAAGATCTAGGGCTCATCAGCTGTCTAATTGGAATATTGGGTGACAGACAACATAGAGGAGCTTTAAAATGTTTTTTCACATGACCGAAGGTTTTTCCCCCAGTGTCTCACGCCAAACTGCTAGGCATGTCATTCTTACAGAATTGAGTACTGACAACCATGTGATTTGAATGTGGTTAACAATCTCTGATTCAGCCAGTAATTTCCTGCAAGTGATAAGCAGCATTTCTTGCTGCAGGAATCTGGAATGTGGCTGGGTTTACTTCGTTTCTAATAATTCAGATATCGGTATGTTAGGAAATCAATGTGTTTTTTTTTATGGTAGTTTGTGAATTGTTACTGTATCAGGCAGGAACTGCCAATCTTTTGATTTCCTGTTGAGATAAAGCTGTTGATAAACCTTTTCCTGTTGAGATAAACCAAAATGTTTGTGATCTGCCCCGGAAATGACTGAATATGAACTGTGGGAAACATTTGTCCTCTACAGCCAAAGGCCTCAAGTGAAGAAAACTAGGGGAATTCCTTCTAGAGGCCTGATTTATTATTGATTTGTGCTATAGTAGTGTGGAACCTATGGTGGATGAAGATAAGATGGATAAAGCTTCATAGGCCAATATCTCTCCTGTAGAAGAGAAACATCAAACACGTAAAATTCCTATGGTGTAACAGTTATGTCTTTCATGAATATAAGGGGGATGATCCTTTGTACAGTTACCTGAGGAGCAAGTTGTATTGAATAGAATGGAGTTCATACACACAACACAGACATACACCCACACAATCTTTCTCTCATCTCTATCTCTCATCTAGCTGCATTGTATCTCAAGCAAGCAAATGGATATGTATGTGTGGAAAAAATGAACTCATACATTTTATTTCTTTGTTTATTTTTCACATTTTTGAACCACCCTTCTCCCTTAAAGAGAAACTTTGGGTGGTATACAGTGAAACATCAAAATATAAAACAGTACATAAAATTAAAATGTTAAAGTTAAAAATTAAAAATATTCAATCATTCAAAATCAGATGTTAATAACAGGTGTCCCCCCCCCCTTTGCTTCACTGAGACCTTTGAATATGCACTCTCTCATAACTTTGCCTTCTGAGAAATGGGACAATTTGGACCTATTTGGAAGAAATCTCCATTTCCCTTATTTGGAATACTTAATGCCAAGTAAACACACTGAGGATTAGCCTTTAATGCAAGAAACCATAATCTCTGGATCCAGATTTGGAATGTTGAACAGCTCTTTTGGATACTTGCACAAAATAGTTGGCATAGTGGGAATGTGGAACCTCAAGAGACCAATTTAGGGGAACACAAACTGTGGCAATTGCTCTGGCATCTCTGTAGCCTCCTGGCATTTATATCCAAGTCTCTAAAGCTTGCAGTTTGCCTTTGCGACATTGCAACACATTTTGACGGAACCTTGGTTTCCTACAGATGTTCTTGCACAAAGGGATCGTGGGAAATGTGCCTATTCTTAATAACACACTTTACAGCACACCATCTTCCCATAGTTATAATTCCTTTTTATTTAAATATATCTTTACCAAAATAAAATAAGGAACCATTGGAACAGTGGTGAAATCCAAATTTTTTTACAATCGGTTATGTGGGCGTGACTTGGTGGGCGTGGTGTGCATGGCAGGGGAAGGATACTGCAAAATTTCCATTCCCTTCCCACTCTTGGGGGAAGGATTTTGCAAAATCTCCATTCCCACCCTACTCTGGGGCCAGACAGAGGTAGTGTTTGACAGTTCTCTGAACTACTCAAAATTTCCACTACTGGTTCTCCAAACTGCTCAAAATTTCTGCTACCAGTTCTCCAGAACCTGTCAGAACTTGTTGGATTTCACCCCTGCGTTGGAACCTGGACAACAGCAAAGGAGGGATTGCTGGATGTATTCATGTTCATGGAAGCCACATTGGGACTTGTGCTTCACTATATCCGTTTATATTTTATACCAGTTAGTATTACTGGTATACTCCCTAAATTATAATGTATAATTCAGTTGCTAGATTGTTATCCATTTTCCAGTTACAGAGGAAGCCAAGTGGATTTTGTGACAGCCAGGTTCTAAATATGTTGAGACCCCAATCAAACATTCATTCATTCACCAACCCCTCCATTCCAGCTCCATCAACATCCTGACCCCAGAGCCTGGGGGAAAAGCCAGATTTTTACCAGTGTCTTGAAAACCAGCAGGGCTGGGATCATCTGCATCTCCATACAGAGGCTGTTTTATAGCGTTGGCTTCCAAAATCCTAGTAGTTGACTTTGTCTTTGAACAGGGTCACCAGGTAGTGATCCACAGATGCGACTGGTAAAGAGAAGAATGGATCCTTTGCCACAATGTCTATTGCCACTGTGTAGACCGAATAATGACCTCTTAACAGTGCTTGGTTGTATTTTCTAGCTTTCCAGCACAACTGCTAGAGGCATTCTCAGTTGAAGAAGGCAGGGGCTGTCTCTTGCCCTTAATCCTAAAGTATTGGAAAGTCCTTCTCATATGTTTTCCTTAATGGCCTTTTATTTCCTCAAAAACACCTGTCTGAGGAAATTAAGGGAATTTTTAAAAGTCCTCTACAATGGGAACAAAGTACAGTTCTTAGAATTGTTTAGAGGAAGCTGTGACAATTTTTCTCTGTAACATCCAAAGCAACAGATCACTTTGTGAGAGAAATGCTGTCCATATCAGATTTTACATTTTTGCTGAAAACCAACACTCAAATAAAGTGAATTAAATTAACATTCTAAAAGCTAATGCATATTTCTAGTTTACTCCCTATAGTGCAGGGGTGGGTGTCAAACTCGATTTCATTGAGGGCCACATCAGAGTTGTGTTTGACCTCGGGGGGGAATCGTGGCTGGGGGGGGGCATGGCCAGCTCAATGTTCTGCAGCCCACGCATGGCCCTCCCAGGGACATTCAAATTAATGTGCTACAGTGCATAAGATTTAGATTAAGACTGGGAAGAGCAAGATTCAACCCCACCCTTAGCCAGGGAGTAGCCTGGTGTGACATTAGCCTGTGACAATTCCGTTAGCAGCTCTGTTTAGAAGGTACTAGAAGCAACTTTCTATAAAACCTTGCTGAGGAGTTGGAGTAAGCACTTGACAATATCATTGAGGGCCCAATCCATTTGCATGCCCTATATGCATGCCCGCGGCCCTCCCAAACTCCGTTTTCACTCCCGAACGCCGTTTTTGCTGGCAGAGGCACCGCGGGCTGGTCCTTCATTTTTTCCAGGGCAACCCCATGGGCCAGATCTAAGCACCCTGCAGGCCAGATCCGGCCCGCGGGCCTTGAGTTTGAGTCTTTGAATAAGACAGGGTTAGGTCATCATGAACTCTATGGTACTAAATCATTAAATTCATGTTTTCTCTCTTAATTTGACAACACAGAGTGTTTGTTAGGCTTGTCACCCATTACCCAGAGAAGAATTCAGATGCCTGGCAATCACTGGGGAGAGAATAGAAACGGAATGAGGACTGGCAATGAAGACAGCAAGTTTCAGGCTAGGATAGTTTCCTGATGACTAAAAGATGGGTGAAGAATTCAGTTCTGTCTGGACCTTCTGCTGAATTGAATTGAATTTTGCTCCATTCTTAAATCCATTTCCCGCCTCCCTTTTGCTAAAACTCCAGCGGCTTGGTGGAGTGAGTAGAAGTGGGAATTTTATCAGTCAGATACTATGAATGTTTCCATGTTTCCAAACATGCCCAGCTGATACACCTGGGTTACATGGGTGAGGGAGAGGAGAAGGGAAATGAGATTTAGTGTGTTTCTGTAGTGTTTCACTCTAACTACACAAACACACAAAATCTCACAAAGCTGTATGTGGAATTTTGTGTGTGTAAACTGTGAAAGTTGGTTTTTTGGGCTTTTTGTGGCTGTGTGTGGTTCCTGCTTGTTGCGGGGCCATTTTGGATCTAGCACAGCTGCTTTTACATTGTGGGTGAGCCAGTTGTGTTGTGTTGTGTTTTATAGGTTAAAAAAGGGCAAAGAAGTGACATTGACTTGGCCACGCCCACCCAGTCACCTTACCACCAAGCCATGCCCACAGAACCGGTAGCAAAAAAAATTAGATTTCACCCCTAGTTCTGTATCTTCAGATGAAAGCATGTTTGGGACCCACCCAGAGTTGGTTGAAGGATGGGTTAATAAATATTAATAAAGTTAATGTGAACATGCTTCTTCCTTCCTGAGAAGCAATTACTCACAATCCTTTAGAAAGCTGGGAATTCTTTTTCTTCCATCCTACAAATTACTCCACAGATTTTGCAAGTACTTACTATGGTATTTCCCTTCTCCCCTCCAATTCTCTCAAGGGCTTTCCTTCTCTCTTTTGCATCCCTGCTTCCCATACATTTCTGGCTTTTTTTTCAATTGTGTTTTCTTAGGAAGGGAACATGAATAGCTGAGTAACCTCCTCTCTCCACTTGCTGTGACTATTTAGGGCTAATTCTTCTTGCCACTTCCCAGAGGGTTATGGTACGGTAAGAGTGCTGCAGGATAGGTTGTACTTCTGTGCTTGCTTACCAGAGGTGGCATTCAGCAGGTTCTGACCAGTTCTGGAGAACTGATAGTGGAAATTTTGAGTAGTTCGGAGAACTGGTAAATACCACCTCTGACTGGCCCTGCCCCCATCTATTCTCTGCCTCCTGAGTCCCAGCTGATTGGGAAGAAATGAGGATTTTGGAGTAACCTTCCCCTGGAGTGGGGAGGGAATGGAGATTTTACAGTACCCTTCCCCTGCAACGCCCACCAAGCCATGCCATGCCCACCAAGCCACACCCAGAACCGGTAATAAAAAAATTTGAATCCCACCACTGTTGCTCACCCAACGTGAAAGAGAGGGGACTGACTGACTGACTGACTTTAACAGACTGTTAAGGAAAGGGCTGGTGAATTTTTGCTATCTAAGGATGGTAGTCCTCCTACATGGAATTTTTCTGAGCTGCCTTTGGGGTTTCCTTGGTTGCTCTCTTCCAGAGCAGAACCTAAAATACATGTCTTTTCTTGCCCCTTCATCCTGGCTCAGTCACTATCTTTAAAGTATCTTTAAAGAGTAAGGCAGCCTGGACAAATCTTCTTTGTCTCAGTTTTGCTGAGGGAGATTGTAGCCGAACTCTCAGCCTGTGTTCAGCCATGTTCCCTCATCACCAACCAACCTGATCTGCCTGCTTGAAAAAAAAAAAAAACAGCATATCTAGGCCTTAAATTCCATTAGTGTGCTGAGAAGTATTTGTTTGGCTCCTATATACAAACAAAATATTTTTGTTCTGGAGAAATCTGGACAAAATGCTATGAATGTGGGCCTTTCCATTTTGCAGAGTTAATGTGCTATTCAACCCTTTACCCATTCTTGGGCGGGCAGAAAATTATACAAGTAGTCCTGGTTTATCAGCTACAATTGGGACTGGCAATTCAGTCACTAAACAAAACAGTTGCTAAGTAATTGTGATTGGATTTACAGTTTTACTTCAGCTTTCCTTTGCTTTTACAGACTTGCAAAGTTGTAAATGAAAGGACTGGCCACAAAGTTACTTCTTCATCATTGTCATAATTGTGAACAGTTGGAAAATGAGGCAGTCACTAAATGAGGACCACCTGTACCATTTTAAAGTTGGCTACCCCATTGCCACCTTCTATTCTGTACCTCTTGCCAGGCTCTCAAGTACATCAAACAGATTATTTAGAGAAGATCCTTTCTAAGCTTCTTTCTCTGCCTGTTATTCACTTGCCGCCTCCTTCCCCTTTTATCTCATTATTCCCTAACAGCATCTCTTTCTCCCATGGTTTTCATTATATCTCTGTTTTGATTCCTTGCCACATCTGCCCTGATTTTGTGTGAATAGAGCAGGGTGAGCAAAGTGATTGGTTAATTCTTCAAGCTATGCTGCCCACCCTCTTTGCAGGCTACCAGCCAGTGAGAAAGACACATGCCAATCAAGGCCACTGCAGCAGGATAGGTTCATCATCTTTAGATTCCTTCTATGTCCTTCTCCAGTAACATCCCATTCTAATTCAAAGAAAGTTAAAAAGGAAAAAAAAACAGTTGGAAACAAACACACTATTACTTTGGAATTCGTATTGGTCGGAGTATAAGACACACCTTTTCCCCCCCTAAAAGGGGGTGAAAATTTAGGTGCATCTTATACACCGAATGTAGGCCCCCCCACTGGCCCCCACCCTTTGGCCTCTTCCTCGCAGCAGTTACCTCCTTGCAAGCAAACAGCAAGAAAAAACAGCTCCTTTCAGCTTGAGCACAAGTTGATTGGATCTGCCTCCGGACTCTAAGCTGATTTGCTCTCAGCCAAAGCACAGAGCTCCTCTATTTGCTGCAAAGAGGTAAATTGCTGGAGCAGATTTTTTTCCCCTTGTGCTAATCAAGCTATGCTGAAAACGAAAATGAAAGTAAAGCAGGCTGTTTGCTGTAATGAGACAAAATTGCTCAGAGGCAGAGTTCTTTTTCTTCTTTTCCTCACCAAGGTAGGTGCCTCTTATACTCCTGTATTTTTCCATTTTTTTAAATAGAGGTAACAAATGCCAGTTTCTAGATTCCTCTGTGTTTTTTGTATGTGAGGCAATAGAAGGGATTTGTCCTTCCCTCTATTCTACTATAACCCCATTTCTCAATTTTAGGATCTGGCACATTTCTTACAGGTGTTGTCCAGTGATTGTTTGTGTGGGTGTGGGTAAACATTTGATTGGACAGCTTAAAGTGGCCAACAGGCACCAGGTGGCTCATGGGTGCACTTGACTGGGCTTCTGTCACCCCCTCCCCCAAAACATCACAGAAGGCTGTTGCTGTGAAAAAAGGAAAATCACCTGATTCACCTCTGGATGACCTAAGACTGTCTTACTCATAGATGGGAAATGAGATGAAAGCACACTGCAGGGAGGAAAAAAAACTCCCAATACCATCAGCATTACTATTATGATGAGATGCAAGTCAGGAAACTCCCACTGATGGGCAAACAAGTGATGGACAGTGTTTATTGCTGAAAATGAAACAAATTCTGCTTCCTAGAAAAAAAAACACTGCTGCTGCTTTTTTTTTTTTTAAACAGCCAGCCGACTGCAAAGGAAGCAGAATCATTGCTTTCTGGTGGCAATTAGTCATTTATCTCAAACCAGCGCAGAGGGAAGTCTGCTTGAGAGAAATCAAGGGAAATCGTCTGACACGGCTCCGGAGGTGAGTAGAATCCTGATAAATGACAGTGGTATCTCTGAAGAGCATTAGAACAAGTTTCTCTAATGTGTTAAGTCCTTTGCACTCAAAATGAAGAGAATTCAGAAGAGGTCGAGTGCGTGATGGAAAGAACTCTTACTGCATACCTGATGGCATCAATTTGTATAGTGGCATCTGTGTGCAATGTCTTTGTGGCTTCTATCCACCAGGAGGCATTTCTAGCCATGGGCTCAACTTCATGTTGCTCCCAGCCAAAGCCCTCTCCCTTGCCCATCCAACTCCTGTTGTGTTTGCAGGCAGCTCTCTCAGTAAAATCTTTCCGTGTACAAATCCAGGTTTTCTATGGGGTTTAATCCATCCTGTTTAGGGAAAACCTTTGTTCAGGGGCCCCAAGGAGAAAGGGAAGCATGCCTACTATTTATCCCATATTTCTTTTGGACCAGGCTAAGACTTGTCTTCTTTCAGGCATGTTTTAATTATTATTTTTTTCATTTTATTTTAAGGGTTTGCTATTACATTGAGACAGAGAAATGGATGAGAGAGGGGAAGACACACAGATAATACAATAAATAGAGTTTATGTATATTGCTGCTTCCATAATTTTTATTTTATGTAATTATTTTCAATCACCCATGGTACACCCAGAGAATTCCAGGTATTGGATGGATTGTAAAAAGTAACACGTAGATAAAAATATTGCTGGAATGGGAATAGGAGCCTTCCTGTATTAGAATCAGGAAAGCCTTCCCAAGCCTGAAACTCCCCATGTGTGTTGGAGGTTGAATTTGACAGAATTCCCAGCTGCTAAATTTTAGTTAGTGTTTTAAAAAACATCCTCAGAAGAATATGACAAATAACAGCAAAAGAGCAGAGATTCTGGAATAATCTAGGAGATGGCATTTCATTTCCCTTTGGCTTTGCTGTTTGGCATAATTTAAAGAAAAAACTGTATTTAAATCTCTATGCATTTGCAAAGGAGGGTCATATTTCAGGTAACTGTTTAGGGCCATCTTCAAAAGCAAGTTTCTAGTCCAGATATAAAAGATGGTGCAAAATAGTGCTTGGTGTCTACAGGGGTTTGGGGCAGGGGTGAAATGTAAAATTTGTTACTACTGGTTCTGTGGGCGTGGCTTAGTGGTGGGGGTTAATGTGACTGGGTGGGTGTGGCCAACTTTTTTTTTTTAAACTTTTCAAAGCATTTTTTCTAATGCTTTGAAAAGCCTCTGCCAATCAGGCAACTCAGTTGGGATCGTCAGAGAGGCATTTTAAAAAATACCTCTCTGCCGATCAGGCATCTCAGCTGAGAGTTGCCAGAGACTTTTCAAAGCATTTTTTTACCACCTCTTCGGCCAAGGCTGTAGAAAAAAATGCTTTGAAAAGCCTCTGATGATCCCAGCTGAGCCGCGCGATCATCAGAGGCTTTTTTTTTTTACTTTTAAAAGCATTTTTTCTTTGGAAGAGGTTGTAGAAAAAATGCTTTTAAAAGTAAAAAAAAAAAAAAAAGCCTCTGATGATCGTGTGGCTCAGCTGGGCATGGTGGTGGGGACGCAGGGATTTTTGCTACCGGTTCTCCAAACCACCCACTGCCATCGCTACCGGATTGGGCGATCCGGTCCAAACCAGGAGCATTTCACCCCTGGTTTGGGGGTAGGTAAAACAGTCATGGGGGTTTACAGGAGTGGGCAGGGGGAGGATATAACAGCAGTTTGCTATAGTCACCACTGGAACTCATGCACCAACCCAGGTGCCAACAAGTTGCTGGAAGTTGAAAGAGCAACTGATAAACACATGACTTCATCTCTGGATGCTTCAAAAACTATTGCAGATTTGGGCTCCCAGACAGCCCTAACATTGATCAAAAACAGAGTGCAGGGATTCTCTGGAAAAGGAAGACATTCACTGGACAACATCTGATTTTGCTTTAGGAATTCTGTGCACAGGACAAGATTAAGTACAGTGGCTATCGTGTCAGACCCAGTTCCCTAATGACATCTAAACCGAGGAAAGCGGGTGTTAAAAAAGACGCAAGCATCTCAATTACAGCCAAAGGATGCTGGCCAGCTACCTTCTCCCCTCTCTCGGCGTCCCTTGTCACTTTCCAAGCCTCTTCTGGGAAGCTCTGTGTAGATGCGATTGTTAGGTTCCTGCCACTGTTTTCATTCTGCATTTCACCTCTGTTGGCTTTTTGTGTTCTTTTGTTCTCATGATAAAAGAAAAGGTAAAGTGGAACTCTCATTTATGTCTCAATCCTGTTCCATCATGCTCTTTCTTCTAACCATGACCAGATCCTTGAGTCATTAGAAAAAAATATATGCTGGATTAAAGCACAAAGGCATGATTTTTAATGCAAGGCTAGCTTGACCATGTGGTCTGAATATCATGTGGTCCGAATCATCAGCAAACGACGGGTGTTCCCAGTTCTGCTTTCTGTCATCCCAGAGGGCAGGATATAGGACAAGGGATTTAAAGTACAGGCAGGCAAGCTCTGGTAGGAAGTGAGGGTGGAAAAAATCATCATAAGATGGTGGAACCAATCCAAAGACTTTCCTTCACTGGCTGCATTCGTGCAATTGTGCAGGAGCAGACAGCTATCTACTTACAATAGTTTAATTCGGAGCAGGGGGTTAGGTTCAGTAACTTGATAACTAGCTCATTAATGCTATGATTCTGCCTCACGCTGCCAATTTATAGAGTAATTCTCTTTCAATGGGAGAGAGGGGGTCAGAAGCAGAAGAAGCTATGAGCCTGCAGGATACATAAAAGGGAGGGAAGGAGGGAGGCAGGCCATGCCAATTTCTGTCCCCCCTCCCCAGTTTTAAAAATGTGTTTATTTTGCAAATCCTCTCCCCTTGAAGCTACTGGAAGGGATTTGATTGGAATGACCTACAGGCTGGCGACGATGAGCAGTATGGTTGGGTGAGGTAAAAAAAATAATTAAAAAGTAGATTTTGTACATCCACAGGTTTTCCAGCACAACACCAGCGGTTATTTGGTTTAGTGATTAAGACATTGGCCCAGAAAGAGGCTGGATGACTTTGGGTCAGCCCCTGTCTCTCAACCCAGCCCACCTCATAGGGTTGTTGTGTGGAAAACAAGGAGGAGGAAGGAAAATTAGACATACTTGCTGCCTTGAGGTACTTATAATAAACGCAGGATAAAAGTCATATAAACAAACAAATAAATGATGAAAGAGAGAGAGAGATGATAGATAGATAGATAGATATGATAGATGATAGAGAGATGATAGATATAGATAGATGATAGAGATGATAGATGATAGATCGATAGAGATGATAGATAATTAGAGATGATAGAGAGATAGAGACGATAGATGATAGAGACGATAGATGATAGAGATAATAGATAAGAGATGGTAGATAGATGAGAGACAGACAGACAGAGAAAAAAAAAAAAGAGAGAGAGAGAGAGAGAGAGAGAGAGCTCAGCAAAGCCCATGTTTTTTATTTCTCTGTGCCTGAGATTGGATTCAGACCCAGAGAAGAGATTGGGATTTCTCTTGTAGAATTGGATTCCACAATTCTTTGAGGATGAGATCTGTCCTGTGACCTTTGGGGTACCTTTGCATAGGACATGGGATTTAATTTAAAAATGCCCTTCTAGTCTTGTGGGGGGAAAAGACCTTTTGTCCTTATTAATTTTCCTTCTTACCTTACCAGTTGGATATGTATATACTTATTGATGCCTCTTTCCAAGAACTATGCATGAATAGAAGTATTGCATTTGGATAGGTCCTTGGTCTGCTCCAGCCTGCCTCTTTGTTTTGGCCATACAGGTAGCCTCAGTTTATGACCATTCATATAACAGCAATTCAAAGTTATGATGATGCTGGAAAAAGTGACTTGTGACAGGTCCTTACATCAATAACATGATTGCAATTTGGGGGCTTGGCAACTGGCATGTATGTACAATGGCTGTGGTGTCCTAGGGTCATGTGATCAACATCTGCAACCTTCTCGGGAATTCTGACAATTTTCTGACAAAAATCAATTGGGAAGCTTGGATTTACTTAACAATGTTGTGATTTGCTTAACAACCACAGCAAAACTGGTCATAAAATTGGGCACAACTGACTTACCCATGTTGCTTAATGGCAGAAGTTCCAGTCTCAATTGTGGTTGTATGTTGAGGACTATCCAAAGTAGGTTGGATGTCCAAACTAATGTCAAGCACCCTCTCTGCACTAGAGAGTACTTGTTTTTTTAAATTAGATTTATTGAAATCTTTATCCATGCATCTTCAAGGCAGGTTCCAAAAGCATACCGGTATATAGAAGCATACCGTTAAATAAAAACATGAAGTAAAACTACAAAGCGCCATCTAGTACTAAAATAATGCACGAAAATAGCATGCAAGAGGTAAATTAACAGGTTAAATGCAACTATTAATCCATCTGAGCAGGAAATGCGAAGTTCTGTGGAAGAACTTTAAACTTGGATACCAGGTCAGCAAAGTTTCTGCTGAATTATAAAATTAGGCTCTCAATTCGCAACATTGCCTGCAGACCTAGCCATGGGACAGACGTGTCATTACTGACTTTAGGCAGGAAGATACAAATGCTAGCTCATTTCTTCTGGTGAAACTGGAGTTGGAGGCAGCCAAATGTCTTGGGGTCTGTCTGTCTACCCAGTACCTTTCAAGGTCAGGGGACACATGGCGAATGAACCTGAGTATGATCTCAATTGACAGGGATGGTTTTTTTTTAAAAGACAGTAGGCTAAAGAGCCATTTCTCTGTGGCAAAGGAAAAATATATCTATCTTCCTACTTGCATATCAATTGTTTTTTTTAAGTCCTCTGTGAATTGGCTTTTATTGACAAAAACATTGCAAAGCACCTTAGCTTGAGTCAACCTGCTGAAGTATTATGATATTAATGATGAAACTCTTTTTTAAAGATATTTCTGGAAAAATGGCCAAGTTCATACCAGTTCTGCTGTTTGCAACCCAGCTTTCCTTGACAGCAGGTGAGAGTTTTCTATTGGATATTTTCCAATAATATTCTCAGAATTGTCCACCAAATTAAGAACTTCAGATTTATGCCAGAACTTTAAACTGTTCACTACTCCCTAAAAGTTCAGGTCAGGAGAACTGTTGCAGTAATGGGCTTTAAGCTCAAATGAATCAGTGCTTGCAGTGCTTTGGGTGTGGCCATGATCCTTTGGGTACAAGCACTGTTGTAGTTTACTGGGAGATATTCAAAAGGACAAGTGTTGTTGCTTATGTCTCCCTCTTTTCCATTCATTCCAGCATAAAAGGTCTTCCAAACATCTGGAGTACCAGTAGAATGGAATATTTGTAGCTCAGGTTTGAACTGTGGCATCCTTTAAGCTCTCTGGGCTTGGTTGTTTTCTTGCAGAGGTTTCATTCATCCAACTAGATCAGCAGCCTCCAACCTTTTGGGCACCAGGGACCAGTTCCGTAAGGAGATATTTTTCCACGGACCAGAGGGGGCATGGTTTCGTATGCTGCCTGCATCCTGCAGATGGGGCTTCGCTTCTTTCTGCGGCCCAGTTTCTGGCATGCGGCAGCCCAGTAACGGTTCATGGACCAGGGGTTGGGAACCCCTGAACTAGGTAAAATCATCAGTGCTGGAAGGGAATGGGATTTTCTGTCTGTTTGTATACAAGTGGCTTGTCCCTTCAGTATTGGTGGGAGCAGTCTTGGTAATCCCTTGATTATTGCTGTTGTTTACTGTTTGTTTGATTGTTTGTCTGAGTTGGTTCCTTGATTGAGGTATTGTTTACCTAGTTAGGTAATGAAACATATGCAAGAAAAGCTCAAAGAAGATCAAGGAGCCTACATATCTGGAGTAATCGCCAAAGGATTGGTTCTGGTTATGGATTCAAACTCAGGATAAGCAGTCAGGAACCAGAGACATTCTAGGGAAGAAGCCACATCTAAGCAGGCTTGGGGGAATCAGCTGGAACCACCAACCTGATGCTTTGGCCAGCAGTGAGCCTGAAGGCGTCTCCTTCAACAACCCTTCCTGTGTCTCACCTGGACTTTTCATTTTTTAATTCACCATGCAGCCATGATAACAGGTTTATGAGCTGGGAAGACCATCCTTGTGGCATTCCTGAGACCTTCACTATACAGACTAAATGCCAAATACCAGCAAAAATGTTTCCCCACATCCCAATTTATGCTATTGAAGATTTCCATTTCTAGAATTACAGGGTTTTTTAAAAAATATCTTGATATTCGCAGACCCTTAAAATTAACATAACATGCGTTTTAGTAATCATAACTAGAAGAAGAAAAATGTTACTAACTGCACTATCAATTTCCCTTAATATTTGCAAAGTATCTTTTTTAAAAAAAATATATATGCCTGGAATATCTCATAGTAATTTCCCAGTTTATGGATCAGATGAAATGTGTCATAAAAATAAAACACCGGCTAGAAATCAGGGACTCTTCACCATGAAATTGTTTCGAAAAGCTCATCTTGGGTAGCTTTCTGCACTGTCTTTGGCTGCTTCTCCATTTAGAAGCAATCGCCATGCTCGGCGCTGCTTAGCTTCTCCTTCACTTTTTTCTTATTTTCAAATTCAAACAGATTGTTTCCCATTTTGCATCAGTTCAAGTCAAAAAGAGAAAAAAGGATCTGATTAGAAATATTTTCCCATTTTCATATCTTTTTCTCCTAGTAGTTCTATGTTTAGTAGATGTTTTTCCTAACATCATCTATGGGCGCCTTTCATTGAGTTATGATTCTTTTTCACACTATCAGTGAAAGTGCAGCTAGCAGGAAAAACAACCTGGTTTGCATACCAGAAATGCAAATGATATTACTGAATAAGTCTACATTAAAATGAGGACCAAAGGAAATGACTACTTCTGAAATCATAGTTACTCATCTGGACTGCCTGTAATGATTAAGACGACCCCATCAATCCCTTTCAGTTGACCAACTTATGGGAGCATTATGGGAGCAGCAAGGATTCTGAGCACATGAATGTGCAATCTCTTAGAAAAAAAACATGTCACCTTAGTACAGGTAGTCCTCAACAATAGTTCATTTAGTGACCATTCAATGTTACAACAGCACTTTGTAAAAAATGGCTCATGACCATTTTTTCACAGACCTTTGCAGCAGCCCCATAATCACGTGATCCAAATTCAGATCGCTTTGGCAACTGGTTCATATTTATGACCGTTGCTGGGTCCTGAGGTCATATGATCCCCTTTTGCGATCTCCTGACAAGCAAAATCAATGGAGAAGCCAGATTCACTTAACAACTGGGTTACTGACTTATCAACTTCAGTGATTCACTTAACAATTGTGGCAAGAAAGATTGTAAAATGGGGCAAAACTCTGTTAACAAATGTCTCACTTAACAACAGAAATTTTAGACTCCATTGGACTACCTGTATAAACCAAAGGCATTTAATAGATTAGAGATCAATTATATAAAGTATATGTTTTGATTATATAAAGTATGTAAAAGGAGAGCAAACCAGTTCCCTTCTAGCACTGATTATTGTTACCTAATTTGATAATGAAACATCTACATGAAAACAACCAAGCTCAATGAGCACTAAAGACCTCACACTTCAGTTAGTATAAACCTTAGTGGTTGTGTTTCATTTATACTCTGGAAATGCACATATTTCGATATTCAGCATCTCTTGGTACTTGCAAAATACCAATAGAAGAGAATATTTGTAGCTCAGGGCTGAACTGTGGGGTCCTTGATGATGTTACCTAGTTTGATAATGAAATATCTACAAGAAAACTACCAAGTTCAGAGAGGACCAAGGACCCCACATGATTAGTCTTCAGGTTCTTAGTTAATTGAGTTACAGCACACATATTCCTGCATAAAAATGTTAATTGCCTGGTGGATACTCAAGTATGTTTGCTTCTTTTATATTTTTTCCAGCTTTATTCAGGGTGAGTGTTATTCAGCCTCATTATTCTGCAGAATATGGAAGCAACGTGACTATGGGATGTCGCTTTCCAACTGATAATTCCTTGAATTTGGCACAACTGAATATCTTCTGGCAGCAAAAACTGTCAGACGAAGCCAAGGAAGTTTACAAGCTCCAAAATGGGCGCGAAGACCTATCAGGGCAACACCAACATTTTCAAGGAAGAGCTACATTATTATATGAGGAATTGAAAAGGGGCTATTCTATGCTACATATCACCCATCTAAGGATCACAGATGCTGGATATTACCTTTGCGTTGTCAACTATCGTGAAGCTGATCACAAGTACATTGACTTGAAAATTGAAGGTTAGTAGCCATAGAATGTCACGGGCAAAAATCTGAATGATGTGCCATTATTTATCAGTGAGAATTTCAGAATATCCTTTTATATATTCAGACTACCTGTAGGAGAAAAGATGTATTAGTCTATGATGGCCAAAAATATGCCTTGATAAGAATTGTTAGCCTGGAAATTGCTATCCTGACTACTTCTGATTTTTAAAGACTTGGCATATTAATTCATTATGCAGATAGAATTGTATAAAAGTACATTATGGGCCCTCTTTGCTCTTTCTCTGACTTCATACAGAGGCAAGATCTCAAGAGAGTATTTTACTTACAATAGCTGTCATTTATTTTAGAAGATCAGGTAGAGGGCTTACACAACCAGCCTTGGAAGAAACCTACCCAAAGAAGGCAATCTGGTTATGTTTCAACAAAGTGACCCAGATGGCAGTGGTGGGATCAGGGTCATTTCGTCTTCCTCACACTCTTGCAATCACGGAGGGTGATAAGTCTCATTACTGTCATCATTTGTTTCATAACAAATAAACAGATCAACTTTCTTCATATCTTCTCAATTATCCCTATGAATATCCATAGAAGAAGTGAGATTCTACTTCCTGCCTCCTATTTTTATGGCTTTGCAGAAATTTCCCTGGAAGGGAAGTTCTGAAGTTAGCTCTCCCCACCCCCAATCTTGAAAAAGACTTATATTTTATACTGTAGCACTTTGCATTTTTTCCTTTATATCAGAAGGCTGAAACATTAATGAATACTTTACCTTTAACATGCAGATTTTAAAAAATGCAGCTGGGAGCTTGTGTGTGAATTCATAACTATCAAAATGTAACAGGCAGCAAGAGAGATTTAAAACCTTTCTTCTTTTCTGTGGCCATGATAAAAATGGCTCCTTCTAAGCCTTTGTTATTGGAAGGAAAACTGCTAATAATACCATTATAGTTTTCTCCCCAAACATTTTTTAAAGACTTGCACAGTGAATGAAAAAGCGCATTTAACAAAATCAACACAAGATATATTTCCTTGTATAATGTTTTTGTCAATCGCCTCTAAGGAAAATAAACACTTCTTTATTTCTTTTTATGTAGCACCTTACAAGAGGATAAACATCCAAGAAAGAAAAGAAGAAGACGACCACATCTTAACTTGCCAGGCAGAAGGATACCCCCTGGCTGATGTTCTTTGGCTTTATGAAAACAGAATCAATGACACGATATATGCAAACACTACACATAAGCTGACAGACACAGGACTTTTCAACATAACCAGTGTCTTGAGAATCAAACCAAATGCTCCTGGAAATTACAGCTGCATATTCCAAAATAAGGAATTGAGGCAAACCTCAGCTCACAGAACAGTATTTCTAATAGGTAAAAAGAAAAATGCATTGATTATGTGGGAGTTTAATCCTGGCAGAAATGGAAAAGCTAGGATTCCAACCATAAAAATGGGAAAGGATAAAAAGTGTTGTGTGAATAGATAGGGAGAACCGGCCTGCAATATTGAAGATGCCCTAAGACAGAGGTCCCCAATCTTTGTGGCTTGGTGGCCTGGCTGGTGGGTGGAGGAGAAAACGTTGCACGAGTGGTGGGCCGGCATATGCTTCTGTGTGCACATGCAGCCCTTATACAAATGGTGGGCCAGCATGCAGCTCAACTTACATCAGCGGTAGGTTGGCGCACATGTGCGCGAATGCCCACCAGCCCACCGCTTGTGGGCATGCAAGTTGAGCTGCACTCACATGTGCATCAGGGGTGGGTTCTACTTACCTTTACTACCGGTTCGCAACAGAATCGCGCAGATCACTTCCGATGACGTCAGGGTCAGTGGGCGGAGCTTCCTGCCAGTTTTACTACTGCTTCTATAGAACCGGTCCGAACTGGGGGCAACCCACCACTAGTGTGCATGTGCTCTAAGCAGCCACTCATGGGGCCCAATTCCAAATAGGCCATGGTGTGGCAGTGGGCGTGACGCAGGACTTGGGGACCCCTTGTCCTAGAAACATGTAGATGATCGCTAAGGAACCTAAATGTAGGGTAGCTGAAAGAAACAGTCTAAGATGCAATGGGTTAACATCTAGGAAGAATAATTGAACGTGACCGAGTCTGGAAGGAAACCATGGGCAGAGAAGATGGGTGGTATTTTTTTCTTCTGAAACAAGTATAGGGAGGAATTACTCTAATCCAGTCTACCAATTACTTTGTCACTTTCTCTTAGAGCCACAGATTGGATTTGAGACATAATTGCAACCTTAGGACTTCAGTGTAGGATTGATACATTTCAGATTCCAAAGAACTTCAATTTTTTTAAAAAACATGCAAAATTTCAGTATTTGGGGTGACATCTAGAATGTCTCACAAGCTTGCTTAAATCAAGTAGAACACCAATTATGTTTCTGTGATGTATTTGTTATACATATCTTCCTATGAGCCTCAAGTCCACGTCTCTTCTTAGTCTTGCCTTTCCTTATCTTTCATCTGAACAGTCATTACTACCACAGATGATTACTAAAATATTCTTTCATCTTAACAATCATTACTAAATGATTACTAAAATCTTCTGTCAAGTCTGTATGTAATTCAGGATTGCCATCCAAATGTATTGCAGATTTTTTTTCTGCATATTTGCATGTCGTTTTCAAAATGAATGTTTATTCAGGACTAAGAAAGGCATGATGTATTCCAGTTAAGGACAGATTATAAGCAATGTAGAGTATGCCAGTTTCATGGCACCAGATAAGATAAGGGACCAGGTTAAAAACATTCTAGTCTTCCCTGAGGCACAAAAGGAGCTGAGGTACTCTCTTTCTCTCAGCTCTAGGAAGCAGGTGATAGCAAATCACTTCTGAAATCTTACCAAGGAAACCACAAACAGTTGTCAGGAGTCAACACTAACTTGAAGGCACAGGAGAAAAACCATCTGAAATAGAATGCAATGGGAAATACGCCTACCAACTTCCTCCCAAATTAAAAAAAAAATAGACAAGTTGGATAGCCATGTTGTGAACAGGCAAGTCCTTATCATAACAATCATGTTATAAAGTAGGGGTGTCAAACTCAAGGCCCGGGGGCCGAATCTGGCCCACGGGGTGCTTAGATCTGGCCTGCGGTGACACCCTAGAAACAGTAAAGGACTGGCCTGCGGTGCCTTTGCCAGTGAAAATGGAGCTCAGGAGGGCCGCATGCTCCGTTTTCACTGGCAGACGGTGGCAGGAGGTTGTCGTAGCTGAAAATGGAGCTCTGGAGCCGGTTTTCGCTGGCAGAGCACTTGGGCCACCACAGATGCCCCTGACATGAGTGATGGCAAGCTGGCCATGCCCACCCTGGCCATGCCCCCCACGTCCCCAAGGTCAAATACAACCCTGATGCGGCCCTCAATGAAAACGAGTTTGATACCCCTGTTGTAAAGGGTCACATTTCTGTGATACATAAAGCATCTTGGAGTTAAAGAAAACCCCCATCTTGCCATGGTAAGGATTATGAAAACAGATGCATATATCCAATTTTTTTTAGACCTAACAATAGAGAATCGGGTTTTGTACAAAATCCCAACACATTGTATTTTCTTTTTTTCAGGTCAAAGAAATGGATCAGGCACTGGGAAAAATTCCATGATCTTGTTTATCCCAACAATTTTGTATAGTGCTATGATTTTATTTACTATCACTAAAGTCTAAGGGGGGGAAATTAATACATTTGCACACCTAGAAAGGTAAGTATCTATTTGTTTTCCAATTAAATTGGAAATTTAACTTTGTTTGATATCTTAAGTATTTATTGCTTGGCAGTTATATAATGCTAATGTATTTATGGGGAACCTTTAACACACATTTATCAGCACGTGGCTGTGTGATCATGTGTGAGTTTAGCAGCTAAGCAAGAAATTCTGGTTACTATTTGGATGGGAAATGAGCATTGTGGCTAGACTGTAAAGTAGATACAGAGAAACTGTAGACAGGTGGCATGGCAATCCCAGTTCCATACTATTGCCAAGAAATGGGGTTTCCACAAAGTCACCAAAGATGAGCTTGATTTTTAATATACTAATTTTTGATTGATTGGGTTACATTTATTTGCTAACCTGATACTTTGATTTTTTTCACATCTCTCCCTCCCTCCACCAGCTGTGTGTGTGTACTATATATATATAACACAATTTGTATTTACCCCTTTATTTCCGCTGTATAATTTTGACATGGCTGTTTCTGATAAAAGCAAGTTTGGCTCCTTTACTCTAAGGATTGAAAATGTCTATGCAAATGTGTGATCAGGCATGTAAAAAGCGAAAGTAATATTTTCTCTATCTCATTAAGCCTATATTGAATTTTGTTTTATACTATTTCCTGTTGCTGAACGGTCAAATCTGTATCGGAAATGAATTGAAGTGTTTTGGTTTGAGAAACCAAAGTTGAGAAATTTGAGAAGCTGGGCTCTCCCGATGAGGTATGAACTGTGGTTTGTAGCACTGAGCCCATTTATTAGACGTCTTAATGTTGGCATATCCATAGGAAAAGGTTGGCTAACCACAACTCAATATTTTTGGTGTAAATCTCTTTGTCTCCCTGCTGTTGGTTTTAGAAGAAGATCTGGAGCATCAAATCAAGAATAAAGTTTGATGACTGATGCAGATGGAGAAGCCTGAACAAATACAAGAAGCAGTTCTTTGTTGTTTGATCCTCCATTGATCCGATTCCTCCTCTTAGAAACTTCTTTAAGGAAGTTGGACACTGTAATTAATGCTGATCTCTCTGGTTTTCGTATGTCCATTGATCATTCCAAATACTTGTGAAAAATGTGCAGGTTAGAGATTCGGGATTTGCTTATTTTCAAGACTCCCTGCAGCTTCCAGTTATAGCCTCATACAGAACAGGTGATATATACAGTAAGAAAACATTCTTCTTGTTACAACACAAACTCCAGCCCTTATGGGCTTGTGTGTGATGTCATGATTTAAATAAAAAGGTAGGGCTTATCCTCTACTATTGCAATGAACATTTCCTTATGTTGGCACCTTTGTGGCTAGCTGCAGGTGCCTTTGGTCTGACTTCACATTTTTGCTATAGAAATGCTCTTTCTGAAAGCTAGCTCCACCATTGGTTATTGCACAGCAGCATCTCAATCAACAGATGATGAGATCCTAGGAAACAGTTGTGTGGAATAGGGCTCCTCCCTTGTAAGACAACCTGATATTCTCAAGCATTAAGAAGAATGTTGTCCTGTTACTATTAAATTAAAATTTAGCTATTATTGTACAGTAGTTGGCTTCTGGATGGGTATGAAGAGTAGTGATTCCATTTTGTCCTGTCCGGTGCTCTAATGAAACATTGTAACTAACATTTTAAATATATTTATAAACTATTGTAATGTAGCATGTGCAAAGTATGAGTTACAAATCAGATAAGTGCCATTTCAAACCTTTCTGCAACTATAGACAAGCTTGTTGTATGCTAATGACATTCTGGATCTTTTTAATTACTATAAAAAATCTTTATTGTGGAGATGTTATAATGCTATAAATGCTACAGATATACAATCAATTGGAATAATCTCATAAGTGCCAAATGGTAATAACACTTGTTTTTACTTTTTGTTTAGAGTCTATTAAAGAATTATTATAGATAATCATTTCTAGGAAAAGTATCCTATTCAGTAATTAGAATATTTAATAATGCATAGTTCAGATTAACGGGGATAATATAAGGTAGTTGAAAAGCGCTTGAATCTCTGAGGAAGATTAAAAGTAGCAAAAATGAATATTGCCTCAAGACTGATAATACATTAACCAGGATGGTTTTTGTTGATTCCACTGGATAGTTTAGACAAATTGATTATTGATTTAGTTCCCATTGAATGGTAAATAGGATTTCCGTTTCAAACATATGAAAATAGAAGCTCTAACTTTCCTGACTGCAAATTATATAATTCAGTGTCTATAATGCATTCAGATGAAAATAATACTGAATAGATCTGGCTCATGGGCCATTTGGAAAGTCAAGCTTTGGAACTGTTGAAATCCTGTATATATATGTGGTTCCAACTATGCAGGTAGCCCTCAACATGTGAATATAATGGAGCCTGCCCATTATGGTTATATATTGTGATTGACAAGTTGTCATGTGACCGGTCTGATTTTACAACTTTTTTTCATGGTCATTAAATGAATGTGACAGTAAGTAATAAGTGCAAACCCATTTTTCCGCCTATGGCACAGTCTTGCTGAAAACCAGAAGTGCCAGTTTTTCAGCAAAAATGTCATAAAATGTCACATGACTGGGGGTGTTAACCGTGCCATTTGGCACATTCAACAAAAGAAATCCCTGGCTCTTTAAGAGGGTAGCTTTTTTGAAAAATCCATCTAGGCATGGCAGAAGCAAAGACAGTTCTGGGATTTTCCTGCAAAAACCCACATGGGTAACTCCCCTTTTCCCCTCCGAATTATGAACTCACAGTTCATAATTGACCAACTGAGTTCAGTTCTTTTGCTTTGGGGAAAGCTGTTTGCTTCGATCAAAACATTCTTCATCATTTGGCCTTTTTAGATAATGTCCCTCTGGCAACAGACAGTTCATTTGTATTCCATAGCCTCCCACCACCCTTAGGAATTCACCACCCACCACCACACTTTGACAAAGCTGCAAGCGAAAGCAGGTACAGGCGACTATGGAGTCGAGTCAGGTTTGACAGTGGGATGCTGTAAACAATTATAAATTCAGTTGTGTTTCCAAACACCCAGAGTCATGTGATTGCAATTTCTGGCTTTTCTGCCAGTTTCTGGCAAGAATGCCCATTGGTGAAAATGGGTTTGCTTAATGACCATGGGGTTTGCTTAGCAATTGTTGCAAAAAAAAAAAAAAGTTGTAAAATCAGGCACTGTCATGTAGTAACCTACTTAACAATCGCCATGATTTATGACTAATTCCAGGCTTAATTATGGTTGTAAGTCAAGGGCTACTTGTAATTAAAGTCCTTGTTATATTCTCATTTTGTTCCAAATGCTTTGCCAGCCTTCAAAGGCCCTGATTTTTTAATATTATAGGTTTTGATCAAGAGTAAAATCATAGCTCAGTACCACCAATAGTCTAAAACGTTTACAAAAATAAATTTGGATAATATGAAAGAAAACTAGATTAGAGAATTCAAGTTTTCTTACTACAAAATCAGTGGTTTCAGGCCTTAATTTATGTAAAATATGTGTTTTATGATTAAAGCCCCCCCCCTTTTTTTTAAGGTTTACTGGACTTCCTAATAAATGCTTAAATAATTCTGGTTACTGACCTTATGTTGCAGATAAAATGCACAGGCTTTGATTCTATTCGTTAGAATTATTTTATTGGTTCTATGTTTTTAATGCAATGAACCAGAGTTTGGGGAGGAGGTTAAAGACATTGATGTGCAATTACTTTATATTTAAACAATCTGGAATTTTATTTTATTATTTATAAAATTTATTGGCTGCCTGTCTTACCATAGAGAACTGGGTGGCTTTCAGTTGCATAAAATCTAAAACATAAAAAGTTAGAAACAAATATTAAAACCAAAAGCACGCATGGAGGAGGGGGTGATGGAGTGGGGCGGGGGGAAGGTGGGATCTGTTATTACTCAAATCAACCACCCCCACTGGAGCCCCAAGCCAACTGGCACAGCCACATCTTTAGGCCCATACGAAAAGATAGAAGGGTTGGGGCCCACCTCACATTGGTGGGCAAAATGTTCCAAAGGGCAGGAGCAACAGCAGAGAAAGCTTTCCTCCTGGATCCTGCCAGCAGGAATACTCAGCCCACATGAGTATTCGGGACCCACAGCAGGCCTCCTCTGCCAGCACGAGTGGTACAGGCCAATCCCAGTGGGGTGAGACGGTCCCTCAATTTATCCATTTATTAAGAGATTTGGGTCTATCGTGATTAAATAGTTGCCAAAAAGATTATGTGCTCATGGAAAGACACCTAAATATTAGATACAAAAGTGGATTAAAAAAAATGTTTTTGGTTTTAAAAATGTAAACTATTCAATAAAAATTATTTTTTAAAAAAGTTAGCCTTTGAAATGGTTCTTTTATCACAAAAAACAAAAAAAACAGTGGATCATGTGGTTCTGTGGGCAAAGGTTCAAAACTTGAGTTACAGTATTTTTTATACAGATGTAATTATTATACTTATAGCACTCTGGAATAATTCAAATTTTGTTTTTTTATAATATTTGGTTTTTATATTTTTTGTTGGATTTTTTTTTTAAAGATAAAAAGTTAGTGTTATAAGAAAAGCAATGAAATGTATTAAAAAAACCCAAACTTCCTGCTGTCTCTCAGCCTCAATCTTTCTCTCTGTATTTTGTATGCTTCAGTGAAAGTAAAACTAACTGTAAAACCCTGGGACTTTCTAATATGTCACGCATCCATTGCATGACTTGGACCTTGTGTTTGCTGATCAGATGAGCAGTCTGTTGAGTTTGCAGACCACTGTATTTGTTTCATAAAATTTAATTCTGTTAGGGAGGTAGCCATGAACTTCTTCACATTATAGAAGAAATCACAAGGTAGCTGGAACCTTGCAACTTAACCCCTTCTTGGCAACTGCAGATGTGACAAATATATGAACAGGTATATTCCTGTAGAGTTTATCCACAAAGTCGGTTTGAGTAGGCGAAATGCTTCCCCTCTCATATGGAATTTCATAGGTATACAAATGTATTCTAGTCTTCTAACCTAGTAATGTGCCAACTACTGCTCTCAGCAGTTTACAAGACAGTTTTAAGATTGAGGCATTAAACACTGTTTTAATTGAGCTTTTGATTTAAAAGACAAGCACCATTAATAATGAATAAATCCAGTTTTTCATGTGACTCCTCGAAAAAATTAATTGCCCACCCCTGCTGCAGAGTGCAGCCACAGGGGCATTTTAGATGCATTGTATATTTAAAAATCTTTTTGACTTTTTAAAATCATACCCTGCAGATACTTCTGGTGGCAACTGTAGGTGAAGCTCTTCAGATGATTCCAAGCAGCATGGAAGCTCAGATAATATTTGTACCATAGCTCATTGTTGAAATGAGGGGTCCTTGGTGCTGTGAGCTTGGTGGTTTTCTTGCAGAAGTTTCATTACCCAAACTAGGTAACATCGTCAGGGCTAGAAGGAAATGGGGTAGATAAATAAAGAGCAAACCCTACTCCCTTCTAGCCCTGATGATGTTATCTAGTTTAGAAATGAAATGTCTACAAGAAAGCAACCGAGCTCAGGACCCCATGCTTCAGTTAGTATAAATCTTGGCAGCTGGGTTAGTCTTGAGAAGAATAAAAAATGCCTCATTACATCTTTGTTGAAAAAGCTGCCTGCCTGTTCCTTTTTAGGCCACCCACGCATTTTGCTTATTCTAAACTTAAAGCCTTAAATGGCCTTAGATCCAGGCAGCCTGAGAGAAGTCTTTTTTTTCTCTTCTGCTGTATCAGCACTAGCTGAAGTTTGTAGTACAGAACGAAAGCAACCTCCTGTATAAGCATTGCTGGAGGGGAGTCAGGGGTTTTCAGCAGGTGCATTAGCAGGTGCATTATTTTCATTATCTTCCAGAGGTGGATACATTGGACAAGTCAACCAAAGCTGGTAAAAGGTCATCCTAGCTTTGTCTTAAATCTGGTTAACAGAGAGATTTGGATCCCAGAGCACTCCCAAAACTCA
Organism: Arizona elegans; assembly: GCA_022577455.1. Taxonomy (NCBI): domain Eukaryota; kingdom Metazoa; phylum Chordata; class Lepidosauria; order Squamata; family Colubridae; genus Arizona; species Arizona elegans. The sequence continues at coordinate 25,233,190 of JAKOOJ010000008.1, read as the reverse complement.
GCGCTTGCTCTTTCTGTAAAAGGTACTCCCACCTTGCTGGAATTAAAGCCCTTCACAAGGAATATAATGACCATCTTAGCAGCATTTATTTTCAAGGTATTATTCCCCATGGATCCCTTTACGGATTTAAATTGGTCCCTAAATGATTTATCACTCCATCAATGGTTTTATAATTAACAACAGACGTGCCCGTAGGAAAGTAGCATTGCTCTGGGATTTTTGTATGCCCGACATTACACAAACACAAGAAAGGGACAGAGCTTGTGGTGCCCGCAATTACTGATTAAGAGGGATTATGCTACTAAAAGAAAATATACTATTTGTATAACTGGCTTTTCCATTCTTTGATCCAGAATCTTTGAAAGGAAGTAATGAGCTGAGACAGCTGTAATGTTTTTGCTTTGAACTAAAGTTTATTTTCCAATATAAGATGTGGTACAGCTCCCCCTTGTGTTTTCTATTGTATTTGGATTACAAATCATTTTTGTTTAGAAATTTTAGTATGGAAATAAAGAGCATTATTTATTCAATCAAATTTTGTCTTATTGCTCACCACCCATTTTTATTAACATATCTGATGTTCATTCAGTAAAGAATGTTCAAAGCTAACTAAAACATAGCATTATCATTACATCTTGAATATTCCCATTTTATGTCTTGAAGCATGAGGCTCAACAGGAAAATCTCAAGATCGCTTTGATCAAAAAAAGCTTAAAAATAAGGAACTATTTTAGGGACTATTTTGTAATTTTTGGAGAAGTGGAGATAACAATTCTGAGTTCTCTACTGTAAAATTAAAAAAATAAAATCTTAAGTCTGATAGCTGATGATGAATTTTTATTGTTTGTATTTATTTTACTGTATTGTGTTGTCTTGAGGGTTATGGAAAGTAAAGCCATGTACACATGTAGCAAGAGTAAAGTAAGAAAGTCACACATTTAATTTGAGATTAACAAATACATACTGTAATAAATAAAGCTACTACTTCTAGTAATTTTCTTGACTACATTTATGTGTAGCAGGTGTTCCCATTTCTAAAGATACTAAAAGCCTTGGGAAAAAAAGACAAGCATTGTCTATTTTTGCATAAGAAAAATGGAAATGGCTGTCAACAAAATATATAATGTTCTTATTGTTACAAATATTGCTACCCTCTAGAAAATATTATTTAAAAGTATTTTTACTGATCCATACAGAAATGTAATATCCAGAATGTAAAGGGAAAAAAACAAATTATTTTCAACACAGCTATTAAAATAAGTATGTGCTACTTTGATTTTGCAGTTAAAATGCAGGCCCATGGGAGAAAATAACCAAGTGCCAACTCTGAGTACATTACAAAAAGAAACTGGCTGCATACTATAACTACAGTGAATTATCTCCAGCTGGCATGAGCTGGCATTTCTAATTGCAAGTTTAATATGCACACTGTGCTTACAAACTTCTTTGAGATCACATTTGGTGCTTATATATTGCAGAATATAATCTGTGTTACGAATGAAGGCAAATATTCTGTGTTTGCTCTAGAGGTTCTACATCTTATTAATAAAAACAACTGGAAAATCTCAGAAGAAATGGGATCCTGCTCATTAGAAATGATCAATTATCTCTTATTTCATCATCTATAGCATCCCCAGATAAGAGGCACTCTGCTCTACTTCTGTTCTAGTATTAAAGCATTGGGCCAGCAACTAGGACTGAGTTTTAATCTTGCCTTAAACATGAAAGCCAACTGGATGTCTTTGGGCCAGTCATTCCCTAGGAAGAAGGCAAACCAATTATTATTTTTGACAAGAAAGTGGCATGAATTAGTCCAATTAGTCACCAAGAATCAAAACGTATGGAAGGAAAAAAAGCAAACAAAATATTTGTAACACCTACTCAATTGTTTAATGAAGATGGTTTGAAAAAATGTAGATCAGCATATCTAGAAGGCAACTCAATAGGAAAAGCTGCACTAATGCAATCTATTGTGTTTTGAGCTGCTTTTAAAGAAAGTTTCAAACTCAAAAATCTCTATGGGCAGCAATAAAATGTGCATAAGAGACTCATGCTTCCTGAATGATGGCTGGAGCAGAAAATCATAAAGCTCCCTTGAAAAAAATGAATTGTTAAAAGTTATTTATTAATACTGTGCAACATCTGTTTATTATTTTTAAGCAAAGGCTTTTGATAGTATTAAGTATGAATTGAAATTCCTGCTTGGAAAAAAAACCCTGAAACCCAGATGGTTGTTACTTCCCAGAGACAGTATGTTCACTCAAGCTATTTCAAGCATAGTTTAATGCTAACTGTGCCAACAAGTGCAATCATAATAATCTTTTGAATTTTATACTTAATCATGAAATCAGAATAATTAAGGGATTGAAACCTAATTTTCTATTTAGAATAGTAAATTCAGATTTGAGTAAGTCTTTGAGTACAGGTATAACTCCACTATTTGCAAATACAGCTTTTCCGATTTATACTGGTAAAATCAATGCATGATTATAAGTAATTTTTTTTGCAATGCAACATTTACAACTTTTATTGTGTTGCGTTTAAATACAGTCAGGTTTCAAACACAATTATAGTGAACAGCTGCCAGTAATTCAACTTCAAAATTTGGTTCCCAGAACATTCTATAATAGTCATATTTTGCTTATGCTTTATATTCATGTAAACTAAATTTTCATTATTAAGCACTTCCACTTTTGCAATGGAAGTGTAAATAGGTAAGTGCAAATTGGTAGCTTCATCTCTTTAAACTTCTACAGTATGTACAAACTTTTTTGTGAGGCTTTTTAATTTGTTTTCCAGAGACAGTTATATAAGAAACAGGGAGACCACTGCTTTTGATATGTATATTTATTTGCTGGCCATTACATTAGCAGTCTTATCTTATAATAAATTAAATATATGTTTCTTTGGTAAATATTTGCACCTCAAGCATTTCTGATGTAAATATATCCTAAAGTACAGTCTCCAAATCACTCTTGCTTTCACACACATTTTATTTAGTTTTATTGTTTCTAAGGTCTTTCACAGGAAATTTTTTCACAGGAAAAAAAAAAAACCCAAGGTTTTCTTTTCTGCTTGAACCAACACAAACCTATGTTCTTATACAGTTCAATAGATGAATCAAGCCTCCCCCAAATTATAAGATGGCTACTTTGTCATATGAAAGAAACCTTTGCATTTGAATGCCTCTATTAGTAAAAAAAACCTCAAATATCTTTACAGCAAGCAGCGAAGGAGTAGAAACTCTAATTGAAAATCTGCCCTAAAGGTAAAGGTACTCCTAGCAAATATGTGCTAGTCGTTCCCAACTCTAGAGGGCAGTGCTCATCTCCGTTTCAAAGCTGAAGACGCAGCGCTGTCTGAAGATGTCTCTATGGTCATGTGGCCGGTATGACTAAACGCCAAAGGCCCACGGAATACTGTTACCTTCCCACCAAAGGTCCCTATTTTTCTACTTGCATTTTTTACGTGATTTCGAACTGCTAGGTTGGAAGAAACTGGGACAAGTAACCAGAGCTCACCCCGTTATATGGCACTAGGGATTCGAACCGCTGAACTGCTGACCTTTCGATTGCAAGCTCAGCATCTTAGCCACTGAGCCACCGTGTCCCTTTTAAATTTGCCTTAGGTGCAGGTTCATCATGTTTCAATTTCAAAACGAACGTCTAAACTAATTAAACTGGTCACTAGATGTGTTAATCATGGAGAGATAGGGAGGGGAACTTAAATTACAAGACGCACCTGCCTTTGTGATAGGAGATTATTTACAGGTATTTATCACATGGCACATTCACATCACATTTTGGTAAAAAAAACACAGATAAAAATACAACATACAAAATATAAAATGTGATAGGGAAGCCCCGACGAAATACAGGTAGTCCTCGACTTACAACAGTTCACTTAGTGACCGAAGTTACAACTGTAAAAAGTTATGACCATTTATCACATTTATTACCTTTTATTTAGCAGCAACCCCAGGGTCACCTGATTTACAATTGGATGTTTGAGAGCCTTGGTGGCGCAGCAGACTAAAGTGCTGTTAAGTAACACCAACTTGCAATTACTGCAAGTTCGAATCTCACCAAGCTCAAGATTGACTCAGCCTTCCATCCTTCCGAGGTAGGTAAAATGAGGACCCGGTTTGTGGGGGCAATAAGCTGACTTTGTATCAAAAAAGAACACCGCTTGGGGGGAGCCGAAAGCCCTACTAAGCAGGTATATACAAAAGTATGAAGGCTATTGCTTAACGCAGCGGTTCTCAACCTGGGGGTCACGACCCCTTTGGGGGTCGAACGGCCATTTCACAGGGGTCGCCAAAGCCCTCTCTCCCCCCCCCCACGCCTTCACTCACCCTCACCCTCTGTTAGATCGCCCGGTCGCTGTTCGCTTACCCCGCCCACTCCCAATCTATTGCTGTCTCCCAGCTGGTGGCTAGAGGGGAAAAAAACTTTAAATTCTTGCCGCGGGGCTTCCAAGAGCTAGCTGCAAAGAGGTAAATTCCTGGAGCAAGTTTTTTTCCCCCTATCTATGCTGAAAAAGGGAAATTGAAAGTAAGCAGGCTGCAACGTGACAAAATGAGGCAGAGAGATTTCTTTTTCTTTTTCCTCACCAAAAAAGGTAAGTGCAACACTGCAAACAATGGGAAATTTAGGGCAAAAGAGGAGAGTTCCAAGATTTTAAAACACAAAAGAAAAAAAGCTCTATTTAACTAGGGAATTGTAATAATTGAGATACTATTAATTGGTTAAGTTGTGGTTTGGAGGAATATATGGGGGAAATTATTTGGTTTATTATTATTGGTAAATATAATTAATTGATTTGTAAGAAATTGGATTGCATGGAAATAATTGGAATATTCATGTTCATATTAATTAATATACAAAAAAGATAGTTATATAACTAATTGATTTATATTAAAATGTTGAATTTGTATTAAACAACTGTATTATATAATTAACCAATGTGAGGATGGATATAAAAATAGATGACAATGCGAAGGGGTATAATATAGAATAGAAGGGAAAAATTGAATTTGATTAAGATTAGAGATGAGGATGAAGGGTAATATTGTTTTTTTAAAAAAATAGATGAGGAATAAATATGGTAAAAAGGAAATATAGAAATTGTAAATTTAATTGAAATGACTAAATACTGTGTTGGAAGAAATATCCTTCTGGGTTCTGCTCCAAGCGGGGAAAAAGACACTGGAAACATGGAGACTGCTTGGAAAGATGGTTTAATGTTGGACAGGATCACATGGCTTGATGGGGCCCATTGTGTTAGTTTCTGTTGCTATTGTGTTGCAAATGTCCTTTGACAAAGGATTGAGTTTCTGCCTCTGGCCCATTAACAAAGGGTGGGGGGCAGGAAGGTGGGAGCTGCTTTGTCTGTAAAATATGCTTCTCCATTTCTCATACAGGTAGGGAAATATAATATTCTGCCTTTTTAATATTTCCCAAAATATTTCATTCTTCTAGGAAAAGGGTGGGTGCTAACCTCCTACAACTGTTTAAATTTGTGAACCGGCCAAATACTCTGTTCAAAGAAAATACGTTGTATGTTTGTATGTGTGTTTCTAATTATTGCTATTTATTGCTATTTGTTCTCTTTTATTCTTTAAAGTTTAACAATGCATTCTTTATCTTAATATCTTAATATTTGTTTGGCTTTCTTCCCTTTCATCTTTTTTATTGTACAGCAATCTTTCTCCTCAAACCTCTGTCTTTTCTTTCTTTCTTACTTTCTCTTCCCCCCTCTTCTTCTTCTCCCTACTTCCTCTTTCTCTTTCTCCTCCTCTCTTCCTCCCTCTCTTACCTTCACTCCTACTCTAATTTCCCTTCCCTTCCTTCATCCCTCTCTATTGCTGTATCCTTTTATGCATATGGACTACTCAGAGGGCTGAAAAAGTTATTTTTGACCAGTCCTCGAACTTACAACTGTCCTCACAATTTAAGTATTTGCGCTATCTTGTCACCATGGTGAAGAGAAGCAGTTGTGAAATGAGTGACACGGTTGTTAAGAATGCTACAATGGGCATAAATGATGACCAGTCATAACTGCGAAAACTGGTCATAAGTGTGAGGACCTGTCAGAAATCACATTTTTCAGCCCTCTGGGTAGTCCTTTTGTGCACAGGGACTACTCAGAGGGCTGAAAAAGTTATTTTTCACTGGTCCTCGCAGTTTTGATCAGTCCTTGAATTTACGACTGTCCTCACATTTTACGTTTTTTGCCCTATCTTATACCATGTTGAAGAGAAGCAGTTGTGAAATGAGTGACATGGTTGTTAAGAATGCTGCACAGGCATAAATGTGAGGATGGTCATAAGTGTGAGGACCAGTCAAAAGTGCGAGGACCTGTCAGAAATGACTTTTTTCAGCCCTCTGAGTAGTCCCTATACATATAGCCATGGCCACCCGGTCACATGACCAGCTAGCCACGCTCACCCAGTCACATGACCTCCAAGCCACGCCCACAAAATAAGCCACGCCTCACAGATCCGGTAGTAAAAAAAATTAGAACCCACCCCTAGTTGGGGGTCACCACAACATGAGGAACTGTATTAAAGGGTCGCGGCATTAGGAAGGTTGAGAACCACTGGCTTAACGCATTGTAAGCTGCCCTGAGTCTCCGGAGAAGGGCGGCATATAAATCGAACCAATAAATAAATAAACTGGTTCACATCCCGGGATCATGTTCTGCAACCCCCTGACACGCAAAGTCAATGGGGAAACCAAGTTCACTTAACAACCGTGTCACCAAGCGATTCATTTAACAAACGTGGCAAGAAAAGTCGTACAATGGGGCAAGCCGCGCTTAACAAATTTCTCACTTAAGAACATAAATTTTGGGCTCAATTGCCATAAGTTGAGGAGTACCTGTACTGTACATGTACATTTTGGACTGACGGCTTCAGAACGATATCTTGCCGATAAGAGCACGAAAAGTGCGGGTCTGCCTAACTCCTTGGGCATCATCGTGGAGAAAGAGAGCCGACTCTGCATCCCGGGAAAGCCAAATGAAAAACCGTGACCCCTCTTTCTCCCCCCCCCTCCCCCAAGCACGCCTCGATGATCTCGCCAACCGCTCTGGGGATCGCCGTCCAATCCGCAAAATGGAGAAGTCCTCCACTGCACAGGAAATGGGAGGGGGAGGGGGAAGGATTTTCTTCCGTTCTAGCCTTTCTCGGTGGTTCTTCCGAAGATCTCAAAACGTCACCTCCGGTTGAGGTTTTTTTTTTTTTTTCCCCTAAGGGCCCTGGAGCCAATCGCGGCGTCCTCTGGCCCGAATTCTCCGCCCCCTTTTCTCCAACCAGTACTGAGTTGCCGTCCTGAGGCAAACGGGGCTCGCTCCCTCCTTCGGGTTGTATGCGTCTCTCGCTCGCTCTTTCTCCTTCTTCACCCCCGCCCCCCCCTTTCTGTCCACCGCCAGACGCCGACGTAGCAGAAAGAAAAAGAGATGGCGACGGCAGCGGCAAAGGAAGCCGCGGCGGGAAGAGCGCGAGGCACCCGCAAGGTTAAGGCGACGTCGCGAGGGCGCCGTCTCGAGCTGTAACCGTCCTTTCCCCTTAGGACGCCCCCCCTCCTCCCTCCCCCGTCCCGTTGCTTCAACCCGCCAGAAAGGCAGCTCCGACTCCCTTCCTCTTCCGAGCGCCTCTCAGCCTGGCCAGGGGCGACGCCGGCCTCTCGAGTGGAGCTTCCATTCCTTCGCTATTATGCTGGTACGTCTCGGGAGCCCCGGCCGCCCGAGACAGATGCTGAAACCCCTTCAGGCTCCGGCCGCCGTTTCTGCCTGCTAGGACGGCGCCTGGCCAGGACGCCGGGTTGGCTCTCCGGCCATGTATTTCCTCAGCGGCTGGCCCAAGAGACTGCTCTGCCCAATAGAGGCTCAGGAGCCCCCGCTCGGGATCCAGGCCGACCCGCAAAGGACTTTGTTCGCCGTGTTGTCACCGTCCCAGCTCAGCATCTGGTACAACAGGGTGAGTAGAGTTGTCACCCTATAATCGCCCTGCCTATTTTTTGGCTACCGTCTCCTCCCTTGGTTTTGTTTTTTTTTCCCCACCCGGCCAGATTGCTCCATACCTGACTTTGGCCTCTTCCCCCTCTCGTTTTTGAATGGTAAGGAAGAATCGGGTATATGTGTATGTTGTGTATGTATGTGCCGGTATATATACCGGTATATGTGTATTTAAACATATGTATGCGTGTGTGTGTGTAGACATAGATATCTACATCTGTCTGTCTCTAGATGTACCCTTATATATGTGTATCTGTATGTATATCTATCTTATCTTTAATCTATAACTGTCTGTCAGTCTATCTAATCTATCGATCCCTCCCTCCTTTATTGGGATGTGATGCTGAATTGGGACATACTTTGAAAGGCTCAAACAAAACTTGTGGCTTTGCTTTGTGGTATAGCTAATGCTGAACATGTGTGTTAATGTTATCCTTTTAAATGTGGGTACTTTGCCTCTTCTCTTAACTCTTCAGATTGACAGCATAGTTGAGATGTATTTTTAGTCACTTAATGGACTCTAGATGTGTCGGAAACCTTTTTAAGTAAGGGATGCTTACTTAAAAAGAAAGGACTTGTTTTGCAGATCAGTTCTGTTGTATCCTAGGAATTTTTAAAAAATTTCTTTTGAACTTTATTTGGCATTTCTTAATCTCAATTCCAAACCTGCCTTCAGGTACATACAGATAGTCCTCAATTTAAATTTGCTAAGGAATCATTTGTTCAGTTAGCTGTGCCCCATTTTATGACCTTTTTTGTCACAGTTGTTAAATGAATCACTGCAATTGTTAAATAAGTAACATGGTTGTTAAGTGAATCTGGCTTCTCTATTGACTTTGCTTGTCAGAGATCACAAAAGATAATTACATGACCCTGGAAAACTGCAACCATCATAAATACATGCCAGTTGCCAAGCATCTAAATTTTGATCACATGACCAAGGGGATGCTACAGTGGTCATAAGTATGAAAAATGGTCATAAGTCATTTTTTCCAGCACTGTTGTAACTTCAAATGGTCACTAACTGAATGGTTGTAAGTTGAGGACTACCTGTAGTTGTAGTGGCTTGGGCATAGGGGAAAAATATAATTCCAAGAAGCTGTTCACCACTTTTAAAAGGAGTAATAGAACTGCATTCTCAATATTTTCTTAATTTATATCTACATTTTAGGCATATTCCTCTTGAATATCCATTTTGTATACATGTGATAATTATGAAAGGCATTTAAGTTAGCATCTGAAATTTTCATAAATTTGAGTTTATTTCATATATTTCTTATTTCGTTGGATATCCAATTCCATGGAAAAGGAGTAGGATGTGCTTTTTATGTAAATTATATAGAGGCGTATTTAGAAAGAACCAGTAACTAACAGTAATGATGAAGCTAATTCAGAGGGTTTAAACTGTGTAAGAGTGAAGTATCTTTCAATAACAACTTAGTAATGATATTTCTGACACAGTATAAGTGCTGTATACTCAATTACTATATACACCATATGGTGCCCATTCCTTAACAAATATTTCTGTAACTGAAGTTTTTAATATCTTGTAATGTCCCATCAATCTGTTAGTCTAAATTTAGCATCGACACATTGATTTTATAAAGTCCAGAAAGGAAGTTGAATTTTAGTTGTTCCATATGCCTTAGTTTATAATTCACTTGATATCTATGATGCAACATTGTATTGCAATGGCAGTCTGTTAGTTCTGTAGTAATATCTTTGTGAGCATTGGTTTCAAAAGAGTCAAGTTAGTGTAAGTCTACAATTCCGTGCAAAGTTATCATTCAAAATAGTAATATTAAACATGTTTATAATACTACTACATATGATTGTATTAGAGTGTCATCTGCTTGGGACAAAGCAATGTGTTTTTATATGAGATCTGATGTTCTATAGAAAACATAATACTGGAAGGAAATTCAGAAAACAGTGATTAAAATTAAAATGATTGGAGAACCTTCTCTTGGGATTTCTTAATTTACAAAAAAAAAGTAGAGGGGGAGTAATAAAGAAGAAATTTAAAAAGTGAATATGAAAAAAGAATATCAGGTATAAGACTAGAACTGAAGAATAGTGAATCAAATGCAATGGAAGATATAGGACAGTGATAGTTAACCTTTTTGCCATCATGTGCCAAAAGTAGGGGGGAGTGCAGGGGGTCGAGCGCACGTGTGCCAACACCCATAATTCAGTGTGCCTGCCCCCCCGTGCATGCACGCACGCTCCCCCCGCTTATGGCATGGTGGGCCCAGTAGGCCTGTTTTTTTGCCCTCCCCAGGCTCCAGAGGCTTTCTAGGAGCCTGGGGAGGGCAAAAACAGCCTTCCCCACTTCCCCAGAGGCCAGAAACTGCCCGTTTCCTGATTTCCGGTGGACCCAAAAGGCCCAAAAATCAGTTGGCTGACATACGCATGCATGCTGGAGCTGAGCTAGGGTAATGCTCGCGTGCCCACAGATATGGCTCGGTGTGCCATCTGTGGCACTCGTGCCATAGGTTCGCCATCACGGATATAGGATGAAAAAGAAAATATATAATTACCTACAGTTCATTTTCTCAATGCATATTAATCATCTACATGGCGTTAAACAATTTAGAATGCAGTTCTACATATACTTACATGAGAATAAACACTGAGCTAAATACCAGAATATCAAGTTTTAAATGAACAAGGATAGAATTATGCCATTACATACTAGCCTTTGGATAGCTGTTAGTTATAAAAGATGAATATAATTTATTTTTGTTTATAATTTATCATTTATCCTTCCATTTTTCTGGTGAGGAGAGCAAGTTTATAATCCATTTGCAAACATGTTAAAAATTATCTACTATATATAAGGGCCTTTGATGATGTAATAAGATTGTTCTTATTTTCTTCTATCCAGTGTAATACTGTGCTTATGATTAGGTTCTTTATGCAAATATAAAAAGCCTTTGATATCTTCAATCTTGTTCTAGTATTTCACATATGCATAATTTTGTAGACGTTTTCTGTATTTTATATGCCCAAATCCCAATAGTTTTGAATATATTACTGACCTTTATTTTGCTGCTCATCCTGTCCTAATGACTTCACATGAAGTTGTGAATTCTCCTTTGATAGAATCTTCAAATAGAAGTTGGATGGTTATTGTCAGAGTTGCTGTAATAGTCTGTTTTGAGATGGTGTTGGATTAGATGACAACTAAGGCTCTTTCCAGCTCTGATTCTATGAGTAGATTACCATCTTGTAGAGATAAATATTTTTTAGAAAATGCCTAGTTTTATACATGTGTCTATAATCATCAGTAGTATCAGTAATTATTTGTAATGTGTGTTTTGTAAGTGGCATCAAAATTGTAAATAATTTTCAATATTAATAAGCATTGCTGGGAAGCTAATTTTTTTCAATCTCTGCTATCAGATTAGACATTTCCCTTTTTAATTGCAATTGGGATGTTATTAACAATGTGAGCTACTTTATGTATATGCTTTGTTATATCCACGAAATAAAATATCACTGAAATGAGTTTGATCGAGGTTTCTGCCATTAAAGTAAGACATGGAAGCAATATTTAATAATGATTTATTCCCTCTACAGCCAGTTCTGTTCTGTATAATGGAGGGACCTTTTGAACAGTTTGTGGGGTAGAAGGGTTGCAGTAAAAAAAAAAAAAAAACAATTCAATGGAACATCTAAGAAGTTGGACTAGAAACCAGGAAAATGCATTTTAATCCTCCCTTAGGCATGGGAGATGACTGGGTGACATTGATCCAGTCGCTATCTTTTAGCTCAACCCACCTCACAGGACTGTTGTGGAGAAAAGAGGATGCGGGCCCATTACATATGGACACTGCCTTGAGTTGTGGGATTTAAACAATTGAAAAGAGGAATCTTTTCCATTTCTATTGCTAACAATGTTCTCTACTGAATCAATGTATACTATCAACAGTATAATTCCAGTTTGTAGCAACCATTTGCAAACACATTTTCACTTGTAAATTGCAGTCCAATTTTACATTTCTAATATGTAAAGCTCTTTTTTCTAACATCATGAATATATACACAATTTTGGATGGATGAAGAATTGGGTAACCTTTGCATTTTTTGGAAAAAGACAATAAGATTATGACTCTATTAAAATCTAAAGCAGTAGAGGGAAAGGAATAGGGTCAGTGCAGGAGTTAAATTAAGATATTTAATATGACTCCATAGTTGTACTAAATAAAGTGGCCAGCATCAGAGAACTGTTAACAAATCACTAAATATTGTTGTGCTAAATAAGCATGGCATGTGACCATTTTTTTGAAGTCAAGGTACTGAGGCTAAAGATAATTTAGCAGAATGGTTCTAAATTGTATGAGTCATAACTACAAATATGCAGAAGATATGAAAAGCTTGTTAATAATTAGTAGCATCTTCAGTTAATTATAGCTGTTAGAGGAAAAAGTTTGTTTGTTAGGCTTATTGTCTATTCCATCTTTCCTTCAGAAGTTTATGTCTGTTTCAGCCTGCTCCATTCCAAGTTATTTCAGAAGTAACTCCCATAATGGAACAAACAGTTTAGTGAGCTTGTAGGCCCTACACCTGTCTATATTTTAATTAATTGCTGCTGCTAAGACACTAAGTCATGTATGGGATAAGGCAAGCGTCCCTTCATTCATGATTCTTACATAGTTACAGTTTAGAGCTAGTCAGTACAGGGATCACATTGGGATTTGTGAACCTATCTGCATGACTTTCAAAGTTCCTCCACTTTACCAAGGGTTTTACAGTTGTTTCCCTCAGGATTTCTATAGTGAGAAGATCTCTTCCTCAGAGCATACCTGTTTCTGGGATGCTGGTGGTTAAGGCTACTAATTCCAAAGCTGTGGCTAAATAGGACAGCTGTTATCGCATTTAGAGACTAAGGGAAGGTCGTTTCAGGTGGCAGGTTGTAGCTGCTTTCATTGTACCTTAAACTTTGTAGAGTTAAACATTGTAGAGTTTTAACAATTTAAAACTCTAGTTCAGCAGGGCCAGAGTTAGGAAAAAAATATGAATTCTTACAATCTGTATGTCATCCTACTGAAGACAGTTGGATTTGAAAATTATAGATATTAAAACAGGATCCTGAAAGGTCCTGTTCATCTTACATAATTATTTTCTTACCGACAAAAACCATTCCCTACTTTCCATCTTTCCCAATTATGGATTATTAATAACTTAAGCTTTTCTTCCATTTTCATTGAATTATGCTAAGTGGAAAAAGGACTTTCTGTACATCTGTGCAGTCTAGTAGTTTCACAAGTCCCTTCATAGCACATTTTCCATTTTTTCAATGTTTCAGATACACTATCAATGTTCATGAAATCTATACCATCCAGGGGGTATTGCAAGATTGATCCAGGGTTTATTATGAACTGTTAACATGTTAAGGCCCCCCAGGAGTGCTGAGCTGACGTTCCATTGAACAAAACTGTTCTATTACATTTTTCCTAAATATTTAGAATAGTACCCATTAGCTTCTGATAATTGTTCATGTCAGTACTTTTCTGTGAGCTGTCTTCTGAACATCTCTGTGAGGATTTCCAGTTTAACCAGGAAACAAACCATTGCAAGAAAAAACATTTGGGACACACATAAGAAACCCAGGCAATTTGCCTCATATTGTCTAGCAAAAATGCCCACCATAGCAATAAGAAACAAAGTGGGCATGTAAACACACATATTTCAGCAACATTTAGAAGACCAAATATTCTCTTGTATTGGTTAGAGCCATTCCTGTGTATTCTCTGCTACATCTAGCTTTTTTTTTTCCTGAAGGCCATTTGCTAAATATATGTTGCACATATACACATAAATCAAGAAAAACAAGGTAGGGTGATAGCATCAGAGGAAACACCTCCTATATTCAAGTGCTTTATAAGCTCTTTATCTTTGTGATTTTCAAAAATCCAGTGTGAGCTTGAATTTTTTAAATTGATGCATAAGAATTGGTTGACATATAACATATGATTATATAGGCAGTTTGTTCGTATGCTTATTACAGTGCTCTGCTATCACTCTGTAATTTCCTATCATTGACAATGCATATTTAATGAGCTGTACTATACAATGCATGGAACAAAAAATAAGGAATATTTCTGAAAAATTCATTTGAAAGCAAATTGTGATAGTTTTGTGTAGCAAATGGAGACAAGGCTTGCACTGTGTCATCATTACTTTTACAAATGCTTGAAAGTCCTTTAACCCACTGAGTTGAGATGATACGCAACATTTAGAATCAGCAGGATAGCCTTTAGAATCCAGTAAATGAACTACAAATAGGTAAAATAGGATTGCTTCTAAATATACTGAAACCAAATTGTTAATTGCAGTCATTATGTCACTTTTTCTGATACATGACTACACTTAAATATTTTCATATTTTGAGTTGTCAATTAAAGAATTTGTTTTAAAAGTGTGAAGTACTTTTGGCATATCTTTCAGCAAGGTCAGAAGACTGAACATTTAGTCATCTTTTAAACACCAGTTAGTATTTATAATTGGTAATAATATGCATCAGTGCTTTGTGACATTTTATTTCAAATGTTTAAGCTCTTGTGAAAATAATGAGAAAAAGTGAAATGCACTTGAAATGATAATGCATAAGGAAAACTTAAATTTTGACTTTGGGGAAAAAAAGTCTTCTTTGATATCAGGATGTAAAGCAAACGAATAAACCAAGAATGTCTGAAAGAACTGAAATAATTCTTCTGACGAGATGAAGATAGCAATGTTGATTTGAGATAGGAGTTTGTTTATTATTGGTAGAAGAATAGTTCCAAAATGTTCTATCTTCTGTGGAAGCATTTTTGAAATAGCTTGTCAGCCCTAGTCTTGACATGGTCAACTTCTTTTGTGCTTTCTCCTTGCTATTCTCTTCCATTTTCTTGAATTCTAAGTTATTTTACCAGTATATAAAATAAGATTATTTTCAGTGGAATTTTCTATGAGGTAAATATTTATAGACTTCTATGTAAATAAATACTACATCCATAAAAATATTTTCTTCCTCTTTTGATATGCAGTGAAATCTTCTTTAGAAGTATGTGAACGTAAGACATATTTATAATAAATTTAAGTCTTGATTATTTAATTTATTTAAATAATTTATTTATTTAATTTATTTATTTAACTCTTGATCCTATCTTCTGAAAGGGAAACATTTTAAAATTAATGAATGATTATGGGTCTTGCTAGTGCCTGTCTGAAACAAAACAAGATAATTTTATTGTTTTAGCATGTTATTTATTTGAAGTAAGCTTACATGCCTAGACTAGCTACTGTGCTTGCTTCCATACAATTGTCAGTTTTCCTTGTGGGAAAAAAGTAGGACTTCTTTTCATTGAGTCTAAGATATTTAAAAGTACTTATTATTTAAAAGATTTATATGAGTATCCATCTTAAGCCAATTTGGGCAGCTTATAACAATCATAAAACCAATGAATAAAGCAATCATAAAAACAATTAAACCTGTACCTTAATTGTCCCTCAGCCACCCTCCTCCCATGCATCTCAGTAAAAAGCCAGGTGTTGATGGCCTTCTGAAAGGTTAGAATGGTGGGGGCCTGTTGAATTGCCAGGAAGGGTGTTCCACAAGGTAAGAGCAGCCATAGAAAAGGCACACTTCAAAGTTTCCTGCCAAATGGGAAGGTTTCTGGGAGTATGTCTACCCTACCTAATGTAGTGGGATGGGTGGGTATTCTTCCTGAAAGGCAGTCCTTCAAATAACCAAAATATGAACTTAATGTTTAACAGAATCCTTAAATAGAACCTCTTAAATGTACAAATATTACTTTCAGTATAGAAAGTTTCTGTAATTATGAATAAACTGTTTAAAACTATTTATAAAAGCAGGTATGTCCCCAGCATAAGTACCATATGTATTTTAGTAAGTGGTTCTTTTCATAGGGTCCTTATAAGATTATTTACGGTAATTCTTTTTGTTAATTTCATATGGCAAAATATATTTCCATAGTAATACTGATAAATAATCTGAGAAAGAGAGTGGAGTAGGTCTCCTTTTATATAATTTATACAATATTTCTGAGCTAAATGCAGGATGAGATAAAAGAAATTATATGTAAAATAGTTTTGAAAGATAAGACAATTTTAATGTTAGAATTCAAGTTAGAATTTTACTATAATTTCTATTGAAGGAGAAAATAGTGAAATGAAGTACAAGTATTTCTGATTAGGAGGAAGTCATTACAGTAGTACAGGCAGTAAACACTGCTCTTCTTAAGTGCTGCAGCTCTCTGTTCCCATTATGCTGCTTTCCTCAGCAGCTTATCTTCTGGAACAAGTTGCCATTAGTTACTGCTAAATGTTATAGGCAAGGTTGTGCTTTAAACTCTATATCAGCCTTTCCCAATTGGTGCCTTCCAGGTGTTTTGGATTATAGCAACCATTGTTCTTGACTGCAGGCCTTAAATGGCAATGGAAGTAGAGGAAATGGAAATTGTAATTCAAAACAAGTGGAGGGGCACCAGATTGAAACAGTTTGAAGTAATATTATTGCAACAGCACATGCCAGAATACCAGTATCTTAATATTCCATATCTTCATTTTAAGATATGACTTTTCAGCTGAATTCCTATCATTATTGAAATGTATTTGAAGCATAAAGATAAGGAGGTTAATGTATTTATGATGTGCTGGTATATTATAGTACTTTGGGGCTGCTTTGGGCTTGACAGAGTTTAAAAACTAATTTTTTTCACACTGTTAAATTTCATCGGTTACAGTAAGAATGTATATTTATTATTTATTTTATTTATGGTCCAAATCCAATGGACTCTGGACACTGTATAAAAATATAAAACAAAACATAAACATGGCTAAAAACATTGAATCAGATGGACGGCTCCAACTAAAATGATGTAATAAACAAAATCTACATAATAGGGACCTTAAACAAATAATAAACATCGCCCCCAGATCTGCAACCAAAGCCAGGTTTTCAAGCTCTCCAGACTTGTACAAGAAAAGGAAAAGATAAGGTCACCCTTATCTCTGACGGAATGCTGTTCCAGAAGGTGGAGCCAAAAGCAGTTTTTCAGATATCCATTTAAAAGATTAAACATGCAGATATTAATCAGATTATTCATTTGAATATACTAGAAACCAAGCATTACAATAAAATTAATAAGTAGTAGAATTTATAATCATAGCTTTTCTATCTATTGATTGTGGATCTGTGATGGAAATACACCACATATATCACTGCTAGCCTTGTTTAGAAAAATAGCATTGAAAAACCATAAATCTATCCAGATGTCAAAAAAGAGTACAATTATTTGAAAAGTAAATTATTCAAGACATTATTGTTTTGTAATAAAAGCAAGTTCTTAAATGGTACTCTATTTTTATTTAGATATTCATAAATGAAAAAAACCCATAGTTTTGGCATACATATTATATTTGTTTTACAATCTTTTAATATACTCCTGGGACCCATCAAATTGATTCTAGAAGTATGTTATTTATACTATAGGGAATTTATAAATTAGCATCTTGGTGAAGCATCAGCTTACTTCCCAATGTTTCTAGTCTCTAGTATAGATCTGAAACTTTGCACTGTAAATGATGGAAATCAAACACTATTATAAAACAAATTCCTGAACAAATGCTCAGTCATTTGTTAAAATAAACATTTCTGAGCAAAAGAGAATGTTCTGATCTTTCCAAGCCTGAGAATTGTGATGCAACATTAGTTTTTATTAATACATTGCTCACTTTGGAATAATTAACTATCTAAATTGAACCATTTTGAATGATAGCTCTACATCTTGAATAAACGTTTGAAACTAGTAATAGTGCATGAGCCATATTTTTAAAGCAGAACATTTTAAGGCATCATGCTTAATTTATTACTTGTCAAGTAAGTAAGATTATATTGTGGTTTTGAAATAAGGAAGTCTTAGATTTTCCTAGCCACAATTCTTAATTAGTTTGCTAAGAGGGAGCTTCTTAAACATGTTAATATATGCTTTTGTTATTAAGCGTTGAATTTAGGTATAAAACAACATTTTAGAAAATATAAATAATGATTTTTACAGTTCTACTATAGTCTTCTTTAAAAAGAATTAGATAGGTTTCAGGGGTGGGTTCTACTTTACTACTGGTTCGCATTGTGCCCGCACGCTCGCTTCGCTCGTGTGCGTACTCTTCTGCGCATGCGCAGATGATTTATGATGATGTCCGGGTCAGTGGGCGGAGCCTCCGACCGGTTTTACTACCGCTTCTTCCTAACTGGGGGCAACCCACCACTGATAGGTATGCTATCACTTAAAGTGTTTAAATCTGTTTGAAAGAATTGAATTTATGAAAGTAATAGCTAGTAGATTTAACGTTTTTAAAAGGATAACATTGAAATATAAAAGAATGTAACTGTGTACTATCTCTCTTCCTATCCCAGCCCAGTGTGCTAATTGTAAGCTACAAAGAAACACTAAAAGCTGTGTCGCAATTTGGACATTATGACCAAGCTGAATGGAAGCCTGACAGTACCACAATAGCTGTTTCGGTAAGTAAAGAACCTTGTATAGAGAGATTTGATGATTCTAATAGACATTTCACATAACGTTTTATTGAAATGGATAGAAAATTAAAAAGTAAATTTAAAATGTAGACTGAGTTGGTATCTATATTTTTCATCTATATTTTTTGTTTAAGCAACCATGATCTGAAAGTTAGGTGCCATCTCTTTAAGCTGTCATCAGTTAGGGCTATTACACAAGGCTATCACAAGTCCTTTGGGCTCTCTTTTTTGTCTTTCCATCAAGTATGTTGGATAAAAAATTCAGTGTCCTATGATTCCAGAAACAATTTACATCTGAATTTGGGGTTGCATTATGCTTCATAAAACCATACTTCTTCATAAAGACATACATTCTGAATTGTTAGTATCTCATTCAAACATGTATTCACATCTTTAAATTGTATTAATCTTTGTAATATATTAAACACAAATACAGCAGTAGTAGGACAGCCTCTTAGAGGTGAAACATGCTTACTTCATTTTCTGTTAAGATTTGAAACTCTTTATTTTAATTCTTTAATATATTCCTGTAATTTGTCAGTGCAATCTTAAGGTTCTCTGAATGATGCACAGGGAGATTGTGAGGTCATAGTTATCCTCCATTGTTTACTTGCTTGATTGGCTAATTTTATTCAGAATCAGAGTTGGCCATTAGCTGGTTTTTTACTCATTACATTCCAAAGCACTATTTTAAGGCAGTTTTTATTTGTATATATTTGTGTCAAAGTTGTGAAAACATTTAATTTTTTTTAAGAATGGCAAGATTAGGTTTGGATTGCTTAAAAAAACTGATATCATTCTTCTGGGTTGCTGTAGCTTTCCATAATGACAATTGCTATTTTTTGGAAGAATCTATATCTAAACCTATATCTGTTTACTTATACAAATTCCAATGAAAGTTAGTGGTAACTTCTTAAAATTATATAACTGAATATAAAATAATAACAAGTTGGAATAATAATTGTTACAGAAAAATGTAGGTTAAATATGTCAAAGTCAGCCTTTTTCGTGTCAGTATATACAGAACTGAACCTTGTAACAGTATCAACTTGTATGGCAAATGGAACTCAAGAATGTGCATCTATGCTGATATCAGGTTGATACTTCTACTACATAGTGTTGTCTTACACTTTCTTGTAGCATGACATAGCAAATGAATAAATTATTTAAAGACAGATAATGGTAAAGAATGCAAAATTAAATAGACAGTGCTATCTTGTTCCTTTTGTTTCTTTCAAACACTGAATTTAATTAGAACATAATCTGGAAATTGTAATACATACTTAGATATATAAATAAATCTGTCTATCTTTGGATTTATACTAGTTTTGCTGCAAATATTGAAGAAAGTATTACTAGGAGCAGCTGTGGAAATATGCTTTCCTTCTCCATCATATTCTTAACTGAAAAACAGGAAATCATGCTTGGAAAGAAACCTGAAACCTTTATATTTTTTTCTCCCTCTATCTTTGAGAAATATATTAAATTATTTAATTTAAGGAATCTAGTAAACATTCTTTTAATGCCTATTTTTGATTTAGAGTCCATTTTAATTTAAATTTTGGGGAAAATGCTTATTAGTATTGTGGGCAGTTACCCATCAAATGGGGAGGTTGGGATTAAATAAATAAAACAACATACTGAAACTAAAAAATGAAAATTCAAAAATCAGGTGTTCAAACTGTGATATTGTGTTCCCTCCCTCCCTCCCTCTCTCTTTCTGTCTTAAGGTTTTCTTAAACTTTTTTTTGCCATTAATTTGGCTAAAATATAAAACTAAAATATAAAACTTCTTCTCACAATAGAGGTGAAAATCTTTTCATTAAGAAAACAAATGATTATTCCCCATTAAGTCAGAATTAAGATTGCTTGAATATTGGGGAAAATTAATAAAGTCCATAGGAGTTTAGGGTTAAGTATATGGGCAGCAAACTAAATTAGTCATGTGTGTGAACACACACACACACACACACGTTCAACAGTATTAAAAGAAAGAATGTGCTTGATTTATGCTGGTCAGTGAACATAATAAAGTTTGATTTGATTTGACTTACAAGTAGACCTTGAGTTATGATCACAATTGACACTGGAACTACTGTCATCAGTTGGTATGGTCATATAGCGAGTTGTTACATAATCACAGACTTATGACAGCAATCCTGTTGCTTCGCATTGTAGTCATTAACTGAGAATTGTGGATCATTAAGCGAGTATCCATCCCAATCAAACTATTCTGGGCTTGGTCCCTCAGCTTTTCCACTAAATGTTTTAGTACACATGGCTCCCTAGCCTCGCCCAATAGGAAGATGCAAATAAGAATGCCAGCCAATGGGGGAGTCTGGAGGTAATTTCACCCAATGGGAAAGTATCATTAGCTCAGGGAACATTTGCAGAGATAAGGAGGAGATAGGCAGGTGAGGGAAATGAAGGGCCCTTGCGGTTATAAGTTTGGGTGAACCACCGGGCCTTAATTATGAACACATAACCATAGGATTACATGGGGGCATTGCAATGGCTATAATTTTGGGCATGGATGATAGTCTCTTCATTCAGTGCTGTCATAATTTCAAATGGCCACAGAAAAAATGGTTGTAGTTGAGGACTACCTGTTTTCATTTTCCCCCCTGAGTATAACATTCCATATGTTTTAAATATATGGAGTTTAAATTACTGACAGCTCTGATTTTTTGGAAAACTTTTAAATCTATGCATTTTTTAATTTTGTCTATCTTAACTTTCAGACTGCAAATGGATACATATTATTTTTCAATCTTATTTCTGCAAGAGACAAATACCTGTATGAGCCAGTCTACCCCAAGTAAGTTTTGCTGTAAATCTTTTATTTGTTCCACTGTACAGGGTTACGTGTACAATACCCAGGGGTGGGCTTCAGATCCTTTAGCAACAGGTTCACTGTCCTGTTGCTGGGTGGGCATGGCTATGGTGGGCGTGGCCTAGTTGGCCACCTGCACTACAGCAGGAGCGGGTCATGTTTTTCAGCCTACCCAGGCTATGGAGGTTTTCCTCGAGCCTCCGGGAGGGCAAAAACAACTTCCCCCAGGATCCGGAGGCCCTCCGGAGGCCGGAAACAGGTTCATTTTTGGACTTCTGGAGTCTCCTGGTAGGCCTGTGTTTTGCCCTCCCAGACTTTCTGCGCGGCCCCTGCACTTACCTGGAATGATGAATGGGCCGCGTGGAGATTCCTGGGAGGGGTGTGGTGGGCGTGGCCAGCCAAGGGTGGCATTTGGGGTTTTGCTGAACCCTGGTGATCCTTGGCTAGAGGATCGCCCAAACTCCCAGGAGCCCACCCCTGACAATACCACAGAAACAAATATCTAGTTGCACAATAGGAATTTTCCTTTATTTTCCTTCCCATCCCTCCCTGATTTGCTTTGGTACTTTAACATTTTGCTGAAAATATTATTTTTGATCCAGAAAACTATTCATTCAGGAAAATATACGGAAAGACAAAGAAATTTGCTTTTTGTATGACATAAAAATATGGATATATTAGTAATGTATACAGTATATTTGCCAATTCTTTTTACTCCATAATATGAAATTTTAAAATTATGTTTTAACAGCAGGTGCTTGAAAATTCTATTGAATAAGTATAATTAAGAAAAAATAGATATCTGGATCAGTTGTCTAGAGAAAGGGTGAACAGGTTTCAAGCGTATTCAGAAGTTGGCAGTGGTTTGTTAGAAGTGGTTTGTTGGTTCAGTGTATTGGCAATAGTTTGTTGTTCAGTATATTCAGAAGTGTTATGTAAATTAGCCAATATCTAGTTACCCCAATAATTGTCATGTTAACACTTCATATGAAGTGTTACATTGTAATAAAGCTTTGCTTTAAAAGCTATGATGAATTGCTATGATGGCATAGAAATGATACTAAGCCACTATTTTTTTTTAACAATTTTTTTTATTTTTTAAGACAGACAAACAATTAAATACATCAATCCTCCCTTCCCTGTGACGCATCGGTGTTACCTTCTAGGCTTCTTTTCCATCTTCCATAAATTTCTTCTATCTTCATATTCATCCAAACCATTCTAACTTTTCATTTCTAAATCAATATTATAGTCATCATTTATACACAATTATAGTATCAATCTTTTATATCTCTTTTCCAACCAACTATAAAAATAATTCCATGTTTTAAAATATTCTGATTCCTCCTTATCTTTAATCATCAGTTAATCTATTCATTTCTGCACAGTCTAAAAATTTTTTTTATTACTTCTTCCTCCAAAGGTATTTTCTTTGATTTCCAATTTTGAGCATACACAATTCTTGCAGCTGTTATTATATGTATAATCAAATATACATTTTCCTTACTAATTTTTTCTGGAAAGATATCCAGTAGGATCAACTCTGGTTTAAATTCAATACATTGAATTGATACATTGTTGTATCATTTCTTCCAGTCAATTTTAATCTTGTACCAATAATTTTTTGCTTTGGGACAAGTCCACCACATATGGTAATAAGATCCTGGTGTTTGATGACATTTCCATTTCATTAAGCCACTATCTTGAATTAGTTGCATCTAAGGCAAATTAATTAATTTGGGGATATATAAAACTCCCCAGTTTGGAATAGTACTTTCAGGAGAACTTTGGAACATTCTGTAATTCTTCCACATCAGAGTATACTTTTTCCAGGATAATGATGTCCCAGGGATGGTCTGTGGCTGAAATGGAAGATTTAAGAATTTTCCAGAATTGTTTGTGAAGCAGTGAGCTCTTCAGTATCCTTATAATGAAATCTTAGTTGAACATTTTAATATTTACCACTTGGTTCCTTAATTTGTGTATGAAGAACAGGGACAATAAAGTTTTAGAAATCAATCTGCATTAAAAAAAATCAATTTCATTTAATAACAATCTGACATTGTGTTTTGACCATTTTGTGTTTACTTCATATTAATAAACAGAATTCTATTAATTTCCTTCTTTCACTATGTTAAGAGATTAGCTAATTTTTAGGGAAGTGAGCTACTATAAATAATGTGAGAATGTAACAACTCCAAATATTCCGTCTCCTAATATCAAATTGTGTCTTGCGATTTTGAAATTTTTTTAGTTTTCAGCCAAAAATTAAATACTTTATGCTTTTGATTAAAACCGTATTCACCTTCAGAAACTCTTATCATCACTGCTGCTTTTAGTAATAATACTCTGTCAATATTGAAAAAAAAAACTTGTAAATCTGTTATGGAAAAATGACAATCATCTCCGACAATAACTTAATTGTTTGGAAAGGCTATACATGAAATATGTTTATGATAGAAGTAGGGATACATATGTAGTTCAGAAATGCTCAGGCTTTATAAATAAATTTCTAAGAGTATTATAAAACGTTTTTGCTGAAAATCCTTCATTATATCTCCTTGTAATAGAATTATAATTTCTATACAATGTATGCATATAAAGCATTTTATATAGAATCATTTGTTGTTTTTGCCTTCTGTCATTCATGTGTTCTTTAGATCTTCCTTTTAATTTCTCCTAATTTTTAAACATCTATGATAAGAGACTGCAGAAATATAGCTCTTGTTGATGTTGCAACATAGATGAAACATTCTTTCCTGCTTCTGTCACCAACTTACATTCAGAGTTTAAAGGTCAAAGCTATTGAAGTACTAAAATAAGTTCACAAGGCTATTTTGTGTGTCTGAGTATTTTAAAGGGGTGTGATCATCTTATATCTTTCAACTTTTTCAGTGGCTATCAACAAAGAAAAAAGAATAAATGGAGCCATTTCTGTTAAAGCAGGGGTCCTCAAACTTTTTGAACAGGGGGCCGATTCATGGTCCCTCAGACTGTTGTGGGAAGGGGGGCAGACCGGCTGGGTGGGCATGGCTAGGTGGTCATGTGACTGGGGGGGGCAATTTAGCAGTCCATTTTGCCTTTCTCCTTGCTGTACTTGGTCAACCCAAGAAATCTATTTACTTAAGACCCGACCCCCACACCAAAGGGAAAAAGAGTGTAAACTTTCTTGCCCCTTGCCTAACTTCATTACAACAGCAGCTTCAGGCTCCTTAAAATAGGCCATTAAAAAAAGAATAAAACAAACAGGATTTCCTTCAAAATAACTCCTGATCATATGTTTCAGATGACCTGTGAGTGCCTTCCAGCAGGGGAGGCAGCCAGGGGAGGTATAGGAGACCAGACTCCTTTTTTGAATTATTTGGGATTACAGGGCTAAAGATATTTTAAGCCTGGAAGAGAATTCACAAACTGATTTGCTTTTTCCCACACTTGTGCATTTGTATACACACACATGAATATCTACCAAAATTGTTCAGCAACCAATTTGGTGGATGTATATATGGTAAGAATCAAAACAGTGGGTAAATTCTCCTTCAGGCATTATACTGAAGTTCCATTTGAATTAATGTTAGCCAACTTCAGCTGATTTTGAAAAAGCTAGGAGACATGTCCCCCACCCACCCACTTTTAAAGCGCTACTTTAAAAGCAGCCCCTCCCCTACTCACCCACCGGCCCTAGATCACATGGCTGTGAAAAACACTCTGAAAGGGTGTTTTTAAAGACTTTTAAAGCACTACTTTACAAGATGGCAACTGCTTTTCAAGCCAGCAGCAACCCCTCCCCTACTCACCTCCCCCGGATCACTTGGCTGCACTGGCAAGATTACCCTTAGGTCAGCTGTCCCTCCCATGGACCCTTCGGCCTTACCTTTGGCAGCAGCTGTGTGATCAGCAGTGCAGCTCAATTGGTGAAATAACTAACCAGAAGTGCAGCTGGAGTGGATGCTCGCTGGAAGATAAGGCGGGGGGTGAGTGGTGGGGCTGAATCCCACCACTCCGTGGGCTTGGCATTGGCGGGCTGTATGCGGCCTACGGGCTATAGTTTGAGGATGCCTGTGTTAAAGGATTTAGCATTGCATGGGGTTGAATTCTGGCTTGATTCCCCTAGACTGAAAAGAAAAACAATTAGATTTTGGCATCTTCTGCAAAACAGTATCAAATTATGTTAGACATTTGAGATGCATTTTTTTCTTAAAACAAATAGAACGTTTTAAATCACTTGTAAATTTAAATTTGTTTAAATGTTTAAATGAATTTAGTATAAGGCAGTGGTTCTCAAACTGTGATCCATGGACCTCTGGGGGGCTGCGATGTCATCAGGAGGGTTCTAAAGGCTTGAAGAAATGTTATGATTTAAATCTTGAGTTAAGTCTTGGGAGGTCCATGGCCATAGCCTGTGGCCACAAAAGATATTTAAAGGGGGTCCGCGGTGAAGAAAAGGTTGATGATCATTGGTATAAGGCATTGGTTGAATTTGTGGCAGGAGGAAAAGAAGACAGAACATTTTGAAAACAGAGGCATGTGTAAACAGAGCAAGAAAGAATGATGGATATGAAAACATTAGCTGTTCAGTTGAGGAGGCAAATGGGAGCAAAGTTGTGGGGTTGCATTTTAGTTCAAGCCTATTGGTCCCAGACACAAAGTCCTCAGCTTTCTATTTCTTTTGTCTAACTAGACGCTACACTTCCTAAGCTAATTGTTTGTCAGAATTAAAAATGGGTATGTCTAGAATTAGAAATAGATATATATAGGAAAGTAGACAAAAATATAAAGCTAGATAAAGAAAACACAAACAAATGAGTCAAAACAGTATACTTTTTATTTATTTATTGAGGGAAAGGAGCCAAGATTATATGTTGGTTTTAAAACTTGTGTGGAGAATAGATCACATTTTAGGTTGCATATAGGTAGTGCTTGATTTACAACAGTCCATTTAGTGACTGTTCGAAGTTACAATAGCACTGAAAAAAATGACTGTTTTTCACACGACCATTGCAGCATACTCATGGTCATATGATCAAAATTCAGATGCTTGGCATTCATATTTATGATGGCCAGAGTGACCTAGGTTACACAATCACCTTTTGCGACCTTCTAACAAGCAATCAATAGGAAAGCCAGATTCACTTAACAACTGAATTACTAACTTAACATTTGCAGTGATTCACTTAACTTTCTTGTGGCAAGAAAGATTGTAAAATGAGACAAAACTCACTTAACTGTCTCACTTAACAACAGAAATGTTGGGCTCAACTGTGGTCATAAATCTAGGACTACCTGTACAAGATAGTTTACAAGTACATATTTATTGCCTTATTTCTTTCATGTCTCAGAATACATATTTAGCACATAAATTCTATCTTTCACTATCACACTAAAATCAAGGTAAGTAAGAAAGAAAATACCAAATGTACAAGGTACCTCTTGTTTACCTAGAATTAGAATGAACAAGGATTGCTTGATCTACACAGTGCATCATCTCATAATTTACTGACATGTATTTTGTTTTCTTTTTTTGCTGTTACACAGGTCATCTTAATTAAGCTTGTTGACTGTTTAAAAATGAGGTTACCAAGAATTATTTCTTATAGGGGACTTCAACATATTTCAGTTTTATTGTTTTTTATATTTTATACATAGTTGTCATTTTGCATTGTCTGTGTATTTGAGTGAAACTGAGATGCATTTAAGATGCTAGTATTCTGATTTATCAAATAGTTTTGTTCTTTTGGGTTTTTAAAAATGTGTTTATTGCATTATTCTCTCATAAAATTAAACAGCTGGCTATATTCCTAACTATTTTATCTATTGGTTTTGACTGCTTTTCAGTTGAGGCTACTGACAGGTGATATTACAGTGGGGCAAAAAAGTATTTAGTCAGCCACCAATTGTGCAAGTTCTCCCACTTAAAAAGATGAGAGAGGCCTGTAATTGACATCATAGGTAGACCTCAACTATGAGAGACAAAATGAGAAAACAAATCCAGACAATCACATTGTCTGATTTGGAAAGAATTTATTTGCAAATTATGGTGGAAAATAAGTATTTGATCACCTACAAACAAGCAAGATTTCTGGCTCTCACAGACCTGTAACTTCTTCTTTAAGAGGCTCCTCTGTCCTCCACTCATTACCTGTATTAATGGCACCTGTTTGAACTTGTTATCAGTATAAAAGACACCTGTCCACAACCTCAAACAGTCACACTCCAAACTCCACTATGGTGAAGACCAAAGAGCTGTCGAAGGACACCAGAAACAAAATTGTAGACCTGCACCAGGCTGGGAAGACTGAATCTGCAATAAGCAAGCAGCTTGGTGTGAAGAAATCAACTGTGGGAGCAATAATTAGAAAATGGAAGACATACAAGACTGATAATCTCCCTCAGTCTGGGGCTCCACGCAAGATCTCACCTTGTGGGGTCAAAATGATCACAAGAAAGGTGAGCAAAAATCCAGAACCACACGGGGGGACCTAGTGAATGACCTGCAGAGAGCTGGGACCAACGTAACAAAGGCTACCATCAGTAACACACTACGCCGCCAGGGACTCAGATCCTGCAGTGCCAGACGTGTCTCCCTGCTTAAGCCAGTACATGTCGGGCCTGTTTGAAGTTTGCTAGAGAGCATTTGGATGATCCAGAAGAGGATTGGGAGAATGTCATATGGCCAGATGAAACCAAAGTAGAACTGTTTGGTAGAAACACAACTCGTCGTGTTTGGAGGAGAGAGAATGCTGAGTTGCATCCAAAGAACACCATACCTACTATAAAGCGTGAGGGTGGCAACATCATGCTTTGGGGCTGTTTCTTGCAAAGGGACCAGAACAACTGATCCGTGTACAGGAAAGAATGAATGGGGCCATGTATCGTGAGATTTTGAGTGCAAACCTCCTTCCATCAGCAAGGGCATTGAAGATGAAACGTGGCTGGGTCTTTCAGCATGACAATGATCCCAAACACACCGCCCGGGCAACGAAGGAGTGGCTTCGTAAGAAGCATTTCAAGGTCTTGGAGTGGCCTAGCCAGTCTCCAGATCTCAACCCCATAGAAAACCTTTGGAGGGAGTTGAAAGTCCGTGTTGCCCAGCGACAGCCCCAAAACATCACTGCTCTAGAGGAGATCTGCATGGAGGAATGGGCCAACATACTAGCAACAGTGTGTACCAACCTTGTGAAGACTTACAGAAAACGTTTGACCTCTGTCATTGCCAACCATAAAAGACTTTACAAAGAAAAAAAAAGGAAAAAAAAAGTAATATCTCCATGAGTAGAGGAATCTCAAAGCCATCCAGTAATTTGGGGTTGAAGAGCATCTCCTTATAGCTTGCTTTGGTTGCTGGAGGAAAAATGTGAATTAGACTTGAGTATTGGTCTCCTTAGGCGTTTTTTTATAAGTTGTTTTCAGGACCACAGCTTGTAATATAAATGCGGGTGGGTATTTGGAATGTTTTGCTTTATTATGTATCTTCTCCTCAGATCAAGATTTATTTTAAGAACTTATTTTAAGGATTTATTTAACCACAGACTAAATTAGTATGTTAATATATAGAACTTGTGGGGGAAATGAATTAAGCACTGTTGGTTCTTTTTTTAAAAGAGGAAGCCCCCATCTGAAAGGAACACCATATTATAAGGAAGAACAATGCGCTCCATCATTAAATCTAGAGAAGAAACAAGTGCTAGATTTACAAGCAGCTATTACCAGGTACAGTGACTAATAACTCATATATTTAAATTCTTTACCAGAACAGCAGGAAATAAGGTGATTAATAATGCAGCATATAGTATAATTAAGAGTAGAAGTGAATAATACCAGCTTTAGAGTATCAATTTTCTTGGCAGTTCCTCAGAATCTTTAGTAAACCTTATCATCATCTGCTATCTAATTCTTTTAATCAGAAATGCTACAACTATCACCACCAAACAATTTCTGGAAAAAAACTTACATATTGTTATTTATCAATTTGACTGCCGTCTCATTCAGAAAGTGACTCACAGTGAATATAAAATAATATTAAAACATGTGCTATCTTATTGCTAGACAAATTGTTTATAATAATCATTTTTATGGTTACATGCCTAATTCAAATGCAACTAATTTACTGTTGAATAACATGACATTTTATTTTAAAATGTGAATGATACAGGTTGATTTTTTTCATTGAAAATAATGTACAGAAGTTCACTCTCTGCAAACGATACAAGATTGCAAAATAGCTTCCTTGAATAGTAGATAGAGTTATATTTTAGTGGAATAGCATTGAATAGCAGTAACCATAGGATAATAAAAACAATTTTAAAAAAGACAACATCTAGGATTTTTAAATTCCTACCATAAAATCATTTCTCTAGATGCACATGCCACAGCAGTGAAGCAGTGTGTTGTTATAGAATGGAATAAATTAAGGAACTTACCAGTTTTGTTATGAATATGAATTTTCTGCACTACGTATTGAAAATGAATATGTTGTGCAGTATGTTTCAAATATACTCAGAACATGGTAGTTCAGTTCAGTGTATTTGTAATGAGAAGTAGTATTGAAACATTTTTAATAAATAATAAAATAAAAATTGGAATAAATGCTTCTGTTTATTCTGTTTGTAGTAATGCAATATTTTTTCCTTAGTATTTTTTTTTATTTTGGAAACTCAGAATATATCAATTACCGTATTTTTTGGAGTATAAGATGCAGCTTAGTTTTTGGGGAGGAAAATAGGGGGGAAAAATCTGCCTACCAGGTATTCATCTGGCTAGTGTCCTTAGTCTGATCAGCTTCAGCACATTAGTTTGCTGGTTTTGATCCCCTGCTTGGGAATCAAAAACAGCTTCTAAAGCATAGCTGAGAGGGAGCAGCAATGAGAAAAGCAGGCAAAGCATAGAGATCGCTTCACTTGCTAGCGTCTCATTAGGGCTGAGAAAAAGCTTCGAAAAAGCTACATTCAGAGTATAAGACGCACCCAAATTTTCAGCCTCTTTTGGGGGGGAGGAAAGTGTATTTTATACTCTGAAAAATATGGTCGTCTTCCAAATATCTCTAATCATTCTTGATATATTGAGGGGAATAATTGTATGGGTGATAGCACTGCGGTTCATAGTCATACTGTAACTATTTTGAGTATTAAAATAGTTAAAATGGCAGTTGTTATGAGTCTATCTGCCCCCACTCCCCCAGACCCATGGATGCTATCGACTGGTTGTTAGCTAAATAAAAGAAGGGTGTTCACAGATCTCTATCAATTGCCAAGAGCTCTAGTTTATCTACAAATAAGCATGGAATTGATCATTAACAGTCAGGATACCACTGGTGCCAACAACAATACTTTTGTAGTCTACTGCTGGCTGTAGTTTGAAACAATATCACCCCTTCTGTTTTGTCTTGTGAAATTTAGATTATATAACAAAAACAGGACTGAGTTTTGCTACCTTTCAAGCATCATAGCCCCATTTCATTTCAAACATTTTAACACTTCAGCAAATTTCTATTTCAACATTTAAGACATGGTTTTAATTTAGAAAATATGTAATTTTGAATTAATTTTTTACTAAATCTTTTCAGCGTGGCATTCCTGAAATAAGATCAATATATTTTGTGGATTGAAAAATGTCCCATCAATATTCAAAGTATCTAAAGAAAGTTCTGAATTCATAAGAAATATAGATCCTGCAAGAGAGGACTTTTGAACTTCCAAATGTTATTTCATGAGTGTGTGTGTGTGTGTGTGTGTGTGTGTGTGTGAGAGAGAGATACTATTTGGACAGATTCTGTATATCTTTTCCTGCAGCAACACTGAGTGTCAGGACGTGGATACTCCTAAAGCCTTTGCACTGTACAACTAATCCTCACTTATGAACCACAAAATCTGTCACTAAGCAAAGTGGTTGTTAATTGAAATGCTGCGTGATTGCACTGACTTACATTAGTTCTACCGGTGGTTCTTAAGTGAATCACCACAAGTTGTTAAGTGCAATGTCATGTGACTGCAACTTGCAAGTTCCTGTGACTTCCCTGTTGATTTTGCTTGTTGCAAGCTGGCTGAGGAGGTTGCAAATAGCGATCACGTGACCATAGGATGCCTCAACCATTGTAAATGTGCACTGGTTGTCAAGTGCCTAAATTGCAATCATGTGACTTTGGGGATGCTGTGATGGCCACAACTTTGAGGACTGCTTATGAGCCTCCTTTTTCAATGGCATCATATCTTTGATCAGTTTCTGAACAAGCAGTCAACGGACCACTTGTATATAGTCTGTACTATATTTATGTAAAAGTACAAATGTCCATGATTTCAATTGCCAATACAGGTTTTGAACCCCTTTGAATTCCCACTGCCTACCTTTGTGTGGCAAGTCCCAAAGAGGGCAAATCTGGTCTTGTAACGCTTCCTAGTGGTGACCAGTGTAACTGAAAACACAATATATACATTGTATAAAAATGGAATATTTTCCTTTTCCCTTAAAGTGGAGGGGATGGAAATCATGTAAAACCTTGTATACATGCAAGCATGAAATAATGTAACATCACATCTCTCTTGGCTCTGAAAGCTTAATAGAAGGTGAACTGTATATACCTTTTGATTAATTTCAGATAGTTGGGAAGCTCTAAAGTAGCACCCAAAGGTCTGTGTCTGATTTATTCTGCTTCTCTTAGCAGAATGCAGGGCTACTTTCAAAAGTTCTTGTCCTTCCATTTCTACATCCAGCTCCAAAAAGTTGGAGAATTATTTAGAGCAGATCTTGGAGGTGGTGGTAATGTTGGCTTATGTCTGCAAAAATGTTGAAAAATTTAAAGAGAATTGATATATTGATAAGAATGACATTTCTTTTGTATCAAATGTCTGATAAAGCAATGTGCCTTGCTTGTAGTTTACAGTCCATGCTAGAGGATCTGATCATTGCTACAGCTGATGGTCTTCTACATCTTATTCACTGGGATGGTTTGACAAATGGAAGGAAAGCCATAAATCTCAATACAGTACCATTTTCAGTGGATCTACATTCATCTAGAGGTATTTCTTATCTATCTATCTATAGATATATAGATATATATGCGCAAAAAACCACTCATGCATCATCACAAAATCTCCAGAACCGTAAAGCCTACAAACTTGAAATTTGCCACATATGTTCCTCTTGGCTTCTAGGTGCTCACTAAGAAAGGATTTTTCAAAATGACCATCAGAACATTAGTATTTCCTATATTATTATTAACACGCTCTGATGCTAGGAAGTTCTATTCCCCCTCTCCACCTGACAAGAAATCTGTTCCAAATGCAAAACATAAGCAGAGGACAGGAGTTTCAGTTTTAGTTTTACTTTCACATCAGCAAGCAGGGGATAGGATAGGGGAGGCTTGTGTGGGGCAAGGCTGAGGGAGAGAAGGGAATAGGATAGGGGAGGCCTCTGTGGGGTAAGGCTGAGGGAGAAAAGGGGGATTGGATAGGCTTCTGTGGGGCAAGGTTGAGAGAGAGAAGGGGAGAGGAGAGGCCAATCATAACTACTCATTAATTTTCAAGCTGAAAGGTCAATTTATCAAGCCTGATCACATAGTTTCGTAGTGGAGCACGGGTATTCAGCTAATTTCTTATATTACATAGAAATAGAACTGATGAAGAGAGCTTACAATTTAATAATGGCAGCTTTTAATAACTCTGTTCTTTACCAGGTTCTTTTTTGGGTTTTGAAAATGTACACATAAGAAATATGGAATACTGTGCTACTCTTGATGGATTTGCTGTAGTGTTTAATGATGGCAGAGTTGGTTTTATTACACCAATGTCAAGTGGATTCACAGCAGAGGTAAGATTTCTTAGCAGTTCAATAGTTTGATTAGCTTTTCCAAGATATAGCAAATTACTTGGTCTTATGTCGTAGTCTGTAGTAATATTTGAGTTATGTCTGTGAAATTGTGAAAATATATATAACCTCTTTTACTAGAAAATAAGGTTAATTTACAGAAATATTCTAAATAAAAAGATTCATTTTTTGCAGTAAAATATTAATGTAAGATTACCCCTATAAAGAAAGAGTGAAGTAGACAAATAATATTTCTAGAATATCAGCTTGTTTCATAATCTCATACTGGCATTATTATATTCTGCTAATAAATTTCAGCTATACCATTTTGTTTCTTGTTAATTTATTTACTTAAAATACGTTGTTCCCTTGTGCATCATTTATGCATTCTTTCTTTAATATTTAGCACTATATAAAACAAATATTTCAAAATGCATGATACTGTACTCAATTTAAAACTTGTTATCAGTTTAAAAAGGGCATATAGGCCATGCCTCATTTTAAGATGTAACACAATGTACTGAAAGCTAAACAGATAATTTTGATAAAATATTCTTGCAGCAACTCCATGGTGTTTGGGCACAGGAAGTTTTCGATGGGACTTGTGTGGCTGTAAACAACAAGTACAGATTAATGGCATTTGGCTGTGCAAAGTAAGTTGAATATCTTAACTCAAAACTGGAATATATTTTTTTTAAATTATCTGAGGGTAAAATTGTTACTGTGCTAAAGTTACTGAATTCCTAATTATACCATTCTTTAGGACATTATCTTAGCTTTTAAATACAAATCTAAAGTTTATCATACCATGTCTTGTAAATGAAGTTATTATGTAATTTAATTACTTAGGTAATTATTTAATAGGATTTGGTGGAAGTACATGTTTTTAAAATCTGCTGTTTTTAAATTCTTGGCAGAAAGGTTATATCATTGTGTTTACATTTTGTACATCAACAGTTGTTGCTATAATGGTCAATGTTCACCTGTTGCCAAATCTTTTATGTTCTTTGAGCAATATTGGATATTAAGGCCTGTACTGTATAAGTATGGTTTTAGAAAAAAGTCTCAAACCACTAAGTGTATTTTTGCTATTGTTATATTAAAAAAATAGGCTTAAAGTGAACTTATTGTTGCTTGTTGTCAGGTCTGTTTGCCCAGACCAACCAGGATTAGTCTGCAGAAGGTGTGGTTAACCTTTATTTCCATTGTTTATTATGGAATTAAAATAATCACCATCCTCATTCCTGCAGCTAAGGTTTGTGGTAAATAGCACTCAAAGTGGATTATCAAGCCATACTTATGGCTGAAAAACAAAGGAGCAAAAGGCTTGCTTTGAACTGCTTTTCTTTTTCCTGTGGTAGAATGTTCAAAACATTTTAGAGTTGTGGTGTTGAAATATGGGACATTGTTTGGATGTTTGCAAGGTTTTTTGTACAATTTGCCTTCTTATAAATTGATTATTATATGCCTTATATTCTGCACACATGTAGAACATGTTTTGATCTTCTTTTGTCAGATATTTGAGGTGTGCTATCATATCCACTGCATTCTCCTCAGAACTAATGCCAAATACCTTCACTCTCTCTTCATAACACTTGGTTTTTAGTGCATTAAGTATCCTTGTTGCCCTTTCTTAAACTTCTTCAAGTTTTCTGAATTCTTCTTTAAGACTTGGACAGAGTATTCAAGGTGGAATACCTTGAGGCCTTGAGTTTGACACCCCTGATCTAGTAGATCCCAACAGATTCAGTTGGATGCAGGATGTTTATGTAGCTCCCACCAGCAGTTTTTTCAAAAAGTCATCTTAAATCTAGAATTGGTTTAAGAAGGCCTGCAGATGCTACATTCATACCCATCACCTTTTGTCCCTTGACGGTCTTAATATGATTGTAACATCTGCTTCCCTCTGACACTAATGAGGTATAGGAAGTCCTTGCCTTACAACAGTTCATTTAATGACCATTCAAAGTTACAACGGCACTGAAAAAAGTGACTTATGATCCTTTTTTACAGTTATGACCTTCCCAGCATTCTCGTGATCATGTGATCAAAATTCAGGTGCTTGGCAACTGGTCTATATGACTTGCTGTGTCCCAAAGTCATGTGATCACCTTTTGCAACCTTCTGACAAGCAAAGTCAATGGGGAAGCCGGATTCACTTAACAACAGGGTTACTATCTTATCAACTGCAGTGATTCACTTAACAAGTGAGGCAAGAAAGTTCATAAAATGGGACAAAATTCATTTAGCCAATGTCTCATGTAACAACAGAAATTTTGGGCTCAATTGTGGTCGTACATCGAGAACTACCTGTGTTTGAATTAATTATATGAAGTGGACTTATTGTTTACATTCCCATTTTCATCTTAATTTTAAAATTCTTGTCACAGAATAGTTTGTCTTTTTTGCTTTTCTAGTGGTTCTGTGCAAGTGTATACAATAGATCACTCCACAGGGGCCATGCAGCTATCTCACAAACTGGAACTAACACCCAAGCAATATCCTGGTAAGCCCAATTATATTAACATTCAGGCTGAATTGTTTACCATCTTTTTGGTGATATCCCTCCGTGATTAATTTATAACAAGTAAACAGTTTAGCATACAGTGGCCATACAAAAGGCTGACCTACCTATCCAATCATCTGGGTCTATGCACATTCAGTTATGCATATCCCATACAATTCTGTAGCAGACAATATATGTCTGACAAAAATTATAAAGTATCATTATTATTACCCATCATACAGTACAGGCTGGCCAGGTTGTGCTCATAGCTGTACCAGCTCTGTAAAGACAGTTATTTCTTTCTTTTAAGGAGGAGTCAACAGTTAACAGTAACAGAGCTAGCAGATGTGAGCTGAAAAGAAATCTAAAAAAATTCTAGAGGTTGGGAAAGAGCTATGTTTGCCATAATATATATTTTTAAAATCTAGTGGTTGTAATGGTTTTGCAACCCAGGACGTTCTACTAGTTACCCAACATGAATGCATTGTTTGCTTAGTCACACAAAGAGAAACCGAGTGGTTAGTTACCAGTAAAAAAGGTTCCCTTTGCACCAACATTTATACATCTAACACATAGTTTAGAAAGCTATAAATCTTGCTTTGCATTTCCGGGTATTGTGCTCTGACTACAGGCTTGTTAGAGAAATAGAGAAATTGCTTGGAAACAGTTATAAGGTTCACTTACGCTATTCCAATATTTTTTACTAGCTTGGAAAGAATTATGGCAGGGCTCCAAAGATCTATGACAACTGAGCTAAGAGCTCCGGTAAAGTTTTTCATATCCTTAAGCAAGAATAATTTATACAGAGGAAAGAGGGAGGGTAGAATGTAGATAATGCATTTTCTGTTCATCCTGATGACTTCTTACTCTGTTTTCGTGCATTTGTATGTGTATCATGAGGAGGATAAAACTCGGCATTGTTTAATAAAATTAAATTATATCCTGTTAGGATTAGTATTTTGGAGTATATTACCTATCCCATAGAGCCAATATACTACACCTTCACCTTGCAGCTAAATTTCTCATCCTAAAAGAATAGCAATTGTAGAAGTGAATTGAATCCCTTGTGTAGCATTTTGAATTTCCAGAAGAAAAGTGGGAGTTAAATATATTAAACACTATTCAACTACTACCCATCTTTAAAATAGTTAAAAATGTTAAAAATAGGTTTTTAAAATCTGCTGACAATTTTTGTATTTCAATAGATATTTGGAACAAAACAGGAGCTGTTAAACTCATCAGATGGTCTCCAGATAATTGTGTTGTTATGGTGACCTGGGAGTGTGGAGGCCTGTCTTTATGGAGTGTATTTGGGGCCCAGCTTATTTGTACTCTAGGAGGTGACTTTATGTAAGTAACTTTTGCTTCATATTAGGAAATTAATATGTAAACTTTGTATTTGCTACGCAAAGCTTTTAAAACTATTGCTCTTTGATTAATTATTTAATATCTCATACTGTATATATTATCAACTGAATTAGTAAAAAGGAAAATGCTGAAAAGCAAAACGCTCATTTTTTTTATGCACAATGTCAGCACTGCAACCTGCATTTACTCTAGTGCTGACATAAGAAGGAGAAGCGAAGGCATCTGGAAAGGGACGGCTGACTTTTCACCTACTTATTTTCCCTGCAGCTTTTTTATCTGCAGCTACAAAATCAGTTCTCCCTTCAGTCTCTGCTGTATAAAATATGGATCTATGTTTTTATGTGCTACGTATACTGTACCTTCTAAATTCAGAACTATTTTTAATAGCTACAGAAGAGCTTCCTCTGTTTATTAGACTTGACGAAGTTGATTAAACTGATCTGATGTGATACTTTTAAATTAGTAGAAAAGTACAAATGATATTAAAGATCCCTAGAATAGGGTTGGGCAAATAGAAATATTTGCCCAAATATCTCATACCTATTTCTCTTGGCTATTTAGGTTTAATATATCAAGGATGAAAAGGTGAGACTTGGAAATAGGGAATTAAAAATGCCCCCCATTAGTATGTATGTAGTGAATTGAAACACAAAGTCTCTTTAATATTCCATATTTAAATGCAATATTTTGTTTATGCTATTCATTTTAGTCATCGAACTGATGGTACTAAAAAGGACCCTCTAAAGATCAGCTCTATGGTGAGCATCATTTATTATTACTTTACTAGTTTTTTTTTCTTTCTCATGTACGTACACACAATTAAATTTTATTCTAATACTTTACCAATAAATTTTCCTGACTTGTTGCTCAGACAATCCTACAGTATGGGATCTAGCAGCGTGATTGGATGTACTTAGACTTATCCACTCTACTTAAGCCTCTTTCTGCATTAATATTACAATCCAGATATTTTCAGGTTAAATTTAATTTACTTAATTTACACAAAGAAAAATATTGAGGTTCATAAGCAAATTATATTCCCTGCCAGGGACAGATCTTAGAAAACCACAGTATGTTCCTTCAGAATAACAAGACTATTCAGGTCTTAGGAACTGGAATATGTCTTGGATAACAGTTCTAGCAAATACTACTATTTCACAGAACAAGGCTGACCTTTGGATAAAGATTTTGTCTGGTTTTTCTTAGCACACATGGCTGTAAAAGGTATATAAAATTGTGAAAATATCTGTAAATGGTGGGAAAGGGATATAAAGGAGGAGAACTGTGCTTTTCATCAAACTTATTGGTGTCAACTTTATATTAGGCATTCTTTGAGTAGAAAAATTCTACTATTCCAATCTCTTAGTTGTTTTAAATGATATACTCTTATTTTTTATTTTTCTTCTTAGAGTTGGGGATCTGAAGGTTATCATCTATGGGTAATCGATGCAAATAACTCTGGGAATTCAGTGACTGAGAGCAAAAACAAAGGGCAACATTTTGGTATTTTGCAATTTCAGTTCATCAAAAGTGCACTCGCAGTTAATCCTTGCATAGTAAGTATTCAAGTTTGATGATTTGTAGTGCTAGGTTACTTCTATTATATTTTTGGTCAAAGCATTGCCTAATTTGAATTATATTTAAAAAATATTTTTAAAGAAAATGTAAATAAACAGTATATAACAATGCTGCTGTGTAAACTTTATTTGAAACATGAACGTGCCACCATTCTTAAATAATCTTTTCCCAATTTTATTTGTTTTTTTCTTATTTTTTTAGAAACTTTATTTATGTTACTACTGTTCACTGTCTGAAATATTTGTTTCTTTGTTTATTCACAGAGCAGCCAGGAGCAGGTCCTCCTTCAGGGAGAAGATCGCTTATACTTGAACTGTGGAGATGTAGTGCAAGCTCAGACTCCTAGAAGTTCCTCAGCACATGCTGAACATAAGACTGTCAGAGAAAGAGGCCAATTTTCATATGAGAGCTTAGATTCTCAGGGTTTAAGCACTTTATTAGGGCACAGGCATTGGCATGTTGTACAGGTAACTTCCTCTCTTGGCACTTGACTGCTTCCCTTTTCACAATTTCTTTTTTTAATGCCTGTCAGCTTCTGCTGTGAAAGAAGACCAGATTAAAAACTAGTGACTTCCCAAGACTACATCTTAAAATGCTTTGACTCTCTCATATAAGAAACCTATTCTTAGTTCTATAATCTCTATTGTCTAGTAGGATCAAAATATCTTTACTGTTAAAACTTCCTAACTGAATTTTTTTATTTATGTTCCTGATAGACTACACATAGAAGCCAATAAATACACATATGTCAATAAATATATAAAATATACATGCAAATAAAGAATGCTGAATATCTACTATATTACCCAGAGATGATCTACTGAAAATGAGAATAAATATTTGCAGATGTAATCATGTAATATTTTATTTATTGACTTTGATGAAATGCGGTAATTATAATAAATTTTCATAATGCTTTTTTTCCTTCTTTTAAAGATTCACAATATATATTTAGAGATCAACTGGCCTATAAGGGTAAGTTGCTTTAAAACGCGAATACTTTACAATTTTGATTGTATTGAGAGAGAAAATTCTTTTTATAGAAATGAATTGGATGGGACAGCTTGTATTAGAAATCATTATTAATGAAATAGGGCAAATAGTATAATTCTTCTGTTAATAAGGATCTGACAAGTTGCATTTGTTTTCTTCATAAACAGTTTTCAGCCATTGATAAGATGGGGCAGAATGTAGCTGTAGTTGGCAAATTTGGCTTTGCACATTGCTCTCTGCTTTCCAAAAAATGGAAACTGTTTGGCAACATTACCCAGGTGAGTGGCTGATTATAAATGAATTAATGGACAAAGAAACATTACGTCTAAAAATGTTACCAATTTATAGAATGTCATTGAGATTTATAGACTGTTTGCTAATCTGTTGTGTGTAATGTATGTAATGTAATGTATGTAATATACGTATGTATTAAATAATAGACATTTACATTAAGGCTCATAGAAATACTTTCTTGTGTCAGTGCTCAGCGATGGATATGACATTTTGTATTTTAGGAGAAAGGAGGAAAGCATCTTATAAAATTATATTATTCCAGTAATTAAAGGATTTCTTATAACTTCGCTAAGAAATAGAACTGTTGGCTAATAGCTATTCTGGCAGAATTTATTTTGGAGAAGAGGGAAGCCATATAGTTTCTGTTGTTTATTAATTTTGTGAATGGAGGAGGTGGATTATAATAAGGGTGGGGGAGAAGGCAGGCCATGGATATCTTTATCCCCAAAACAGCTTAACTGGATTCTTTCTTCTGCCAAAGGCAGCTACAACAAGTAACTCTATAGGAAGGATCCTGGAAGTTTTCTGTTTTTTACATTGTATATTAGCTGGTTGGGAGATTTGTTATTTTGAAATATGGGTTCTAAATAATGTAATAAAATAAACAGAGAATCAGGAAGGAAAAAAAAAGCCAACACCGTTCTAGACTGCATAAACAGAGGGATAGAATCAAGATCACGTGAAGTATTAATACCACTTTATAATGCCTTGGTAAGGCCACACTTGGAATACTGCATCCAATTTTGGTCACCACAAAGTAAAAAAGATGTTGAAACTCTAGAAAGAGTGCAGAGAGAAGCAACAAAGATGATTAGGGGACTTGAGGATAAAACATATAAAGAACGGTTGCTGGAACTGGATATGTCTAGTCTTATGAAAAGAAGGACTAGGGGTGACATGATAGCAATGTTCCAATATCTCAGGAGTTGCCAAAAGAAGAGGGAGTCAAACTATTCTCCAAAGCACCTGAGGGTAGAACAAGAATCAGTGCAATGAATGGAAACTAATCAAGGAGAGAAGCAACTTAGAACTAAGGAGAAATTTCCTGACAATTAGAACAATTAATCAGTAGAACAACTTGCCTCCAGAAGTTGTGAATGCTCCAACACTGGAAGTTTTTAAGAAAAGATTAGATAACCATTTGTCTGAAGTGGTGTAAGGTTTCCTGCCTAAGCAGGGGGTTGGACTAGAAGACCTCCAAAGTCACTTCCAACTCTGTTATTCGATATTCTATAAAACTTCTTCTGCTTCTACTTTCATGCTCAGATTTTTAAAATTTAAAACGTCAACTTGAAGGAATATTGGTGGTAGTAGTGGAAGAAGTGGTAGATCCAATTTGTGCACATGTCACTTAGGTAAAATTAACTCCATCATTCAGCCAGAAACACTTCAAGGAAATTCTTTCTGGAAATTTAAGACAATAGCATTGCTTTCAATAGCAAGGGAGGTATGCAGAATATTTAAAATATGAAAACAGCTTGTTTTGAGTTCTAAACAGCTGTTTTCAATAGCAAATGGGCCTTTTTCAGTGCCATTCAGACTTTACCAAAAAAAAAAAAAAAAAAAAAAAAAAATCCAGCAAGTTCAGAACAGCATCAAAACATTTCCTGTTGTATCAGATCAGTCCTCTCAAGCTTGACACAGCTCTTTCAAGTTCAAAATGACATTTCTGGCTCAATTTTTTTTCTAGTGGGATAGCATGTTTCTTTCTGCTATCTTCTCAAGATCAATCCCTAATGATTATATAGTGATGTCAAAGCTCTTACCTGCAGTTCTTATAAATTGTATAAATATAACATTTAGGACTGACTTCTAGAATACTTGGGCCCAAGGAAGAGTTAATAAAATTAATAATCTAATGTTTATCCATAAATGTTATTACCAAAATTATTAACATCTTTTTATTATATAATTGTATTAGCCTTGATTATATTAGCTTTGATGGATAAGCTGTTGGGGTAAGTGGATTTTTAAAAAGTTGAATAATTCTAGCTTTTCACTTAATTTTAGGAACAAAGTATGACTGTTACTGGAGGCTTAGCATGGTGGAATGACTTCATCGTCATTGCATGTTACAACTTAAGTGACCGCCAGGAAGAGGTAAGGCAGACCTTGAATATAAAAGACTGAAATTCTCCTGTGGTGCACTTTTATGGCAACATTAAATAGAAATCTGCCTGTTATATTAGTTACATTAGAAACTTTATTGCCTGCATAGCAATAACAATTACAAATAACAACAATAACCATTTGTTATTTTCATTTTTCTTTCTGTTCTCAGAAAGTATCAGGATTAAAATTAATATTCCTCAAAATTCTGATTTTTGTAAATCAGGTTTTTTTAATTGCAGCTGATATTACCTTATTGAGATAAGGAATGCCCAGTGATATTTTTCAAACAAAACCAAAAGGAGAAAGTAGACTCTTTCTAAAACTCCAAGGACATTTTATGGCAGGCTATATTGGGATATACTTGGAATAAGAGAAATCCCCCAATTTTTTGTTTGTTTGTTTTCTTGTTTGTTTCAAGTTTTTTATTTTATTTTATACATACCGATGCGTGAACAGTGTGGCACCTGAGTGTTATACATTTTAATTCAGATAAAACTAGTAATATTAATCATAGTTGTTACATTCATCCAGTTTATGTATTTCTAATAATAGTACACATATTAAGTTAGTCTTTCATTATTAAATTATTCCATGTTTCAATATATTGTTCTAATGCTAATTACCATATTATTTAAACATACATAATAATACCGCCATTCAATTTCTAAACTTCCCTCTTGTTATTGCTTTCATTTTATTATGTAAAAATGTGTATACTAATATTCCCCCTTTCTCTTATTTCTGTCTCTATTCTAACTTTTAATCATATCACTCTTATATCAAAAGACGTTTTCTTTTTATCCAACATCTCTCGCCCACTTTGGTGCTTTGAATCCTGTTCATTTTTAACTTACCTCTCATATTTCACTCTTTGCATCTATTTGTATTAAGGTACAATCATTATTTTATTTCA
Organism: Arizona elegans; assembly: GCA_022577455.1. NCBI lineage: Eukaryota > Metazoa > Chordata > Lepidosauria > Squamata > Colubridae > Arizona > Arizona elegans. Next base: position 25,190,229 of record JAKOOJ010000008.1, on the reverse strand, counting down.
GTGTTTTAATACACAGTTCTAATACCAATCACAATATTATTTAAACATACATAGGAAAAGGATAGTGAATGAAGTGTATTTAGTATCACAACAGAGATGAAATGGACATTGCTTACCTGAACGTCCCTTTTGTCCTCGCTGCGAAGACACTCTTCAAGATGGGTACTGCTCACTCCTATTTGTATGGCTGAGTGTCAATCATATCCCTCTGGAGCTGGATACGCCCTCCTTCCTGCTCCTTCCTCAGTCTTTTCACGAAGACATCTTGGCCCAAGGGCATCAGGACGGATACGAAGGAAAATCACCAGATTGCAGGACAGGAACAGAACAGCTACAGAAGGACAAAAAAGGAGAGCCCCACAAAGGCCAGACCCGGCGAAGAGAAGGGAGGGACGGAGTGTCTTCACAGCGAGGACAAAAGCAACGTCCATTTTCCTCCTCGCTGCTCAGACACTCCTCAAGATGGGACATACCCAAGTTTTTCTAAGAGGGAGGGAACAAAGCCGAAACCTAGCCTTGGGGAGAAATTACAGACTGTAAAACTCGTCTGCCGAAGGCAGCATCTGCAGAGGCAAACCTGTCTAAACAATAATGAGTTACAAAAGACGAAAGAGAGGACCATGTGGCCGCCCGGCAAATATCATCTACCGATGCCTGGGTAGCCCAAGCCGCCGATGTTGCGGCACCAAGGGTAGAATGGGGCAGGATACCACCCGGGACAGGAGCCCCCTGCAACTCATAAGCTCTGGAAATACAGGCTTTGAGCCATCTGCTTACTGTTGTTGAAGATACCTTCTGAACCAAGGAGGAGGGGAGGAAGGAAACCAATAACGCCTCCGTTCTGCGGAAAGAGGCAGTCCTCTTAAGATATCGTCTCAACGCTCTACGCACATCCAAGGTATGCCAGTGTCTTTCAGTAGGATGGCGAGGGTCCGGACAGAAATTTGGCAAGATAATTTCTTGGGCCCGATGAAAGCGTGTGTTCACTTTGGGGATAAAAGCTGGATCTAGTCATAAAACAACACGGTCGGGATAGAAGAGACAGAGATCACTTCTCATGGACAAGGCTGCAATTTCGGATACTTGGCGAGCCGAAGTGATTGCCAACAAAAAGGCCATCTTCAATGACAACGCAGGCTGATCGAAGCAAGAGGTTGGAACGGTGGTGCAGTCAAAGCCTGTAATACTAAGGTAAGGTCCCATGTAGGCTAGCGATGAATCGGCGGGGGCCGCAGGTTGGTGACCCCTTGGAGGAATGAACGAATCCTAGGATCCTGAGACAAAGGAACGTGATTATCTCCAGTCAATACAGTGGCCAGAGCAGCCACCTGACGGCGCAGGGTCGCAGGAGTGAGTCCTTTAGAAAACCCCGCATGCAGGAAGCGCAGAATGTCCGGAACACCAGCAGTTGTGGGGTCAACGTGATGATCTCCGCACCATCTCGTAAAGGCAGTCCATGAAGCATCATAAATGCGAACTGACGGTTGCCTGGCGGCCTGAATAATAGAAATGACATCCTCAGATAATTGGTCCTTGAACAGCTTTATGCGCTCAAATGCCACACGGCTAATCAGAGCCATTCTGGCTCCAGGTGGCGTACGGCACCTTGAGTCAAGACATCCCTGTCGGGTGGAATCCTCCACGGTGGTTCGACGGATAGGTTCTTGCGAACCACTCTCGACGAGGCCAATAGGGCGCTATCAGCAGAAGAGTCGCCCGCTCCTGAATTGCCTTCCGAATTACTTTGGAGATGATAAGTGGGGGGGGAACGCATAAAGGAGCCCCCGGGGCCATGGACTCCGAAGAGCGTCCAGGCCCTCCGCCGCTGGTGACGGGTAACGGGAATAAAATCTCGGTAATTGAGTGTTGAGGGCTGTCGCAAACATGTCCACTACCGGCAGGCCGAACCTCCTCGACAGGTCCTGGAACAAGCCGGGGTCCAGCCGCCACTCGGCGTGATTTATCTGGCCTCTGCTGAGCCAATCCGCTTCCCGATTTACAGCCCCTGAAATGTGTTCGGCTCTTATCGATTGGAGATGGAGCTCCGCCCACGGCAGAAGCCGCTCTGCCTCCTGCATTAGAGTCCAAGAGCGGGTCCCCCCTTGTTTGTTGATGTGGGCCTTGGTGGCCACATTGTCCGTTAGAATCAGAAAGTCTTGGCGATATACCAGATGTTTGAAATGTAGAAGAGCGCACCTGACTGCTCTGAGCTCTAGCCAATTTATATTGTGCATTTTTTCTGTCGGCGACCAGACACCCTGTGCTAACTTGGAGTTGAGGTGGGCCCCCCAGCCCCGCAGACTTGCGTCCGTGGTTAGCACCATCCGTTTCGGTTCCAGAAAGGGAGAACCCCTGCTGAGAGCCGGAGACAACCACCCGCAGGGAGAGCCGAACTGGAGCGGGCACTGTCACCTTGAATAAAGGTTCCGCTCGACCCTGTTTTTGGAAAGGAAGCAGGAACCATTGAAGGCGACGAAGATGGAAGCGTGCCCAAGGGACAATGTCTATGCACGATATTAGTTTTCCCAGAAGCTGGGAAAGTGTCAGTAAGGGTACAGTCCGGAGTAGTAGGATATGAGACACCAGTTGCTGAATGCTGACTCGTCTGTCGGGGGACAGAAGAACCACACACTGACTCAAATCTATCGTTGCTCCGAGGTGCAGAATACGAGTCGGGAACAGATGACTTTTGGCGACGTTCAAAGTGAACCCGTGGTCCTGAAGAGTCTGAACTACCAGCTCCCGGTCGCGAATCGCCAGATTGGTTGATGATGACAGGATCAAAATGTCGTCGAGGTAACATGCCAGACGAACAGGGACATCTCTGAGCGACGCCGCTACCGCTGCCAGCAGTTTTGTAAAAGTCCTCGGAGCGGACGACAGGCCGAACGGCATTACCCAATACTGGAAATGGTGGGCCCCAAACGCAAACCTGAGGTACTTTCTGTGCGACTGGTGAATGGGAACGTGCAGATACACTTCCTTTAGATCCACTGATTGCATTAGATCTCCCCGTCGGATGCAGCCTAGCAATGATTTGAGTGAATGCATTTTGAACCGACGGTATAAGATGTGTTGATTGAGACGTCGTAGATTCAAAATGCCCCTCCAATCGCCCGAGCTTTTCGGTACCAGGAATAGTGTTGAATAAAAGCCGGTTCTGAGTTGGGTCGATGGAACATGTTCTATGGCCTGTATCTGCAACAGATGTTGAATTTCGAGAGACAGAAGAAGTTGCTTGTCCAGCTGGGCCGGCCAAGAGCATTGCACATAAAAGTCCTGTGGTATGGTAGTGAATTCCAAACGTAGACCGTTGGTGACAGTTTGGACAATCCAGGCATCCGAGGTGGTAAGAGGCCACAGGTGAGAAAAGGCCTGGAGTTTGCCCCCAATCGGTGCCAGGGACGGCGAGTCGCTTGCCACGTCTGGAATATTGGGCAGTAGAAGATCGGAAGGGGCGCCGGAAGGTAGATTGGCGGCGGCCACGGTCACGAAAGGACGTCCGGTCTGAAGCTGATTGGTAAGAGAACTGAGATGATCGGTGAAAGGAGGCGTTTCCAGCGCCTTGGTCCTGACGAAAGGGCTGCCGGTTATAAGGGAAATAGCGCTTATCTTGGCGTCTGAATGCCATGGGCAACACTTTCTTCTTATCCCTGTTTTCGACCAGGATGGAATCCAGAGACGAGCCAAACAAAGCCGGACCCTTGTATGGAGCAGCAGTCAGGCGCCACTTGGATTTTGCGTCGGCTCTCCAATTGCGAAGCCATAAAAGACGTCTAGAGGAAACTGTCGAAGCCAATGCTCGCGAAGCAAATTTAGCTGCGTCCAAGGACGCATCGGCCGAATATTCCGCAGCAGCGATCAACTTAGCCAGATCCTGTTGCAACCGAGCGTCTTCGGGGGAAACCTATCCCTCAACTGACGCAGCCACACCAGTGATGCCCGGTTGAAAAAAGAAGATGAGGTAGCAGCACGGATGGCCCATGCTACCGCCTGGTGTGTCTTACGGAATGACATCTCCGCCCGCTTATCCTCAAATTTGAGGCCATCCCCTGCTTCACCTACCAGAATCGACGAAGATGTCAGACTGGCTATGGGATCATCAATTCTAGGCAACTGTAGGAGAGCATCTAGCGCAGGGGCTGAGGCATACAGCTTTCGATCGAAGGTATTCGGACCGGAAAGCGAAGCGGGGTGGTCCCATGGTTTCTGAATGATCTGGCAGAAAAGGTCAGGACACGGTACAAAGTCATGATCAGGCTGAGGCAGATTAAACAGGCTACTGTTAGGGTCTGGCGGAATAGAAGCAGAACCCTGATTTAGATTGGTGTCCATGTTGGTAGCAGCCTTCACTTTGCGTAAAAGGGAACGAAACATTGAAGGCTTGAACAATCCCTGAAAGGCAGGCTTGTCCTGGACCGCCTCCTCATCCTCCGACATCTCGAAGTCTTCTAGGAAATCGTCCTCCCTGACAGGTTCAGACACCTGAACATAGGAAGTAGACGGTTGCTGCCCCAAGGCAGACTGCATATGACATGAAGTAGCAGGAACACAACCTGGATTAGGTAACATGCCAGTGGCCTGCTGTAACCCAACCTGAAATATGTGGGACATAGTCTGAGTAAATAATGACTGGAAATCCACAGGCTGAGCAAAGGTAGGCCCCGCCTCAGGACGGAGACCTGCTGCAGTGGGTGTAAAGGTAGCCTCAGGGGCAGGCCTGGAGGCCTGAGAATTGTGACTAGCCATGCTAGAGGACCTTGGTCTAACTCTGACACAGGGCTGGTTAACAGAGGTCAAGGGCAACCCTCTAGAAGTGGAAGGACAGACAGCATAAGGTTCAGCATCCTGGATTGCAACATCCTGGAGAACCCCCGGGTCACAAACAACATTGTGGTCCAAGTCTTCATCACCCGATTCATGACAATCAAGCAACTGTGCCTGGTGTTGTGCCTTTGAGAATTGTTTTTCCAGGGCATTGTGTCTGCGTTGGGCATCCCTGTCTGATTTAGAAGACTTGCCAGACTTTGCAGATTTGGAACCTTTGGTCTTCCTCTCCTTAGCTTGTTTAGGAGAAGGAACTGGAGATGGGGAGAGGCTCCTGTCAAGATCTGAGGACAGAGCAACTGCCTCCATATTATTAATAAAAACGACCTCTCGAACTTAGGTCAAATTTAATTTTTTTGAATTTTTTCAAATTTTTGAATTTTAGAATTTTTTCAAATTTTTTTTAATTACACAAAAAATATAATAATATCTATTCGTAGCTAATTACTGCTATTAACATATATACATATAAACAATTGTCCTCCTTTTTTTTTTTAATAAATCAATCAATAAAGGGGTTTACTTCCCTGAATGATGACAGTCACGATGAGCCAGGCAGAAGACAAGTGCAGGTAACCTCTGGACTGCGTCCACACCTGCAGTAAGGCCAGCGACCCTGGAAACCAAAGCCCAGGTCGCAGCACAGGCCGGAGAGGCGAAATGGCGGGCAGCCGCTGAGGCAAGATGGCAGCTCGTGAGGGAAGCCCCAGGACGTTGCAAGCCAGGCAAAACAAAGCGCCTACGGCTGGACCAGGAGAGGAGGAAATACACAATTAAGCCTCCGTTCAGCTAATGAGTATGCCAGCCGGCAGGGACTCAAGCCGCAATGCCGTAGACGAGGCTGCGCTGGCTAAAAGGGCTGTGAAAAACAAGCGGCTTCAGCAGCAAGCAAAATGGCGGCAAAACGGATTTTAAAGCGCCGCCAGCAAAGACAAGCCGTGAACGGCGGCTGGAGCCCCGCACCGCCGTTCCGCACACACCAGCCTCACGAAATTCAAGTTCAGAAGAGCGCAGCCTCCAGAAACAAAAAATAACCAGCAAGGAAGAAAATTAAAGTAAATAAACAATATTAACTAAATGTCTAAGCTAAGAGAAGACACTCAAGCACTCCAACAAATGGCTGAGTGAAAAAGACTGAGGAAGGAGGGTGTATCCAGCTCCAGAGGGATATGATTGACACTCAGCCATACAAATAGGAGTGAGCAGTACCCATCTTGAGGGGTGTCTGAGCAGTGAGGAGGAAAAAATCCATTCCATGAAAAATCTTCTACCGGTAGTTAGGGTGTGGATCAGCCAGTTCTCATGAAAAGACGAGGCTTGAAAATTAGTTTAAATTCTCCTTATAAGTTTGTGATCAAAAGTATTCATTATTCTTTCAGCTAAGAGTATATTTACGAACAGCCAATCTGGACAATGCATTTGCTCATATCACCAAAGTGCAGGCAGAAACTTTACTGCTCAGCGTCTTTCGGGACATCATAATTTTGTTCAGAGCAGACTGTTCTATTTGCCTTTATAGTATTAAAAGAAAATCTGATGGGTGAGTATACTTCAAATATGTTATTGCATAATTCATTTTACTTTACTTTTGTTTTAAAGTATGGGTGAGGGAAAAAGGAAGCCTTTGGTGAAAATCTCTTGAATCAGATTTGAGTGGTGTCCTTTTTGCTCTTGTTCATTCTGATGTGTGTAAATACTAACAGAGTTCAGTATTACAGGCATTAAGTCATGTTTAGCTCAGCAGGTACTTTGTGTTAGGGAACTCGACAAAGCTAACCTTGAAAATGAAAAATATTTTCCTTAATCAATAGCATTAGAAAATTGCCAAAGGAATATATAGCTAATAATTCAATATACAGTATAGCCAATTGTAATCTGACTTACTTTTCAATACTGTTTGCTTTATTTGGTTACTTGGAATATTTGCAATATCTTTGTCTCGTCAGGATTGTTGTATTATCTGAAAATTATTATCATACTGATAGACAAAGATGTTAGAATACCTCACAGATGTTTATTTGGGGCTAATAGGAGACTGACCACTGGACTTTTCTTTGTCTTTCAGCCCTAATCCCACTACAAGTATTCAGGTTCTGCAAGAGGTTTCTATGTCACGTTATATTCCTCACCCGTTTCTTGTTGTGTCTGTTACTTTAACATCAGTAAGAACAGAGACAGGTATCAGCTTGAAAATGCCACAGCAGGTATCTACAGGGTTTTTCAAAATTATTTTAAAGCTAGAGAAAGCAGATTTTCCACTTGAAAACAGTATATATAAGACAACACCGTCCCTCATTAAATCTCCCCAATTGTTGGGGCAAGATATATGAAAGGACGTGGTTGATAAATTGATAAATCATGGTGTTTTAGGTTAAAGACAAGAGAAAAATGCATGTGTTTGAACTAACATTGATTATCCTAATGTGCATAATATCTTTATGAAGGAATGATTTGGATAAGCTGCTGTTTTTGCAGCTTCCTTAGGCTTTTTGTTTTTTAAAGCTGATGTTACTACGAAATTACTGTTGTTTTGAATGATAGTTTACTTGAAAAACATTTGTGAGGATTCAGTATGGCTCTAAGATGTTCAGCATCAAAAATAAACTACGGTGAGGGATAGGGGATATAATGTTATCACTCTGCTGAATGACAGTCAGCTTTACTTTTCGAAGAAGGCAGTTGGGTCAACTTTTTGTTTATGACCAGTGTGGATTGAATGATATTGAATAGCATGCTTTTATAAACACAGTGCTGATAATGATGTGTTTGAATTTTCAGAAAAACAAATTCAGCAAAATTGAAAAGGAATAATAAATGTTTGTTTTTCTTTAAGGCCTGTGAAGCAGAGAGCATTATGTTAAATTTAGCAGGACAGTTAATCATGGTACAGAGAGATCGATCAGGTCCTCAGATACGAGAAAAAGAAAGTAGTCCCAACCAAAGGAAACTTGTGAGTTAACTTATGGAAAAATCTCAATGAAAGGAATGCACATTGTGAATTAATCTGAATGTGTAATACTTTGTTGATCTTACAATTAAAGCAAGCGTTCTTTATTAATAAATGACTGTAACTTTTCTGAATTCTTGTAACATTGCTTTTCAAATAGCACTTGCTTACCCAACATTGTATGATAGTGACTAATGTAGAAGGCTGTTTTCAACCACAACTAACAATGTGAACTGTAGCAATATCTTAATAAATATAGCAGAGACGGGAGGCAAAAATAAGAGATTTAATACCAGTAGCAAATATACGCAGTACTGTAACTTTAGATTATTTTTAAAGGAACCTTTCCTTCATTTCTGTTCTTCGGTAACCCATTTATGTTAATACAGAATGAAGAAAAATAGATAAGCTGTATTGTTGATTATTTAAAAATATGGGAAAAATACTTTGTAGTAAAGGATAATATGAAGAAAATTATGGAGATTAGGGAGAGTTACATTAATTTAGTAATAACATGATCGTGCTTATATTAAGGAAGAATGAGATGTCAGCAGAATTAATGTTGGTGTGTTGCCATTTAAACTTGATGAACAACTTGTATAAAGGGAGAAAAGAAAATAGCCTAATTAGTATTATTCCTATGTTCTCAGCTGCCATTCTGTGCTCCTGTTGTACTTGCCCAGTCTGTAGAAAATGTTTGGACGACATGCCGTTCTAACAGACAGAAACGGCACTTATTGGAGGCTCTGTGGCTCAGCTGCGGGGGATCAGGTATGAAGGTCTGGCTTCCTTTGTTTCCCAGGGATCATCGCAAACCACATTCCTTTCTTTCAAGACGGATCATGCTGCCTTTCCACATTAACATCTACCCCTTGGCTGTTTTGTTTGAAGATGCCTTGGTTCTTGGTGCTGTCAATGACACTGTGCTTTATGACTGTTTATATACTCACAGCAGTGCTGTAGAACATTTAGAGGTCCTCTTCCCCTTCTGTATTGTTGAGAGAACATCTCAGATCTACCTCCATCACATTTTACGCCAGCTTTTGGTGAGGAACTTAGGTGAACAAGCTTTGCTTTTGGCTCACTCTTGTGCCGCATTACCATATTTTCCTCATGTACTAGAACTGATGCTCCATGAAGTGCTGGAAGAAGAAGCTACCTCGCGGGATCCCATTCCCGATCCTCTCCTTCCCACTGTGGCTAAATTTATTACAGAGTTCCCCCTCTTCCTACAGACTGTTGTTCATTGTGCTAGAAAAACAGAATATGCCCTGTGGAATTATCTCTTTGCTGCTGTTGGAAATCCAAAAGACTTGTTTGAAGAGTGTTTAATGGCCCAGGATTTGGACACAGCCGCATCTTACCTTATTATTCTGCAGGTAATTATATTCACTCATTTTATTCGGAAAAGTGATATGGTGTGCTAAGCACACAACCCAAAGAATACAAGCATCTTATTTTGATAGAGCTTTGTCTCTTACAAGTATATATTTATTAAATAAGGATGGAAATAAAAAATAAGAGAGAGATGCTAATTATCTTTGGGAATGAAATTGTCTACTATACAGTCATATGTGTAAGTATAGAGGAGCTGATTGATATAATAGGTGCCTCTAGGTCATTTCCAGTTAGCAGTCCTATCATAGTCATGGACAGTAAAATCATGGGCCATGATTATTGGACTCAGACAATTAAATCAAAAGGTGTGAAGTTTGATGCACGCTTTTATCTGGAGCCTTTTCTGTTTGCTTATTGATGTGCTAAATAAAAAGAATCAGTGGCTTCTGTGTAAAAAGTGTTTTATATTGGTTCCAGAATATGGAAGTTCCAGCAGTTAGTAGGCAGCATGCAACTCTGCTATTCAATACAGCTTTGGAGAAAGGAAAGTGGGATCTTTGTCGGCACATGATCAGATTTCTGAAAGCCATTGGCTCTGGCGAATCGGAGACCCCTCCTGCTACACCAACAACTCAGGTTTGAAAGGCACACAATTGCTCTATCATAAATGTCTTTGACACTAAACCAGATGTAATTTGGGGGAGGAAATGTTCAAGTCACTTATGGAATTTGCTAACTGTCCAGTTATCATATCAGATATTTTCCTCAATAAATGGATTTTAATCATACACTAAACCATAGTCCTTTTTATTAATGAATGACTGTATGTGAACATGATTATCTGATGGTTAAGGGTAACTAGAACTTGCAACCCGTATTTGGCATCTTAAGCAAAGGGTCTGCCTAGCTTTGCTTGTGTATAATGTCATAAGACTTGTTTATGTGTTATTCTGGAAGCAGAAGTGTGGTAAAAGTATTATAAATCAAAACGACTCATCAGTCCGTATCGTACTACTGCTTTTGCCTTTTCAAACTTGTTGCTTTCAAATTCCTTGAAGTTGGGTAGTTGGATATTTTGATCAAGGGAATAGGAGAAAAGAGTCATATTTTCAGAACTATAGCATAACATTCTCAGTCTTAGCAGAACCACTATTTGCTTTTAGTCATACTTTGATGTCTGCAATCTGCAAGATGTCCAAGCCAGGCCTATGCTGTTTTGGTAGCAGATGGCAAGATGTCTGAACAGAGGCATTCTTCTCTTAAGCTAAGGGTTTTTGATCCTAAAAGTTTTAGACCTTTTTTGAAAAATAACCAAATGTAGCATTAAGCCTGTCTGAAGCAGTAGTCACTTTAATGTCATAATATAGCAAGAAAGCAAAAAAATAAAACAAAAGAAAAAATACCTATTATCTAAAAAATTTTGAAGTCATTATAAGTAAATGGATATTTTTTCAGGGAGCATCTGTTTGATGGAGGATTACTTGAATAACTCGTTATTGTGAAATTCATTAGAAATATTTCTTTCACCATAAAACCTACTCTCAGCATTTCTGGTTTTCAGCCAGTCTGCTCTTTGCTTTAAATTTAATTTAATCAGTTTAGACACTGTCCAACTCTAATGAAGTCTCCAACCTGTCTATTCTTATCCCTTTCTTCCTTCCATGTAGGAACCTACTTCAAGTGGTGGCTTTGAGTTCTTCAGACATCGCAGTATTAGTTTGTCTCAATCTGGAGACACACTGCCAGCTGGCAAATTTAACTTGCAAAAAACTCTGAGCATGCCATCTGGCCCATCTGGCAAAAGGTAATCAAACAGAAGAGAATATATGTCTCTTGCTATATATTTCATTGCATCAACCCTACATATATTAAATTACAGAGATTATTACTACAATACTGATTCTGTTTGATGATGAAATTTCACAGTACTCCAACTTGATTCCTAGAAAATTAGGCCAAATCCATAAATAAAATGGAAGTTTGTCTTTAGTGTTAATCTTCTTATTTTCCCACCTTTGTAGATTGAGTAAGGAAAGTGATTGTGCTGAGAACATGTACATTGACATGATGCTGTGGAGACATGCTCGCCGTCTTCTGGAAGAAATCAGGCTTAAGGACCTTGGTTGTTTTGCTGCACAGCTGGGCTTTGAGTTGATAGGCTGGTTGTGCAAAGAGCGCAACAGAGCTGCCCGTGTGGAGGATTTTGTGTCTGCCTTGAAGACATTACACAATGATTTTCTTTGGCCATTTCCCATTATTCCAGTGTGCTCTATAAATTCACCTTTGAAGAACGGAAAATGTAGAACAGGTATCTTATCCTCCCTCTCGTTTAATTTACCAGAATTTAAATGTAGCTTTAGAGTAAATGGAGTCTTATAGTGCTGTTACCTTTCATTTTGTGTTTTCAGATCAGATGATTATTTTCATATTTGTACCAAATCCATTGTTGGTGCTACCATAGAGGCAAATTTAGCAGACATTTTGAATTCAAGTGATGTTGCACTTTAGCGCGTTACGATTAAACATGTTTAATTCAGTCTTTGAAATTAAACTCTTTTTAAACAAAGAATAAAAACATATAGCAAGAAATTGTTGGAATTGATACTATCTACCAGATGAATGTTACAGTTAAAGTGTTCATAGGAAAGAAAATAAATCAATTTGGTTTCATTGTGTGCAGGTTCCACTATATGTGGCATTATTTATCTATACTGAAGGTTATGGTAGGCATTCTGAAGCAGTAGGAGTTGGTTACAAGTCCTTGAAATGAATTAAGCTTGAAATCTTAAATAACATGTTTAAGGCTGGAACAACACCTCATTCACATGCTCTCATTTCCAGTAATAGGCGAACAACTCTTAAAATCACAGTCTGCTGACAGCTTTTTAAACATGGAAATAGACTCTGGCATCCCAGGTGTACCCAGGAATCATAGCTGGTTTGGTGCCATCAGCTCCTCACAAAGAGAGATGGATACAGCATCTTCCCACGGCCCTCAAATGCAAGAAGCATTCCTCTCACCTTTGTTAAGTAAAGTGGGTGAGTTCTTTATTCTGATATTTGGCTTTCTTTTAGGTGATTCTGGGTATTTCATCTGAAAATAAAAATATACTTTTCATATATAACAACTGCCATTTGCTTCTTCATCTTTCTTGGGAATAATGCAGAAGGTAAAGGATTAAATAGCAGAGGAAAAACAAAACAATAATATATGTATGAATTCATATTTAGAATGAATTCAAAATAGGAATTCTATTGGCAGCAGCAATCTAGAACTTCATCAGAAGATAGCATACCTGTATGTATAGTGACCATACCAGTCTCTTCTGGAATAAGCAGTGTTCACAAAGTGCAGAAAAAGAATAATAAATATTAAATTGGAAATAAAAGTTTATTTATATTCCACCTTTATTATTTTTATAAATAATTCAAGGTGGTGAACATATCTAATCCTCCTCCTATTTTCCCCACAACAACCCTCTGAGATTGGTTGAGCTAAGAGTGAGTGACTGGCCCAAAGTCACCCAGATGGTTTTCAGGCCTAAGGAGAGACTAGAACTCACTAGCCTGGTGCCCTAACCACTAGAACAAACTCTCTTGTTCAAATCAACATCATTCAGTGTCTGTCCTTACAAACTATCACTAAACTACTTAACTTGCTGTTCTTAAGGATATCATTAAGCACAACCTCCTGAAAGTCCTCTTACTCTCAACAAGTTTACTCTTTGTATATTTGCTTTGCTATTAGATTCACGTTCATTCTCTCTGCACATAGTCCTTCCTTAAAAGAGGTACTTGGAATCGACAACACCACCACTAAGCGATCACAAAATATACACAAAGTGGTCATAAAATACATGTGTGTGACTGTACTGACTTAATGTGGCAGTTGTAGTTGCAATTATTAAGCAAATCCTGTGTAGTCATTGTGACATCATATGATTGTCATTTGTGACCACCTGCTGGCTTCTCCCTTGACTTTTGTTGGAAGCCAGCAGTGAAGGTCACACATGGTGATGATCTGACTGAGGGACACACAGCCATTGTAATTGCAAGCCGATTGCCAAGTGCCTGAATCTTGGTCCTCTGACCAAGAGATTCTTATCCTACCGCTTGTTTTACAGCATATACTTCTTTTTTTAAAAAAAAATTATTATAGTTCAAAAAAAAATCAAAAACAAATGTAAATATCCCATAATATAGTCATACCTATAGTAATTCTCATTGTTCTGACCTAGGCTTCCTTAAAAAGCAGGAAGCAGAGTCTTGGTCCCGGCAAAACCTCTTTTATTTGCAAGACTGTGAATTACTTTCATTCACAGTCAGCAAGGCTTGTCCAAACAATTTTTCAAAGGAATATTTATCACACACTTTATCTCACTTGGCAAGCTGCTACGTAACTTATTTCCAAGTGTAGTGTAAGGCAAAACTTGGCACAGAGTCTCTTAGAGTCACGAACAGAACTTCCCACTCTTGAAACAACTGAACAAACAAATTGTTTCCTGCAAAAGCCCCCTCCCCATTCACTCCTCTTTTATTTCCTATGGGAGGGGCCAATCATCTCCAAGGTTTACTCCCAAGTTGACCCTGCTTTCTTAGTTGTTCTTGTCTTCTGGCAGCTCTGTGCATGCTCACACTGGGAACTCCAGCTGTTCCTCTGCCTCACTGCTGTCTAGCTCCCTCTCTGCCTTCAACGCAGAGCCCTTGTCCAAGCTTTCCCCAGCCTCCAGGATTGGCCCATGTTCCTCCCCAACCTCCTCACTTTCCGACTCTGCTGCCAGCTCTGCTGGCTGCCGTTGGGCCGTTGGGGAGATTCATGCTTTAGTACACAACTGTTTTAACTTTTTTTCATTAAACAACCATTCCTTGCAGCAGAAAACATGCCATCCTCAGCCTTTCTTCTAGCATTTACATATTTTAAATTTTGTTTCCCCATTTTTTTTTTAAAATTTGATTTGTATGCCGCCCTTCTCCGGAGATTCAGGGCGGCTTACAATGTGCTAAGCAATAGCCTTCATTCTTTTGTATATTTATACAAAGTCATCTTATTGCCCCCACAACTGGGTCCTCAAGTTATCTACCTTAGAAAGGATGGAAGGCTGAGTCAACCTTGAACCTGGTGAGATTCGAACCTGCAGTAATTGCAGGCAGCTGGTCTTAATAACAGGGTGCTTTAGACCACTGTACTACCAAGGCGCTCTTTCCCCTTCTTTAGTAAAGTCACTTATTTGCTGCTATTTTGGCTACTTATGTATAATTTGTTATTACTCATTCAGTTTTCCCAGAGAAACACAATTAACTTGTTTTGATACATTAATTTTTTTAGATACACTTTCATGCATCACATAGACTAGTGTTCACTGCAGATGTGGTACTTGATAATATGACATCATCTACATACAAAAATACATGCAGGTTTCATACTTTTCACATTCCACAAGCATCCTTATATATTTATCCATAAAAAAATATGAAACAGCCAAGTACTCTACTGATGAGATGCAGTTTTTTTGCACATTTTAAATAAATCAGAGACATTGAAACATCTATATTTGTTTTGCTGTATTTGACAGGTGACGAGGGGAGCATTGGCTCTGCCACGGATCTGACAGAAACAAGCTCTATTGTGGATGGTGACTGGACTATGGTGGATGAAAATTATTCCACCTTAAGTCTGACACAGTCTGAATTGGAACATATCTCTTTGGAGCTAGCCAGCAAAGGGCCGCACAAATCACAAGTTCAGCTGCGGTAAATGTGATGGGAGTTTGTATTGTCATTGGGATTCCTTTGAGTTGTTCTTAGCAGATGGGGACCAAGAATAATATCCTGTGGGGAAAAGGGAATGTTTCTGTGCCTTAGAAAGTGGCTTTGGGTCTTTTTGTAGGTATTTGCTTCATATTTTCATGGAAGCAGGATGCCTGGACTGGTGCATGATCATAGGCCTCATCCTTCGAGAATCTTCCATCATCAATCAAGTGTTTAGTCTGGCACAGTCTTCAGAGGTTGATGGGGAAATGTTGCAGAACATTAAGACAGGACTGCAGGCAATAGAAAGATGGGCTTCTACAGACTGGTGAGTTGCATGAACCTCCTTTCACTATACATATGATTTTTTTTTTAATTTGATTTATATGCCGCCCTTCTCCGGAGACTCAGGGCGGCTTACAGTGCGTTAAGCAATAGCCTTCATCCTTTTGTATATTTATACAAAGTCAGCTTATTGCCCCCACAACTGGGTCCTCATTTTACCTACCTTAGAAAGGATGGAAGGCTGAGTCAACCTTGAGCCTGGCAAGATTCGAACCTGCAGTAATTGCAGGCAGATGGTCTTAATAACAGGGTGCTTTAGACCACTGTACTACCAAGGCTCCTTAAGATTTAAGCTGCTTTTCTAAGAAACAGCAGTAAACAAAGAAATAATATTGTTTAACTTATTCAAAATTTAACAGATAGGAAAACATAATTTTAATGCTTAACCTTTTTAAGGACAGTATTCTATATGTTGAAATATTGCATATAATACCTGGTAGAATTTATCTGTGGAATTAGTTTTTAACTGACTGACTGTTCCTATCAATACACTTGACAAGAGTTCTTACTTCAACATTTGAAGATGTGTAATATGAACAAAGAAGTATGTATCCAATGATATGCACAGTATCTTGAAATAGCATATTTCTCATAGTAAAGCAGCACATTGCAGTACCAAACTTTGGCCTAATTTGAAAAAGCTGGCAAGCTCCAGGATTGTAGATTAGATGGGAAGAAAAACAAGAACCATCTCCACCAGATAAAAGCATTGAAAAACCGCTTGCTGGTTGACATAAAAAAATTTAAGTATATACATGTGATTCACTAAACCAAGCTGAAACCAAGCTGAATTTTAGCGAAAATTTGAGCATCATATATATTTTCATTGTGCAAAGGGCATCCACCTGTTGGGTTCGCTTACTACACCAAGTTAATAACCAGAGAAGGATAGTTACCAAATTTGCAGTCTTAATGTTTGAGCTAATTGTTTATTTTCTTATCTTATGTTGTTTAGTCCTGGCTATAAGCCATTTTTAACCATTATCAAGCCACAACTGCAGAAACTGAGTGAGGTATCGGAGGAACAGGTGCAACAGGAATCCTTTCAGCCTACAAATCTATCAAGAGTGGCTGAACAAACCAGTCCAAGGGCAGAGGAGAACCGGATTTCAACTAACCACAGTGTTAGTCCTCAAAGTGACACTGGTCCTAATACTTCAATTCGACCTGATGAGGACATGATTGGATTGGAAAAGGAAGACCATCCCCTTCAGGAAGGCAGTTATGATTGTACTGTCTCCTGACAGCATCAAATATGATAATTGTTTTAGTAAAGCTTCATAATGATGGCATTGAAGCTTTTGGAAGAAAGTACAGTAATCATTTTTGTTTTCAAAACATAAGTTTAGTTTTGATTTGTTTCTGTTTTTAATGAATACTTTTTTTTTACATGAGTAGAGAATTTCCTTGAATTTGTGAATGCTTTCCCAGTAATTTCCTCAGTTCTTTTGTTTATCTGATTGTATGAAAAGCAGCAATATTCACCTGTATTCCAAGATTTATTTGAAGCTCTTGTAAAGTTTTCTCTATTTTTACTTAATCATGCAGAACACCTACTCTGTATCAGTGTATATGATCTTTATTGCATTTTTTTTGAAATGAAAGAAAAAAAAATCTTGGAGACAATTCTAAGATTTACCCATCCGCACCATCCCCAACCCAATTTTTGAACCAAAACTTGAACGAGTTGACAATGAAGCTTGCTGGGATGAAATTTTGATGCATTCTGTGTAGTTTAATTGCCTAAAGGAAATGATGGCCTGATTAAGCTAAATTCTGTTCGATAAATTATGCAGGTATCACAAATTTGACATCAACAAATATTATATATTAAAAATTGTAAAATACTTTGTATCTTTTGTGAATACTCTTGTATATTTTCAAGTTTACTGATTATGCTTTTGGTCTTCGCTCCACAGTGTAGGGTAGCTTTATCTATCTTGCATGTTTGTACTTTTAACTCCAGGAAAACTAAAAGTAAAATTTCACTTCTATCAGAATGCAACTGACTTTCATCTGGCATTATTTGCAGCTTCGTTTTGTCATTTAGTCTGTTCAGATCCATTCTGAGCAAAAAGATTTTAAATGAATTACTGAATCCTTATTTATTTCAATTGTAAAGATGCTTTCCTCAAGATTATTTTTGTGTAAATAAAACCAATTTATATATTACTGCTATTAAGACTTTGTAATGGCAATGTACAGTGTATATATTTAAGCCACCATCTTGCTAATATTTTATAATGCATATACTTGTAACTAAAAAATGTTTATTTTAACTTTCATACAACAATATTATGAAAAACTGGCTGCAGCAGAATCTCATGTTTGCTTGAGGTACTTATTTTTTCAATCTGCTGACTCCAGATTGGTATTATAAATACTGGTGTGTAATATTAAATACCTGTAACAGTATTAAAATTTAAATATTGTATGGCTTGCACTGTGCAATTGGGAAAAATGCAACACTACTACTTTTTCTACAGAAACCTAACACTTATTTTTATAATATGGGTGTAATTAATACATACATGGACCAAAATCATTTATCTTTTAGGTAGTATAAGAATCGGCATCAGCCACAGTCATTTTTCATGAAATTCTCTGCAAATTCTGAATGAATATATTACAAACAGTGAAAAATATTGCTTCCTATCCTTAGCAAATTGAAGGTGAGTCTCAGTCTTCAACTCCCAGAATTCTCAGCAATGGTTATATTGGCCATGGAATTCTGAGAGTTGAAGTCCATATAACTGGAATTTGCTAATGTTGGGAAACCTGGTCAAGAGGGTCAGCAAAAAAATATTGGTTATGACTTTATATATTTGCTTAGAAAGGCATGGTCATGTCTTTTTATTGATAAATGTAATTAGACAGTTTTTATTGCTGTTGTGTAACCTTTACCGTTGGTAAGACTATAAGTAGTGGTACATGTGCAATAACTTTTAAATAAAATATAAAGGGGTGGAAATGACCTAATTTTTCCATATTTCTGACATTGTATTTTGTCTACCATCACGGGTGCAAAAATTGTCACTTTTCTTACAACAGAAAAAAGAGGTACTACTATTCTATACTGTAGTCTTGAACATATTAATATTATTACTACCACAGCATTAAGCACTACACTGGTGTGGTTCCAGCCTAAGCACCTTTTTTTTTTCCTAATAGCATTCATCACATGCCTTATCTCCAGTGCTCTTAATTCTGTTACTCTCAATAAGCCCTTTTCACACCTCTAAAATGGGGGCATCGTCCTTCATTGGAAGTTAAGCAGGTTCCTTATCTTACTTGATATCCGCATTAGAAGACGGATGCTGCCCTGAAAGTAGAAATGTTCCCAATTGACCAACATATCCCTCTGAATAAGCTACATAATACTGTTAAAATTGAAAGGGGGGGGGGAATAAATAGTTAATTTGACAATAAATATAAGAGGAAAGACATTCCACATTTGGTTTGCAGCAGATCTAAAATTGCATAGAAACAGCTACTTGAGCCACTTTCTAAAGCTCCAGTTCAAGAGGAATGTCCAATAGTCTCTTTCATTGGGACAGATGATGATACAAGGAGTGTCTTCTCCAGTTTAAAGGGGAAACCAAGTCACAGTTGTTTTATATGATGGAATGAGATCCTCACATACAGACAGTTCCACTGGACTTCAAAAAATAAGTTCTAAACACAATTCTTCCTATTGCTAGGAGACAGTACAGGGCCTGCTTGTGTTTTGCATCTGCTTTCTCTCCAAGCAAGCAAATTATGAGAATGGGAAGAGATTCAATTTAGCTAATAGATTAAGCAGTAAAGACTTTTCACTTAAAAATCTGATGGAAGAAATTAATATAGCATGTATATTATTTACTTTATTGAGGAAGGAATTGCTGTTGATTGAAAATAATACAACTGCCTGGTCTAGGGAGGTTGTACAATTATTTGAAGTAGGGAACCAGTGGTGGGTTGCCCCCGGTTCGCACCAGTTCTATAGAACCGGTAGTACAACCAGCGGGAGGTTCCGCCCACCAACACCGACGTCATCGTGAGCGCGCGCGGCCCCACTGCAAACTGGTAGTAAAGGTAAGTAGAACCCACCCCTGTAGGGAACATTCTCCTTTCGGATGACTAGAAAATAGAGGGCTGTATTGTAGAATTCCTGCAATTCAAAATCTTACTGGCAAGAGTACTGCCATTCTGCAATTGTATCAGCCGCCTACTGCAAGAAGCAAAAATAAAGGAGTATGATCTCTTCCCACAACCCGCTCTTATTCTCTCTCCTAGTTGGTAACAGCCATGTGGGCAGTTTGAAATTCAAGTTTAGGAAGGGAACTGAATATTGAGAGACATTTATGTCTTGCCTCTAACAATAGTAGTCAATAAATCTTCAATGGAGTGGCAACTCGACTAGCTGGATTTCATTCAATATTTTAAATTCTCAATCCTGAGATTTACCTTATATTTCTCTCCTTTCCCAACTAATTTTCTTAAATGTCCTTTTAATAATGTTCTCTTGATTCCTCCCTGCACTCTGATTCCTTTCATCATTCTAAACTCTTTCACACTTTGCTTCCAAATTCCTACTGTGTTCACGGTTTTAATGTGCTACTGACACATGATGTTATTGTTCTTACAAATATATCATGATCTTGCTGCCAAAACAAAACATCTCACATTTTGATCTCCTTGACCTGTTCACTGCCTCTGATACAGCGAATCACAGTTGCTTCAGAGTCATTCCCTTGTAGGTGGTGCTGAAGATGTTATGTTCAACATCAATTGAAAAGCTGATGCAAGTGCAATTTAACTTATTAGAAATGATTTGCTTCTTTACCCAATATTAACATCTCTGTTTTGCGCAAACCTAACAAACCAGTTGCTAAGAGGGGGTACTTACCTGGAAACTGTTTCTTCATCAAGATAGTTACTTAATACAAATTAATTTTATATGTCTTCCTTTTTTCCTATTTCTGACATTGTGATTCCATGTACCATCTCAAATGTAGTGCTGTGCGGATGAATTAAACTCCCAACTTCTAACTTCCGACTAGTACGATGACACTGATATTCCATTTGCCTGAAGGTTTCAGGCTTAGGCAGATTACTACATTCACTGACCTGGGAATAAGTTTTATTGAACTCCAAGGGACTTCTTGTTGGCCATGTGTTACCAATGCACAACTTTTGAACAACAGGTGAAAACTTCTAGATGAAATGCCATTTGTACACGCGATAGCATGCTTAACTCCACACATGTGCCATTATATGGTGCATGTAATGTATTACATTACAACATTACATGTATTATTTCACCTATAGTTTATTGCTTTGCCTTGGTTTTGTTGAACAAAGAAATAACCAAAATCTGTTCTGATAATTACATTTTTGAGTTTCCTAATCAGGAAAGTAAGCTGCTATTGAGCAATGGAAGAAGTAACAGATTTTCAGTAATACAGGTAGTCCTCAAGTTGTGAATGTAATGGAGCCTACCAATTCCATTCGTAACCCAAGGATTTGTGGGAATGAATCTTGTACCTTGAACGTGATCACTCCCTCCTTTCACCCACACATTCCCTAATCAAAAACATGTCTTGTTAAGTGCACATGAGGTATCTCGGGGTGGGGAAGGCCATGGGGTGGGGCCTAGTGATGGAACAGGCCACTGCTTCAGACCCCCCCAAGGCCTCTCCCGACCCACAGATACTTCATTCTCCCTCCCCTGAAGTCTCCACAATTGCTCCCCTCCATGCTGCCACATCAGGTGATTTATCTTATGAAGATCTGTCTCCTCTCCAGCCTGTTTCTTTGCCTACTTCCTCCTTTCTTGATGAGGGCTCTGACAATGAAAAAAAAGGCCCAGAGGGCCACACGTGGCCTTCCGGGCCTCCTTTCTCACTGGAGATCTGCTTGAGGAAGCCTCCAGTGATGAAAACTCATCAAGCAGATTTCTGGCAAGAAAGGAGGCTCGGCAGGCCACACGCAGCCCTCCAGACCTCCTTTCTTGTCAGCAAAGCTCTTGAGGATTGTGTCCCTTTAGCCCTTTTCAAAAAGCCTTTGCCAGTAGGAACAGATCTTTGGAGGGACATGCGCTCTCCTCCCAAGTTCCACTGGTGTCAACAAAAGCTTTTTGCAGAGGGCTGCCAAGCCTACAGGAACGCAGTCTCCCTGCAGGCTTCGGCAAGGAAACAACAAACTGAGGGAAGGCCTGAAGCCTTCCATCCGTTTGCAAATGTTGAGGCCTCAATTCGCAGAGAATAGAAGCCTAAAGTGTGAGATTACATGAGATCAGTAGCACAAGATCTCGTGTGATTTCACAGTATATTAGGCCTCTGTTCTCTGCAAATGCACTGAAAACCTGAAGCAATGAAGCAGGCAAAGAAAGCGCAACAGAGAGGTCTTCGCAAGGTGAGTTTCCACAGATGAAGTGCCTGTGAAGACCTGGCCAGGGGATGGGGAGTAGGTGGGGTGAATGTTGCTGAGCCTCTGTAGTTGTTTGGAAGAGCAAACAACTGCTGTGGTGCTACAATATTCATAATTTCTGGACTTGTTTGTAAATGCTTATCACGTAACTTCAAATGTTTGCTAAGGGAACACATGTAACCCGGGGATTACCTGTAATAATTTTCACAGTCCCCATTGGCTGACCTGTTACCATGACTATTTCAATTCATGAACCCTTATACACTGACAGGTCCTAGATATTCTTTAGTTTCATAAAGTAAAGGAGATATTTGGCCAAAAGGTGGCAATAGCAAACTTTCTGTACTTTTGCCAAGCCAACTGTGTGGATGTGCTAGAGAAATTGGAAGGAGTTGAGTGACCTTCAATGGGTGTGCATTGGATGAATTATAAGAGTAGTTCCTGGGACCCCTTTCCCCAAACTGATTGTGTTTGTGTTGTTGCCTTGTGCCAAGAGATTTGACAGGCAGTGGTCAACTCATATGTAAAGCATCCTAATCTAAGTAATATGCACATCTGTCAGAGAAAATCTGACCCTGAGATCCCAAGCTCTTAATATGGAGGCTTCAGGGACAGTGTTGAATCACTCAGAGTACTGAACTCCACTGTTACCTGACTTTCCTGGATCCTGATTATAAAACATGAATTCAAAGGGGCCAGGTTTCTTTTAGAAAAGTTGTTTGCTATTAGTGATTATAGAAGGGAACCTCTTGGTCAAATCACTGTGCACTCTGCCAGCCTTCTTGTGTAAGTTCAGTGAGCGTTTTCTCAAACATCTTTGAGAACGTATTTGTTTTGCTTTTTTTGACAGGTGGCGAGGGGGAGCATTGGCTCTGCCATGGATCTGACAGAAACAAGCTCTATGGATGGAGACTGGACTTTGGTGAATGAAAATTATTCCACCTTGAGTTGGATGCAGACTGAATTGGAAGATATCTCTTGGAGCTAACCAGCAAAGGGTCGCACAAATCATATGTTCAGCTGCAGTAAATGTGATGGGAGTTTGTATTGTCATTGGGATTCCTTTGAGTTGTTCTTGGAGGAAGGAGACCAAGGATAATACCCCATGTTTCTGTGCCTTTGGGTCTTTTTGTTGGTACCATAGTTGCCTCATATTTTAATACAATCAGAAGCAGGATGTCTGGATTAGTGCATGATTATAGGACTAATCCTTCGAGAATCTTCCATCATCAATCAAGTGTTTAGTCTGGTGCAATCTTCAGAGATTGATGGGGAAATGTTGCAGAACATTATGATGGGACTGCAGGCAGTAGAAAAATGGGCTTCTACAGACTGGTGAGTTGCATGAACCTCCTTTCACTTTATACTGGTTATCTGCAAATGAATCTGAGCTCCTTTTCTAGGAAGAGTAGTGTTTTAAATAGAAGCCATGGCAAAAATTAATCCTTAATGTTTAATCTCTTGAAAGAAATAATTATGTATGTTAAAAGGTAATGACTGGTTTAATAGGTCTTAATATATTGTGGAATCTTATCATAACTGACTTTCTATTTAAATTGTTGACATTTTATTGACCTACAATAAAGCGTATATCTTGAATTAGTCAATTTTGTTTTTCTTCCAAACACAATTGTTTTGAAAGAAAATTGTTTTCTTGACGTTTCTAATATGTTCTTGGATATTTAGGTGTACAGTATGTATATACATCACACAGTTTATAGACATAAAATAATGTAGTTGGATAAGTGCCCATTGATACTTATTTTACAACATTCTCCTGTTGTTTCTTGGTTAATTAAGATCAAATGGCATATTGAACAAATACACAACTCAACCACAACACCTGGACATTTGAGTGTCTCAGACAATTTATTGAGCTCTTTTAACATGATAATCTAAATTTCTATCCCATTGACAACTATGAGACAAAGGCACTTTTTTCATCAGTCATAAATTCTACCACACATAATGGAGCGGAACATTCTTCTAACACATAAGGTTTTGTAACTAGCTTGTTATAATTACCCAATATATTCTAAGAAACTGAATCAGTATAAGTCAATGCTTATCTGATTTACAACTACAAATAATTTTTAGACAGTCATACCAAATGTTAAAACTTGAAAATATTGAAAAGCTACTTCCAAATCAATGAATACTTTATCACATTTACTTGAAGTGATTATAAACTAGATGTTACCTCTTTTGCTTTTATGTTTATCACTTTCTGCCAAACACAATTCAGTATCCTGTGATTTGATATTCTAGTAGCAACGTAACAGATTCCATTATGAATCCCAAGAACTGCATAAAATACCACTGCAGCTTCACTAATCAAGATGCTTATATAACATTGCTTTTTTACTTAAAATACTAACATCATCTTCCTTAATTTAATCTCCAATAATAGTGCAGAAACTCTCCTAAATTCCTGATAGCATGGCCTCAAAAGCTGCAGATTATGTAAACTGAACTCTAAAAGGAGGGCTCAAGATTGAAGAAATCTGTGCATGGTACTTGGAACATTGCTGAGATTTTGGCTTTCCAATTTTTAATATTGAAGAACAGTCCAGTCTATAATGATGTTCTAATTGCAATTTATATAACAGCTACATTTCTGGTGATTCTCAGTTATTACAGCACTGATAAGAATAAATGTAAAAACAAAAATTAACTAGAATTATATATAGTTGATCGAGTGTTCACCTCAGCAGCTAATCTGACCTGTTCCCAAATGCCTTTCCGAAGACCTTTCTAAAGAGCTTTTACAGCTCTCTGAAAATGCCGTAAGGGGTTGTCTGGCTATCAGGTTAAACTGATACAAAGAAGGGGACCTATTACTGACATATCTCAAACTTGGGAATTGCTAGAGAATTCTGGGAGTTGAAGTCCACCCACTTTAAAGTTGCTAAGGTTGAGAAACACTGCCCTAGATAAGAAACCCTCCTCCCCTTCTCTCTTACTAGACGAAGCAGATTCAACCTGAATAAGATTTCCTGTCCCTGAGTCATGTAGAGCTTTAAAAGGGTCAAACAGGGATCTGAACTGTCTTCAGAAGCCAAGTGGCAGCCAATGCAGTTTCCAAACAGTGGTTACCTTGCATCCATAACTACTTAAGCTGCTGCATTTACCAGGAACTCTTCTGTTGCTTTACCATGCCTAAGTTTTTTTATTTTATTTTTTGGATGCTTTCCAGTCCCTGACGTTTTCTTGGCAAGATTTCAGAAGTGGTTTCCAATATCGGGGAGAAACTAGCCCAAAGCCACTCAGCTGGCTTTGTGCAAAAGCTGTCTTTTAAGTTACCGTACAATAAAATAATTTATTATTTTTAAAAAAGTTTTTCTAAAATAGACGCACAGAGGAGAAAATACAATGAATCAAATGGCTGGGGTAGCTTCCATTTGATACTTTTTAATAAAGATGTAAATGGTATCTCTCCAAAATTCAAGAAACCCCTAACTGATAAGATCAGATCCCAATTTCTATCCCTCCTTTCTCTCTTAGCAAAATGGTTTACTTTAAAACTTATTTTCCCTCTGCCCTGAGGTTTCTAATCTTTGAACACTGTTCAGTTTTCTTAATACAAGGTACTAAAAGAGCAACTATACAGCAAAAGGAAGAGCCCAATTTGGCCTCATCCAATCCCTATTCTATAGAACATGGATGGAACAGCAATGACCAATTCTCCTTTTTTTACTTTGAATTCCTCATAACAGCATTATTTTCTCAAATTATTTGTAAAATAGAGGATCCTTGATGATCCTTGCTTAACAACCATTCATTTAGCGACCATTGGACATTACAGTGCTGCTAAATAAATGGTATATTATGACCAGGTGTTGAAGTTACTGTCGTTGGTATATCAAAATTTGGGTGATTGGCAGTCGGCCTGCATTTACAGTCAGAGGGGACTTCAATTCCCCCATCCATCTCTGCCCATTTGGTCTTCAGCTCTGGAGCAGCAAAGATTACAATGATAATATTTGGGAGGTTGGATGTCGTTCCCCCAAGGATGAATCCCTTCGCCACAGAGAAAGAGTGTCAGGCTACTCAGTACCTCCTGGAGCATTCCCTCAAGGACTCGAGTTACTGCCTCCATGAAAGAAGACAAAAAACCTTAGCGCTCTTCAACAGAGAGGTTCATATCAACTTTACAGTTCCTCTGGCTTAGGAATTATTTATTCCTATTTATTTGGTAAAAGTAATTAATATTTTTTACACATAGAGAAGGGATCAATAATGCAACTTGATTTTCCCCATACGTTTTCCTAATTTTGTAGAAACTTGCAGCTTCCAATGGAGTATAAATGACACTCTCCTGAAATATCAGGTAAATAATAAAAATAATTGTAAGTAACCAGTTCAGTAATTAACTAATGGGCATATTATCACCAAAATACAAAATATGTGTGTGTACAGGAGACCAGAATGGTGACTCTGCTTAGAAGTATAGTGCTAGATGCTTACACTGGATGAACAGGCAACTGTTTTGCTCATATACTGCTTAATTGCCATAAGTCAGGTAAATATGGACTTTCCTTTCATAGACATAAAAGAATTCAGAAAAAAAAGGAAAAACAGTAAAACCAGAACACACAAACTTAAGAATTCAGTGAGATTGACCATCATGTTTGTTAGCATTATAATTAAAAGAGCTTTACTTACATAGTGCATTCAAAATGAATATCATTATTGCAGCAATTACCATTAACAGCTCCATATTCTTCATGATAGCCTTAACGGTGCTTAATTACAACAATTCCTTAGTCAATGAGAACACATCAAAATATTAAGCACAAGGCAGCACTTGTGTTATTTAAAGGCAGTAAAGTATGTTATTTTGTGCTTGTAGCTCCGGTGCAAAAGCTCCTTTTATTGCAAAAAGCCAAGAACAGGTGTTCTAAAGCTACTTTCCAAAAGGCAGTTTCATGTTATAATGTCAGCAGATGAAGGGACTATTCAAGTGGCAGAAACTGGTGATTTTTTTTTTTTTTTGCATTAAAGAAACACAAGACCTCCTTTCCCAAAGAGGTCTTATCAATATTGCCATTAATATATACTTGTGGCTAAATTATTCCTCATAGTTTTTCTTTCTGTCAGGAAGGCCATCTTTCCCAACTCACCCAAGCTCCCTACGAACAAAAGTGGCATCCAACAATTGAGAGACAATTGACCTTTTTGTAATTCTAGATTAAAAGATAAACTGGTCATAGGTAGAAGTCCAGCTTAAGGGATAAATCCAGTTGGGCAATCTTTCCAGTAAAGCATGTAACTGAGATGACTTTTGATCTTCTCCAAAAAAATAATGGTTAACTATAGCAAGGGTGACCATTCCTTTCGTGGATTTGTCCGAACCCTAAAAAGAGAAAAAAGCAAATAAGCTCATGTCTGATTATTTGAATCCTATTCTTATTAGCACTGTGTAATGGTAGAATTCGAAGCTTGCAAACAATGAACCAAAGAGTATAACAGCTAAAGAAACCAAAGTTTTAAAGAATTCCAAGATGCTCACTGAAATGGTGTTAAAGTGACTGTTTCCAAAACAAAATGTTATTTAAGCCTGAAGCAGGATGCATAAGCACTATACCAGGGGTGGGTTCTAAATTTTTTTACTACCAGTTCTGTGGGCGTGGCTTATTTTGTGGGCGTGGCTTGATGGTCATGTGACAATTCTTTAGGATTTAGCAGAGATACTGGTCTACCAGGCTTTTAACTGCTTGCAGAGCTGTACCAGTCTACCCATTTGTTCTTGGAGTGTCCTGGTCTACCCATTTGTTCTTGGAGCGTCCTGATCTACCCATTTGTTTTTTGAGCATTCCGGTCTACCCATTTGTTTTTCAAGCGTCCCGGTCTACCCATTTGTTTTTCAAGCGTCCCGGTCTACCCATTTGTTTTTCGAGCATCCCGGTCTACCACCACACTGCCTTTTAACACTGATCAGCTGTAGGGCGGCCCTTTGAAGCCGCACGGCAAGAGTTTAAACAGGTTTTTTCCTTCTAGCCATCAGCTGGGACTCGGGAGGCAGTGAATAGATTGGGGGCGGGGTCAAATAAAAGGTAAGAATAACGCGGGAGTGGGAGAACCAGTTCGGTGATGTTATATCGTCACCACTACTGGCTCGGCTGAACCAGGCCAAACTGGGAGGAACTCACCACTGCACTATACCTGGCAAATAAAATAGAAGAAACAGATTAAATTCCTGAGGCTATGTTAATTACATTTTCTGGGGTTAGGGTTAAGGTTAGTTTATGGATCAGGAGGATGTAGAATATGTTTAGTCCGCATTCAAAAAACTGAGGAAGTGAACCTTAATTCAAACATATAGAGCCAAACATCAAGATATTCTGTTGCTTTTCTTTTGCCAATACCATTCTACATCAAAATGTAATTCAGACTCTATATATCTAGATAGAAAACGTGCTCATATTTTATAGACATAAAGGCAGTTTGAGATTTTGCTGTTAGATAAGTTCTTTCAAGAACTTCTCTCTAGACAAATTCTAATTTGCTTCTCTGGTTTACTGTAACCAATGGTAATATACAAATAGTACAGTATATGCTACCCTGTTTGCATCTGCTAATATAACCATGTCAGTAAGTCAATGACAGATAATTTATAAATCTTAAGTGAGTATCTGGAAACACCACGCAAGTTCAGTGAGTTTCAAGTAAGCAAATACAGGAGTACAGGATTCATTTCTATCTGCTGGTTGTATAATTGCATATTCAATTATACTAATATTTATACTAATGCCCTTGAATATCTAATATTCAAGGGCATATTTGATTTAACGTATTCCTGAAATGAAAGATAAAAACTTGTCATGTCAAGGATACTTAAAGAAAAGAAAATGCATATTAAAATTAATAGCACTAGAAAGCAATTGTGTGTTAACCTCAAAAGATGAAGATGAATTAATAAACTAAGACAAGAGGAGAGATCTAAGAAATTGCTTAACGCATTGTAAGCCACCCTGAGTCTCCGGAGAAGGGCGGCATATAAATCAAATTTAAAAAAAAATGAATGTGATTTTAAAGAACAAACTCACCTTCAGCTCTATCCAAAAGTGCCAGGGCCTGGCATGGAGCCCACGTGCATAATACACAAAGTAGTCTCCATTCAAGCTATTAACAAGAGGCGATCCATTTCCAAGAGACCAAGTGGACAGTATAGAGCCTTGATGTAGTCGAAGATAAAATGCCATGTGGCTTGAACCTGAAGCAAGTGATAAACAAAAATCTCTACATGAATTCAGAAGAAAGGATAGTGGGGCTGCCACTTTTTTTCAATCTAAAGCAAATTATACACCAATTGCTTATTTAGGTTTTCGTAATATCCTGGAAAGGATATTTTCCTAATCTCTGGATTAATTTATGATCCATGCTTTTAAAAACATCTAGGAAATTTTTAATGCATGCTCAGAAAAGTGACTGGCATAAGTGACTTATAGCATAATTTACAGAATACAGAATAATACATCTAGAAGGGACCTTGGAGGTGTTCTAGCCCAACCCCCTATTCGAGCAGGAGACATCTTATACTATTCTGGACAAATGACTGTCCAATCTTAAAAACCTCCAGTGATGGAGCACCCATAACTTCCAGAGGCAAACTGTTCCAATGACTAAGTGTTCTCACTGTCAGGAAATTTCTCTTTAATTCTAGGTCTCTCTTTGATAGGTTCCACCTATTATTTCATGTCCTGTCCTTAAGTGCTTTGCTTATCATAGTCAAAAATATGTTCAAGTACAGCCTGTAAAATGCATGTTGTATCTGTGATATGCTGTATTCACACTGATTGGCTACCTCTGACAACTTTGACTGAAGGTGCCAGATTTAATATTACATCATAATTGGATAAATAATTAGATGAATTAAATAAATTGCCATAGCTAACTAGTTGTTATGATCAAATAATTCCCTATAAGAATCGTCTCACGGCAAGGAAGGATGAGATGGTCACCCACCTATTACTTCAAAGGTTAGCTTTGTAGAATCCCATTGTGTTTGCTCTTTGGAAAGAAGCTGAAAGCGAACAGGGTTTCGGGGAGTAATTGCTGGTGCAGGAAGATACCATGTTTTCCTGTTAAAAAAGGGATTTTTAAAGAAGTTATCAATGTAATTTACTGTAAGAGTCCTTTAAAATATTTCAAACTACTGTTTCAGGTTAATTCTGTTCCACAAAGTATAATATGGCTGAGTATATTAAAACCTAAAATGCTACTGAATATGCAAAATGTTACAGCCTTACATGCAAAAGAAATCAAAGCGATTAGCCTTTTTCATCTTAATATAAAAATAAAAGGATAAATCTGTCAAAGTAGTGTTTGTCGTATTTTTTTTTTTAAAGCCCACCCTTGTTTATCAGATCCCCAGGAAATAATGACAAAAGGGACAAAGTTTTGCCCAAAGCTGAAAACCTTCACAAAGCGGAATGACAAGAGGCCCTATTACAGAGACAGGAATAAGTCTGATGGTATTACTGACAGATGAGGCCAAGCTTATTCAGAACACATTAGGATTCATTACCACTTTTTAAATGTAAATAAAAAAGGTGCAAAAGCACACAGCCTCCCAATAGCCAGAGTTCTCCTGCATGGCACCCAGAACATTCTTTTTTTCTTCTTTTGTGCTTTCATGTCAATATTGTCAGCAGTGTGACTGCTTTGTTTCGTGGCATAATTTCAGAACTGGTTGCCATTGCCTTCTTCTAGGGTTGAGAGAGAAGCGCTGGCCCTAGATCACCCAGCTGGCTTTGTGCCTAACAGAGGACTACAACTCACACTCTCCTGCTTCTAACCTGCTGCCTTCATGCTGAAGATCTGTTTTGCCTGTCAAGATTAAAGGGATTAAAACAGAAAACCCTTCCTGTCCCGTGCAGGAAGTTTTAGGAAGCCCTGTCAGTCCAGCAAAAGATACAGGAAGAAAGAAAAATATAACTTTGCCCAGAAATAAAGAAATATTGGAAAAAAATAAAAACATGGATAGTAGAAATAATAGACCAAGAAATTGAATTAGAACCAGAAGTTTTCTTATTAGGCATGATTAAAGGGAATATTAGAAAAGACATAAAATATTTAACACTACATATAATTACGGCGGCTAGACTGGCACTAGCACAATTGTGGAAAACAAATTGTTTGCCAACAGATCAGGAAGTAATTCAAAAAATTTATACATGTGCAGAAATGGATAAATTAACTTTAGAATTAAAAGACAAGGAAGACTCAAAATATTTTATAGTATGGAATAGATGGTACAAGTGGATAAATCAAACGAAAAAAGGGTAAAGACAAAAATTAGAGGAAATTAACGTAATAAAGAAGCACCGTCAGATACATAGAAATAGGTAATAAGTAACTGTTTGTAAATATGTGTATATATAATCACATGTATTTATTTTGTTTGTGGTGTTGTGTATTGATTATGTAATTTTGATTGAGAAAATTTGTATATATATATATATTTTAATATTTTTAAATTTAATAAAGTTTGTTTTTAAAATTGAAAAAAAAAAAGAAAAAGAAAAATATAACTTCTTCGCCCACTTTTCAAAGCAAATCCTAAACTGCATTTTCAGACTCTTTCCAGTCCGACTGCGGCTTTATGGGCATTGCCTTATTTTGCAATTGGTTTCCTTCTGATGACATTGTGCAACAGGTTTACTGATTCACTTGAAGATACTAGTATTGTATCAATTGATACTTCTGTTAAAACTAAGTGGTTTATTAGGTGAGATCATAACCAACCGAAAAAAGTAGTTCACGGGTAGAATCCAGGGAAACCCACAGAGGGGGGATCCTTCCTCACATGTGGCTGCAATAGAGTCGTTGAGCTCAGGCAGGTGGGGTGTAACGAGTGATATCCCAGTGTAGTCCATCCCATTCATCCATATTCCAGAATCACTTTTTTCCAAGTGACCGTCCAGGCTATGAAATCTTCTGTTTAAATGCTGGAAAAATGACAAGACAAGAAACCGCTAAGACTTTGCCAGCTGTCTATGAGGCAGATACAAAATAGCTCGCTGGGGCAAAGGGTGTCCTTTCTTTATGAAGGTCTGGGTGACTTCTCAAATACGCAATATGAGTGTTAAATCTGACTGTGCTTGTTGCACTAGGCATAAAGCTGATTGCATGATAGTCACCAGCAGGTGTGTCAAACTTGATTTCATTGAGGGCCGCATCAGGGTTGTGTTTGACCTCAGGGGGCTGGGGGGGGGCATGGCTGGCTTGATGTCACTCCTGTTGGAGGTGCCTGTGGTGGCTCAAGTGCTCTGCTAGCAAAAATGGACTCCCAAGCTCTATTTTTGGCTGTCACGGCCTCCTGCAACCCTCTGCCAATGAAAACGGAGCTCGGGAGGGATGGCCAGATCTGCCCCCCAGCCTTGAGTTTGACACTCCTGGTAAACAGTATACTAATCATGACTGTTGCTAGTCATGAAAAAAGAATTATGATCATAGCTTGGATTGAAGAAGCTGATAATATTACGAAAGCAAGAAAAGGTCAGAGTGGAAATTACTTAGTGAGCAAGTAGGGTGATTATCAATTTAATCAAGTTATAAGCAGTAATAGCACACTCTGGACACCAACATGCCCACTCAAGATTCAAATATAGTTTTGCAGAAATGGCTGCTGTTATAATCTGTTCAGAGTTGCCTTAAACCATGAGATGGGTGGCAAATAAATATGATAATCTGACTATGTGACAAACCGTAATAACCAAAATTATCCACTGTGATTTACCTGCCCCAGTGAAGTCATCAGACATGGCAAATCAAGCGAGTGACATAAATCATTACAAAAATTTGATCCCTTTTCACAGTAATAACAATTTTCACAGAATAATATATTTGTCCATCTGCTATCCTCAGTTCCTAAAATAGCGCATAACATATTTTATATTACATTCTGGTACACACACACACAAAATGTACAGAATGGTAAAATGCATTTATCACCTGCTTAGGAATATGCCTTTTCAATCCAAGAAGTTGCTACTGAAACTAGTTTGTAAATTTAAATTACTTTAAATTCAACACAGAATTAATTCAAATGTACAAAAGATTTAAAGGCTATATTAGGAAGTAAATAACTTGAACTACATGATTGATATTCCCACATTAAATTCTTTGTTTGTTTTAAATGTCTACACAGTGTTGTAGCTTTATATGTATTGTTATGTGAATCACTTTACAAGACTTTGCTTTAAAGGGACTTAACATACAGTATGCATATAACCTGTGCCAGAAGGCACACCTATTAGGAAATCACACTTTTATTTATTTGAAGATCTGAGTTTATTGCTGTTTTATTCCACCCATTTGAACACATAGCACCTTGGTTGTACTGAACATCTAACCAGCCAACAAATGTGGGGAAATGCCTAATATTCCTGTAGGTTGATTTAAGTATTTGTTTTGATCTGTAGGATGCCTACATTGCAATTTAATCAAATAAAATCAAATAAAATCATTTACAGGTAGTCCTCAACTTACCCCCGTTTGCTTAACAATAGCTTGAATTAATGTTGGCCTCCAAAAAAGTTGCAATATAAATTTGAATTTATTACCACTGCCCCACACCTATGGTCACATGGTCATAATTTGGGAGCTTGGCAATTAGGTTGTATTTACAATTGGTCATAATGTCCTGTGGTCACATGATCACAATGTGTGACCCGGAAAAAAAATGACATTTTAACCTGGATTTGCATTTATAATCATGCAATTTAACTTTCAACCATCATAAAATGGTTGTAAAATTGGGTCCAGTCACTTGACCACAATGAAAATTCTGGTCCCAATAGTAGTGGCAACTCCAGGACTAGCTGTAGTTTGCTGTCTACCATGTGCAAGTTTTATACGTTGCAAAAACAAATGTTGCAACAGTCAGAGTTACCTTGAGACCTTATCTTGCCAATAAAAGGATGTTAGTATAAGTTTATGATAAACTTGGTAAAGTTACATGGTAAAACTTACAACAGAATATGACTTTGCGTTTCAATGTTACCATCTTCTTAAGGACGGAGTCTTTCTGCATATGAAATGAAATGAAATCTTCTATCTAGCTGATAGTAGAATATTGAGCCCTAACAACATAATTGCTGGCTGAAATGTATTGTTTATTAACCTGACTAGATATTTCAAAGGCTGCTTTGAAGTATGTGCTGTTGATATGTTCCAGTTCTACACTTTTGAGAGTTTACAATATTCTGTTTTCTATCAAGGATCCTTTGCTTAAGGACTGATATCACCTGATCATGTCCCAAGAGCACCAGGGTCCCCTTGAAAAGTCCAGTTTCATATAATTATTTGTCAATTTAGAGTTTTCAGGAAGAATCGTATTTACCAATTAATGTTAACTGTGTCAGACATGAAATTGGAAATGAACTATTGGTGAGTACTTGAATATACAAGTGATGTCCTCATTTCAAGTTTTGTAAGTTTTGCCTCCAACCTCAGGGCAAACCTAGGCACATATTTCACCGTTTGGATTAGTTTTCTTGGGAATTTTGACTGCACCCTTTCTAAGCCCTGATACTAAATTCTTGGATTTAATGAGATGTGTTGGTTTCAAAAGGTTTGATGTAACAGCTGTTACAGAGGCACCTCTGGAGATGAAGACCAAGAATTTCTGCTGAATTCCTCTGGACCATTTCCATTTCACATAAGGGGCAGATTGTAAATCGATAACTGTGGCTGTGTAAGAAATAGAACTCTCACAAAAATCAGTCAACGTGGCTAGAGATCTGTGATTATAAGACATTTGGATTGCCTTTTCCTATTTTATATTAGGAACCAAGTTGCCAAGACACCTTCTTATATTAAACCATGAAATAATTGGGCAGAATCAGTGAAGATTTCTCTGTTTCCTCTTTTCCAGTTCCAGGGATGACATGATCCAAAGGCTGAGGTAAAATGGCATATTGAAGAGTGCAAGATAAGAACATTTGAGAATGAGGTTGATGAAAATAAAGCACACGTATTAATTTTAAACCACTGGATTTACGGCAAAGTACTCATCCTTTCAAAGGAGAGTCTTAAAAAAATAAAAACAAATCTTACGTTTCCTTGCAAATTCAGAAACACTTTTTACCTGAAAAAGCATTCGCTTAGGCCTTGGGTCTGCCAAATCCGAACTGAAAGGGAAGAAGATTCCACTGCAAACAAGGATGAATGTGACTATAAAGATGGTTGTCAAAGATATTAAGGTCACCTTTGTGCTTCTAGACAGATAAATAAAGCTGAGCTAGAAAAAATGGAAAATAAAAGAAAGTGATTACTTTTATAGAATTATTCCTAGAAAACAAGTGTGTCAAGCAAAACATAAATGTTAAACATGTTAAAATAAATCATTTTATTTCTTTAAAACATATCTTTCCACTTATACAATTTAATTTTAATTTTTTAAGTTTGTGGCAAATCAGAGATCATGTTGAAAGCTAGGGACTTCCCCAAATCCATCCACAATGTTTCTTGTAGCACAGGCATTTGATTTTGTGCTGCCCTTGACTGAGAGATGGATGAAAAAAACCAAGTACACATTTCCTGTTGTTCTACAAAACATGCCTTTATGAACATCATAGTTTAAAGAAACGAAATTTAGTACCCTTGGCAGGTGCTAAATAAGCTGCAAAATATAGATCAATTAAGAGGGCGGGTATAATTTGCAACAAAAAAGACACAAAACTTTATTTTCTATTATAGAATTTTGATCTATTTCTACTTCCAAGCCCATTCCATAGATCGTGAACTGCACTAGCTGCCCTGCACAAATGAAAATTCACAAAAGGTAGAGGATATGGAGAAGAATGAGAGCTGTAAATGGTTATTTGCCAGGATGTGGCAAGGATGTGGTCACCTCAGTTCACAGAATGGAAAATTATCCATTTTAAGCCACAAGATACAGTTAAATGTCTAAAAATTTTAAGCTTGACTTCTCTGTGTTCTTTGAGTTCTTTTTCCCTTTTAGTTTTTGTGATAATAAGAGGAAGCCAAGAGACAATACTCAGATGCAAAAGGAATGCTAACACAGTGCTCTCATTCAACCCAGGGGAAATTGTACCTCATCAGAAAAACCAGTCTATTATTACAAATTATTTTTAATGACTTTTTTAGTCAGTTGAGTACAGCACAAATGTGTTGCCCGATTTCAAATTTTTGCCATGGGAAATTTCTAACTAGGTATTGTATAGAAAAAAGATTCAATTAATAAAATATGCAGTCCAACCATAGACATGCTTACTGAAAAGTAAGATTGCTTCCGAATATCAGAAGCAGGTGGCTGGAATAAGAAGGGGAATATTGCCTCTCTGTTTATGTCTTCTTCATTGTGTACATGGAATATAGCAAGATATGCATATCAAAATCGTCCCAGATACCCCCCAAAAAATTCCTTTTTTGATTGTATTTCCTCCTTCATAGCAATTTTTTTCATGCCAATGGTGCCTTTTTTCCCTCAGGTGAGAACACTGACAGGACACACACTTAAATATACTGTTCAAAAGTTATTAAATAAGTTCAAGCATAGTAGTCAAGCTTTTAACATTATCTTACCAAATAGGAAGACAGAAATATGCACATTACAACGATGAAAATACCCATGACTACGTCTGGTGGAGCTTCAGAACCACTGCGCCCCATAATGGGAACTAGCATTTCAAATACAAGCCGGATGAGGTATATTATATAGAGGTATGGAATAAACATTCCCAGGAGATAAACAGTTACAAATTTCATTGTAGCACCTGTAACAAAGACATAAATGGATTGTAATGTAGAAATTGTAGCTACTGTCTTCCCCACTCAGAGCATTTTAGAAGTTATCTGGTACAGTATTATGTAAATATAACTCTGTCTGAAGGCAATTATTGTGTTTTTCTTACAAAACAGGTAAGATGATTTAACAGATTAAACAATGGCTTAAAAAGCGGGCCAACCAGATTTTCTGACAATATGAATCATCATAGCTCTAGTAGAACCACTTTAAAAAGTGGATATGCCAGCAAGTTTTCAGCTCAAGACATGTTTACTCAAGAAGGGGAACAATGGAACAAGTCTGGAAGTGCAAGTAGAGAAAGAAATTACAGATACTATTTTTATCATTTTCCACAAATCAATGCCTTCCAGTGAGTACGAGAGTATAATTCTAACTCATCTGAAAGCCAAAAGATTGAGGTTTTCTTACAAAGCAGATACATTTATTTTACATACTCATTCGATCACATGAAGAATGGTTTAAAAAGTAGATCAACCAGGTTTTTTTAATCATACAAAAACCTCCCAGCTATTTATGCAAGTCTATACATCAAGGCATCAAGGTACAAAAGACCAAGTCTGTAATTCGTGCATTCTTTAAGTTAAGTTGATAAGAGAGCAGTAATTGTATGGAAGAAGAAGGCTAACTCAAGGTTCTTTATTTCTGATTGATAAATAAGAAGGGATTTAATAATTGAGGGTACAAATTTGGTATAGTATGTTATTTCAGCATAGCATGAATTATTCTTTTGGCCAGAACAGAAGGCCCTATAAACAGCTCATGAAACAAATTTTTGCATTTCTATAAATTGGTATGTCTGTTTCCTGGTACACTGAGTTGAGTGGAACTTACTTTCAGGGAAACTGGAACAAACATTGAGAGCCACATTGGAGTCTCAACAGCAGCAAAATGCAAGCAAATTGGGAAAGATATGTATCATTTGCAACATCACTCAATAAATTATGTGCACTGAACGTGTTTCTTTTTGCTTCCAATTAAAAGCCAAGTTAGAAGGGATATATCCGTGGTGTTTAGTATAGTTTAGCTACTTTACATGTATATTTTAACAACTGATTTGAATAAGATGTGATGACCAGGCATGACCAAACTGACCTTTAGAAAGTAACACACACTCTTTTAAAACATATTCGAAAACTAATTATGAATAATTCATTCAATTTTCTTCAAAACCAATTATGGTATAAATAACCAATTATGAATTTTAAAAGGAGGAGGAAAGTATGAACATTGATACCTAAGCTTACATATTTTAAGGGTGATACACAAGAATTGTGCAATGCAAATGTTCAAAATTGGTAAATATGATTCCTAGTACATTTTTTAATTTGACAATTTTCTTTTTCCTTTTTTCTTTCCAACTTCCTATTTCTTCTCCCTATACAGAAGGATGCCAAAAAAGGGCATAGATATTCTTCACCTGGTTAGGAATATGCCTTTTCAATCCAAGAAGTTGCTACTGAAACTAGTTTGTAAATTTAAATTACTTTAAATTCAACACAGAATTAATTCAAATGTACAAAAGATTTAAAGGCTATATTAGGAAGTAAATAACTTGAACTACATGATTGATATTCCCACATTGAATTGTTTGTTTTAAATGTCTACACAGTGTTGTAGCTTTATATGTATTGTTATGTGAACCGCTTTACAAGACTTTGCTTTAAAGGAACTTAACATACAGTATGCATATAACCTGTGCCAGAAGGTTAGGAAATCACACTTTTATTTATTTGAAGATCTGAGTTTATTGCTGTTTTATTCCACCCATTTGAACACATAGCACCTTGGTTGTACTGAACATCTAACCAGCCAACAAATGTGGGGAAATGCCTAATATTCCTGTAGGTTGCTTTAAATATTTGTTTTGATCTGTAGGATCAAATTCCATTTAATCAAATAAAATCAAATAAAACATTTACAGGTAGTCCTCAACTTACTCCCGTTTGCTTAACAATAGCTTGAATTAATGTTGGCCTCCAAAAAAGTTACAATATAAATTTGAATTTATTACCACTGCCCCACGCCTATGGTCACATGGTTATAATTTGTGAGCTTGGCAATTAGGTTGCATTTACAATTGGTCATAATGTCTTGTGGTCACATGATCACAATGTGTGACCTTTTTTGGACACTTTCCGGAAAAAAAACTGACATTGGTTAAGCTGGATTTGCATTTATAATCATGCGATTTAACTTTCAACCATCATAAAATGGTTGTAAAATTGGGTCCAATCACTTGACCACAATGAAAAAGTGGCAACTCCAGGACTAGCTGTAGTTTGCTGTCTACCATGTGCAAGTTTTATACGTTGCAAAAACAAATGTTGCAACAGTCAGAGTTACTTTGAGATCTTATTTTGCCAATAAAAGCATGTTAGTAAAAGTTTATGATAAACATATTCATGGTAAAAGTTACAACAGAATATGACTTTGCGTTTCAATGTTACCATCTTCTTAAGGACGGAGTCTTTCTGCATATGAAATGAAATGAAATCTTCTATCTAGCTGATAGTAGAATATTGAGCCCTAACAACATAATTGCTGGCTGAAATGTATTGTTTATTAACCTGACTAGGTATTTCAAAGGCTGCTTTGAAGTGTGCGCTGTTGATATGTTCCAGTTCTACACTTTTGAGAGTTTACAATATTCTGTTTTCTATCAAGGATCCTTTGCTTAAGGACTGATATCACCTGATCATGTCCCAAGAGCACCAGGGTCCCCTTGAAAAGTCCAGTTTCATATAATTATTTGTCAA
This sequence comes from Arizona elegans, assembly GCA_022577455.1. Lineage (NCBI taxonomy): Eukaryota > Metazoa > Chordata > Lepidosauria > Squamata > Colubridae > Arizona > Arizona elegans. The sequence goes on along the minus strand of JAKOOJ010000008.1, from coordinate 25,151,078 downwards.
TTTAGAGTTTTCAGGAAGAATCGTATTTACCAATTAATGTTAACTGTGTCAGACATGAAGTTGGAAATGAACTATTGGTGAGTACTTGAACATACAAGTGATGTCCTCATTTCAAGTTTTGTAAGTTTTGCCTCCAACCTCAGGGCAAACCTAGGCACATATTTCACCGTTTGGATTAGTTTTCTTGGGAATTTTGACTGCACCCTTTCTAAGCCCTGATACTAAATTCTTGGATTTAATGAGATGTGTTGGTTTCAAAAGGTTTGATGTAACAGCTGTTACAGAGGCACCTCTGGAGATGAAGACCAAGAATTTCTGCTGAATTCCTCTGGACCATTTCCATTTCACATAAGGGGCAGATTGTAAATTGATAACTGTAGCTGTGTAAGAAATAAAACTCTCACAGAAATCAGTCAACCTGGCTAGAGATCTATGATTATAAGACATTTGGATTGCCTTTTCCTATTTTATATTAGGAACCAAGTTGCCAAGACACTCTCTTATATTAAACCATGAAATAATTGGGCAGAATCAGTGAAGATTTCTCTCTGTTTCCTCTTTCCCAGTTCCAGGGATGACATGATCCAAAGGCTAAGGTAAAATGGCATATTGAAGAGTGCAAGATAAGAACATCTGAGAAGGGCATAAAGTGTTCTTGTCAGACACGAGAACTACATGAAATGAAATTACATCAGGGGCTGCTTTTGGCTTGGTGGCCTCATGGCTTACAGCAAGTGTAAAATTCCTAGTACTTCCTTATGGCCTTGGAATACACTGGAGTAGCTGACGCCAAAATTCTTTTGCCAATTTAGAGTTTTATAGGGACTAAATGTGAATACTATAAACCTTGTTTAAAGTTTATAGCATCTTACGTATCTTATAGCATCTTATTTAAATAAAATCACCAAAATTGGGCTAATAATTCCCATGGGGAGGGTTGGGAGGTTTTAAGAACAAAATAGATGCCATAAGTGTTCCAAAAGGAGCTGAAAATACCAGACTGAAGACATCACATTATCATCACCATTTACAACATCAGCTCTCAGAGTCCACAAAAATATTGTCTCGGCTATAAAGATGCCCACCCTTGCATTACTAGAACTTATGGGGATAAGTCTTGTTGCCATACCTTTTTCTTTCAATTCCTTATAGGTCATAAGTTTTGTGAGGAGTGGAAAAGCTACCCATATTGCACAAAGATATGCAGAGGAAATTCCCTGGTAAGTAAGGAGAAGCCCTAAAATAGACCAAACTGCAAGTGGGACATCAAAGAAGAGTTCTCCTAGGAACTGTTCATTTGTATGCTGGGAAAAGAAAAACAAGAGAAAAAAGTCAATCCTCTTTGATTTAAATTTGAAGTCAATGCATCAGGCATTTTAAAAGCAGAAAATTGCTTCTTAATACACAATATATACAAAGTTCCACTTCCTGTGGAAACAGGAGCTGTCCCAACCAGAAATTGTCTATTACTTCTGACTACAAATACAAGAGATGCAAAAGGAAGCCTTTGAAAAAGCAAGTATAAAGAGGAATCTAAATGAACACAGAAGGGCAGCTTTCCAGAATCTTATCACATTTTTGAACAAGTGTGGCTATACTAGAAGTTTAAAAACAGCTATTTTAGGGTTTCAATTATTAAGAAAGGGTCAGCATCATCCTGTCAAAGATCACAATTTTATCCCTGGATTCTGATAGCCCAACTTTGAGAAGGTCAAAGGGCGATCAAAATGATCTGGGATTCACATACAGTCCGAAAACTGCCTATTTTTTGTGTTCTAATGAAGTTCACTTGAAAATTTTGCCTCGCTAAGGAATTTAGAGGAAACATCAAAACATTTAATCAACAAGGACCAAATAAGAGAAAGTTGGGATAGACTTCTGCCTAGAGAAGAGTTTTACTGAGCAGTCTGACTCATCTAACAGAGGTCTTTATATTTATGGAAGGAAAATAATCATTGCTAAATTCAATCATGTAATAAAACATAATAGTACTTACTTTATAATAAAATTTCTTGGCTAATGTATGCACAAAAATCAGTGTAGCCAGAGCTGCAGATCCGTAGAGAAAATAGGAGACATAGTAGTGGGTATACCAGCAAAGAGATTGTCCAATAAGAGAAATAAACATTGCCACAAGGAGGATGCCAGTCAAGGTGACAAAGACACCAAGAACTATAAAGCCTAAAGCAACGGCAAATTCCTTCAGATAATTAATTGCTGGGGGAGAAAAGGAAAAGGATATTAAAATCAGAGACATACTGTTCCATTTCTTTTAGGAAGACTAAAGTAATAAGACATGGTTCCTGGTAAAATAAAAATGGCAACAAAAACCACAAAGCTTTTTCCTTTCATGACTGAATTGCAAATTATTGCCCTATATATTTTACCTTTTTGTATTCTAGTCACTGTGTTTCTGATTTGACTTAATTGCAACATGGCAAGGCTTTTACTCTTTTATGGAAGAAACTGCTTCTATACAGTATATAGCAGGTTGTGCCTTATTAAAATTAGCAGAAAACTTCATTTTGCTTATTCCCATGGCTCTCAACTCAGTATTTTTTACTTACTCTCTAAGATGCATTTCTACCGATTATCTTTTCTTCTAGACCAAGAAGCATTTCATACATACACCATCAAAAGCATCATATCAAGGTTATGAGAGGAGAAAGGCAATAATCGTAATAGGCCAATGTCTATATATTTACTAATCTGGGCAAGTTGTGTCCCCAACTAACTGTGGATACAAACAGAAGTTCAGTTTGTTAGTCTGCAGATCCTACATTCCTGTGTAGGATCTGCAGACTAACAAACTGAACTTCTGTGCGTGTACCACTATCTGACCTGTTTCAGAAACTCAGGCAATCCTAACTTCAATCATATTCATGCTAAATAACTGACAGGGAAAATGTATAAAGGCTTAGTTGATGCAAGGAACATATTATCAAAGCTTAAATTTCTTAGTTTCTTTTTCATGGGTTTCCCAAACATTGTTCTTACTTTTATATACTTTTCCTGTCTACAGTCTGCAGTTTAAAAGTAGTTTCTTCTGTTCACTTCCTCCAGTGGAGGTACAGAAACAGAAAATGAAATTATAAATCTCTGAGAAATGTATAAATTGTAATATGGGTGTAATGGAAGAAAGTATGGCTTGAGGGAATAAGGTTTGAAGAGGGGTTGTGAACCCCTATCTGGATCCTCTGCCTAGTTTTTGCACCAAAACCAGGGCTTCTCTTCCAGCACCCGTCTCTCTTTTCCAAGGTCTTGGGTGAAGGCACCACCCACAACCAGCTGGATCCTTCACAGCATTTATTGGATGGAACTCATGCCTTTGGATCTTCACCATCTGACTTCCAGGGAAGCTACTTCTGGATTGTTCTTCTCTTCTCCCCAAACATGAACCAACACTTGCTAGGTGGGGGTGGAGGGGGCTCACCTAAGATGCTTGAAGAGGCAGCTGGCATGCCAACCAGCACTCCCTTAAGTGATAAGGATGTCCATTCCCAATATGATATCATGCAGAAGATCCTTGACACCCCCCCCCTTCACATGGCAGTGGTTTTCAGGCCTACACCTCCAGTCCTATAATGGAGATTTTTCCTTGTGTTCCCAAGGATGCTTTGGATTGTTGAGCCAGCATAGGAGCGTTCTTCATCCTACCTGGGACCATGACCAGGAACTGTGCAATTCTTTGAGATCTTGTCTAATTAATTGTTTGTTCTTTAGACATGCTTTGCTTCCATGACCAGTTTTTCCACATATAATGAGAACTGCCATGCTTAAAGTCCCTTTGTCTCCCTTAGGGTTAGGGTTAGAGTTTTATGAAATTCTGGAAAGCCTACCTCTAAGCTTGACCTCAAAGTGCTGCAGAATTACCATCTTCACAGCACCATAATCTCCATTTTAAAACACTCATAATTGCAACACAAAGTTAATCTAACCATCAGGGTTAATAACCCTGTTAAGTACTGGTAACTATCAAACATGCAACTAATCTACACATCATGTTCCTTTTTGTCCAGTCCTTTGTTTTTGACATCTGTTCAAACATAGCAAGAAAGTCCTGTGAAACATCTTCTTCCACCCCCGTCCCATATAATTACACTGGTACAGATATGGCTTCAGCCCCCACATTGTCCTCAGATACCTCCTCCCTTTCCAACATTTTTCCAAGCAGTCCACATCCCTCCTTTTTCAGTTTCTGCACAAGCTACTTGAAAGCTCCCTCTTGGCTTTCACATTTTCTTTCTCATTTCCTTCATTTCTGTTCAGGCTCCTCCAGAGAATCAGTCCTGGCTCATACTCTCTCACTGTTGCCTCTCTTTCCTTTGAGATGTGTCACTGGTTCTTATATACAGGGGAGTGGGCTCCAAAACCCCAGAAAGCCAACACAACCCCACCTGGCCTCTAGATGATACACCTACAAGTACCCACATGCTAGCACTCACTACTTACTATACCATTCTTCCCTAAAACTACTACAACTCTTGTTCCTCTACTACTTCTCTTTGTGAGCCCTAGTTCTGAAAACAGTAAATCTTCTATGTGCCTTAGGCTGCTTCAGGATGTTTTAGTTTCAGAAACCACCATAGTTTCAATTGGGAAACTGTGACCATCCAAGCCAAGTCCAAAAATGCCAAGGAATTTCTGACAAACTAACCATCAATAGACACATAGACATAAACAATATCTACATACCATGCAAAAGAGACAATCAATAAGCCAAAAAAGGAAACAAAAAGACCAAAACACCTCCCCACCAGCAATCAGCACCCAGATGAACATAGATTAACTCCAAGATTAACATCAAACCAACAATCAAATAAACAGTACCCCAATCAAGGAACTGCCAAACAAGCCAACAGTAAACAGCCCAACCAAAGAACGTCCGCCAACAATATGTTAAAGGTGTTGGTGATTACCTATAAAGCCCTACATGGCTTAGGCCTGGGCTATCTGGCGGATCACCTGCAGCCAGCAACAGCTCCCCATCGCCCGGTGCGCTCACACAGAGAGGGCCTACTTGGGGTTCCGTCGGCCAAGCAATGTCGGTTGACGGCCCCTAGAGAGCGAGCCTTCTCTGTAGGCGCACCTACCCTCTGGAATCAGCTCCCCTTGGAGCTCCGGGTGGCCCCTGACCTTCGCTCTTTCTGCCGTGACTTTAAAACATGGTTGTTTTGCCAGGCTGGCCTGGACTGAAGGGGTTTTAACAGGAATTTTAGATTTTTTTATTGTTTGAATTTTAATTTGGACTTGTTGTTGCTTATTGCTGTGAGCCGTCCTGAGTCCTTGTGGAGAAAGGGTGGAATATAAGTCAAATCAATCAATCAATCAATCAATCAATATCAGGAAAAGCCACTAGAATTTAAACTGAGAGCAAACCCCACTTCTTACTAGCACTGATGATGTTACGTAGTTTTAGGTAATGAAACATCTGCAAGAAAGCAAACAAGCTCAGAGAGCACCAAGGATCCTTCAGATCTTAATGGAACAGGGCGGCAGCAGCCCAGATACTGGCCACTTTGCAGACAGCCTGTCTTCTCACAAGATGTTATCACTGCCCGTGTAGCACCTCCTGTATGCTTTGCATTGGCTCTTCCATTTACAAACCTTTACTACCCCCCCCACCCCCAATGCCTTAGCAAATTTCTGGTAACTGGTCCGTTTAGATTTTGCAGCTTGGCAAACACTCCTCCCTGTCTCATATCCATGCTCTGTGTTAACAACTGACCCTTTAACAAGGTGATAATTAGCCCCTTATTGGGTGTCATTTATGTGTTATAGTGTGACAGGGTTTAATTCTGAACTGGAGGTCTATCTCTGAGCAAAGGCAGCAATAGTCACAGAAACACAGAACAGTAGAAGAGGCCTTATGCTTTTGACTTTATACAGATTATTTTCAGCAGGAATTTACAACTTTATAAATCACAGTTCTGACTTTGTGTCTCCCTACTCAGTGACCATTCCCCTTAACCTCCTATGCTTGCTCCCTGTTTCTCTCCATTTCCCTTTGGACTTGATTAGTGAGAAACAAGAAAAGAAAGGAATTGGCTGGGATTACTGGAGTGTTCGTAGTATCACTTGACTTTTTCCCATCTCAACTTAACACCTTCCATTCCTCTATAGGGGGAAGAATCTCTCTCAGCATCTTCTGTCCAGATTTCTTCCAAAACCAGAGCTTTCCTACCAGCAGCTGATGGCCTCTGTTTCTTCCAATCTTGGGTGAAGCTACTTCTTGCAATCAGGCACACTCCTCCTAGTCCTCCAAGATCTTGGGACTCTGGCTGTTTGTTTCCTGACTTCTAGGGAAGCAACCCCTAGATTGTTCTTTTCCTCTCCCCAAACAGGAACCAACACTTGCCCTTCAATTCAGTTCTTTGATTTACTCTCCAATTTCTCTTCATCCTTTTCTTTCCAGCATCTCTGGTTGCTCCAGCTATAAACTTTACTCTTTTTTCTCTCTTCCTCTCTTCCTTGTCTTACTCTCTGACTCCAATTTTCGGTTAAACTGGCAACATGTCCCATAGCAATTGAGGAGGTCCTAGTAGGCAGATCAGCTCATCAGCCTTATGACAGCAGAGTTGTCAAAGCTAAATTTCTTTTTTCTCTTTTTCCTTACTCCAATGTCGGGTTCACATCTCCAAAAGCAGTGGCTTTGCCAGGCCCCGAAATCCATATGCCACAATATGCAAACAAGGTTTACTTAGTTTTCCTTTACTTTTAACTCCTGCTTCTAATATATTTTACTCCCTACTTCTTTTTCTATATTTTATATAAGGTTGCTTATTCTTAAATAGAACAATATTCCTGGGTAATGTCTGTGTGGGACAGAACATGAAATGAACTTACCTTTTTTTCTTGGCTGTAGAACTTTTTTGCCTAGATAAAGCATGGCAACTGATGCAATGATGCAATTCATAATGGCACCGACACGAGCTGGGTAAGCCAAAATAAACATGCCAAGAACATCAAAGAAGACAACATTTCCGTGTCGATATTCCTGAGATTTGGTTGATATATCTGAGTTTGCTAAGTATTTTAACACAGCTAAGATATTGTCACCTTGGGGAGAAAAATAGTATATATTAAGGATTTGTCTTTTATTAAATATATCAGCACACAATTTCATTAATATTATATCATGAAACAATTGGAATTTGATTTTTTTTTTAAATTCACAAAACAAGTAAAAATTGAAAGGGGAAAATTAAATGGGCTGCACAAAATTCAATATACTGAGGGCCTGAGTTTTAAAAATATACCGTATTTTTCAGAATATTTATTTATTTATTTATTTATTTATTTATTTATTTATTTATTTATTTATTTATTATATTTCTATACCGCCTTTCTCCCATAGGACTCAAGGCGGTGTACAGTCAAGAAAAATATAGACACACAAACATCATAAAATTGCTAATTAAAATTATTACTTAGTTTGGTCAATTAAATAAAACCCAAAATTAGATCACATTTAAAAAATCAGAATATAAGACACACTTCCCCCTCCCCCTGAAAAGAGGCTGAAAATTTGGGTGCGTCTTAATACTCTGAATGTAGCTTTTTCCAAGCTCTTTTTCAGCCCTAGACACTTTGGGTTTGCCTGCTCCCTCCGACTGTCAGCTGTTCTTTAGAAGCTTTTTTTCAGCCCTAATGAGGTGCTAAGTGCCTCCTCCCTCGACTCTCAGCTGTACTTTAGAAGCTTTTTTTCAGTGAAGCGATCTTCCGGGCTTTGCCTCCCACTAAACTGTGCTTTAGAAGCTTTTTTTCAGTCCTAACTAGGCGCTAGCAAGTGAAGCGATTTCCATGCTTTGCCTGCTTTTCTCATTACTTCTCTCTCCAAAGATCAGTTGTGCTTTAGAAGCTGTTTTTTATCCCCAAGCAGGGGATAAAAGCAGGGGATAAAAAGTGTGTGTGCGCACGCTCAAAACTAGCAAACTAATGTGCTGAAGCTGACCAGACTAAGGACGTTAGCCAGATGAATACCTGGTAGGCAGATTTTTTTTTCCTATTTTCCTCCCCAAAAACTAAGCTGAATTTTATACTCAGGTGAGTCTTATACTCCAAAAAATACGGTAGTTACAAAACCTTAATATAAATAGAGAAATAATTCAGTATATTGCAGGGCCAATAATGATAAAGAAACAAGTAAGACGTAACCAGGGGAAATTTCAAGGAAACGTGTATAAAAGTAAGCCATATCTAAATTGTTTGTAGTAATTTAACTTTACCCAAACTCCTTAATATAGGAGAAGCAAAATTAATTTACCTAGTTACATTTATCCATAAACTTTTTATTTTCAAAGCATTATCTTTAGGATACTGAGATTTTCGGCCTATTAATTTCAATTTTCATTAAGGGGAACAATAATTTAATCTTACCTTGCCATTGAAATCATGAAAAACTGAAAATACTTACCTGCTCTCTGAATAGAATCTGTCAAAATTCGATCCACTGTGTCATATTTTGTATGATAGATGTAACCATTTTCAATGAAAGCCAGGTCTATTCCTGTCAGTATAATTAAATTAAATCATGTTATTTAATATAACTTTGTAGTGTAACTTTACAAAGTATTCCTAACTAAATTTAATTATTTGACAAGTAAAGTTAAATTAACTATGAAGAGCCATAGTGGCACAGTGGTTAGAATGCAGTACTACTTCTGCTGACTGCCGGCTACCAGCAGTTAGCAGTTTGAATCTCACCAGGCTCAAGGTTGACTCAGTTTTCCATTTTTCAGAGGTTGATAAAATGAGGACTCAGATTGTTGGGGGCAATATGCTAACTTTGTAAACCATTTAGAGAGGGCTGTAAAGCAGTATATAAGTGTAAGTGCTATTGCTATGAAATTTTCTACTAAACAATCATATTTCAATATTTGCTTACAGCTTCATAATTTTTTTTTTTGCTTTAATTTATATGCCGCCCTTCTCTGGAGACTCAGGGTGCTTACATACGTTAAGCAATAGCCTTCATACTTTTGTATATTTATACAAAGTCAGTTTATTGCCCCCACAATCTGGGTCCTCATTTCACCTACCTTTGAAAGGATGGAAGGCTGAGTCAACCTTGAGCCTGGTGAGATTTGAACTTGCAGTAATTGCAAGCAGCAGATGTTAATCTGTTAATAACAGTGCTTTAGTCTACTGTACTACAGGCTCTTTATATTTAATTTTGTTTGTGTGCTTAGTATTTATGCTTTTCTTTCTTGCTTTCTCACATGGTGGCTTCAGAAAATGTTTCAGAAAAATATTAATAAACAGTTCTTTATTACTCTGGTTGGTAAAGCTGACAGCGCAGAATGCAGTACTGCAGGTAAACTCTGCCCACAGCATGGAGTTTGATTCTGACGGGGCTCAAGATTGACTCAGCCTTTCATCCTTCCGAGGTCAGTAAAATGAAGGCCCAGATAGTTAGGGCCAATATGCTGATACTGTAAAGTGTTCAGAGAGTACTATAAAGCACTATGGTAGTATACAGGTCTAAGTGCTATTGCTATTGCTATTGCTAAATCAACATTACTCAGAATGCACTGGCCCAGCCATAATGGGGAACAAGGGAGGTTCTCCTTGTCCAATTCACCATTCTTAATAAAACCATTGTCTTTGTAATTCCACCTTCATTACCTTACCACTTCCTTGGTTCAGAAAATCTGCAATGTGCACATCAACATTAGACATGAACATCATTGGACAGCTCTGTTCACAAGCTTTTCTTTGCTTGACAATCCTCCTACCTATTTTTCATTGTCCTTCAAAGTATAGGCCCAAAAGTTACTGATCCTATTAAGCCTATCTAACACACCTGGAACATTGCCAAAATCTCTGTAAATACGGAAATCTGTGTCTGCAGGGATGACACCACTCTGAAACACCTCTTGAGCCACGATAGAACCAAAAGGGTGCTTTGCAGCAGAGATGTATGCCTGTACCAGCCAAGGGTTTTCAGGTCCTGTAAGAATTAAGATAATTAAGAGAAGTGAAATAAACATAAATTTTAATTTAGCGTTCTATATTTTAATTTATGCTTTACCATAAGCAAAACGCATGGCTTTGATTCTAAATATGATTTCAAAAGCAAATTCACAAGAATTTTAAATTCCTTTTGTCCCATTCCCTTTCCCACATTTAACGTGACATACCTGAGTGGCTTTTCAGAGGATACACTCTACCATGACCCAAAGGTAGTAAAAAAAATGCTAATGCCACAACTCAATTGCTGAAGATGAAACATCAAAGATGTTTTAGAAATTTGTTCAATTTATTTGTCAATTGACCACAAGTTTTCCAGATGGAGTTGTATGATTGGTGATCAGCAAAATTGATTCAAGAGGAACTGTCCCATTTACCCTGTACAACTAAGATCAACAAAGGTTTGAGAATGTCAGCTGCTCACAAGGAAAATTAAAGTCATCTATGTTGTTTATAAATGTTATCATCTTAGGCCATTTGTAAAATTTTGTAAGATCTCAAATCACAATATGAATCAATCCTTAGGGAGAAGAAGCTGAAGACTATGAAAGATGCATAGCAACAACACATTCTTTCTGTCAAGAAAAGGAATGCTTCTCAGTTTGGGTGAATTTTTGCTCAGGGCCAATCAGGACTCAAACTCGGGAAGCATATTATAAAACTTTGTATGCTGTCTTCAATTACAATAGAGAAGTTGTTTAAGGATTGGGATAACTATAAATGTTCCTATTTCTAAAAAAATGAGGAAAACCTCACTAATCACAAACTTATCTTAATACATATCCCAGGCAAGTTATATGCAAAGAATGTGAGTAATAAACTCCACATTTGGATGAAATCCAGGGAAATTATAGAGGACAAACAAGTTGAGATAGTCAGTCAGTGTACACCATATTTTGATATTACATCATTTTATCCAGGAATAATTTATATAATCAACCTTATTTGTGGCATTTTTGGACTTTCTATTTACCTTTGACTCTACAATTAAAAAGACTGTGGGATAAACTCAGGAATACCAACATGAATCTTCTTTGTGTGATCAAATATTCATATGCCAACTCCTTCCTCAGAGTTAGATATAATAACCAAGGGCTGCTTTCAGAAGCGATATTCATACAAAGGTGTCATGAATATATTTTGGGCCCTACTTTGTTAATTATTTTTTAACTCTGTAACTGAGACAGTGACTAACACAGATTGTTACACTCCCAAAATAATAGTCCTATTTGGAGATGATGTAGGCCTTATCTCCTGCTCACCAATGCAACTTAGAATGCCAATGAGCTCTGTAGTTCAGCACTGCAAACTGAATAGGCTGGTAGATAATTTCCAAAAACTGAAAGTCATGGCATTTGCTAAACGAGCCAAAGTCCAAAAATGAACATAGAGTGGAATCCAACTGAACCCAATTAAATATATAGTGATTTTTCCATCCCACAAGAAACTGCAACAGCCATTAAAATGTTTTTTTCCTAACAATGAATTAGTACAAGCTGTCTTAAAACTCCTCCAAGATAATACTTTGACCCAAATGTTGTATGCCACTCAGATGGCTGTTAGGTAAGGAAGAATCTTCCTTATATAAATTTCTGTAGCAAGCAACCAAGTATTTGCTACACCCAGATGTGTTTCTAATGTCTTTCTTAGGTTATAAACTGCCTAAAGCTGAGATCAGGTTGATGTTAAACTGTAGCTAAAGCTTCAGCTCTTTCATGTTTAATTCTGTAAATATTGGCAGATCACTTTCCATCAAGCTGCAGGAATGTCATACAACAAAAATGAATGTCATGTCAGTTCTCACAGACTGATATAGCCCTGGGATCAGGGGTGAAATGCTCCGGGTTCGGACTGGATCATCTGATCCGGTAGCGATGGCGGCAGGTGGTTCGGAGAACCAGTAGCAAAAGTCCCTGCGCCCCCCGCATGCCCAGTTGAGCCGCGCGATCATCAGAGGCTGTTTTTTTTTACTTTTAAAAGCATTTTTTTTCTACAACCTCTTCGGCCGAAAAAATGTTTTTAAAAGTAAAAAAAGAAAAAGCCTCTGATGATTGCGCAGCTCAGCTGGGATCGTCAGAGGCTTTTAAAAGCATTTTTTTCTGCAACCTCTTCCGCCGAAAAGGTAGGGGAAAAAAATGCCTTTAAAAGCCTCTAACGATCCCAGCTGAGTTGCCTGATCATCAGAGGCTTTTAAAAGCATTTTTTCTGCAACCTTTTCGGCCAAAGAGGTTGTAGAAAAAATGCTTTTAAAAGTTTTTTTTTAAAAAAAAAAGTTGGCCATGGTCACCCAGTCACCTTAAACCCCCCCACCAAGCCATGCCCACAGAACTGGTAGTAACAAATTTTACAGTTCATCAATGCCTGGGATACCACCATTCCGAACATATATTTATGCAGACTAAACAGTACTGACTTCCAGATGAAAATAAACATTTAGCCCAGAGAAGCAGGACCTGGGTCACAAAAGGCTTCTGGAAAGAGGCTAGCTCTCTCTCCTCATTTACATTTCACACTTTTCAATACACATTTACATTCACAAAGACCAACTGTATTTAAACCAATTACCAATTATGCCAATGAAATTTTATAAATCTAATTATAAAAGCAATAAAATCCACTTTGAATTCCCCTTTATCGCAGTAATCTATTTTTAAAAGGCCACAATAAAAGCTTTGCGATAGCAATGGGACAGTTTTGAAACAAAGAATCATTTAACAATTATCCAGGCTTAAAAACCCAATAAAAAGTACATCTAACAGCAAGTAACAAAAGCAAAATCATTGTTTATCAGAAATGAAAATCTTATTGTGATCTTCAACTGAAAAATGTAGGCATTGTGATTTTGAAGTGAAATTGTCACAAGACTTACATGAACAGTAAAAATCTTACCAGTCTGAAACACAAGTTCTTTCCCTCCTACTCCAGCAGCCTCCAGATTAATAAATGCTTTCACGGATTTGGCCCATGGGTGTTGTGTAATGAAGCCATGACTAGCCTTGATTTCAACAGTAAAGACAATGGACAGAATATATATATATATATATTATATTTGAAATACTTTCTGATTGCACAAAGATGATTCTAATTCTGGAAAAATGTTTTGTTGCTCTCTTGGCTTTCTTGCTTAATTAGTTCAAAGTTTATTAGGTTACAAGCCAGCATCAAAAAACGAATAAAACATATTAAATGTGTTTATACATTATACAACATGAAATGTAAAAAGAATAAATGATGTAACAATTCACTAATAAATGTTAAGCAGGCCAGCTTTTTCATAGTCTGAGAACGTGCGCATTTGAAAGACTGAGTAATCTAAATGATTAATCTTGGCAGGCAATGACATAATATATACCCACTTTATGTATTTTCAAGATGTTCTGATCTTCTTCCACAAGAACAGCTTGATAGAACAGTTTTCCTAACTCAAAGAGGGCAGGACCATTTTAAATAGGCACTGTCAGCTCCTTAGCCATTGTTGAGCAAACTATTCTTTTCTTAATTGCAATAGTGTTTTCATAAAACACATGCCCACACATGTGCACATAATCAAGAGTAAGAACTAAACTCAGTTTCACTGCCATGACGGGAAAGAAAAAAAATTCTTACTTTTATTCAAGTATCTGTCAAGTCCTTTAGTTTTGTACACCTTCATAGCAATTTTAGCTTGATATTAAAGAATAAACTCTGTATGTTTTCTCAGTACGTATTAAGAATCTACTCAGTGCTTTCTTACCTGTAAGATACTTTCCTCTGCCCCATTAAACAGGAATATAACAGATTGTTGCAAAGGTTCAGATGATTTTGCAAGTATGTGCAGTATTTCAAGCATTACAGAACAGCTGATAGCATCATCACTAGCACCTTAAAATAATAAGATATATTACACACTAATTTCCTGAGGCTGAAACATAATTAGAATAGAATAGAATAGAATAGAATAGAATAGAATAGAATAGAATAGAATAGAATAGAATAGAATAGAATAGAATTTTTTTTATTGGACACACAAGGAATTTGTCTTGGTGCATATGCTCTCAATGTACATAAAAGAAAAGATACCTTCATCAAGAAAAATAAAGTACAACAGTTAATGATAGTCATAGGGTACAAATAAGCAATCAAATCATATTAGGAAACAGTCAATATAAATCGTAAGGATACAAGCAACAAAGTTACAGTCATACAGTCATAAGTGGAAGGAGATGGATGATGGGAACAATGAGAATATTAATAGTAATGCAGATTTAGTAAATAGTTTGAGAGTGTTGAAGGGATTATTTGTTTAGCAGAGTGATGGTGTTTGGGAAAAAACTGTTCTTTTGTCTAGTTGCTCTGGTGTGTTATAGAACATTTTAAAAGATCATAGTATAGAAGACTGGATGAACTATCTCCAAAGTGCCTGGATTGATGGGAAACGGAACATTTCAGAAAATAATAAAATAAAATGGGAATAGACCTGCAGTTATGCAAAAAAAGTTGACACTTTTATATAACTTTTTGTCCATAAAATATAAGCCATTTAATATAAAAAGTAAAAAAAAAGTTTACTGTTCATTACAAACAGGAACTGAATTATAGAACTCAACACTGCCAAATTTACCATTACAAAATTAAGATTGTTCAGGAGGAATAATAATAAAAAGAAGAAAATCCATGATCTGTAAAGACTTGCAGCATTAATTGCTACTGTGATTTTTTTTCCCAGTTGGAATGTTCTATAGGAGAAATTGGGACAATGTTTTGAATTGCCAAGATAAATTCATAAATATTTGCAAGAATCTAATCACATGAATAAGTTATATTTGTTTTTAAGCAATATACATTTAATTAAACAAAATAATATATTGTTCATACAAACAGTATGCAATTTTAAATGAATATGCTGAGAATTAGTTCAACAGAAAAAGCTGAAACAGAAGAGAACAACTACTATTTTATATCTCAATCCAATTAGAATGATTTTGAAACAGTTACTGTACTCAATTATACTACATTTATTTAAGAATAGAACTGTAAAATTCTTTGATCTATTTACCTGAAGTATTTGGTAAAGAGTCAAAGTGACAATTCAACATCACAGCATGTTTAGCTCCTCTTCTGGGTTCCAGTTTAACAGCAACATTAGTAATATTGTCATAATAACTGGTGAATCCTCCAAGAAAGTTAATACTGAAAGTGCCTGTTGGCCTCTGTATATCTACAGAGATTGTATGGGCATGATTCCTTTTAATTTCAATAGCTTTAACTTGTTTCAAGAGGTAGTCAACAGTGAAAATTTCATTTTCTGGACTTCCAACAATTCTTGGACCAATTGCAGTAATATTTTCTAAATATTTCCTGTGGGACATATAAAATAAAACTTTAGAAAATTATTATAAAATATTTCATAATTCCCACCAATCACTCCATTAAAGAATTTAGGTCCCATTATTATAAAGAACAAAAATTTACCCACTTTTGCTAACAAGAAGAGTCAGTTTTTTCCCTACATTTATTGTGTATGGTAAGTTTTGAAAGACTCAATTCAAGGTTCAACAATTTATATCCCATTTAAACTATTTTGGAGTCCTACCAGTAGTACATATGGCACCAGTTGAAAATCAGTGACTTAAAACACAGCAATCTATAAATATGGGTGAAATGTACAGCTCTTATAAATTCTGACTCAAGTATCAAATTGACTGGTATGTACTATGAAATAATTCTAATAACTTTTTCATGATTTGCAGGTCATGAGGTTCATATGTAACATTCTATTACCTACAAGAAAAATTATATAAGACTTCAATACTGCAACGTACTGTTCATATACTTATATGTGACCTGCTGATTTCTGTGCTTCAGATTTATACATGAGAAAACCTACATACTTTTGTATTACATTATCATAAAAGACTACCACATTTCCTTTAATATGCACAGCATTACATATGTGGAGTTACTGCATTAATGTATATAACACAAAATCAATCTGGAATATAATTCAGGTTCAAAATATTCTAAAGTTAAGGAAATTGTACAAGTAGGGAAGTTTTTTCTAATATTATTGGACTATTTTCCTTGATAAATGAACATGAAACCTGGAACTTGTAGATGTTTTTAAACAGGAACTGAGATATAGGGCATTGGTCCTACCTGAGACACACCTTCTCGTTGGGTGGAGACAGCAGCCAGGATGGGGTGTGCTCATCTGTTCAGGTTGATAGACTGAGCCTGTCAAAGTTGCTAAGTCCCGCCCTTGTTACTGGGCAGACCCAGCTTTTGGCGAAGACAAGAAGACAGGCTCGGCGTGTGGGACACCAAACAAGAGAGAAAGGAAATAGGCGAGAGATAGAGACCAGACTGGCGACTAAAATCAACAAACTAATTATATAATCACATCTATTATATTTATATTTGTATATATAGTTATTTAAATTAATATCTATCTAGTTATATCTATCTACATTTACTTATTATAGATTATTTATTTCTATAGACAATATTTATTAATCTATTTATATTAACTTCATATATTAAGTTTTGAATATTGACATTTAAGATTTATATTAACTTGTATATTAAGATTTGAATTTAGCTACACAACAATTACAATATCTATAAGGCTTGATTTAAGGAAGATAGTTTGCTGAATTGAGGAATTGATCCTAATTAATTAAGATAGCAAATTCCTTAATAGATTTAAGAAGAGGCATTGACAAAGCAAATAGGGCAAAATTATTGAATGGTCATTTGGAAAAATATTGAGAAAATTATAAAAGAACAAAATAAAACGCTGAAAGAAATGGCAACAATGACTTCGACAATTCTGAAATCGGTTAAAAAAGCTCCATCTAACCCTGCTCTAACAACACTGTCCCCGGTAATTCAGAAACCCTTAGAAGGTATACAAAAGTCAGATAAGCCACCACCAACTCCAACTCTTCAAACAGTACAATCTTCTCTATTCCTGATTCAAGAGACCATGCTAGCAATGCAGAAAAAATTGCTAAATAGCCACTCCGAACTTAAAACGGATATTCATGTTTTGGACGCAAAAATGACCGATATTCAGGCCTCTATCGCGAATAATGAAAGGAGAATCCAAGATGTAGAACAGAGGATGGAACAAAGCGAGAAAAAATTAGACATGGTGGACCGAACATATGTGATACAACACAAAGGAATTGAAGAGTCCCTGCTACAGCTGGAAATGGATAATTTCATATTCAATCATACTACATTCGCCTCCAAAACATTTGCAAAGAGGAGGAGGAGGACTTAACTGATAAAATAGCCGGGTTGATAGCAGATGTCCTTCAGCAGGACAAACAAGATATTATTAAAGAACTTGATGAGGTCTACAGGGTTCAAACGAACTACGTTAGAAGAAATAGACTCCCCAGGGAGGTCCACGTGAAGTTCGCCAGGAAGAAAGTGAGGGATATTCTCCTTAATATAGCGAGAGAAGAAAAGATCGAATTCCAAGGAAAGAAGGTGAATATCCTAAAACAGGTACCTAGAAGAGTGAGGGAAGTGAGGAAAAACTATAGGTTCCTGGCGAGCCACCTGAACAGAAGGAATGTCATATTTCGATGGATTCTGCCAGAGGGGATGATAGTATCATGGCAAGGAAGAAAAGTTAAAATCGAAAGCCTATCCAAAGCACAAGACTTCCTAGAACAAATAAGAGGAGGAGAAGAAGAACAGATTAGTAAAGAAGAGATCGATACAGTAAACACGGAAGAAGAGACCTCACAAGAGCAAATTATAAAAGAAGATATAGAGGAGGAGAAGAAAAAAGAAGAAGCGGAAGGACAAGGAAAAAAGACCAGACCAGTAAGAGTGGTAACGTTAAAGACAAATAAGAACTAGAACCCGGACACAACATAAGAAATGGATGGCCTAAAAATCTTATCCTTAAATGTCAACAGCTTGAATGACCATAAAAAAAGAAAGATAATCCTATCAAAATTGGCAAAACAGAATCCAGATATAATTTGTTTACAGGAGGTCCACATAAAAGAAGATGAGGCAAATTGCTTAGAATTTATTAAATTTGGTAAACTATTTGTGTCATTAGCGGAGAAAAAGAAAAGGGGTGTGGCGATCTATGTGAAAAAGGGAATCGAGGCAGAATTAAAGCATAAAGATACTAAAGGGAGAATTTTAATGGTAGAAATTAGGAGAGCTAATGCAAAAATGTTGTTGGTGGGAGTATACGCTCCAAATGAGAAACAGGGACAATTTTATACAAAACTACACGAACAATTAGGGAACTGGGCCCATGTGGAAATATGTATGCTAGGCGATTTTAATGGAATTGTTAATCCATTGAAAGATTATAAAAGTGGGGAGAGAAAAAGGAATAAAAGATTACCTCTGCCAAAATGCTTCTTTGACCTTGTCGATGAAATTAATTTAATTGATATATGGTGTACTTTACATCCTCACGACTCTCAATATACTTTTTTCTCAAACCCACACAATTCTTGGTCTAGAATTGACATGGTTTGGACTACTAGAAAATTAGGTTTAGAAATTAAGAAAGCGGATATAAGTATAAATACCTGGACAGACCATAAACTTTTGGAAATACATTGGCACTACGTTAACAAGAGAAGACAACAAAGATGGAGTCTAAGACCCAACCTCTTGAACGAAAAAGAATTTATAATAAAATTAAATGAAGAAATTAAGCGCTTTTTTATTGAGAACGGCAGGCAAGGTACGGCGAAGGAAATTGTATGGGATACCATGAAAGCGTATCTGAGAGGAGTAGTGATTTCGTACACGGCGTTCAAAAATAAGGAAGAAAGAAAAGTTAGAGACGATTATAATAAGAATTTAGAGGAAGCAGATAGTAAACTACAACAAAACCCGGGAGACGAGATGGCCAAACAAAAATGGATGATGGCAAGATGTCCTGGATCAGAAAGAGTTGGCACAAAAAATTAAGAGGATAAAATACTATCATTTTGAGAACACCAACAAGTCGGGAAGATGGCTAGCATATAGATTAAAAAAAGAACAGGAAAAAAATCAAATTCTTATATTAGAAGACATTAATGGGGACATTTTGACAAAAGAAATGGATAAGCTAGAAAGAGCGAGAAAATTTTACGAAACCTTATATAAAGAGGAAGTGATTGACCCAGACAAAATTGTACAATACTTGATGGAAGCTAACTTGCCACAGATAGCAGAAGAAGAGAGAGAAATGTTAAACAATAAAATCACAATGGAAGAACTCAAATCTGCGCTTGCCAAAATAAAGAAGAATAAAACACCAGGTCCAGACGGCCTCCCGGGGGAAATCTATGCAAAATTTGAGGAAGAACTACTATTAGAATTGCTGGATATATTTAATGAGGTACTAGTTGGTACAAGAATACCAGACTCCTGGAAGGAAACCTATATTACCCTCATTTTGAAAGAAGGTGCTGACCCAAAACAGATAGCAAACTATAGGCCGATTTCTCTGTTAAATTCAGATTATAAATTATTTACCAGTATAATTGCGGAGAGACTAAAAATTTTTTTAAATGGCTGGATTCATAGTGATCAGAAAGGATTCCTCCCAGGGAGGCAAATGAGGGATAACGTGAGGACAATAATGAATGTTATAGAATACTATGAACAACACCCGGAAAAACAGCTGGCGTTAGCGTTTTTGGACGCCCAAAAGGCGTTCGATAATCTAAATTGGAAATTCATGATTAACCAAATTGATTTGATGGGATTCGGCACAAATTTTAGAAAGATGATCGAAAATATATATTATAAACAGAGAGCAAGCATATTAATAAACGGGGATAAGACACGGACATTCTGGATACAAAAGGGAGTTAGACAGGGATGCCCCCTGTCCCCTCTACTCTTCATAATGGTGCTGGAAATTCTATTAAGAAAGATTAGAGACAACAAAGAAATTAAAGGATTACAAATTAAGAAAGAAATTTTTAAAATACAAGCCTTTGCGGATGACGTGGCCTTAATAATGGAAGATCCCTTAAAATCTGGTCCCAAGGTATTCCAGGAAATACAACAGTATGGTGAAGTCGCTGGTTTTAAGCTTAACAAAACTAAAACTAAAATCTTAGTAAGAAATACGGCGGAGATAAATAAGAAGCGGCTAGAAAAGTCCCTGGAACTTCAAAAAGCAAAGAAAATAAAATATTTGGGAATCTGGATCACTGTAAGGTATTCCTCCTTAAAAGAGGACAATTATAGTCCATTACTACAAAAAATAAAGCAGGACATAGATAGATGGAAGAAACTAAAACTATCCCTTACAGGTAAGATTTCAGCAATTAAAATGAATATTCTTCCCAAAATCATATCTATTTCAAACCATTCCGGTGAACCTGGATAAAAAATATTTCCTAGATTTGGAAAGGAAGGTGCGAGATTTTTTGTGGGAAGGGAAGAAGGCAAGAATTGCATATAAAACACTGCAAGGAAAAAGAAATATGGGCGGCTTCGGATTACCGGATTGGCAATTATACCAGAAAGCAGCCAAATTAGTATGGATCAAAGATTGGGTCACATTACAAAATAAGAGAATTCTGACATTAGAAGGCCACGATCTACAGGCAGGCTGGCACGCTTATTTATGGGGCCCAAAGAACAAAAAGAAATTACATTTCCACAGACACAAATTAAGGGAGACTCTGATCCAAACATGGGAAGAAATTAGACAAAGATTTTATACGAAAATTCCGATTTGGCTCTCAATTATGGAGGCGTTGATTGCTACTAATAAAAGGGATATTGGAAAATTTGGCACGTATAAAGACATATTAGATGGAAATGGTATTCTTAGACCTCGAGAAACACTAAACAATCAAGGCTTTAATTTGGACTGGTGGAGTTACATGCAGATAAGTTCTAGATATCAAAAAGATAGGGATCAATTTGGGATAGAGACGAAGTACAACAATCTAGATAAAATTATGTTGGGGATTGAAAAGAAAATGCTAGCCAGATTCTATAACCTCTTATTAGGCGAAGACAGAGCAGAAGGGATAGCTAGGAACCAACTAAGCATTTGGGAAAAAAATATTGGCCACAGACTAAATTTCAATGATTGGGAGGAGGCTTGGAATAGAAATTATAACTTTACTAAATCAGCAACTTATAGGGAGAATCACTACAAAATATTTCACAAATGGTATCTAGCCCCAGCTAGATTAGCAAAAATATTTCCTAACGCCTCAGGAATTTGTTGGAAGTGTGGAAAAGAGGTTGGCACCTTCTTTCATATGTGGTGGTCCTGCTCAGAGACAAAGAAGTTCTGGACAAAAATACGAACTTGGCTGCAGGAAATAGTGGAAGAAGATATAAAATTATCTCCAGAAATTTTCTTACTGGGAATGATGGGAGATGGGCTCTCTAAGGACAAGACACAATTAATTATACATATTATAACAGCGGCCAGATTAACTTTCGCAAAACATTGGAAAGATAAACAAATCCCCCCAGAGATGATAATAATAAATAAAATTTTGGAATGTGCAGAAATGGCGAAATTAACCAGTATGTTTAAAGATGAGGAGAATTCAAAATTTAAGGCAATATGGCAAAGGTGGTATAAATGGTGGAATAATAGAACATGACTATAAGGATATGCCTATTTCTATTAATGCTAGATTTGAAGATACTTGTTGTGTATATACTGTATATATGTAATCGCACGATACCTCAGATGTTACCTGAGATTTGATATTTTCTTTTTTAAAAAAAAACTTTTTAAAAAAATCAATAAAGTATATTTAAAAAAAAAAAAGAGAAGGTGCGTCTCAGGTAGGACCAACGCCCCTTCTCCATTGTGGGTGGAGACAGCAGCCAGGAGGGGACATACCAAAGTTCACTGTCCCTACAATTGGGTGGGACCAGGCTGGTCCGAAACACCCTCCCCCGAAAGAACCCGCTGTAGCACCCTACGACCAAAAGCGGCATCTGCCGAAGCAAATTTGTCCAGTTTATAGTGCTGGATGAACGGAGAAGGCGAAGTCCATGTAGCCGCCCTGCAGATTTCGAGCAATAAGGCCTGTGTGGCTCAGGCCGCCGATGTTGCAGCGCTGCGGGTAGAATGCGCAGTCAGTCGAGGAGGTCTCGGAAGAGAACGTAGTTCGTAGGCCTTGGCTATTGTCTGCCGAATCCAACGTCCGATGGTTGTTGACGAAACCTTGCTACCTAAAGGAACTGGCAGGAAGGAAACAAAAAGAGATCCCGTTCTGCGGAAGTCCGCTTAATGTAGATACGTAGTGCCCGTCGGACATCCAGAGAGTGCCACCGCCATTCAAGCTGGTGAGCCAGATGGAGTACCACATGGTCCGCGTGAAATACGTAGAGGTCTTTACGGATGGAGAGGGCGGCCATCTCCGAGATGCAGCGAGCCGAGGTAATAGCTACCAAAAATGCAACTTTGCACATTAAAAGACGAAGACTAGTTGTTCGTAACGGCTCGTATGGAGCAGCCATGAGAGAATTAAGAACAATAGAGAGGTCCCAAGTTGGGTACCTATGAACAACTGGAGGACATAAATTGGTAGCGCCCCGCAGAAAACGGCGAATCAAAGGACGTTGGGCCAAGGAAGACAACGATCCGAAGGTAAGTATCGAGGAGATCGCCGCCACCTGCCTTCGCAATGTGTTAAGAGAAAGCCGCTTGGAAAGGCCCTCCTGAAGAAACACCAATAAATTGACGATCTAGGCTTGGAGGGGTTGAACCCTGTTCCGATCACACCATGTACAAAAGGCCCGCCAGGTGGCCAAGTAAATTCAGTCCGTGGAAGGTCTCCATGACTCCTGAATGGTGCGGCTCACGTCTGCCGGGATGTGGGCATCTCCTTGGGCACGCCGCTCAACCACCAAGTGGTCAGACGGAGCCACTGTAGATCCAGGTGCCTCACAGCCCCTTGAGTCAGGCGTCCTCTGCTTGAGGTAGCTGCCAAGGCGGGGCTACCGACAACAACACTAGGTCCGCAAACCAAGGCCTGAATGGCCAATATGGGGCGAGGAGGATTAGCTCCGCTTGCCCCAGCAACAACTTGTGAATTACTCAGGAGAGCAGTGAGACCGGAGGAAATGCATAGAGGAGTCCCGGAGGCCACGGGGAGCGGAGGGTGTCGATGGCTGCCGCATGAGGTGATGGGTACTGCGAGATGAAGCGCGGCAGCTGAGCATTGTCTGACGTGGCAAAGAGGTTGATCACCGGAATCCCGAAACGGGCCGCGACTTGACGGAAGATGTGCGGGAGAAGACGCCACTCTGCGTGATCCAGTCGCTGACGGCTTAGCCAGTCTGCTTGTACATTGGCGACACCGGAAATGTGTTCTGCCCGCGAGGCGAGGTGAGTCTCCGACCAGGCTCCCAACCTCAACACCTCCGACATCAGGGAGAGGGATCATGTGCCCCCCTGGCGATTGAAATGGGCCTTCGCTGTGATATTGTCCGTGAGGACCAGGATATGAGAGTTGGAGATGAGGTGTTGAAAAGCTCGAAGAGCCAGGTAGACCGCCCGCAGTTCCAGCCAGTTGATGGGGTGACGGGCGTCGGTGTTGTTCCAGGTGCCCTGAGCAACTTGACCTTGGAAATGAGCCCCCAGCCCTGGAGGCTGGCGTCCATTGTCACCACCACTCTCTGCGAGTCGAAGAAGAGACAAGCTCGGGATATAGCTGGGGACTGCCACCACCCCAGGGACCTGATCACCCTCCTGGGAATGGGAACGTTCGTAGTCGAAGTGCCTCTGCCCGCCTTCTGCAACGGTAAAAGAAACCAATGAAGTTCCCTTGAGTGCAGCTGGGCCCAGGGAACTATTGCGATGGTGGATATCATTTTCCCTAGGAGCTGAGACAGTACAAGTGGAGACACAGACCTAGCCCGTTCAACCTTAGAAACCAGGGACCTCAAGCTATCCTGTCAAGCTATCCTGTGAAAGGTAAACCTTCCCTGCCACTGAATCAATCAGAGCTCCCAGATGGAGCAAACGAGTGGTAGGGACTAGGTGGCTCTTCTCCAAGTTAATGGAGAAGCCATGGGCAGCCAGAGTCTGGAGAGTAAGCTGCAGGTCAGAAACAGCTTGCTGTTGAGTAGAAGACAAAATTAGAATATCGTCTAAATAACATTGTAGACGAATAGATTTAGCCCTAAGGAATGCTGCTAAGGCAGCCAGTACCTTGGTAAAGGTACGAGGGGCAGAGGAGAGGCCAAAGGGCAAGGCCCGGTACTGGTAATGGCGCCCCCCCATAGCAGAATCGAAGAAACCTCCAATGGGAGGGCAGGTTGAGGATATGGATATAGGCCTCAGTGAGGTCTATGGAAGAGAGGAGATCGCCCCTTCTAACACCATTGAGGATAGATTTTAAGGATTGCATCTTGAACTTGTAGTATCTAACATACCGGTTCAGACATTTAAGGTCCAGAATAGGTCTCCACCCCCTCGATGACTTTGGTACAAGAAAAACATGGGAATAAAATCCCGTCCCTTGTTCCACATCAGGCACCGGTTGAATAGCTCTGATGGAAAGGAGATGCTGAACCGCTGAGTCCATAAGGGACTGTTTCTCGAAGTCATGAGAAAGCGGACAGCGCACAAAGAACATTGGAGGGGGGAGAGAAATTCAATGACCAATCCAGCTCGTAAGGTGGCCAGGACCCATCTATCCGTAGTGGTACCTTCCAAATCAGGGGCCAATCTGCCCCCTATGGGAGGACTCGGGATACAGTTAACGACGGCATCTGGAGAAACGATCTCCTCCCCCTCGAAAGGGCCATTTGGAAACAAACGTCCTACCTCTGGACGCCCTGTCCTGGACGCCCCGCTGTCTAGATTGAAAATTCCCATGAGGTCTGGCGGAAGGAGTGGTAAAGTTAGCCCCTTCATACGAACAAGATTGGGGACGGGGCAGGTACGGATGGAACCTCGATTCCCCCCTACAGAAGACAACCGGAAGGACTTTCTTTTTGTCTTTTGTTTTAGTAAGGAAGGGCTCAAGGGGGTCCCCAAACAGTTTGGAACCAGCGAATGGAACCGAAGCCAGACGCCATTTATGCCTGGCGTCGGCCTGCCAGTGGTGGAGCCAGACCAAGCGACGCGCAGCAATGGAAGAAGTGAGGGAGCGGCATTCAGGGCATTCAGGGTAGCGTCCGCTGAGAATTGCGTGGCAGTGATAATCTTATTTAGTTCCTGCCGGACACGGACATCTTCAGTAGCCAAAGTCTCCTGTAGAAGATGGAGCCATAGGAGAGTAGTGTGATTAAAGAAGGATGCTGCAGATGCCGACCGAATGGCCCTAGTGGCACCCTGGTGCACCCGTTGCAACACCTGTTCTGCCGGTGCTCCTCTGGATGGAGACCTTCATCTGGATCACCGGGAACCGCAACGTGTGGCAAGAGTGCGGCCACTGGAGCATCCACAGTCGGAACCTGGAGAAGGGAAGCCAGATCCGGTGCCACACTGAAATTTCATCGGTCAGTTGCTGTAGGGGCCGAAGCCGACCCTGGTGAGGACCACTGCTTCCAGATAACATCGAGGAACAGAGGGGGGGTAGGGATGGTGTCCACAGTCCTGGATGGTTCAGCGAAGAGAGGATCCAGAGCCGCTTTGGCCATAAGCGAAGCAGTCGGTGTTGGAGGTGGTGCGCCCAGTTGGGCCATATTGACGGCTTTGTGCAGCAGGGATTTGAACAAGGCCTGGGGAAATAAGCCCATAAACGCAGGCTGGTCCAGAGGGAAGTCCTCATCTTCTGACAGATCCAGATCCTGAGATATGTCATCGGCCTGAGAAGACACATGGCTCGCAACGGAGGAGACCGGGGAGTCCGGAGCTTCGATCGAAAGAGCGAATTCCTGCTGGACATCCACTCGAAAAGTAGAAACTCCAGACCGGATAGAGGCCTCCCTACTGACGGGTAGAAATTGTGAAGCCAACGACTGCTGCACCGCTGCCGCAATGATTTGCTGGATTTGGTCTGGCGACAGAAAATCGCACTGCTGCCCAACTCCAGGCCCCTGGTCAGTAGGGGCAGGCGCAGCAGTGCCTCGGGGAAAATCACCAAGGAGCCTGGGAGGACTCAGGTGGAAGTATATGTGTTGGAGCGGCCCCCGAGCCCCACAGACTGTCTGGTTGTATGACCACTGGGCAATCCTGGAGGGAAACTTGGTCAACTTGTGCCCCAGGATCAGATGCGGTGGCCACCCATGAAGAGACAGCACTAACCTCCCTGGCAGAAGGCTGGTGTCCACTTGCCTTTGCACACAGTCTTTTGAGAACCTTATCCCGGCGGACCTCAGCACGGGAGGGTGCAAAGTGGGAGAAGGACTTATGATGCGACCGAGGAGCATCATAGGTCATCGGTCTAGAAGAAGGGACCTTAGATTGGCCCTTCCTGGAGGGTGAGTCCCCCCAAGAATGGGGGCTCCCCAAGTGTCCAGCCTTCCGGCCATGCTTCAACTTATGTGAAGCTTTGGGCATTGTCAATTAACACAGCAGTCAGTTAATAAAAACAGGTAGTCAAAGAAGAAACCTCCTGACACGCAAATTTCGGACAAATCCAGGAGCAGTGCCCAATGTCGCAGAGACAGGCAAGGCCAGGTATAATAAGCCCTCAGAAGGCACAGGCCAAAGCCTGGAGGCCTAAAATCAGCGCAAACAACGCTGAGGCAAATGGACCCAAGCAGGCAATAATAAGTAAAATGGGAGCACAAGGAAAACTCCACCAATTATATGAGCGATCGGGCTTTCGCTAATGGAGCCGAACTGAGCCCGGTGCGATCTGCGCGGTTTGGGGAGCGCAAAGCTCCACAAGGATCGCTCTCCTCACTGGGTCGCCAAAAATGCTGCCAATGGGGGTGTGATACCCCTCCTATTTCTTTTTAAAAGCCAGGGAGTCCAGACCCTCACGGCTTAACTCATTGGCGTGAAATGCGCGAAACAGAAAAAGGAGCGCAGAGAAACGGTCAGGGCAATGGTGCCCTCAGCTGACTTTTGTGCCGAAACAGGCAGTGGCGCACAAAAAAACCTCTTCAAGGTGCCGAGCAGATGGACGACTCAGGCACTCAAGTTGTCACCGCCGGGAGCGCAAAGCTCCGCTAGCCGGCTCCGATCAGCCTCTTACTGCCCCACAACGTCGTGCTGTCGGAAAAGTCAGTAAAAAGCTATCGGCCGTTAGCAAATTCAAAATGGCCGCTGGAGGATACCCAGGGGAGCGTGAAAACTCCACAACTGCCAATTTAGCTCAGACGCCGAGACAAAGCCTGCAGCCCTGTACACGGGAGCGCAAAGCTCCGCAACCCCTGAAAACCAGCGTTTGAAGCGCAATACGATGGGATGGGAGTGAAAGGGCTGAGGGAAGTCTTCCCCAGATAACCAGGCAAGCCAGTTACTGGGACCAAAAGTCTCACAGTTTGTAGTCGAAGTCCAAGAGTAGTCCAGATCACAGTCCAAGTCAAACCAGTAATATCAAGAAGAATCAGAATTCAAATGACAGGAAAGATAGACAATCAGTTAGAAATTGGCCAGAGGTACAGACCCACACGCCTGTCCAGGCTGACAGACTGAGCCAAAAGCTGGGTCTGCCCAGTAACAAGGGCGGGACTTAGCAACTTTGACAGGCTCAGTCTATCAACCTGAACAGACGAGCACACCCCATCCTGGCTGCTGTCTCCACGCACAATGGAGAACTGGTTCTTCTTGTAGCAGTATGTATGCTTTGAATATTATTTGGAAGAGTTTCACATAAGCACAGAATCTCCCTAAGTAAAGCGGCCTCAACTTGTTTTCCACTCAGGAGAAGACAATGTTGGGAAAAGTGGAAGAAATTAAGAGGATAAGCAGGAGCAAGATGGAGTGACTCATTTACCATGGCAATGGGAAGAATGGGAACTGGAAGATCGGAAGCACCAGATTAGGAAGAAAATTTAGCTATGTAGTTACTAAGAGTTGATAGCACCTTGATGGCACAATAACTTTTTTTCAGGATTGCATAGAAATCTGAGAAAAATGACTACTTAACATTTGCTGCCAATATTTAACTTACTGTCTTTTCCCTATACTAGAAGGCTAGAAGAATTGATCCTTCTTTTAGTGGATCCTAGCTGTTTTCTGCTTCTGGCAAGACCTCTCCAGGGAACTACATCTCCACCTGCGTTAAAGTGTCCAAACATTTCTATAGTGTTGTATTCATTCAATATGATTTTAAGTAACAGTACAATAGAACAGTATGTTATTATTTTCACTTTACTGCTTTAAATATGATCAAAAGAAATGTTTTAATTGGTTTTGTTACTCATGCCTATTTTTAAAGTCAAGAGTAACTTACAAAATAATATTCACAGAAAGCTAGAAAAATGTTTATTTATTTATACAGCTTGGTATAAAAATATGGATACCATATCTACTTCAGTATAGCGATATAAGAAAGAAATATTCAGAGAATTAAAGAAATGAAAATAGTATAAAAAAGGGATATGTCACTCCTTGTCTTTTCCTGGTTTTATAACTTTCAAAAATATAAAGATGGGCCTTACTTAAATATTGTAAGAAATAGAAATAGCAAATGTAGATCATTTATCTATTCAGCATTGTACTAAATTGACTATATGGTTCCCATATCAAAAGAAGGTTGCACAATTTAGACCAAAGTTTTAAATAAACCAAATGACCCATACAAAAGTAAACATTGGGTAAGGTGATATAAAAATCTACAAAAGGCTAACATCCACTCAGAGTGATTCATTACTGGTGTGGTTATTCTTCCCATTATTCAGGTCACTGCAAGAAAGAGAAAGTTATTCAATATTTAACTGGCTTGATGTATGCCTCGATGCACTCCAAATCAAACATGTTCACCTATATGGTGAAGTACTGCTTATTCTCTAAATATTGAAAGGGACTCTATCTCTTTTCATTATGCTCATTTTGGCTTCTACAAATGCTCCATGCAAAGTGATACAGATTGACTGATCTTACTTCTCTTCAAGTTCTCTCTGCACATGCAATGGGCCTGAAGAAAAATCAGCAGGGATTGCTCAAATGAGAATTGTGTAATATCTGAGCCTCTATTGGGGACTGAGGGGGTATAATAAATTCATAAATACATTGTGTAAATACATTGTGTAAAGACATTGCATAAATAAATTGCATATATAGATAAATCTCACATACAAACTCTTCAACTTCAAGAGAGAAATGTTTGGTACTGAGCAGCAAATATTATTTATGTACTTTAGATATATTTCTTTATATACTCTCTTCTCCCAAAAAGATCTATCTATCGATCTATCGATCTATCTTCTGTAAGCATAGGGATTTCCCATCATTTCATTCCTATAAGAACTCTAAGATGAACTGGACTGAAGGAGAGTGACAGTCCCAAATTCATCCTGTGAATTTCTATGGCTGAACCTTGTTCTTCTTATTCCTGGTCTGTTCACACCACAGCCCAAATAGAGTATACAGTTAATTTTTCAAAGGAGCATAAAGAAAAAGATGGCTTTTGTACTTTCTGTCTTGAATCAAAGTAGTAACCAACAGACTTTTACTGTCAGCCCGTATTGTCGATGCAGACCAGATCAGAAAACAGAGCAAGGATTCCACAAATGGCATTTTACTATTGTAGGGTATAATAAAAAAATAATCTTTTAAAGCCTGCCAACTTCCTTCTGCCCCTTTATACCAAACAGAAGCAAAGCAGTGTTATTTCAAATTTCTTTCTCACACCTTCTCCATTCCGAGGGCTGAGCTGTCTCTTGTTTTGCCTTAAATGTTCTTGCATCCCTTAAGGTTATCTACACATTCCTCTATACCCAACTGGAAATGTCAGAGAGGCCACTATCCTCTTTTACATACAATATAGACAAGATGTAGAAGCTACAACGCTGGTGAGATAAAATCAGGAATTCAGGAGACACCCCCACTTTTTTTAAATGGTTTACTGAAGGACTCCATTGGCCCAAACCTAATTCTCCTCCAAAGATCAATCAGCAAAGTTTCACGTTTAGCAAAAATGCATGGAAAAATAGGAACACCCTCCTGAACGTTAGTATGCGTTTGAAAGCAACTCTCCTCGATTCATTTTGGAGATAAATTAAGGGGGGGGGGAACCCAAAAGCCACAATCTCTAAATCCTCACAAAGAACGAGGGCGGGGCGGGAGCGATGGTGAAAATCCGGACTTTTGACAACAGGGAAGAACACAAGGTGCAACTGCCCGTAGGAGTCCTAATAAAAGGCTTCATATTTATCTCACACAGGTGAGGAGTGTAACGGAGCGAAACGTGCCGCTATTTAGCACTTAGTGAAGGAACTGCCAAACTGACCGGGTTAAGTTCAAGCGAGAGTAAAAAAGTCCAAGTGTGCAAAACAATAAAATTAAATTAAAAAATATTTTTTTAAAAAAAAAACCATCACTCGGACCAGGTGCTTCTTATTCCAAGCGGATAAAGGACCTGTCCTCTATTAGCAGCACGCGGAGGGAAGGGGGTGGCAGGACGAGCGCGCGGGGCTGTCAATTACCTGGCGCGCGGGGCGTTGAATTCCGCGGGGTCGCTCGTCCCCGTCACCAACTGCTGGAAGGAAAGGTGCACGAGCCAGCGAAGACCCAGCAAGTAGAGAACCAGCACGAGCGCCGTCAGCAGCTCCGGAAGGGAGCTCGCGCCTCTCCCTGCCGGCTTTTTCTTGCCGTCTCTCTCATCTTCTTCCTTTTCCCAGCGTTGCTTCGGAGGCTCCTGATGCTGCTGTTGATGCCACCGCCGTCGGCCTTGCTGCTGCTGCTGCTGATGGTGATGGTTGTTATTGTGCATCGGCGGCGCCTGGCTCCGGAGGCGCTTCACCACATTTACTGCCGCCGAACTCCGCTCCATCTAAATCCTGAGCCGGTCCTTGCTGAAGATCCCGTCGGGACTTGCCGCGGTGTTAGAAGCCTACGGCAGGGAGAAAGGCCCAAAACTTCCTCCCCGCAATCAGTACCGCTTCTCATTCGCGACAGAGGGAGGGGGGTGGGAGAAGAAGGAGGACTTTCCTCCGAGTCCACCAATCGCCTGGAGCTCGGGAATCCCCAATCGTTAGGGAAGCTGCATCGGCTCCGAGAAAAGGGGGAGGGGCGGAAAAGGAGGGAATCTGAGAGGCAAAAAAGAGAGCCTCGCTTCCTCTTCTTTTTTTGTCTCAGGTTTGTCCTCTTCGCTCTCTGGCTGGTCTCGTCTCTCCTCTTTCCCCCCTCCCCTTTATTTTTCTGCTCTCCTCTCGCTCTCAAACTCACCCCTCCCTTCTCTTTCACCCAGTTCGCGCGCGCCCCGCCTCCCCCCCCCCCATGGCTTTCTCTCTCTCCTCTCTCTCTCTCTCTCCTGAGCCGAGCTAAGCAGCTTTCCTCGGTTCCTGTCGTCTCCCCTCCGCTCTTGCCCAGGCATTTGCCACTCCCGCCTCCCCCGCTTCTCTCCCCGCTCTCGCCTCCCCCCTACCTCCCTCCCTCTCCCCCGCTCTCCTCCCACTTTCTTTTTCTGCCCCCTCCTCCACACCCCGCGTCGCCCTCCTATTTCATGCCCTTTTCATACCTTCCCAAGCACCTGAAATTTGGATTGGAGTGGAGGCGGTTTGGCAGGGGCAGCATCTTCTCTTTGCTGCCTCTTTTCCTTTGCCTTGGGACTTCTTTCTACTCCCCATGTTGTATAAATGAATTAGTTTTGAATGGTGTATGAAACTACATCCAGAAAACAGGCCTAGGAGATAAAACACTTTTCCACACCGTTCAAAAGAGACAACAACAGATTGTTCCTGACTGTCTGTTCTGTCAGGTACAGTCAGTAGAACAATTTGCCTCCAGAAGTTGTGAATGCTCCAACACTAGGAGTTTAAACAACCAGTTGTCTGAAATGGTATAGGGTTTCCTGCCTGAGCAGGAGGTTGGACTAGAAGACCTTCAAGGTCCCTTCCAATTCTTGTTATTCTATTGTATTCTATTCTAAAAGGTAAAAAGGAAACAAAAAGACCAGAACGCTC
This sequence comes from Arizona elegans, assembly GCA_022577455.1. Taxonomy (NCBI): domain Eukaryota; kingdom Metazoa; phylum Chordata; class Lepidosauria; order Squamata; family Colubridae; genus Arizona; species Arizona elegans. The sequence continues at coordinate 25,119,128 of JAKOOJ010000008.1, read as the reverse complement.
ACATTGCCAGCAATCAATACTCAGATAAGCAGGGGTCCTTGGTGCTCTCTGAGCTTCCTTGTTTTCTTGCAGATTCATTATCCAAACTAGGTAAGACCAGTGCTAGTGGATGTTACCCAGGGGTGAAATCCAGCAGGTTTTGACAGGTTCTGGAGAACCGGTAGCGGAAATTTTGAGTAGTTCGGAGAACTGGCAAATACCACCTCTGGCTGGTCCCAGAGTGGGGTGGGATTGGAGATTTTGCAATATCCTTCCCCCAGGAGTGGGGAGGGAATGGGGATTTTGTAGTATCCTTCCCCTGGAGTGGGGTGGAAATGGAGATTTTGCAGTATCCTTTCCCTGCCACGCCCACCAAGCCACGCCCACCAAGCCACGCCCACCAAGCCACACTGTTTCAAGTAGTTTTAATCGTAGAAGGACGCCCAACAAGCCATCATTACAGGTATATATCTACATAAAATAAGAACCGGAAATACTCACAGGAGCATCTGAAGACAGCTCCTCAAGACTCAGGGAATACATCTCAAACTAATCCTGCCAAGACTGCAGACATAATCACTGTAACATCTTCCCTTTTTCATTAATACAACTATCACATTTTAAAACATTATAAAACCTTATTAACTTTATAAGCATTATATATATGCATTAAAACGATATAAAACACTTATTAAAACATAAACATTATGAAACATTGTGAAACATGCAAAGTTCCGATGCAAGCAACACTGTCATCTTCCCTTTTCATATTAACAACTATCACATAATAAAACATCATAAAACATTCAAATTGTAAAACGGAACAATATCAACACTTTGTACAAGTTAAGTCTGTCAGGTGGTCACAAACATTGGCTGCTGCGAGTAACAACTGGCCCTCTTGCGCCTACTGGCTCTCTTTGCACTATGGCCCTCTGGGGTCTTCTCGCCGCTTACTGGAGTGTCCGGCGCTCGACTGCTATCAGGTATACCCGCTTGCTCCCAGCTCTCATCAACATTAATCTGAAGCCCCATCCCTGTGCATTCCTCATTATCTATGGGTAAGTGTGGCATGGTAATACCAGATACGTCTGGCCTGTCCACAGGATATGTAAAATCTGGCCGCTCAGCTACACGCAAGTCTACCCAATTGCAATGATACAAAGTACCATCAACATCCACTAAATAGGAATGTGGAGCCACTTATTGTAAGCAGCTACCCATTTTCCAGCGACCTGTTCGATCTCCAGGCAGCGGTTTCATCTGAATCCATTCCCCGATCTTCAATTCTGGCAAATCTCTAGCTGAGTTGTCATATCTTGCCTTGACCGCTTACCATACATCTTTCACAGTTCTTCTGGATTTGCAAACAGAGCAAGTACAGCAAAAAACAGCAGTGAGCGGTAGAGAGCAACAGCGAGTAGCAGAGATCAGGCAGAGATCATGCAAAGATGATGCAGAGATCATGCAGAGAGCATAAGCCATGATTCTAGGTCCCTCTTAAGGACATTGGCTACAGAGCTAGCCAATCAGGACACAGTAGGATGCAGTACAGCAATACAGTCTTAAAGCTATACAATACAGTTTTGATAACAAACATATATTGATGGTTTATATATTGCCAACCCAACCAGTTAGGTAACAGTCATTTCCTAACGTGGACCATTATCTGAGATCACTTTATCTGGTTGGCCATAAAGTGCAAACTGAGTCTTGCATCTCTTAATGGTAGTCTCAGCCAAACAGTCCGTAAGGGGTTCAATTTCCCAAGTCAGAATAATTATCAACTAATATTAGATACTCTTTTCCTGCATAATTGAACAAGTCCATACTAACAATCTGCCAAGGACATGATGGTATCTTGTGTGATATCATTGTTTCTCTTTGTTGCGAATCTGCATATTCATTGCAGGTGGAACAATTGCTAACCAAGTCCTTGATTTCACCCTGCATGTTGGGTCAGTAAAGTGTGTCACGAGCTTGTCTATAGCATTCCTCTCTGCCAATATGGCTCGAATGTATGCGCAATAGCATCTCTGCTCTCATTGACCTAGGCACTATGAATCTTGGGCCTTTGTACAATTTCCCGTTTTGTACAGCGATCTCATATTTGAAAGACCAATATTCCCTCACTATTACCAGAACTGCCTCCTTCTCATCCGGCCACCCACTCATAATGATAGCCTTCAGTAAAGCTACATCAATACCTGTGTGCTGCCTAAGCTGACATAGCCGCTGATTTGTGACATTAAGATAGTCTGCTTGATTAACTTCGGCAAAAAAAGTTTGTTCCTGCTGCAACCAGCAGACTGTCTGATGCTCATGTTCTCCTCCGAGTGTCACCTGATCTAACATAGCCTTACTCAAGGTATCACTAATATACATTTCACATCCTGGCTTGTAGACCACATTAAGGTTGTAATTCTGCAAACTAAGCATCATGCTCTGCAGCCGTTTGGGAGCGCACAAAAGGGGCTTCTTGAACATGACTATTAGCAACTTGTGATCAGTTTCAGCTGTGATTATATCCCGGCTATAAAGATAATGATGGAAACGCTGGGAGGCAAATACAATACTTAAGCATTCCTTTTCAATTTGCGCATAATTCAACTCGGCAGAAAAGAGAGCTCTGGACATGTATGCAATCGGCTGACCTTCTTACATTAGGCAACATCTTAGGCCATTTTTGCTCGAATCACTTTGGATGGTAACAGTCTTTGTAACATCGTAATATTTTAACACTGGAGCAATAGTGACGAAGCATTTTATCTCCTGAACTGCCTGCTCATGCTTGGGAAGCTAATGCCAAACTGCATCTTTGTCCAGAAGGCGTCTCAATGACTGACACACCTCCAATAGGTGTGGCAGAAATTTTGCTAAGTAGGTAACAAATCCGATAAATCTCTGCACAGATTTAACATCAGCAGGTGGTGGCATCTCCACAATGGCTCTAATCTTATCTGGATCAGCTTTTAAACCTCGTGAGGACAAAATATGCCCATGGAAGAGGACTTTGTGCACCTTAAATTGCAATTTCTTTACACTGAGCCTTAACCTCACTTGCCTGCACCGATCTAATAGTGCTATTAGCTTCTCATCATGATCATGCTCAGCTTCTTTGTCTGGTTCACCATAACCAACTATAAGATTGTCATCAGCTATTGGCTCAATTCCACTGAGCCCACTCAATAATTCGTGCTGCTTTCGTTGATACACCTCTGGTGTTACAAAAACTCCAAAGGGTAATTTAAGCCATCTCTTTCTACCCCATGGGGTCCAGAACTTAGTCATATAGCTACTCATTTCATCCAGTTTACACTGTAAGAAGGCATATTTATTTATTTATTTATTTATTTATTTAGTTAGTTAGTTAGTTAGTTAGTTAGTTAGTTAGTTAGTTGCATTTCTATGCCGCCCAACTCCCAAGGGACTCTGGGTGGCTTACAACAAAGAATAAAACAATGCAACAATATACCATACAAAAGTTAAAAGAAGACATTAAAATGTTAAAACGTTAAAAAACATACACTCCAATTTGTGGCCAGGTCTCGCAAGATCACTATAACGAGATCAATGGCCCCAGGCCTGCCGGAAGAGCCAGGTCTTCACTTCATCTAGCATCAACAAGCGTAAAAACCTGTGCTTTGGATAGCTTGTTCAAAATATCATTGAGGGATCAATGCAAATTCTAATCTTCTCCAGCCTTCTAATAACAACCATGTTGCTTATCCAATCAGTGGGCTCAGTTATTGATGTAATATGTCCTTCCGCCTCATACTTATCCAGTTGTGATTCAACCTGTGCTTAATAGCTATAGGCATATTACGTGGTGCACTTTGTACTGGGAAAATAGCAGGGTCAAGTTCAAAATGAACCTCTCCTGGAACAGATACTATGGGGTCCTCAAACACCTCCTGGTATACTTGGAGGATTTGCTGTTTTGTCAATGGCCCCACCAGAGATTTAGGGGGGTAACTCACAACATTATGTAGCTTGGCCGGAATGGTAAAGTGCATCAATCCCAAACACTCACATGTTGATCCTGACAATAATGGTTTCTGATCAGCTTCCACAATCTCAAATTGTGGAAATTTAAGAGCTTTGATAGTACAGTGGTTTGGTGCACCCTGTCATTAACACAGCTGCCTGCAATTTCTGCTGGTTCGAATCTCTCCAAGGCTCAAGGTTGACTCAGCCTTCCATCCTTTCTAAGGTAGGTGAAATGAGGACCCAGTTTGTGGGGGCAATAAGCTGACTTTGTATAAAATATACAAAAGAATGAAGGCTATTGCTTAACGCATTGTAAGCCGCCCTGAGTCTCCGGAGAAGGGCGGCATATAAATCAAATTAAAAATAAATAAATAAATAAATAAATTCAAGTTTATAAATATCCCCGTGTATGCTGCATTCTGTTTGAAATAGGCCCAGTGCAAGGGTGGGTTCTACTTAACTTTTCTACCAGTTTGCAATGGGGCTGTGTGTGCTCTTCTGCACATGCGCAAAAGAATTTTGGTGACATCAGGGTCAGTGGGCGGGGCTTCCCACCAGTTTTACTACTGGTTCTATAGAACCGGTGCGAACCCGGGGCAACCCACCACTGCCCCAGTGAGTTCATTAGTTCTCCTGAATATAACTTCAATTTAGAACTGCTAGGCTGAAGATGTATCTCGCGTGCCAGTTTCATTTTGTCCTTTAGACTCATAACATCACAGCTTGCACCTGAGTCCAGCTGGCAGGGTTTAATTATGTTGTTAAACCTGAGATTTACAAACCATTTTTTGCCCTTGGAGTGTATTGCGCCGATACATTCTTTCCTATAAACCGCATCAGTGATAAACACGGACACATCCTCCTGAGATGCATTCTCCAAGTCTGACGTTTGCTCAAGTGTATGCAGCTTCTTCACTTCCCTTTTCGGTGCCTGACACACTCCTGCAAAGTGATTTTGCCTTCCACATGCACTGCAGGTTTTCCCATATGCAGGGCACTGCTCTATCTGTTGTATATGCACGCTGCCACAATATGTGCATGCTATTTGATTGTTTACAGATGAACTATAAAACTGCCTTTTATGCTGGTACTTGTATTGCTAATTCATCATACTTGGCTGTTGTTTAGAGACTGTATTAACATAATTTTTATTCCGCTCTAGGACTCTCAGCCATTTGTCAGTAAATTCTATAGTCCGACACATCTCAATTGCTGCTTGTAGGCTTAAATTATGCTCCCTCAAGAGACAGCGGCATGTGCTTTCACTAATAATGCCTGTTATGTCCTTATAAGGACATCCGCCCGGATTGGCTGCCAGCCATCGGGCGGGAAAGTTTGAATCACTGTCAGGGGCGGTGCGACTGCTGGAGCGAATATAAGGAGAGCTCCGGCAGCGCGCAGCCAGTCTTGCTACTGTTTCTTGTTCTGAATAAAGTTACTAATGTAACGAGCTGGTCGCGTCTTCCATTCCTGCGCCGATCTAACACTGGCGACGAAGGACTAGGACCAAGAGACGAACCTCGTGGCGCCAAAGCCAACAAGACCAAGACTCCGGCACCTGAACCACAGTAGGCATTTCCGTAGGCATGACATCCGCTGAAGTCACTTTGCCAGCCCTTGCTCCTTTCCGCCCAGGGAAGGACAAGTGGAAATCCTACGTGGTCAAATTTCGGCAATACCTGAGAGGCAACAATATCAGGGATGCCGATGACGACCGAAAAAAGGGCATTTTCCTGGCCAACTGTGGCTCCGAAGTCCTCGACATGGCAATCGATCTCGTAGCACCACGAGACATCAAAGAAGTGCCATGGGCAGACCTGCTGCAGATCCTGGAAGACCACTATGTCCCTACGGGAACACTGGTGGTGAACCGTTTCACCTTCCATCAGAGGGACCAGAAGGAAGGTGAGACCATCAAAGAATTCATGGCCACCCTACGCCAAATCGCAGCCAGCTGTGAGTTCGACCACGTGGACAATGCCATCGCTGACCGCGTGGTTTTCAGCATGAGGGACAGAGGCCTGCAAAAGAAATTCCTGAGCAGGAAGAAACTTGTGCTCAAGGATGTGGTGGAGGAAGCCACCGCATCCGAAATCTCGGAAAAAGCGGCTGCCGCAGTAAGCAAAGCCAAGGGAATCCACAAGATTCGCTCCACAGCACAATCATCAACCGAGGATTCCACGGTTGGATCCGAGTCGGAGGAGGAGTCCACCATCCATAAGGTATCCAGACCCCCAAGGTGGGAAACCGCCCAACGAAGCTACAAGGGGGAGCGTTGCGCCAGCTGCAGAGGGGACCATGCCAGGGCAACCTGCAAGTGGAGAGATGCGACCTGCCAATGCTGCAACCGAAGGGGTCACATCGCCGAAGCTTGCAGAGCCGAAGAACCAGCCCCAGAGCCCTCCAGCCACCATCCCCGCAAAAACCATAAAGATTACCAGAGATCATCCAAACGATCCTCTGGCCAATCTAGACGCAGGGACGATGAATTTCCCCGAAGCAGAGCAGTCCACCAGACGACCATCGCACACACAAACTCAGACAATGCCACCAAGTTCCACGTGACCATCCACGTGGAAGGTTCACCCTGCTCAATGGAGGTAGACTCGGGCTCAGTCTACTCCATTATGGATTGGCACCAGCTGAAGCGCCTGCAACCCAGCATCTGCAAGCGAGACCTGAAGCCACTACACTCAAAGCTCGTCGACTTTGGGGGAAACCCCATCAGAGTACTAGGAAGAGCCAACATCCGAGTCTCCTACAATGAGTTCCAAGGCAAGCTTCCCATCACAGTTGTGGAGAACAGCCAACCGAACCTGCTAGGAGTGGAGTGGTTCAAGCCGCTGGGAGTATCCATCGGAGGCATCCACCAAATTCGCAGGATGAACTCGACAACCTCATCAAAGAGTTCAAAGAAGTCTTCGATGGTAAGCTGGGGAAATTTGTGGGGAGGCCAATCTTGTTTAATCTGGACAAGGGAATCACCCCGATTAGGCTGAAGCCCCGCCGGGTTCCATTTGCCCTGCGGCCTAAAGTAGACGAGCAGCTGGATAAGCTGATCGCCCAGGGCATCCTGGAACCGATCGATCACGCCTCATGGGAAACCCCCATTGTGACCCCACTGAAGCATGATGGGTCTGTGCGCATCTGCGCCGACTACCGTTGTACCATCAACAAGGCGTTGGCACAGAGCGCATACCCAGTCCCAGTAGTGCAGTACCTATTGCATTCCCTGGGAACTGGCACAATTTTTGCAAAACTGGACCTGGCCCAGGCTTACCAGCAACTGCCAGTGGATGAAAAAACGGCGGAGGCCCAAACTATAGTAACACACAGGGGGGCATTCAAATGAAACCGTCTCCAGTTTGGAGTTAGCGCTGCCCCCGGCATATTCCAATCTATGATGGAACGCCTTCTCCAAGGCGTTCCAGGGGTGGTGCCATACTTTGAAGATGTACTAATCTCCGGAGATTCACAGGCACAACTCCTTGAAAGGCTCAGGCTTGTCCTGCAGCGCTTCAAGGCCAAGGGCTTGAGAGTCAGGAGAGATAAATGCATCCTAGGAGTACAGGAAGTCGAGTTCCTGGGCTATCTCATTGATAGCACTGGCATCCACCCCACCAAATCAAAAGTGAAAGCAATCCATGAAGCTCCGAGCCCAAAAAACAAAACGGAACTTCAGGCATTCCTTGGGTTGCTTAACTTCGATGCCATGTTTCTCAAACAGAAAGCCACAGTTGCTGAGCCACTCCACCGCCTGCTGGGGAAAGCGGCTTCCTGGAAGTGGGGCCAAGAAGAGGAAGCAGCATTCCGGGCTGTGAAAGGACTTTTAACTTCCAAAAGCATCCTTATCCAGTACAACGAGACGCTCCCCATCAAGCTAACCTGCGATGTGTCGCCTTACGGGGTGGGGGCAGTCCTCAGCCATGAACTGCCCAACGGCTCAGAAGCCCCCATAGCATACTTCTCGAAGACCATGTCCGGCGCAGAACGCAACTACAGCCAGCTGGACAAGGAAGCTCTGGCCATCATGGCAGGAGTGAAGCGTTTCCATGAATACCTCTACGGGAGACGCTTCACCATAGTCACCGACCACAAGCCACTCCTGGGGCTCCTCGCAGGCGACCAACCCACCCCGACCTTCATGTCCCTGCGGATGACGAGATGGGCCATCTTCTTGGCGGGCTACTCCTACAGGCTTGTGCACCAGCCAGGCACAGCCAAAGGAAACGCCGATGCGCTGAGCAGATGCCCATTGAAGGATCCAGTGGAAGACCCAGCCCCCATGCTCCACCTCTTCCACATAAACGACGACGCCAGCTGTCCACTCTCGTCCGCAGATGTGGCCGTCCACACCCAGAAGGACCTCACGCTCCGCCAAGTGAAGTCCTGGATCCTCAGGGGGTGGCCATCTGAGAAGACGGAGGAGAAGTTCAGCCCGTTCGCCAGGAAGCAGAAGGAGCTGTCCACCATGAAGGGCTGTTTACTATGGGGAGACAGGGTGCTGATTCCAAGCACTCTGCAACGGCGGACGCTAGAGACCTTGCATAAAGGGCACCCAGGCATTGTCCGCATGAAGGCCCTGGCACGGAGTTACGTCTGGTGGCCCTCACTGGACAAAGACATCGAAGACTGGGTCTCCAGATGTAACTCGTGCCAAGAAGTCCACCCAGCGCCGCCACAAGCAGAAACAGCTAAGTGGGAGACCCCCAGCAACCCTTGGTCGAGGATCCATATCGACTTCGCGGATCCGATGCAAGGGCGCACCTCCTCATCGTGATAGACGCGTTCTCCAAGTGGCTCGAGGTGGTACCCATGGCATCCACCACAACGGAAGCGACGATCCGTGCCCTGCGCCGCCTCTTCGCCACCCATGGACTACCGGATGTGCTGGTCTCCGATAACGGCCCCCAACTCACATCCCTGGTCATGGAGGCATTCCTGGCAGGACTGGGCATCCGCCATGCCCTGTCCGCCCCATACAGGCCGGCTGGGAACGGACAAGCGGAACGAATGGTGAGGCTCACCAAGGAGGCACTCACCAAGATGGGCATGGGCGTCTGGCAGGAAAGAATAGACAACTTCCTCCTCACCCAGCACATCATGCCGCATGCCACCACCCACAAGAGCCCGGCCGAACTGTTGATGGGCAGAAGGTTGAGGTCACCATTGGACCGGCTGCACCCCCAGTACAGCCCAGAAGTAACCGCAACAGCCAGCCACCCGCTTCACGCCTTCAGCAAGGGAGATTGGGTTTTCGCGCTGAATTTCAGCGGCTCTCCTAAGTGGCTGAAGGGGAAGATAGCCAGCACAACCGGCCCCAAATCCTACACCGTGGAGCTGGAAGATGGACAGGTCTGTCGACGGCACATCGACCAACTCCGGAAAAGGGGGGGAGCGCAAGAAAACCGGCCTGACGAGGGAGGCCTGCAACACCCCGACGAGGTAGGCCTGCAACACCCCGACAAGGTAGACTGGCAACCCCCCTGCGAGGTAGGCCTACAACACCCCGACGAGGTAGGCCTACCACACCCCAGCGAGGCAGACCACCGCCACCCCGACCAGGCCGGCCAGGCCCACTACCAAGCACTGACACACCGACAGTCCAGAGCTGGGGCCAGCCACATGGGGGATGGCAACACCAACCCGGCGAGGTGGGCACCCGGCACGGCAGGGCAAGAGACTACCTTCCCAGCCCGCAAGTAGACCGGGACCTGCCCAGGGGGGAAGCATCACCCCCCCCCAGCGACGGCAACCCACGACAGCCCTGCCAAGGAGACCTCCACTCCAGGCGAGTAGACCGGGGACCATCTGAGATGGGCACACCGCAGCACAGGGGTGAGGGTGGCACTCGACACCCTGGCGAGAGGGACCCCCACCCAGCGCAGGAGTCAACCCGGCAACAACAACCCAGCCCAGATGACCCCAGCCACCAACTGACGGTAGACCAGGGACTAGGGCGAAGGGAAAGCTGACAACAGCCCGGCCGGGTAGGCCTGCGACTCCCTGGCAGGGGAGACCTCCACCGACCCAAGGAGGTAGCCCCACAACGCCAACCCGACCAGGTAGACCACCGCCGACCCGACGGGGTAGGCCAACTCCAGCCCGGCCAAGGAGACCTGCAAGGTCGGACATCACAACGCAAGCAAACACCACACACCGCTGGCAGACCGGACCCAAGGGCACCGATCCGAACCACCCACCAGACGACAACGAGCCGAACCGCAGCCGAACCGCGGCACCCGGGAGACCGGGGAAGAGCAAGTGACAGCCTGGGACTTACCGAGACTCAGACGCTCTTCCCGGGTCGGAACCGAGCAGCCTCGACGAAACGATAGATCCACAGGCCAGGAGGAGGACCACCAGAACCAGCCATCCATGGTCTGCGGTCCGGCCGGAGGCGCTGAGGGTGACCCTGCACACTCGCCAGCCGAACCGAGCCCGGTTCCGGGGAGGGAACCAGGAGACACAGAAGCCCCGTCCATCCAGGTCGGGGACGAGGAAGAAGTTAGACTGCACAGGTCAGCTAGGGTGCCAAGGCATCCTATGTACCTGCTGGACTACGTAACGTTTGTAAATGAACTTTGAATTTTTCTTTGCAGACTAGGGGGGAGGAGTGTTATGTCCTTATAAGGACATCCGCCCGGATTGGCTGCCAGCCATCGGGCGGGAAAGTTTGAATCACTGTCAGGGGCGGTGCGACTGCCGGAGCGAATATAAGGAGAGTGATCTGTCCCCGTCCCCACACACACAGAGACCACAGCCAGCCGAGGGTTAAGGAAACACTTTGGAACGCACCCAGTTCTTATCTCCCACTTGGCAGCGATAGACACACCGTCTGCCAAGTGATTTTATTTCCACAAACAGAAAGCAAAGATACGAACGTTCACAAAAGTCCAAGCAGAAATAATATTCCTCCCAGCAGTTCCGGATGAGGCTTTAGTGACTATCCAAGGTTTACTTTGTTCGTCACAAAGATCCTTGACCACCACCCTCTATTATATAGTCTCTGGGGTGTGGTCCAGTGACTCAGTTCTAATCCCTAGCACGCCTCCTAAGCTGCTGCAAACGTTTATCACGCCTTCGGAGGCGTGCGTCCAGGAATGATGTTCCATTATCACTTTGATCCGAATCAGCTGTCTCCTCTCCCTCGGCCGGCACTTGAGACAATGCCAGAGGGGAGGGGCCTGGAGAGGGAGGCCTGGCTGACTCCTCTTCCTCATGCTCGGAGCTTTCTTCCTCCGATGGGACAGGCTCAGAGGGCGGGGCCACAACAGAGAGCTCCGGCAGTGCACAGCCAGTCTTGCTACTGTTTCTTGTTCTGAATAAAGTTACTAATGTAACAAGCTGGTCGCGTCTTCCATTCCTGCGCCGATCTAACACCCAAAACTATTTTGTCCCGAATGAGCTCATCCCTTAAGGGGGCAGAGTCATAACTGGCTGCTTTTTCCTTTAAGCATGTGACAAAACTATCTATCCTTTCATCATCTTCTTGCTTACAGCTGCCAAATATGTATCTTTCAAAAATAACATTTTTGAGAGGTCTGAAATAAGTTTCTAAAGCATCTTGAATAACTTTGGTATCTCATTCTTGCTCCACAGAATGGATTACGTTGTGTCTGTAGATGTGGAGGATTTCACTGCCCATCAATCTCCTTAATGTGGCAGGTTGAACTGCTGCCAGCTTATCATCCAAGCCTGTAGCTAAAGCATAATCTTTGAACTCTGCCCTGAACCTAATCCAATTGCTGCCGCAGTCTCCACTCACTCTCATGGCCTCAGGTAGAGGTATACTGTTAGCAGCTGCCATGCTTCCACTGCTTAGCTTTCGGGAATATGCTTCGAATGTATCAGGAAGACATGGATTCAGACTTCTGACACCATGTTTTAAGTAGTTTTAATCATAGAAGGATGCCCAACAAGCCATCATTACAGGTATATATCTACATAAGACAGGAACTGGAATACCTCACAGGAGCATCTGAAGACAGCTCCTTGAGAGTCAGGGAATACATCTCATCCTAACTAATCCTGCCAAGACTGCAGACATAACCACTGTAACAACGTCCACAGAACCGGTAGTAAAAAAAATTGAATTTCACCACTGATGTTACCTTTCCTACCTATGATGTTACATAGTTTGGCTAATGAACCATCTGCAAGAAAACAAGAAAGCTCAATGAGCACCAAGGACCCCTCGTTTCAACTCTAAGCTACAAATATTTTTTTTATCGGTATCAGAAAGCAGGGATGAACAACCAATCAACTGCAAACAAACAGTAACCAATAGTCTAATCAAGGAATTACCAAGGAGAAAACAATACCTTCACCAAATCTGACAGGGCAAGCTACTGTCTATAAACAGAGCAAACCCCATTGCCTTCTAGCATTGAAGATGGTACCTAGCCAGGTAACCTGCAAGAAAACAATCCAGCTTAGAGAGTACCAAGGACTCCACAGTCAATAAAAAATTTGGTTTACCAGCCACCTTTTCTTATTAGTTCCTCAAACTTGTAGAGGTTTAAAATCATTACCAAATAGTAAACCTATCTATGGTGACAGATTACAGGTAGTCCTCTATTTCCAACCATTCATTCAACTACTGTTCAAAGGTACAATGGCAAAAAAAAGTGACTTACAACTTGCACTTATAACGCTTAAAGTATTCCCAGGGTCACATGATCAAAATTCAGGCACTTGGCAGTTACCATATATTTATGAGGGTTGCAGTGTCCTGGGGTCATGTGATTGCAATTTGTGACCTGGGGGGGGGCGCTTCTGACAAAGTCAATGGGGAAGCCAGAGTTATGTTCTTAACAAGTGCAAGTGATTCACTTAACTACCATGATAAAAAAGGTCATAAACTTGGGTATGACTCACTTAACAATTGCCTTGCTTAACAACAGAAATTCTAGTCACAATTGTGGTCATAAGTGAAGGACTATCTGTACAGAAAGTTTCTTGACACCCAGAACACAAAAATCTCACTTGAGACCTCAGTTCACTGACCGAATAGTGCTACTTCATAAGCTGTGTGAGTTACTAGTGGGTTTCTAGGTGCAATTCAAGGCATCAGTGGTAATTTATAACATCCTTCATGACACAGAGCTTGGGTATCTGTAGGACTGCCTTCCCCCAATTACTTTTGTTCATCTCATAAGATTTACCAAGCTTGATCAGTACAGTATGTGTCAGGTCCCATTCAATAAAGCAATGTCAACTGATGCCACCTAGGAGGCACTCTTCTTCCATTGCCCTGCTTGCTCAGTAGAGTAATTCCCTCTTCATATTCCTCTCAGTTCCTTAATGGCCCTGACCTTGTTGGCTTTTAGAAAGGCATTTAAGATCTGGGCTAGGATAGTAGGTATGAACCAGAAGTGGGTTTCAGCAGGTTCTGACCAGTTCTGGAGAACCGGTAGCAGAAATTTTGAGTAGTTTGGAGAACTGGTAGTAAAAATTCTGACTGGCTCCGCCCCCATCTATTCTCTGCCTCCCAAGTCCCAGCTGATCGGGAGAAAATGGGGATTTTGCAGTAACCTCCTCCTGCCACGCCCACCAAGCCATGCCACGCCCACAAAGTCACACCCACAGAACTGGTAGTAACAAATTTTCAAACCCACCACTGGTATGGACCCCACTAATCACCTTGTCTGGTGGGTGAAACTGAAATTTGCTGAATAAATAAATATTTGATATTGCTTTCCCCCTCAGTACAGCTGCCTTTAATTGTTACTGCTTTAATCTTTTAAACGTCTGTAGGCCATCCAGACACAGGCAAGTGGGCACCTTAGAAAAGTGCTCTTGAGAATGTTCCAGGCACCTACTGACTTATATTTATGACGGCTGCAGTGTCCCGGGGTCATGTGAACACCTCTTGCGACCTTCTGACAAGCGAAGTCAAAGGGAAATCCACTTTTGCTTCACAACGGTGTTACTTATTGAATAAATGCAGCGATTCACTTAACAACTGTGGCAAGAAAGATTGTAAAATGGGGCAAAACTCTCATAACAAATGTCTCACTTTGCAACATAAATTTTGGGGTCAATTGTGGTCCTAAATCAAGGATTACCTGTATTTGTTTTCTAAGATGCCCAATGGGAAAATATGCTGATTATATTTAAATAGTGGAGAGGAGTGAATGTTTATCCTAGTTATCAAAAGCTAACTAGAACCCAAGAGTCTAAGAAGAATGCTGCTGGATACACAATGCTTCTTCTTCAATTACGCTCCCTAGTGGTATTTAGAGGGATAATCAGATGCCGTCCCTAGCTGACTTTGGCTGACTGAGAAAGCAAATCAACTGGACTTAAGGGGTAGTCCTTGAGGTATGATCCTAGTGGAGTCTGCCCATTAGGATCATGTCAAAACTGTCATAAAATGCACCAGACTCATTTTTATAACCTTTTTAACTGCTTGTCAAGTGAAACAATTGGGTCATTATGTGAATAAAAATTGGGCTTGCTCTTCCTTCAGTTCATTATATGACCTCCACAATTGTTAAGTGAGCTGAGACGCTTGAGAATTTGCAGGGCTCTTCAATGTGGAACCTCTGGAGGAACCATTTCTGTCCGATGAGGCAGCCCTCCACCTCCAAACTGCAATGCCTTCAGGCAGGTGCCCAGATTCAAATTGGGGCAGAAAGATGAATTTGCAGAGATTCCCAGTATGGACCCTCTGGATGGTACTTCTACCATCTACCCATCAGCTGTTCTATAAGCAATCTACAGTAGTACACAAATCCTCAAAGCAAAAGCAAATAAACACAGTAGTGTAGAATGATAAAGAACTTTAGAGTACCTTTACTTTCTTTATGTTTGCTAGCATTTCTGCAGTAATCCCAAAGTACATGTAAACAAACACAGAGTACTGAAGAATGCAAAGGGATTTTATGCAAGCAATTTCAAAATACACGCAAACAAACAGTACAATAGAATGAAAGGAACTTTACAGTACTGAATATACTTTCTGTAGACGCTCCGATATTTCTCAAAAGCAATATCAAGGCAAACACAAGCAAACCCAGTAATGAAAAAAAGCTTTATCTTTGTGCAGTACTTACAAACAAACACAATACTTTAATAAAAAGGAATATGTTATAGTATGTAACAAGGGCAACTACAGTGCTCCAGACAACAGCAATGAAAGAAGCAACAAGGGCAGCAAGGAGAGATTCACCTAACTAGTCCTCCAGGGGGCAGCAATGAGGAGAAAAAAAAAAGAGCATGCCAGCTGCAAAGTCTGCAGATCTTAATTGGTAATGTGAGCAGGGGGGGAAAAAACTATGCATGACTACATGGACCAGGGAAATCTTTCCCTGCCATAACCGCAGGCGGCTTTTGAGTCAGAAAGAGAGGTCACAGGATTAAAAATGGCTGTCGCTTCAGGTGTGACTAAATCCAGGTCATATGCAAAGGCCTCTTGTTAGTTGCAATTTTGAAGCCCTGTTGTAAGTCCACTTTTGGGGTGCATTTGTAACATCGAGCAGTCCTGTCGTACTTTGAGAATTATCTGTATTTGTACAGGAAGTTAAGAAGATATCCCAGTCGATAGGATAGACTTGGAATTAAAAATATCCTAGGAGACATGGCAAATCAAGTAAACTAACCTGAATTAAATGCAACTTAAAAGCCTTTACATGTATTTGATACTAGATACAGGTAGTCCTCCACTTACAACAGTTCATTTAGTGACTATTTGAAAAGGCAATGAAAAAAGTGACTTATGACCTATTTTTCACACTTATAACTGTTGCAGCATCCCCATGGTCACATGATTTACATTTGAATGGTAGACAATTGGTTCATATTTATGACAGTTGCAGTGTCCCAAGGTCATGTGATCACCTTTTGCGACTTTCTGATAAGCAAAGTCAATGGGGGATCCAGATTCATTTAAGAATCTTGTTAATAATTTAATGACTGCAGTGATTCACTTAAGAAATGTAGCAAGAAAAATTGTAAAATGGGACAAAACTCACAATAAATTTCCCTCTTAGTGGCATAAATTCTGGCCTCAATTGTGGTCGTAAGTCGAGGACTACCTGTATTGAAGCCCTTATATAGCATTAAAAAAAGATCTTTAGAAATTCATAAATTTATTTCTCAGTAAACAAGTTATCAATCTTTTTTTATAATTGTTTCATGGATACTGTACACACATCTCCAATACTAGATATAAGTTGGTTGATTCTTCCTGGTATGGTAAAAGCTGCCAGACATTAACAATGATGTATGTTAAATAACAAAAGAATTTCCATTTCCTTTTTTTAGAATTAAAGGGAATATAATTTTAAAAAATTGAGGAGAAGCTGCAAGGAGATCTTTTGCAGGGCCACTGATGCTCTTAGCCATCACAGGAATACCTACCCACTTTTGATTTTAGTGTAGCTTACCTCAGAGTAGGCATGGACAGAATTACCTCGTTAAGCCTACCTAAGATCAGGTTGAATAATTCAATATTATGCTCCCTCTTATGAAATGGTCAACTTGGTTGACTTTGCATTGGTAGCGATTTCTCATTGCACCTAAGAAAAGCAGACCACTGACATTTAGAATCTTAAATTCTCTGAATGTTAAATCAGCCCCTGGCAAGATATGAACGTATTAGTTATATTGTCACATGGGTTATTTGTGACTATGTGCTGTTAACATTAACAAAGAACTGTTTATGTATACATAAACCAAATCTGGTCCAAATTCTTTTATGAGAGTTGTAAAACACAAAAAGCTTTCAACAGTACCATAAACACTCACCAATGAGGAAAATCATTTTTGAACATTAATGCCAACTCCCAGAGCTCGTACTAAAAGTTCAAGAACTGAAAATGATACCAACCGACCACTCAGTTGTTTGAAACCTTTGTGCTTTCATCGTATGTATGGATCATCTGTGCAAAGAGACTATATAGCTGCCAGGAGTCACTTCAACAGCAAGGGGCAGCATATAAGTTAAATTGAATTAATTAATAATATATAGCTAATTCTATGTTATAGAGCAGGAGTGTCAAACTGATGGCCCATGGGCCAGATGCGCCATGCGCAAGCCATGCCCACCCCAGTCTGAGAAGGGAAAAAACATCACGAAACATCATGTGATGGCAATGTGACGCTGCCAACGCTGGCAATTAGGAGCGAATCATTGGCCCCCATGGAGAGGGCTCGCAACTTGGGCGTCCTCCTGAATACACGGCTCTCTTTGGAAGAGCATATGACGGCCGTGGCCAGGGGGGCTTTTCATCAGGTCCGCCTGATTTGCCAGTTGTGTCCCTTTCTGGATCGGGACTCCTTACGCACAGTCACTCAGGCGCTCGTCACTTCCCACCTGGACTACTGCAATGCTCTCTACATGGGGCTCCCCTTGAGGAGCACCCGGAGGCTCCAACTGGTGCAGAATGCGGCCACGCAGGGGATTATGGGAGCAAGAGGGCGCTTCCATGTGATGCCTCTCCTGCGTGAGCTGCATTGGCTTCCAGTGGTCTTCCGGGTGCGCTTCAAGGTATTGGTTACCACCTTTAAAGCGCTCCATGGCATCGGACATGGGTATTTGTGAGACCGCCTTCTGCTGCCGATAGCCTCCCACTGACCAGTATGCTCCCACAGAGAGGGACTCCTTAGGGTGCTGTCAGCCAGGCAATGTCGGCTGGCGACCCCCAGGGGGAGGGCCTTCTCTGTGGCAGCACCTGCCCTCTGGAACAATTTGCTCCCGGAGATACGAAGGATACCAGATCTCCGGGCCTTTCGCCGTGCCCTAAAAACTTTTCTTTTCCATCAAGCAGGGCTGTTTGAACCCCCCCCCTTTTAAGCTCTTTTTAGCTTCTTAGCTTTTTAAGTGTAAATTGGGTTTTAATTGGATTGTTTTAAACTGTGGGCCAAAGCTGTATAATTCTTTTAATTGATTTTAAATTTTGTATTGGTATGTTTTTTATCCTTGGCTGAGCACCGCCCTGAGTCCAATAGGAGAAGGGCGGTATATAAATTGAAATAATAATAATAATAATAATAATAATAATAATAATAGACACCTGTATTATAGAGAAATGTCTGTAGTTCAGCTGAACTTACTCCCATGTAGAAGTGGACAGAACTGAGTCTTGCAACTTAGATGTATTTGTTTGTTTTGCATCCCATCTTTAATTTAGGAGCCTAAAATGGCACAACTAGGGCTCTTCACTTATTTCCCCTACAACAACTGTTCTACAAGATAGGTTGGTCTATTTAGCTAGAATGAAGTCCAATACATTCAGCCTTCTTTGTGGCTGCTAATTGTAATCTGCTAATAAACAGCTGATACAATGAGAACACTGTCAGATCACAGAGCATAATTATTTCTTCCATCCACTAGTCAGTCCCAGTTGGAGTACAGTGTTCAGTTCTGAACACCATAGTTCAAAACTGACAGTGACAAGTTGGTTATAGAGATTATAAGGGGTCTGGAAATGAAGCTTTGTGAGGAATTGGATAAGTATAATTTAGGGAAGAGACAGCTGAGGGGAGATGCACTAGCAGTCTTCAAATATCTGAAAGTTGATCATATGGAAAAATTAGTTGATATACCCTAAAGCAGGGGTTCTCAACCTTTTTTTTGTACATAGCCCATTAGTTTACCTCTGCGACCACCCCTTTATAGTCCCTGTTAGCTAGGAAAAGGTACTTTACAGTTTTCTCTGTTTATGACACTTAATACTGCATCTTAAAAAAGACTGTGGCCTCTTAAAAATATGGCCCACCTTGAGAACCATTGCCCTAAAGCAGCGGTCCCCAACCTTTGCAGCTTGGCAGCCTAGCTGGGAGTGTTATGTCCTTATAAGGACATCCGCCTGGATTGGCTGCCAGCCACCGGGCGGGAAGATTTGAATCCCTGTCAGGGGGCGGTGCGTCTGCTGGAGCGAATATAAGGAGAGCCCCGGCAGCGCACAGCCAGTCTTGCTACTGTTTCTTGTACTCAATAAAGGTTACTAATGTAACGAGCTGGTCACGTCTTCCTTTCCTGCGCCGATCTAACACTGGCGACGAAGGACTGAGAGAAGAACGAACCTCGCGGCACCAAGCCAACAAGACAAGACTCCGGCACCGGGAACTACAGTAGGCATTTCCAAAGGCATGGCATCCGCTGAAGTCACTTTGCCAGCCCTTGCTCCTTTCCGCCCAGGGAAGGACAAGTGGAAATCCTACGTAGTGAAATTCCGGCAATACCTGAGAGGCAACAACATCAGGGATGCCGATGATGACCGGAAGAAGGGCATCTTCCTGGCCAACTGCGGCTCCGAGGTCCTCGACATGGCAATCGATCTCGTAGCACCACGAGACATCGAAGAAGTGCCATGGACAGACCTGCTGCAGATCCTGGAGGACCACTATGCCCCAACAGGAACACCGGTGGCGAACCGTTTCACCTTCCACCAACGGGACCAGAAGGAGGGTGAGACGATCAAGGAATTCGTGGCCGCCCTACGCCAGATCGCAGCCAGCTGTGAGTTCGACCACGTGGACAATGCCATCGCTGACCGCGTGGTCTTCGGCATGAGGGACAGAGGCCTGCAAAAGAAATTCCTGAGCAGGAAGAAGCTCGTGCTCAAGGATGTGGTGGAGGAAGCCACCGCATCCGAAATCTCGGAGAAAGCAGCTGCCGCAGTAAGCAGAGCCAAGGGAATCCACAAGATTCGCTCCACAGAGCAATCTTCAACAGAGGATTCCACGGCTGGATCCGAGTCGGAGGGAGAGTCCACCGTCCACAAGGTATCCAGACCCCCAAGGCGGGAAACCGCCCAACGGAACTACAAAGGGGAGCGCTGCGCCAGCTGCAGAGGGGACCATGCCAGAGCAACCTGCAAGTGGAGAGATGCGACCTGCCGACGCTGCAACAGAAGGGGTCACATCGCCGAAGCTTGCAGAGCTGAGGAACCAGCCCCAGAGCCCTCCAGCCACCGTCCCCGCGAGAATCGGAAGGATTACCAGAGGTCATCCAAACGGTCCTCTGGCCCTTCCAGACGCAGAGACGACGAATTTCCCCGGAGCGGAGCGGTCCACCAGACGACCATCGCTCACACGACGTCAGACAGTGCCACCAAGTTCCATGTGACCATCCACGTGGAAGGAGCACCCTGCAAAATGGAGGTAGACTCCGGCTCGGTCTACTCCATCATGGACTGGCAGCAGTTGAAGCGCCTGCAACCCAGCATCACCAAGCGAGAGCTGAAGCCACTACACTCCAAGCTCGTCGACTTCGGGGGAAACCCCATCGGAGTGCTAGGAAGAGCCAACATCCGGGTCACCTACAAGCAGTTCGAAGGCAAGCTCCCCATCACCGTCGTATGGGACAGCCGACCGAACCTGCTAGGAGTGGAGTGGTTCAAGCCGCTGGGGCTCTCAATCGAGGGCATCAACCAAATTGGCAGGGACGAACTCGACTACCTCATCGAAGAGTTCAAGGAAGTCTTCGATGGTAAGCTGGGGAAATTTGTGGGGAGGCCAATCTCCTTCAATCTGGACAAGGGAATCACCCCAATTAGGCTCAAGCCCCGCCGAGTTCCGTTTGCCCTGCGGCCCAAAGTAGATGAGCAGCTGGATAAGCTGATCGCCCAGGGCGTCCTGGAACCGATCGATCATGCTTCATGGGAGACCCCCATTGTGACCCCACTGAAGCATGATGGGTCTGTGCGCATCTGCGCCGACTACCGTTGTACCATCAACAAGGCGTTGGCACAGAGCGCATACCCAGTCCCAGTGGTGCAACACCTGCTGCATTCCCTGGGATCTGGATCAATTTTTGCGAAACTGGACCTGGCCCAGGCTTACCAGCAACTGCCAGTGGACGAAAAAACGGTGGAGGCTCAAACAATTGTCACGCACAGGGGGGCATTCAAATGCAACCGGCTCCAATTTGGAGTCAGCGCTGCCCCCGGCATCTTCCAATCCATGATGGAACGCCTCCTCCAAGGCGTTCCAGGGATGGTGCCTTACTTCGACGATGTGCTCGTCTCCGGTGACTCAAGAGCTCAACTCCTTGAAAGGCTCAGGCTTGTCCTGCAGCGATTCAAGGCCAAGGGCTTGAGGGTCAGGCGGGACAAGTGCATCATAGGAGTACAGGAAGTCGAGTTCCTGGGCTACCTCATTGATAGCACAGGCATCCACCCCACCAAATCAAAAGTGGAAGCAATCCATGAAGCTCCAAGCCCAAAAAACAAAACGGAGCTTCAGGCTTTCCTTGGGTTGCTCAACTTCTACGCCATTTTCTTAAAACAGAAAGCCACAGTCGCTGAGCCACTCCACCGCCTGCTGGGGAAATCGGCTTCCTGGAAGTGGGGCCAGGAAGAGGAAGCAGCGTTCCGGGCCATCAAGGGACTACTGACGTCCAAAAGCGTCCTCATCCAATACAGCGAGACGCTCCCCATCAAGCTGACCTGCGACGCGTCGCCATACGGGGTGGGGGCAGTCCTCAGCCACGAGCTGCCCAACGGCACGGAAGCCCCCATCGCCTACTTCTCGAAAACCATGTCCGGCGCAGAGCGGAACTACAGTCAGCTGGACAAAGAAGCCCTGGCCATCGTGGCAGGAGTGAAGCGCTTCCACGAATACCTCTATGGAAGGCGCTTCACAATAGTCACCGATCAAAAGCCACTCCTGGGACTCCTCGCAGGCGACCAACCCACCCCGACCTTCATGTCCCCGCGGATGACGAGATGGGCCATCTTCCTGGCCGGCTACTCCTATAGGCTCGTGCACCAGCCAGGCACAGCCATAGGAAACGCCGACGCACTCAGCAGATGCCCATCGAAGAACCCGGTGGAAGACCCAGCCCCCACGCTCCATCTATTCCACATAGATGACGACGCCAGCTGTCCAGTCTCCTCCGCAGATGTGGCCGCGCACACCCAGAGAGACCCCACCCTCCGCCAAGTAAGGTCCTGGATCCTCAGGGGGTGGCCATCGAAACAGACGGAAGAGAGGTTCAGCCCGTTCACCAGGAAACAGACGGAGCTGTCCACCATAAAGGGCTGTCTGCTATGGGGAGACAGGGTGCTGATCCCAAGCACTCTGCAACGGCGGACGCTAGAGACACTGCACAACGGGCACCCAGGCATCGTCCGCATGAAGGCCCTGGCACGGAGTTACGTCTGGTGGCCCTCACTGGACAGAGACATTGAACAATGGGTCTCCAGATGTGACCCGTGCCAAGAAGTCCGCCCAGCACTGCCACAATCCGAAGTCACGAACTGGGAGACCCCCAGCAACCCATGGTCGAGGGTCCACATCGACTTCGCGGGCCCGATGCAAGGGCGGCACCTCCTCATCGTGGTAGATGCCTTCTCCAAGTGGCTCGAGGTGGTACCCATGGCATCTACCACAACAGAAGCGACGATCCGAGCCCTGCGCCGCCTGTTTGCCACCCACGGACTACCGGACGTGCTGGTCTCGGACAACGGCCCCCAGCTCACATCCCTGGCCATGGAGTCCTTCCTGGCAGGACTGGGCATCCGCCATGCCCTCTCCGCTCCGTACAGGCCGGCCGGAAACGGACAAGCGGAACGGATGGTCCGGCTCACAAAAGAAGCCCTCACCAAGATGGGCCCGGGAGACTGGCAAGAACGCATCGACAACTTCCTCCTCACCCAGCACATCACGCCGCATGCCACCACCCACAAGAGCCCGGCCGAACTCCTGATGGGCAGAAGGTTGAGGTCACCCTTGGACCGGCTGCACCCCCAATATAGCCCGGAAGTGACCGCAACCGCCAGCCGCCCGCTTCGCGCCTTCAGCAAAGGAAATTCAGTTTTCGCGCTGAATTTCAACGGCTCTCCTAAGTGGCTGAAGGGGAAGATTGCCAGCACAACCGGCCCCAAATCCTACACCGTCGAGTTGGTAGATGGACAGGTCGTGAGACGTCACATCGACCAACTCCGGAAAAGGTGGGGGGGAGCACACGAAAACCAGCCTGATGAGGTAGGCCTACAACACCCAGACGAGGTAGGCCTGCAACACCCCGGCGAGGTAGGCCTACAACACCCAGATGAGGTAGGCCTACCACACCCCTGCGAGGCAGAGCAACACCATCCCGACGAGGTCGGCCCAGCACACTACCAGGCACTGTCACGTCGGCAGTGCAGCGAGGTAGACCGGGGCCAACCACACGGGGGATGGCAACACCAACCCGACCAGGTGGGCACCCGGCACAGCAGGGCCAGGGACCCCCGACCCAGCCCGCAGGTAGACCGGGACCTGCCCAGAAGGGGAGCACCGCACCCTACCAGTGAAGGCAACCCACGGCAGCCCTACCAGGGAGACCTCAACGCAAGGCGAGTAGACCGGGGACCTTCGCAGATGGGCACACCACAGCACATGGGCGAGGGTGGCACACGACTCCCCGGCGAGGGGGACCCCCGCCCAACGCAAGAAACAACCCGGCAACAACAACCCAACCCAGACGACCCCAACCACCAACTGGCGGTAGACCAGGGACTAGGGGGAAGGGAAAGCCGACAACAACCCGGCCAGGGAGGCCTGCGCCACCCCGGCAGGGGAGACCTCCACCAGCCCGAGGAGGAAGCCCCACAACGACACCCCGACCAGGTCGACCACCACCAACCCGACGGGGAAGGCCAGCGCCAGCCCGGCAAAGAAGACCTGCGCCACCCCTGCAAGGTCGGACACCGCTACCCGAACCAACACCACCCACAGCGAGCAGACCGGACCCAAGGGCACCGGCCCGAACCACCCTCCGGACCACAGCGAACCGGGCCGCAGCAGAACCGCAGCCACCAGGAGACCCAGGAAGAGCAAGTGACAGCCGGGGTCTTACCGAGACTCAGACGCTCTTCCCGGGTCGAGACCGAACAGCACCGCCAAGGCGAAAGATCCACAGGCCAGGAGGAAGACCACCAGAACCAGCCATCCAAGGTCTGCGGTCCGGCCGGAGGCGCTGAGGGTGACCCCGCACACTCGCCAGCCGAACCGAGCCCGGTTCCGGGGAAGGAGCCAGGAGCCACAGGAACCCCGTCCGTCCAGGGCGGGGACGCGGAAGAAATGAGACTGCGCAGGTCAAGTAGGGTGCCTAGGCGTCCTACGTATCTGCGGGACTACGTCACGTTTATTGACGAACTCTGAACTGTTTTTTTCTTTGGACTAGGGGGGAGGAGTGTTATGTCCTTATAAGGACATCCGCCCGGATTGGCTGCCAGCCACCGGGCGGGAAGATTTGAATCCCTGTCAGGGGGCGGTGCGTCTGCCGGAGCGAATATAAGGAGAGCCCCGGCAGCGCACAGCCAGTCTTGCTACTGTTTCTTGTACTCAATAAAGGTTACTAAAGTAACGAGCTGGTCACGTCTTCCTTTCCTGCGCCGATCTAACAGGGAGGGAGAGGGGAACCAGGCCACATGAGTGGTGGGCTGGTAGTAGTGGGCCGTGGCCCAGAGGTTGGGGACACCTGCCCTAAAAAATCAGAACCAATAGATTAAAACAACAAGAAAACAAGTTTAGGCTACTTGCAGCCAATAGCAATAGTGGCTACCATATTATAGGGTCAAAACAACCTTTTCCAGCTTGTTTTCTCTAGATGACTTGGGAATTTATCTCCCAAAATGCCTAGACAGATCATCTGGAGAGCATTAGATTAAGAAAGATGATTTAGTATTAAGTTGTTTAAACTAGTGGGGGAAAAGCTAGACTGAGGAATAAAAGCCATTTTATAGCTAAATCATGCCAATTATAGTGTTCAAAAACTGCATTGCCAGGAATTCACTCGTGATAGTCATGAGAGTTAGCTAATCCTAAGGAAAAATGAGAAAACCTTTCATAGCTCAGCCAGACCCTGGATGTATAGGAACTGGTAAGACTCAGAATATTTGTTTGCTAGGTTTTATATTAAATTTCAGGTCTGTAAGATTCTTTATTTCTGAAAAATAAATTTGATGCAATAGGTGGAGTCATTATTTTAGTTCAGTGCATAATTTACTACTTTGCTATTAAACAATACCACACTTTTGTTTTTAGACTATTGTGAAATCAGATTTTAGTGTTTTAAAATTTAATATTAAAACTAACATTCTATGTACATGTAAATAGACAATCATCAAAACTAATGAATGTTTATGGTACTTTCTTTGTTGCTGCTTTTTAATTGTGTGATCTTTGTTTGAAATAAAGTTAAATGAATGAATGCTATTTTGATTCTGATCTTGCAGAATGTTAGCCTGTTTACTGCCTTTAATTGGATTTACATAGTGTAATTGCGGCTAACTGAAAGTGTGTATTTATTTGTCTAAGGCTGAAGTCATACAAATTAGATTAAACCATTCAGCTTGATTTAGTACGGATGATTAATTTTCTTTGGGTATTTATATAAATGACAACAAAACAAATCCATTAAAAAGTTTGAGAGATGATGACATTAGAGAAAGCATATCTTAACAAAGCTGATTACCACTTCTTGATTACAGGATATATACAAAATGAAATGAGTGTATTTCTGTTCGAGCTATGGATTTTTTGCATGTTCCTTCACTGTAGTTCCTCCTATATCTCCACATCTGCTCAAGCCACTTTCTGGATCAGACTTAGAGAGTACACAGAACATGCAAAAAGAGAGGTTCTGTTGAGAGATACCATACTTGTAGCATGGACATTTATCTTGTCTATATGTATTTTATTTCCCAAAGAGACACACTTGTTCCACTCCACATTAAATATATTGTGTGATATGGTTGTAAAAACATCAGTCTGGTGCACTTGCCCCAGAGTTATTAGAAGCTATATATAAGATATAAAACCAAGATCTGAAATCCTTTTACCTGTTATAACTTGAACCATATTTCTTCAGTTTATAAATAAAACGGGTTTTACATTCAGATACCATTGAAAATTGGATAATCTGCTCTTCACAGCACAATTTCATTGCAAGATCTAACCTAGAGTCCTGTTTTTGTGTTTCTGATACTGATTAGAAAGCATTTGTCCAGCAAGCTTGACTTGAT
Organism: Arizona elegans; assembly: GCA_022577455.1. Lineage (NCBI taxonomy): Eukaryota > Metazoa > Chordata > Lepidosauria > Squamata > Colubridae > Arizona > Arizona elegans. The sequence goes on along the minus strand of JAKOOJ010000008.1, from coordinate 25,093,194 downwards.
TGGCAGCTGCTCTCCAGTTTTTTCCGTAAGTAAAGGCCTTTCACATTCTTCTGTGAGTTGTTTCGTTTTTAATGGAATTGTTGCATTCTGTGGGCAGATCATATGTTCTAAGTATCACCTCTTTGAAATATGTAAACAGAATCAATCATTGTTTGTATGATCAAGAGAATTATCACATAAACTTTCTTTTTAAAATGAAAATAGCCTTCTGGGCAGAATCAAATTACCATTCTCTAAATAAGAAAGTGCAGTACAGTACTTTTTCAAAAGTACAAAGGCCATGTTTATAAGGAATCTGCACAAGCTCTAACAAGCACTTCAGAAAGCACCAGGCAGAGATAATGGGAGGAGATGTTTCTGTGAAAGCTGAGTGCCTCATTTCTCTTAAGGCCCAAGGCAAAATTACCATGGAGAGTTATTCTCAGCAACTGGAAATGAGGAAGAGCAAAAGCCTGAAGTAGCTGATAGAAATCATAGAATCACAGGACTGGAAGGGACCTTGGAGGCCTTCTAGTCTAACCAAGGCAGGAGTCCCACTCCTCACCACAGCACCAACCACAACATTGATAAAGCCTGCTGGATCATAACCCTAATAAAACCTTGTTGGTGGAAAGGAGGAAAACAGTACTTTAAAACGGAAACACCTAAAGAGATTTTTAGATTTCCTCAGAAGGTTCGGGATGAGAACATAGCATGCTGCTGCTTGTGTTATACTATAGTTACATCAAAACACCTTTCATGCTGCTGAAAAGTAACACTATATTTTTGCATTTCATTTCAAAAATCTTATGGAAATATATTGTACAGACCAGGCATTGTTCTATTTGGTTTTTTAGGTGAGACCTGAACAAAGCAAGATGCCTAGGGGAGAGCATTACCTAGATGGCAACTTTGGTAGGGGGAAGGGATATACTTCTCTTTCTCCAGAAGAGTAAGCATTTTGGGACAATTTAAAAAAAAAATTCATTGTGAAATATATGCTTTTCATTTGGGGAAAGGACAACAGAAGTGAGTGCTTTTCTTCTTTGTCCTTTTTTGACTCTCTGGTACTACATATGGTTCACTTGCGGAATTGCAGAGGCATGTAACAATTGCTACTCACTTTGTTGTGGGATTGAAAATATATAGCAAAATTTATGCCAGATTGTACTATGAACTAACTATGGGTAAACCATTTACTCAGCATTTCAGTACCAGGAAGTGCAACTAACTTTTATTCGCATTTGTGTAAGATTACAGGCTATTTTATAGTGGTTAGTTGGTTATAGAGAGAAAGGAAGATGAGCCTGATAGAAATATGGGAGCTCTGTTGTCAAAGCAATGAAGGGAAAAACATGTTTTAAGTCCACAACACATTTGTAAGTTACTGAGATAGCATATCCCTAATTCACAAAAATATAAGAAAGGAGAGGAGATGCAGCAAAAATCAGATTTGCAAGATTCTCAATAAAAGCAGTTTTATCCTTCTTGATTTCTTGGTCTGGTCTACCAAGACTCTGGCAGACATTTCCTGATTTTTTTAAAATAGTTGCTAAATAATTCTATTTCATAAAATAAATTGGCATGCATGTCATTTATATACCATCTCATTGGTAATTTACAGTATATACAACAAAAATACAATAACCAAATATAGGATAATATAATAGATTATATAATACAGTGCAATAAACTAACATGATAGTCTGATCAAGGCCAGAATCTCCCAGACACAGGCTGAGTTTCCCTCCACACCTTTTCACACCTTCCTGTAGAATTATAGAGACAGATTAATAGAGATATTATAGCTAGAGGAATTTCAGTCGGTGGTTACCTCAACATCCAGTCTCTAAATTTGAAGGACAGAACATTGAATTAACACCTCCCTAACTCTAGTCTAGTTGGACATGAAATAACATGAATAAATCTATGACAGATGATGATTTGTAATTAAGATTAAATTTGTAATCCTTAACCACAATTTAACCCATGGTTGGTATTTGAATGTTGCACTAGTCCTAACTACATAATGTCTCAGCATGTTATATGAACACTGACATGAATTTCACATTTATAGAGATTCGAGTCTCCATGCACTGAACCAATTGCAGTAATCAAAAGTCCATCTTTATTCCTTTGTAACTAACTGATCATGAGTTTCTAGCATATAGTTTTTCATAGATAAATGAAATTTCTGAAATCATTTGAATGTTAATACATTCCTTATAAAACTATGCATTTATTAATAAAGACTGTTAATTTATGTCCATTTAAATGATAAAGCTATATTTTGTAAAGCTTGAAGTCATTTTTTTCTCTGGATGTACCTTTGAAATGTAGAATAGTTATTCCAGATCCTTAGCAGTAATTAGATTAATTTGTCTTTTTCAACAGGGCTACAGGTATTGGAATTCTAATAGTTCTTCTTGCAGTTTTATTGATTCTTGGCTGTTGGTGTTGTAAAAGGCACAGTGGTTATAAAAGGCTTTTGGTAAGAATAAACTGCCTTCTTATTGCATTATTTATTAGACCCATTCCTTTGAACACTGTTTAATTTCTACAAAATATGCTAAACTCAAGTCTACTTAGAATCCATACCATCTGATTCAGGTGATGTTCCTCTTTTTCCTTGATACTGTACATAAAAATATTCTGTAACCAATCATTGCCAAAGGAAATACATTCTGGTCTGGAGCTTTTTAAGAATCCTTTTATAATTACATTCACACAATGTCCTTAGCTGGGTCAGCTACAATCTTGTTCGCTACATTTGGGCAACATGGGTAGCTCAGTTAGCATGAATCTTGACTGATTTTGTGGAGAACGTGTTCAAAGTTTTGTTATTTACTTTTATCAATTTAGGTGGCTGTCCATCTCACCAATGTGACTCTGGGCAGCCCACAGGAATTAAAACACATGGAAATGCAATGTGTGTGAGTGTGTGTGTATAAAAATATTCCAACTGACTAATCAAAGGGATTCCCCAATGCATCATTCACCAATAGTGTGAACTTGACTCTCCTAGTCTCTTGCAGGGAAAATAACCAGGTCTTCAAGGCTTTCTGAAAGAAGAACAGTGTTGGGGTCAGCCAAATCTCAAGGCAGTATGATACTAGAGTGCAGGTCCAACTATTCTTTGGGCCCATTATATGACAATCCCAAAAAGATGGATCTGGAGCATGCTCCTCCGGTTGACCTGATGTAATTGATAGGAATTGTGTGAATAAGCCAGTCTCTCAAATGTGCTGGCCCCATGCCATGAAGGAATTTGTGAGTACGGTAATAAGCAGTACTTTGAATTATACCTGGAGCAAATTGGAAGCCAGTGTCTGGGATGGTATAACAAATTAAATTCAGTCATAAAACAAATTTGATTTAATTAATAACATGTTGAAATAATGATTACTTCAATATATTTAATAATTTCTTGTTGCTAGTAATATGAAAAATCATGGTTTGCTGACAAATTTGGATGGCTCTCTGAGAGCTGCATCCAAATTTTAAAGAGATCTGAACCACAGGCCTTCCGGTTGAGAACATTTGATCCACACTAAGCCTGAATAGCCACTGATGCTAAACCTGGGCACAAATTCAGCTATGAGTTGAGTTACTCAATAGCCATGGGAAAGTTAATCATTTTGCATTAACATAATCAGAGTGTATTATCTCTTCTTGATGAAAAGTGTTTCTAAAGTTGCAGTATGTTTTCTTCCTTGCATTTCAAGATCCTTTCCGTATCTCCTTTTCTATTCATTTGTTTGATTAATACACTGCCTTTCTGTTCTGCTGAACTCTTTCTAATATTGATCTTTGTGCCAAAGAGTAAGAATTTTGGATTGGCCTCTCTGACCACCTCAGAAGGCAGAAGCTCCCTCAGTGACTCCAAATTGCCCTTGCGGGAATACACCAGCAGCTATAGTCATGTGGTAAGATGATTGCTTATCATTACTTTTGATTAATGCTTCAGGAGGCTACAGTTTAGACAGTCAGTTTAAAAAGAGAGTTAGGAGAGATACATGTCCTAAAATAAGAATGGGCTGGATATAGATTGGATGAAATAATATTAAAATAAAAAATGAAGTAAAAATTCTGTCTGCATTCATTGCTTCTAGCAGGCAATACATATTATATACCTGTGTTTCCCTGAAAATTTTATTTTGGGCCCCAAAATAAGCACTAGGGCTTATTTTCAGGGGGTGTCTTATTTTTTTTCCATTTGGGGAGGCCCACTTTTTCTATTTGCTTGCAGTTGCAACTGAGGAGGAGGCCAAGTGACACATTGATGCCATGGCCATGAGGTGAGGCCAGAGGGTGGAGCTGCTCTGCACCCTGCCTACCTCAGGGCCCCCACAGCCAGGTCATTCATGACCCAACACCTGCCTCACCTTGGGGCCACGGCCACAGCACACCCTCGGCCTCCTGCTCCATTGCGGCCATAAGCATGTATAAGAAGTGGTTCAGCAGCCACGTGGGCTCCTGCTGCACATGGCTGCCAGTTGCTGCTGCAGTGAGGCAGGTGTTAGGGTATGGATGACCTGGCTGTGGGGGCCCTGAGGTAAGTCAGTGTGGGGCATGTGGGGCAGCTCCCCCCCCCACCTTGCCTTGTGGCCACAGCACCGCAAGCAACCAGATGGAATGGGTGGGCAGCCAGCTGTCCAGGCTCTTAGTAGAACTTAGTTTGGGGGGGTAGGGCTTATATTAGGCATAAAAACATGCTAGGGTTTATTTTCAGGATATGGCTTACTTTCAGGAAATGGCTATGAAGAAAGCTTGTGCAAAATTGACATCCAGTCCCTTCAGGCTTACATTTTAGTTATAAACATGTTTCCATTTTTATTGAATATATTCAGTTACCACTAATGATTATTCAATGGTGATCAGAATATTGCACTTATTTTCCTGTTAGTAAACTACTTACAGATTTGTACTGCAACATAATTTCATCTGACTCTTTGATGAACTAGGGAGCAATTATTTTCCCTCATTTTGTGACTGTGCCTTTGGGTTTTGACTTACAGAAAAATAGTCCTGGAAAGCCAAACACTGCTCTGTACACACAAATGTTCCCTTTTGCCCTTTTGGGACTTGACAGAAAGAATGAATGTTTGGGGAAGCAGACCCTCCAGAGTTTTCCTTTTAGAATATTCACACATAGTAATCTTCTACATTCACAGTGGTTTGGGGACGAGAGAAAGAGAAGGTCAGGATAGGAAAAAAACCAAACAAACAGATTTATTTAAGTGGCCAAAAATTAAAAAAGTTAGTTAAATGAGACATCCTTATATTGTCAGTCAAAATGTATAAACACTGTACGTTACATTTTGACTAACAATACAAGGATGTCTGACTGAACTACTTTTTAGTTTTGGCTACTTAGCCAAATCGTTTGATCTATTATGTAGAAATTATGTTAAAAACTTTGAATTCTAATTCAGCTATATTGTTACTAAATTCATTTTTGAAATTCCTTTTTTTAAGCTGCCACCTTGAGGTCAGTGACAAGATACTCTGGGCACTTGAAATATTTTAGGGATAGTGGGCGTCTGTCCTTTTTGATGTCAATTATATCCAATTAATTTATTATTTTCTCTAATTTATCTAGTTTGTGCAATGGAAAAATTAGTAGATTAGGTGCTCTAAAAGATAGAGATAGATCTGGACAGGGTCTCTATGATTGTATCACAATGGCATTCTGTTGCTTGGTAGGTGGTTTATGTTTCTTTTACAAAACCAGAGGTCTACTATCCAAGGCCCGTGAAAAGGAGAAGTCATTGCCCAAGAATGGACTCTTAGCTATATTGATGATGAATATGAATGGTTTCATGTGGGACTTGGGGCAACTAGCGATGTCAACTGTTGGTCTATTCTGTAGAACAGCAGTCTCCAACCTTTTTGGCTTGATGGGCCTGGCGGAGGGGGGGAGGGGATGGTTCTGTGTGAGTGGCAGGTGTGTGCATTCATGCACGGAATTCCATTTGTTCAAGCGGCCAGTGTGCACACCTGTCACACAACTGGAGCAGGCTGCTTGTGCATGTGGAGCTGCATGTGTGTGCACATGCTCGCCTGCTGCATGTGTGGCCCAATTGCAAACAGGCCACCACAGCCTAGTAATGGGCCACAGCTCGGGGGTTGGGGACCCCTGATTCCTGGGAATCAGCTTTTTAAATTTAAAGGTTGAATATTGAAGGTTGAAATCTTTCATTTAAACACTTGGTTGTCTCTTAGATGAACAAAGAAGCATAATTTTATATTGGAAACCAACCAATAGTGTACACACACACACACACACACACACACCCAGCTACCATCCAGTACACAATTTCCTATAATGAATACTTACAACAATTGATGAATACGAATCATGAAATATATGCAATAATATATTACTTGCATAACTCCTTGACATATTGACTGTTAAAAAGTAGCGCAGTTGTGCCTCTGGAAATTAATTATGGTGGGGGATTATTCTTCGGAAACATTTTTACATTAGCATTGGGAATTTTGAAGTTTTACTTTTCTATGCATATTATTAACTTCTCCCTTATTCATCTTTCATTGATGCAGGTGCCAGATGCCCCACCAGCCTATGATAAGAGCTCCAGCAGCCTGTTGCCACCACCATATGCACCATAAACAGGAGGAATTACTTAAGTGCTTGCTTACTTTAAGTAATTTCTAGGAGCATCTGGGAGAGAAAACACGAGCTAATATGAATATTTTCAGAAATACTTGCTTAGAAAAATGTAACTGTCCTCTTTTGCATGAAATGCCTAAGATGTTGAAGCTATAGCCTTCGTATCTTCATTTTATATATCTTCATTCAATATAAGATTAACCTTAACGTGCTATTTCATTTTTATATATATAATAAATATTACAAAAAACAAACCCAATATTCTTGAAATCCATGACAATACTAACAAAAAGAGAATCCCAAAGGTGCTTTTTCAAGAGGCAACTGGACTTCTTTCGTTTTTCTTTGAAGACGTTTCGCTTCTCATCGAAGAAGCTTCTTCAGCTCTGAAGAAGCTCCTTGCATGAGAAGCGAAATGTCTTCAAATAAAAACAAGAAAGTCCAGTTGCCTTTTGGAAAAGCACCTTTGGGACAATCATGACCAGGATGACTGATAATCTCCATAAATAAAAAGGGAATTTAGTTAACCTTGGATGATTTAGAAAATTCATCAGGATTGTGGAAACCACCTGGGAAATCCAGAGCTATGATGTAAACTTGGAAATGGACATTTCCTTGGAGAACACTGTGAAAAACACTTCTACATTTTGCCAAGAAAACTGCAAGAAAGTGTCTATATAAATTACCAGGAGTTAAATCTGAGGCAATTTATCTTTTAGACATTATATTAAAGGATGCAATCCAACTTTCCCTGTATTTAAAATGTCATCTGATAGTGCCTATGTATATTCAACCCAATAGCTTCTAATTTTGCAAGTTGTCTAAAGAAAAATAAGATCTGAAATTATGGTCTATCTTCAGTCCTGTCCAATCTGATATATAATGTGTACATATTCACTTTCAGGATATGGTTGTAGTCCTTTAGGGTGAAAAAACTTTTAATGATCTCAGAATATGTCTTCCTGCTTGCCTTTTTCCTTTGGTAGTCCTCGACTTATAACCACAATTGAGCCCAACATTTCTGTTGTTAAGTGAGACATTTGTTAAGTGAATTTTGCCCTATTTTGCAATCTTTCTTGCTTCAGTTAAGTGAATCCCTGCAGCCTTGGCGGCACAGTGATTAGAGTGCAGTACTGCAGGCTACTTCTGCTGCCTGCCGGATGCCTGCAATTTGGCAGTTCAAATCCCACTAGGCTCAAGGTTGACTCAGCCTTCCATCCTTCAGAGGTTGGTAAAATGAGGACCCAGATTGTTGGGGGCAATAGGTTGACTCTGTAAACCACTTAGAGAGGGCTGTAAAAGCACTGTAAAGCGGTATATAAATCTAAGTGCTATTGTTATTGAGCCCAAAATTATGTTGTTAAGTGAGAATTTGTTAAGTGAGTTTTGTCCCATTTTATGACCTTTCTTGCCACAGTTGTTAAATGAATCACTGCAGTTGATAAGTTAGTAACCTGGTTGTTAAGTGAATCTGGCTTTCTCATTGACTTTGCTTGTCAGAAGGTCATAAAAGGGGATCATATGATTTTGGGACACAGCAATGGTCATAAATATGAACCAGTTGCCAAGCATCTGAATTTTGATCACATGGTCATAGGGATGCTGCAATGGTCATAACTGTGAAAAATGGTCATAAATCACTCTTTTCAGTGATGTTGTAACTTTGAAGGATCACTAAATTAAGTGTTGTAAATCGAGAACTACCTGTACTGAAAGAATAGCTAGGAGAACAGCTTTGGAGAGGGAATTAAGTAATTAACTATCAACATTATGCTCTTTTGAAACCCTATTCAGAATAATTCACAACAAAATATTGATATATTCTCAGAATGAAATGGAAAACAAACAATTCAAATATTAATATGAAAGAAATAGCACAATTAATCAGGTATTAAAAGGCTCTGGAAACAATCATTTGCATTTTATTTAGAAAAGCTGCTAAAAATATGCTCTTCATTTTCTAGATTCTTCAGGTTTTGTTGCAGTAGGATTTGTTAAAGGTCTGCTATTATAGTTTTGTCTGTCTTTCAGCAATTAGATTCCCGCAAACTCATACCCTTATGTGAGAGTGGTAGGTGAGGGTACTGGTAGGAACACTCAGGGACACTTATGGGTTAGATGACAACATTCAGTCACCCTTAGTCTCCATATTTGTCAGCATTTTCACATTAATGAACTTTGTGTGTGGATGGCATTTTCTTGTTCTATATTCCATGGTATTTTGCCCTGGTGTCACATCGCTGTTGCATGTCACGTACACCATTTAGGGGCTTTTTAAAAAGAACATTTAAAAATAGCTTTATTAAATAAATATGCATTTAACTTTGCATCTAAATCTGGCAATTTTAATTCAAATTTAGATACTTAAGATGCAGTCGGTTATATATTTAGGGGTAATTGAAGCGCTTGATGAATACCTGTTTGATGAACTATCTAACTGGTTATATTATAGATTCATAACCTTTTCATTATTGTAAAATTACCATACAGGATTTGAATCTGGAACATAAAACTCCACTTTATTAACTCTCTCCCTGTTATGTCTTCTTAAGCAATCTAAATTGGGTCACTTTTAGCAAAAGAGCAACAAGTTACAATGTTCTCTGCAGCTAGCAAAAACCTGAGGCAACAAATCTGGAAAATTGCATTAAGAAAGGATTAGTTATTTATTTCCTGGACACGAGTTTGTTTTTAAGAAAAAGACACCAGATTTATTTGTCTCACCTGACTCCTAGTTATCTGTAAAGCAACTGTAAAGAAACAGGAGGTCCAAGTCCCAAAGAATGTTGTATCAATTCAGAATTTATATTAAGTAACCACATCTGCCATTTATGCCAAAGAAGAATAATCTCGTCTTTTTAGTAATATGATCAAAGGATTGCAATATAAATATAATTTCCTTTTTTGGGAGTGGGGCATTACCATTTAATTTTTAGAAAGACAGCCTGGGGCATAAGAGGCTATGTCTTTCATACACCAGGATTATGAGGAAGATGGTAACTGAAGTACCTCAGGAAACAGGTGGGGAAAACTGGAACTCTCAAGATGCTATTCCAAATCAGGAGGTAAACCAGGGTGAATTTTCAGAAGGCTTCTGGAGAGAAGGTTTGAGACCTATATACTCTTCTATCTTATGGCAGAGGTGTCAAACTCGATTTCATTGAGGGCTGCATCAGGGTTGCGTTTGACTTTGGGGGCCGGGGTGAGCATGGCCAGTGTGGGCGTGGCTAACTTGACCTCACTTGTGTGTGGGGTGTCTGTGGTGGCCCGAGCACTCTGCTAGCGAAATGGGCTCTGAAACTCCGTTTTCAGCTGCGATGGCTTCTTGCTGCCCTCTGCCAGTGAAAATGGAACTCGGGGGAGCCACATTGATCCGGCCCCTGGGCCTTGAGTTTGACACCCCTGCCTTATGGAATCAGCCAGGTCTACTATATATAAAATTGCATATGAATCTGAGATATTATATTCTAAGGTTCACTCCAAGCCCTCTCTGGTGGGAAAATCTAAATCTCAGATCCTTGTTTCCAAAAAGTACACTTTTTAAGATTTTTATATATTTCTAGCTGGCATTATGGGAATATATTAATATATAATCCTAAAGGCAGCATTAAATAATCTTAATGAGAGGAATGTTTGACAGTTATGTACTATGATAGTTCTTTGTTAATCACAGTGCTCCTATTTCTGATCCAAGAGGAAATCCTAATTTTGAAATCTGGAAGTAAATTTCAGATTAAGAGTGCTTTATGGCCACCATCCACAGGTGTTTAGCCATGAGCAGTTCCAGCGATTCTATCAAGAGGTACAGCTGCAAACCACCAATATGAAGCTTGTTTTCAGAAGATACAACTCATAGACAAACCATTGGTATCTTTCTGATTTGGTCCAGATATAAATACTTAGTGTGTTGAATTGACAATGATATAATAGAAAACAAAGAACAGAAGGTGGTTTGAAGTGGCAAGAGCTATTGGTTGTGGTGGCTACTGCATTGCTAATACTTGTCTTATGAGAACTACAACTAAACATACATCCACAAAAGAGGGGAGGGATAGGGAAAAAAATTGTGATGCAAACTGCCCTTTAAGTACTTGTTTGTGAAATCCTAATGAAAATATGAATAGAGTGGAACTTATGGTGAGGAACAGACGACTGAGTAATATTTTCAATTTCAGCAATTCTTCAAACAAAGTCAACTCTCTTCATTGTCTACCTCACAATGATTGCATTATTGTACATCATAGTGTATTAACTAGTTAGGTTTCTTTGTCATTTTAATCAAGACAAACAGAAATGTTTATCTTTTAATAACCCGTTTGAAATTGTGAATAAATGTTCATGTTCTATGGCTACTATAACACTTTAAGAGGTCTATAAATGATACACAGAAGAGCTATAAAAGTTGAAAAACAAGAATCATAATTGTGAGCCATTTACTTAAGGGTAAATGCCATGTTATATTGGACCATGTCTTTTTTTAAAAAAATTTGATTTATATGCCGCCCTTCTCCGGAGACTCAGGGCGGCTTACAATGCGTTAAGCAATAGCCTTCATTCTTTTTGTATATTTTATACAAAGTCAGCTTATTGCCCCCACAAACTGGGTCCTCATTTCACCTACCTTAGAAAGGATGGAAGGCTGAGTCAACCTTGAGCCTTGGAGAGATTCGAACCAGCAGAAATTGCAGGCAGCTGTGTTAATGACAGGGTGCACCAAACCACTGTACTATCAAGGCTCTTTTTATGTCTAAATATGTGTGCTTATTATGTAATATTTGGAAAGCTCCATTGATTTCTTAATGCAAGTATATAGATATCTTACTGACAAATATCCTTTCTCCAGAGAGTATCATGAAGCAGAAATACAGCAACTTTGTTTATTACATACAGATCCTTCTGCATTATTGCTAAACAGTACACTTATCCAAAATTACTAAAATACTTAAAAAACTATACATTATGTAAACAAAACATAAATAAGACAAGAGTAGTTCTTTTTACACATGGTTTAGTCCATACTGTTAAGGAATTGGGATTATGTACAATTTTACACCATAGATTGCATTTTTACAACACATTAATATAGAACATGGGAACATTTGAAAACAAAATAGAAAATTTTTAAATTATAAGAACAGATCCCAGTAAATGTGCTAACCAAGAACCAAACATTGCTTTCTATATCTCTGAACAGTTTTTCTCCCACTTTAATAAAAGCCTTTAAAAGTTTTGCTCTGAAAGATATTTCAAGAAGTGCTTTCTCATCATTTTTGAAAAAAGGAAAACCGAAATGATTCTCAATCTAACATGAATTTAAAAAAAAAACCAATGATGGCTTTGTGCACACAAATCCTTGAGATGTTGACAGGTGTTTCAACATGTTAACAGGTAACATTTTGTTGTTAACGGCAAACTGTGTAGCTGCTATCTACTGTCATCCTGGATCTCTTCCACTCATGAATTCTCAATGATAAGCAAAAATATTTTTTTGCTTCATTGCTTCATCTGCTCAAAACATGCCATTACATGCCTTGGGTTCATGGACATAAGTCAGATGTTTCAAACAGTGTACTTTAAAAAAACAATTATAAATTAATTTTATACACATACACACGCACACACACATACAAATGCCCCAACATTTCAACGGCTCATTTATGTGAAATTCAAGAAGCAGCTGTGTCTGGGACACCTATGCTGGACTTCAGAAAACTGGGGAAGACAACAGCAGAATTCTTAGTTGTAGAAATAAGTTCAGCAGAGAAGGATGAAGACAGAGATGAAGTTTCTGATGTTGGAGTCTTTATAGAATTCAAAATGGCTCCTTCAGGGCTGACCATCAGTTTTTTAATAGATGTATCTAGGTGCAATACAGACTTACTGTTTTGTAGCTGTGAGGTACTAGTGTGGGTTGTAGGAGCTAAAGTTGTTTTAGTTTGGGTAGAAGATGAGGTGACCACTACCAAAGATGTAGACAGTGTTGTTGCAAAAGATGGAGTGCCTGACTTTGAAGTATTGGCAATTATTTGTGAAGTAGCATGAACAATAGGCACAGGATTTGCAATCCCAAGAGAGTTCACAATTTTGGTAGAGCTTTTTAAAGGCAGTTTTGATGGCTGCCAGTTTAAGGAATTACCCATCACTTGTGTAGTCTTCTGGGGAGTGGGAGCAGCAAACGATACACCTTGAAATCCATGGCCATTACTAACAGTTAAGAGAGGTCCAATTTTTGGATTTGCAGAAATGAGAAGAACATGACTGCCAACTCCAAGGCCCTGAGATGGAACAACAAAACGAGTACCACTGATCATTATCTGAGTTCCAGGTGCCAAAGGTGTACAGGTGTTAATTATTATTTTCTGCTGGATATGGGATTCATTTAATTGGCTGCCTACATTATTAACTACTGATGGTGAGGATGGAATTGTAGCAGTACCAGGAGCACAGGAGAAAGCTGGAACTGGCTTTACATTAAGTGGCACTGGTGGGCAAGGCAGAGGAACTAAATTAGAAAAATTAATCACTTTACTTGCATTTGGAGATGCTTTTTGAAGTTTTGGAGTACTTCCATTTGTTGGCACTCCAGCTGAAATTCCCGCAGGCTGAAACTGAGCTAGGGTGGATTGCTGACTTTTTGAATGGGACACACATTGCGAAGTAGGTGGAATTGCTGGCAATTGAGGGACTGTATGCAACATTTTAGGGACACCATTCACTGGTCCAGGCAAGGAAACTGTTACTGGCAACTGAAAAGCAGATGATAAACTTGAATGAGAAACTGTTGGTTGAGCAGTAGAAATCAGTACAGATGAAGCTAGGTGCCCTGTTTTCACAGTCGATATAGCCATAGTACTTCCAACATTAGAGGAGGACAAACGTGTAGTTAAAACTGGTATTATTTTTGCTGAGGGTTCCATTCCACCAGCCAAAATAGTAGGCCGTGTTCCAGTAGTAGTTCCACTCAGTGTCACAGAAGTAGGATCTAAACATGGGCTGCTGGTTACTGTAATGGTATTTACTCCTTTTGCTGCAATGCTTTGACATGGCAAACTTGAACATATAGGAACTAAACCACTACTGGTTGATAATGGGAAAATTACATTATGATTATTTTTATCTTCCAAATCTTTTGGTGCTATAGACTGCATGTTAACTGTTGAAACATTCTGAGCATTGCCTGTGCTATTTATAAAGGCCTGACCAATATTAAGACCTATTTTTACATCTTTTACTTGAGAAACAGTTGGCGACGTATTTACTTTTAATGATGATCCCACAGTAGATGGAAGAAGGACGAGCTGAGGTTTCTCTGTGCTTTTAACATATGTCTTACCAATGGAAGGAGGGAAAGTCTGTTTAAGTGGTTCTGTTGTTACATTTGCATTTGATTGAATACTGGCAAGTGGAGTATTAATGAAAACCAGTTTTTGCGCACTAACACCAGTGGATGTTGGAGTAGGAATTAAGTTGACTCCTGTAGCTCCACACACAGGAAGAAGCGAAGGATTTGTGACTAACATAAGTTTTTGAACTTGGGCACTACCCAGACCCCTGCTGGTAATGGAAGTGACGTCAGGCTGTGCAACAGAATATTTTGCATTATTTACATTGACTTGTTGATTAATAAAAGAAGCCTGGGTAGTACAACAGATGGAACTCTGCCCAACATTTTCTGTAGATAAGCTCACTGCATTACCAGAACTGTTTGGTGGAGTTGTCATTACAATGTTTGACGACATGGAAGATAAGAATGGAGAGGAGGATCCATGTAGAGTTTTTGACACTCCTTGATTCACCACACCACTATTATGAGACTGCCCAAATGTGACTGTGGTGTCTTTCCCCTTTTTTGGATTTGCATAAGAGGAAATAGTTGGGATAGAAGAAGTTGCTGGAGACATTTGAGCAAGTGTTGGGAAGCTAGGTATCGCTTTTGTCACAGCTGAAACAGTAGAAGTTGATAACTGTGTGGATTTGGGCATTAAAAATGCTTGAAGCTGGGGTGAATATGTAAAAACAGAACTTGGAGAGAAGTTACTAGCAGAAATTGGTTCTGAATTTGTTTGCACTTTTACGATTCCTGTGTTCCCACCACGTGTCCTGACAAGGATAGATTGTGAATCTCTTATGCAGATTGTTTTCAGCTCTTGTTTTGTTTCACTAATATCAGCAGTATTTTGTGAGGAGGAACTGGTGTAAGAGGTCACACTCTGTGATACTGTTGTCAAAGTCTGAACTGCTGAAGAAACAATAGGTAAAGCAACAGGGGAGGAGGCAGCTGAAACAACAGTCTTGGTAATTTTTACAGTCTCGCTTTGGTTCATTTTCACTACTGATGCTAATGGGTTACTAGTGGAAATGACAGAGGGGAGCAGCGAAATTCTATTCACTGAATCAGGCCCTTGTGGCAACTGTATAATATTTTTTTTAACATTTGTGTTAGGCAGAAGTGTAGTAACAGCATTTATTGAAGAAGCTGGAATAGGAGGGACTAAAGTAGTGTTGGTATCTGTTGATTGTGGAAGAGAAATGCAGTGTTGTTCAATTGTATTTTGTTGTAAGGGTTGGTTTTCTTTTGCTCCACTTTTACTTTCTCTGTGCTGGATAAGAAAATTTTTAGGCAAAATAAGGACTTGCTGCATGATTTTCTCTCCTGTGGTTTTTTCTCCTGATTTACCATCAACTACAGGCTGCATCTGAATCTTCACTGAATTGTTGTGCAAGTCTACTGGCATGCAATGGCCAGTTGGCATTTTGTACAACACTTGCAAAGAACTCTTTGAACTGGTCTGGCAGGTCAATTCTGGTTTAATTGGAGAAGAACTGACTGTTGATATAATCAGTTTTTCAGAAGTAAAAGTGCTTCTACCTAC
Organism: Arizona elegans; assembly: GCA_022577455.1. Classification (NCBI taxonomy): domain Eukaryota; kingdom Metazoa; phylum Chordata; class Lepidosauria; order Squamata; family Colubridae; genus Arizona; species Arizona elegans. Next base: position 25,077,708 of record JAKOOJ010000008.1, on the reverse strand, counting down.
TGTAGATGGCAACTGACTTGTTAAGGCCACTTTGTTCCCAATATTCTTAGCAAGCAAGGCCTGGATAGGTTTGGTCCCTTTTATTAAATGTGGTACATATGCTGTAGAGTCTGTCATGTCCAATGATTCTGAAGCTGAAGATTCTATCTGCTTATTCAAGCAGCTTTCAGTTGACAGATCATTTTCAATACTACAGAAGGTAGCATCATTTGTGCTTAATTTTAGCTTTTTCCTTGGTAAAAAATCATTTGTGCTGTCATCTAGGTAATAGTTTTGCTTGGATTGGCGTTTAACAGATTTAGGCACTATCTTCTGCATTTCTCTACAAGTCAAATCTTTTTTAAATGGTCTGGATTTTCCTGTACCAAGGTCCATTTCTGGTGAGTTCATGTCTTCTAGGAGGAAAAGAAGAACCAAGAAGGGAAGCATTTTTAGAAAAGCAAACAATAATTCTTAATTGATCAGATCACACTAACACTGTTGTACCAATCAACAAAATAAGTTTTGGTAGTACAATTTATGATGTGCTCAAAAACATAATTATTTTAGTTCTGTAAATCTTTATTTATTTTATACTCAATTTAATATTCAAACATTTCCTGAAATTATTTAATCAACTCAACAGAGATAATATCTCATTGTTTATCCTGGGGAAGAGGGGATTTGTTTAAAAATCTGAAACTGTTTCAGTCAAAAGTATGAACAAACATCTTGCCAGGGTTACCTATCAGCATCCCTCTCTTCCCCAAAGGGAAAGAAAGAATGAACTTTTTTTACCATTGGGACCTGGGAAAACATCATAAGTTGATTTGTCAAAATTACCAGCAGGCTATGCTGTAATTAATGTTGCCTGAATTTGCACAATACTCTAAAACAAAATAAATGGTTAATATAAAACAGATAATTATTTTATTATCAAATTTCATTTTGGTAAGACAGCTGAAATCTCCACCAATACTCCACCAATGAATTACAGGGTAACAAAGGCACTTACCCGTATCCATATAGTCTCTTTTAAAAAATTCTGTGTGTTCTGAAGTTTCACTGGTAAATGTACTGGAAATTTCTTTGACAATATTTATTTCACTGTCCTCATTAGTCCACTGTTCTCTAATAAATTTATCATGATCCGGTTGCCGCCTGAAGTCATCATAATCTTTTTTTAAGCGAGACCTTTGATGGAACATTGTAGATAGTAAGATTTTTTTTTTATTTTCATATTAATAGTTACAAACAAGTAAAAGATTGGTGAATTCTTACATTTTACATTTACCAAAAAGATTCAGTTAATTACCTGTTTCTATGAAATGCCTTCATTAATTTTGGTTCCCATGGTAACAACTCATTTAGCAGTCTTATCAAAGTACAGTGGAGTTCCTTTACAGCCTGCTTTCGATGATACCATCTTCCCTGTAAATATGAAAATGCTTATTATAGAGTAAATTTTAATCAATAAAAATAAAATGTGCAACTTCAGGAAGAACACTGGATCATCTATTTTGCAGTAATCTGTTTCTCATTAATTACTGCAGAAGATGTCTAGTGTTCCACCAAAAATTAAAGTAGAAAAAGAATACAGAACAAAATTACTACAACATGATTAATCTTTTCTTTTTCTCTTTTAACTGTAAGATGTCACTTCATTTACACTGTATGTACCAATTAATAATTACACAGAATACAGATTAGAATTAAAACTACATAACATAATGAATGTCTATTTCAATAAAAATGCCTAAGTAACATAAATCATAAATCCAGCTGCTGGTACAGAATGCTAGATTGGTTTATAACAAGACCTTCTTATTCATGATTTGATGATAAGAGTCAACCTGGAATGTACAGCATTACTGAGACCTGCCTGGGTTTTGCCCTTTCTGAAATTTGCCCAGCTGAGTTTCAAGTGTGGCATCAGCTGAGATTCTGGAGCAGGGGTGTGGCGATTGTTATCAGAGGATCTCTTATAGTTTTCAGGGGGCATACCTCAGAGGTCCCCAGTTGTGAGATCTTGTTCATCAAGCTGGACCTGGGAGAATGGTCACATTCTGGATTTGGTGTTCCTCTCAGAGCAGTGACAATGTGATCTAAAATTGGGGGAGTCTTTAGTGTCCCCTTTGACATGGTCAAATCACACCCCAATTTCTATGGGATTCTCTACTGCCACCACTCACTACAGCAGCGGTTCTCAACCTGGGGGTCGTGACCCCATTGGAGGTCGAACGGCCATTTCACAGGGGTTGCCAAAGCCCACTCTCGCCCACCCCCATGCCTTCACACACCCTCACTCTTTGCTCTGTTGGATCACCGGCTGTTTGCTTACCCCGCCCACTCCCAATCTATTGCTGCCTCCTGAGTCCCAGCTGATGGCTAGAGGGGAAAAAACTGTTTAAATTCTTGCCGCGGGGCTTCAAAGGGCCGCCCTATAGCCAGTGGTGGGATTCTGCCAGTTCTAGGGGGTTCGGCCGAACCGTTTGTTAAATTGCTGGGTTGCCCCGCCCCCCCGCACCACTATTTATTGCCAATAAAAAGTGGTGGGCGAGGGGCGGGCGAGCCAGCAATTTAACAAATGGTTCAGTGTTTTTTTGTAATTTTATTGGCCCATGGAGCTTCAGCATAGGCTAATTAGCCCTTGATTAGATCGGCTCCCGACTCTCAGCTGATTTGCTCTCAGCTGTTTTGCTCAAGGCTCTGCAGCTTGCTGGAGCAGATTTTTTTCCCCCTAGCTTTGCTAAAAAACGAAACTGAAAGTAAAGCAGGCTGTTGGCTTTGCTGTTGCTGCAATGTTGGAAAATTAGGTTGGTAGATTTCTTTTCTTTTTCCTCACCAAAAAAGGTAGGTGCAAACAATGGGAAATTTAGGGAAAAAGAGGAGAGTTTAAGATTTTAGAACACAAAAGAAAAAAAAGCTCTATTTAACTAGGGAATTGTAATAATTGAGATACTATTAATTGTATATTGTGTTGAAAGCAGAAATGGTTAAGTTGTGGTTTTGAGAAATATATGGGGGAAATTATTTGGTTTATTATTATTGATAAATATAATTAATTGATTTGTAAGAAATTGGATTGCATGGAAATAATTGGAATATTCATGTTCATATTGATTAATATACAAAAAAGGTAGTTATATAACTAATTGATTTATATTAAAATGTTGAATTTATATTAAACAACTGTAATATTAATTAATTAACCAATGTGAGGATGGATATAAAAATAGATGACAATGGGAAGGGGTATAATATAGACTAGAAGGGAAAAATTGAATTTGATTAAGATTAGAGATGAGGATGAAGGGTAATATTGTTTTTTTACAAAAATAGATGAGGAATAAATATGGCAAAAAGGAAATATAGAAATTGTAAATTTAATTGAAATGACTAAACACTGTTTAAATTTGTGAACCGGCCAAATACCCTGTTCAAAGAAAATACATTGTATGTTTGTATGTGTGTTTCTAATTATTGTTATTTATTCATATTTGTTCTCTTTTATTCTTTAAAGTTTAACAATTCATTCTTAATCTTAATATCTTTATATTTGCTTGGGGTTGGCTTTCTTCCCTTTCATCTTTTTTATTGTACAGCAATCTTTCTCCTCAAACCTACCACCTCTCTCTTTTCTTTCCTTCTTACTTTCTCTTCCTCCCCCTCTTCTTCTCCTCCCTACTTCCTCTTCCTTTCTCCTTCTCCTCCTCTCTTCTTCCCTCTCTTACCCTCACTCCTACTCTAATTTCCCTTCCCTTCCTTCATCCCTCTCCATTACTGTATCCTTTTGTGCACATGGACTACTCAGAGGGCTGAAAAAGTTATTTTTGACTAGTCCTCGCACTTTTGACCAGATCTTGAATTTACGACTATTCTCACATTTTACGGTTTTTGCCCTATCTTATCACCATGGTGAAAAGAAGCAGTTGTGAAATGAGTGACATGGTTGTTAAGAATGCTGCATGGGCATAAATGTGAGGATGGTCATAACTGTGAGGACCATTTAAAAGTGCGAGGACCTGTCAGAAATGACTTTTTTCAGCCCTCTGAGTAGTCCCTATACACATAGCCATGGCCACCCGGTCACATGACCAGCTAGCCATGCCCACCCAGTCACATGATCTCCAAGCCATGCCCACAAAATAAGCCACGCCCACAGAACCAGTAGTAAAAAAATTTAGAACCCATCCCTGGTTGGTGGTCACCACAACATGAGGAACTGTATTAAAGGGTCGCAGCATTAGGAAGGTTGAGAACCACTGCACTATAGGGAGATTGGACTTATTGGATTGGTCTACCCCTGGTGACTGATGGACCCAGAATGATTTCAGAATGAGCTGATGATTATTTCTATTGCTGCATAGTCCATTAGAAGCTTTGGTTTCAGGGGCAGCTGAAGATTTGGATTGGATCATGCCTACATAATCTCTCCTCTCACAGATCTCTTTACTCTCTATGGTTTATGGAAGGGAGATGAAATGGGAGATATCTAGTGCAGTGCTAATGCTCAATAAGGAATTTAACTGAACACAAGTTAGTACTGCCATTAATAATAGAGGTAAGGGTGGTGAAGCATTGGTACTTCCCTACCCTTTTTGCATTTGCAAATTGCTGCCCTGCAGTCCTGTTTCAGGTGACATAGGCCCTGTTGGATAAAGAGACCATGGACAACCTCTTACAGAGGCATGCAAAGGAATTTGTGCAAGCATTTTTTGAATAAAGTTGCTTGGATTTGTTCCCATTTGGATACTAATTATGTTGCAAGCCCAGAGAAGAAGCCTACGACCGAATCTTTTCCAGTTAATTGGGAATGGTTTGAACCTATTGGATCTGAGGAAGTGGCCAGGACTTTAGGACTATGAGCTTGGCCCCCTGCTCTTTAGATCATGTCCCTTCTGGTTCATTAAAGCAGCTGGGGGATGTTGTGTGAGTGGGTTCTGGCAATGATTAATTCTTCTTTGCAGTGGTGAAATGTAAATTTTGTTACTACCGGTTCTGTGGGCGTGGCTTGGTGATGGTGGGTAATATGACTGAGTGTGCGTGGCCACCTTTTTTTTTTTTAACTTTTAAAACCATTTTTCTACAACTTCTTCGGCTGAAGAGGTTGTTTAAAAAATGCTTTTAAAGCCTCTGACGATCCCAGCTGACTTGCCTGATCGGCAGAGGCTTTTTCTTTATTTTAAAGCCTCTGACGATCGCAGCTGACTTTGTTTTTACTTTTAAAAGCATTTTTTCTATAACCTGTTTGGCCGAAGAGGTTGTAGAAAAAATGCTTTTAAAAATAAAAAAAAAGCCTCTGATGATTGCGTGGCTCAGCTGAGTAATGGGGGAGAGGGATTTTTGCTACCAGTTCTCTGAACCACCCGCCTCCATCTCTACCAGATTGGGCGATCCGGTCCGAACTGAGAGCATTTCACCCCTGCTTCTTTGTAGGAGAGGATTGTCCCTTTGTCTTTTAAAGAGGCATTGATTCCCTCCCTCAAGAAACCATTGTTGTATTCCACTATATTGGACAATTTTAATCCAATCTAACTTCCCTTTTTAGGAAAGATGGTAGAGAAGGTGATTGCATAGCAGGTTCAGATGACCTTGAATGAAGCAAATTATCTGAATCCCTTTCAGCCAGGAGCCAGAGCCAGACATAGGATGGTAATAGCAATAGTCTAGCTTTTGTATGACCTCTGGTTTGGGCAGGATGGGGGTAGTGAATCCATTCTTGCCCTGCTTGACCTCTCAGGAGGTTTCAATAATATCAGTGACAGTATCCTTTTGGATTGGCTCAGAGCATTGCTGGTGGGCAGCATAACGTTATGCTGGTCTGCCTGCTTCATGGTTAATTCCAGTGATGTTTGGGCGAAGTCTCATCCTTGGCCCCTACTATGTGGGGTGCTACAGGGTTTGATATGTTCACCTCTCCTCTTCAACATGAGGCCACTAGATAAGCTCAACTGTCACCATGAGATATGGTATCATCAGTATGTGTATGATACCCAATTTTATATGTCCACCACTGGGGAATTAAGCAACACCATGAAAGTCTTATGGCGTCTGAAGGTTGTGAAGATCTGGATGGGGAGTAATAGGCTTCAGATGGCAAGATTGAGTGGCTTTGGATTTTGGGGTCCATTGGTTCTACAATTGTGTCATCTCTGGTGCTGTATAGGACTGCATTGCCACAGGTAAACACAGTGCACAACCTGGGGATCTTCCTAGATTATGATTCTTGGTCAACAAGCAGGTAGTACTGGCTAAGAGGGCTTTTGCACAGCTTCATCTAGTGCGCCAGTTGGGCCTATTCCTGGATCAGCAGGCCCTGCTCACAGTCACTCATGCCCTGGTCACCTCCAAATTAAATGACTGCAGTGAGCTTTCCATGGGGCTGCTTTTGAGGAATACCTAGCAGATTTAGCTGGTACAGAATTCAGCAGTGCGGTCTTCTAGGATAACAAATGCTCTGTGAGCTGCATGGCTTGCCAGTTTTCTTTCAAGTCCAATTCAAAGTGCTTGTTTTGATCTTTAAAGCCTTTCATGGAATGAGACTGGGCTATCTGAGGGACTGCCTCTCCCTGGTTACATCAGCCCACTCCATTAGATCTGCCAAAGAAGGCATGCTCAGACACTATCAGCTAAGGATCTACATTTGGTGGGTTCCAGAAGGTGTGTCTTCTCTGCTGTGGTGCCTGCCTTATGGAACCTTCTTCCCCTGAAATTAGATTAGCTTCATCCATTTTGATATTTTGGAAGGCCACTAGGAAGGCCTAGTGCTCCCAGGGAACTGGAAAAATGCTTAAATTACTCCACTGCTGAACTGGCTATTTTTATTCTCTCTTCTCCTAAGATCTGAATTCAAAACCTATTCCATTCTTTTTCTACCTGCATATAATATCACAACACATGTACAAAAGGGGTGGAGTTTGCATTACAATGACATGATGATTCCTTTGTCTTTTGCCACTCTTTAGTCCTCCTCTGATTGTAGAGCTCACTTTGTGTGGTCAGACAGGAATGTGTCCAGATAAAAAATGATTGTCCTCTAAAACAGTGGTTGTCAACCTTTCTGGCTCCACGGACCAGCAACAGAGGCGGGGGAGGGGATGGTTTCATGCGCATGCCTGCCGCTTGCACAAATGGAGCTTCGTGTGCTTGCGCGGCCCAGTTCCCAACAGGTCATGGACTGGGACTGGTCTGCAGACCCTGCTTTAAAAGTTTCTTACTGTAGCAGCAGCAACTATCAGTTGCTCAGTTTCTTTGCTATTGACATTCCAAAGATAGTTGAAGGAAAAGAAGCAATAAAGTGCAAATTAACAAAGGCTTTAAATATGCAGGATATAGATGGTTTTTTGTAATATATATTTAAATGGGGAGGAAAAATCAGATAAACCTGGAATTGGCCTATTTATTTCCCTCCAGCTGCTCATCTACTTTCAGTCCTAACTTGCATATTCCTAGCAAAGTGACCAAGAATTTGCCAGAATTTCTCCCTTGATTGAGGTTTTCTGCAGTGACTCATTTAAAACCATGTTCAATATTTATGGCTTGTACTGCCAGTTTAAAAATAAGGCGCCTAACTTTAATCTTAATATTCCTTATAGCTATACTTTACAAGTTATCTTTCCAGAATGCATTTCCTTCTTATTCTGACTTAGTTAGAAACAACAGTTTAATAGGCAGCATAAGTTAGCAAACACTTACCCAAAATTTATACTATACAATATGTTAACATAATAACGTTAAATGTTTACGATCTTGTGGGGTTGCATTAATAGCTGTCCAGGCGTAGGAAGTACACATTTACTGTACAACATGATCCTGGAACAGTGCATTAACTATAGCAGCAGCCCCCAACCTTTTTGACACCAGGGACCGGTTCCATGGAGAAAGGTTTTTTTTCATGGACCGGAGGGGGCATGGTTTAATGTGTTGCCTGCATCTTATGGATGGGGGCTTCTCTTGTTTGCTCAGCCCAGTTTCTGTCATGCCATGGCCTGATGCTGGTCCATGGACCATGGTTTGGGGACCCCTGAACTATAGGACCAATTATTATCATATCCAATTATTGATTTGCAGTTATCAACATTTTAGAACAAAGAAATTTTGGTAAGGTACAAACAGAAATATGCATTTGAAAAAATGTAGGCAAAATACGTAGGCAAATGCAACATGAATGTAATCTCATACACTACTCATATAGCCAGATGAATTCCTAAACAATTTGTTTATTGAGAATTTGGAGATGACTGTTGCCATAAATATGAACCCGAGTAAAATATTATTAAAATTCTCAGACATGCTGCTATTGCCCAGAAAAAAAAAGTAATTTATTTTTCACAAGTATTTCATGACACTTAGCAAACCTGTTACTCTATAAAACAAGTTTTCAATTCAAGTTGGGTGAGTAATAAACTATCTTCTTTTAAACCCAAATTCTTTTGACATTCTCAAGATGGAGTATTGACATTTCTGCATTTATAATAAATTAAAATAATTGTGATTATATTATGTGACTCCTATTCTCTACTTGACTATGATACTGTTCAATATAAATGGTCAATAATAAAATGTTTGTCTACTACTGGCAAATATAAACCGATTTATGCTTGTTTGTGCAGTGCACTCGCCTAGTTTTCACAGCAAAGCTATCAATACATTATGGCTTTTTGCATCTGCTTTGTATGCAGAGCCTGATACTGATTAGGGTTAAGAGGAAGTAAAAAGTAAAGGTAAAGGAGTCCCTGTAGATTGCCAACTATAGGGGTTTACTCACATTTGCATGTTTTTGAACTGCTAGGTTGGCAGAAGCTGGAGCACAAACGGGAGCTCACCCCATTGTGTGATGCTCAGGTCTGGAACCTGGGCTTCTGACTTTATAGCTAACAAGCCTAGGTCTTAACCACTGAGCCACTGCGCTGACCTGCTAAGAGGGAATGCTTTGCTCAAAATCTCCCAGATGATTTTCATGCTACAGGGAAAACTAGAGCTGGAGCTTCCCTTGCTCCTTATCTAGCACTATACCACTTTACCATGCTGGATTTTACAAATGAAGAAAAAGTATTTTTAAAAAATATCTCATCCCAGAATATATTTATAGGACTAGATGGGACAGTAGTCTACATGATAGGAATCTAAATTTAGGTTAAAGAATCTGGTTCAAATATTGTAATGACAAAATCTTCCTGATCAGCTCACAATTGAATTGCTATAGACATGGCCAAATGGCCATGCCTTTTTCATTTATTTATATACAAGAATACACTAAGCTGTTTGCTATTTTGTTCCTTGGACTATGAAATAAAAATGGAGGCCACTGACTTTGTCTGCTTTAACTTATTCCATGACAAACTAGAAATCTTTGGGGCAAAATGAAGTGTTGCAATATTTTTGGCCACATCTGTATAATGTGCTCTGTATGGCTTGCCCTTGAAAACCATCTGGAAGCTACAAGTGGTCCAGAATGTGGCATCAGAGACAATGAAGGAAATATCATTTTATGTTCATTGCTTTCCAAGCTGTACTAGTTGGCTCCCAGGTACTATTCAAGAAGCCTACATTGTGATTTAACAAAGCACTTCTTGGGGTACAGCCTGGCTATCTGAGGAACTTCTTATCTGTAATTGTTTCTGCCCATCTAGTATGATCAGGCAGGATGTATTAATTGGCTTCTCTTTATCCAGTTTTAGGACTTCTGTGAACAGATTATCTTTCAGGTCATATTTATGCAAAAATGTTGATAGTTAAAAAGGGTTCACAAACTTTTTAAGCATCACTGTACTTGAATTTCAGTTGTATGTTTACTTGCCCAGAAGTAAATCTTACTGAAAGAAAAATGCTTACTTCTGAGTAACCTTACAAGAATTAGCCTATAGGGTATTAACTCACATCCTAACACACTGCTGAGCAGAAGTCTTGTCTACTTGCTAAGTGAAACTTTTGTTAAGTGAATTTTGCCCCATTTTATAATCTTTCTTGCCATGGTTGTTAAGTGAATCACTACAGCTGTTAAATTAGTAACATGGTTCTTAATCTGGCTTCCCCATTGACATTGTATGTCAGAAGGTGGCAAAAAGTTATCACATGACTCTGGGACAGTGCAATCGTCATAAATATCAGTCAGTTGCCAAGCATCCACATTTTGATCATATGACCCATGGGGATGCTGCAACAGTCATAAGTGTGATAAACAGTCATAAGTCACTTTTTTCAGTGCCATTGCAACTTTGAATGGTCATTAAATTAATCACTGTAAGTTAAGCACTATCTGTAATTTCCTGCTAGTTTCATGATGTACTAAAGTGATACAATTATGTTTCCTATTCAGAAGTCTTTCAGTATTTGATAAATCTGTTAGGAGATTGGAAGACAATATAGAAATCTAAGTTATTTTATTTGGCTAAAGGTAACATTATAAGGTGTAATTAGAGATAATGCTCAAATACTAGTATCCAAATATTTTCTTTCATTTAAATTAACTGGAAACCAAAATGTCTCCTAGTTAAAAACTTTTAAAGTTTTTCATGATTGAAAAAAATAGAGATTAGGGAGTCAGTTGCCTTCAAGAAGTTGCACTGTCCCAATCAATATGTTCAATGGTGGAAGACACTAGGAATTTTTGTTCAGTAACAGTTGAACAACCAGATCAGAATTGAGAAACCACTGATTAGCTATCTAAAAGAAATGATCTTAACAAATAGCTTTAATATGATGCATTAAGAAAAAAAAAACACATACCGATTTCTTTTTAATATGCTCAATATCTTTGAGTTCATTCTCAGTTTTTCTAATTAATTCCCTGAGTTCATCAAGATTAGTGCAAATAAGCTGGAAAAAGAGAAAAAAGTTAAACTATTAAAAATCAGAGACATGCAGCACAATTTATTAGAAAATAAGTATTACTGCACTCAATTATTTACAAAATAATTGAATATATGTTGCAAATAGAACCAGGTAGATTTGGATTCCACTGAGCATTCTTTGCTATCATTGATCTGCTCATATGAGTTCTTCTGCTGAAGTATTGCTGCACTTTTGTTAAGTTTTGATGCCATTTGGGTTCCATAAAAAGAGGTAGGCAGACTTTGTGCTACATATTGTCCCTAATGATGTTGAAAGCCAGCAGTAAAATGAAAAAAAAATATTGATGTAATTTTTCAGGTTTGGAGGGATTTTAAGAATATGAGTGGTTGTTGTTCTGCATCTCAGAGGCCTTCCAACTCTACTGTAACTATAAAATATTTTCAAATAGTCCAATTCTGATCTCTCTTCTAGAGGAAACATATGTGGGAATGGCAGAATCCTTCCATTCCTATTATACCACATACACACAAGGGGGAAGTTTATTTATTTATTTAAATTTATTTAGCCTACTACCACAGACTCTGACCAGCTATTTTTAAAGCCAGGCCAGAATATCTCAGTTGCGTCACTATCTGGCTTGTGGCCCCCAAATTATTATACACTGCTCAAAAAAATAAAAGGAACACAAGCAGAAGACATCCGAGATCTGAATGAATGAAACAGCCTTATTAAATACTTTGTTCGTTACATACAGTAGTTTTGTGTTCCCTTTAGTTGTTTGAGCAGTGTATAAACTACTGTATGTAAAGAACAAAGTATTTAATAAGGCTATTTCATTCATTCAGATCTCGGATGTCTTCTGCTTGTGTTCCCTTTATTTTTTTGAGCAGTATATAAGGATTCATAGTTGGAAAATGAACATTCCATCAATATATGTAATAAATATTCAATACATAATACACTGTGGGGTTCTTGGTGCTCTCTGAGCTTGGTTGTTTTCTTGTAGATGTTTCATTGCCCAAATAGACAACATCATCAGTGCTAGAAAGTGTGGGGTTTGCTCTCTTTATATACCGTATTAGTGGCTTGCCCTAACAGTGTTGGTGGGAGTGGTCTTGGTGGTTTCTTGATTGAGTTGTTATTTACTGTTTAGGTTGCTTGTCTGAGTTGATAGTTTCTTGATTAGGATATTATTTACTTTTTGATCTTTGATCTAGTGTTAAACTTGGTGTTAATCTCTGCTCATCTGCGTGTTGATTGCTGGTGAGGAAGTGTTTTGGTCTTAGTGATTCCTTTTTGGCTTTTTGATTGTCTTGTTGAATGCTACTTAGATGTTGTTTATCTCTAAGTGCCTGTTGATGGTTGATTTGTCTCAGTGCCAGGATTCCAGAAATTCTCTAGCAGTTTTGGACTTGGGGTGGTCTAGGATGTTCACAATTCCCCAGTTGAAGTTATGGTTAAAGAGTTTTAAGGAGTTAAGTGTTTTCATCATGTGCTCTGACTGGTAGTTGGTGTTCATGGATGTACCACTAGCATATAAAATGAGAGCAAATCGCATTCCTTTGTAGCACTGTATCTAGTTTGGTAGTGAAACATTTACAAGTAAAAAACCAAGCTTGGACAACATCAAGATTTCCACAGCTCAACCCTGAGCTACAAATATTCTCAACCATATAATCTTCCTCTGAGACCAATTCTCAGATTATTGTTACATGCACTTGTCACTGACCAATGCAATTCCGAAAAATCTCTATAATCTAGATAAAATATTATATGATTATTTCAGGACAAATTCTTTTGTTTATTATTAATTTGGTAATGTTAATCTAAGTATTATTTGGAGTGAGGGAGATATTAACCAGTCACTGTAGAAGTTACAAGCTTTCAAATCATTTATTGAACCAAATAAAACCCAAAAGGTATTACCTGGAATTCTGGGACAATAGGCTTTGTAATAGATTTCCTTTTCTTTGTAACTGCTTTTTTAGATATGGATTTCTTTCCTTTAAAGGGGGAAAAAAGATTTGCAACGTAACTATATAAATTCATATGTGTAAAAATATGGACTTGAAAATTAATTTGCAACAATTTGTAGGAATCAAGAATGTTTCAGTCATAGTAACTCTGCAGACAACTACTATTGTAAGGCTTTGTATAAGACTTTCATTCAAATTCAAGATTTAAATTAAAAAAAATCATTCTTTTATTCTTCTCAGACTAGTAATATTCTAGTAATGTTGGATTTATATTGAAGGATCCTTTAAAAATTAATTTTTTAAAAACCAATATTCTCGACTTCTCACATATATATGTCCTTTCTCTTCTTCTTCTGTACTTACATACACAATTCACATCTTATCTGACAGAATTCAAGCCTAAAATTTTAAAGAAATCAACATCTCCCGCATCCGGAATATTCAAAGTAGATAGGAGCAGAAAATCCTAATTACCCTTAAAAATAATAACTGACATTGAAATTTAAGATCACAAGCTGACCCATAAATACAGGTAGTCCTCGACTTCTGATAACTGAGCCCTAAATTTCTGTTGCTAAGTGAGACAGTTAAGTGAGTTTTGCCCTATTTTATGACCTTTCTTGCCACAGTTGTGAATCACTGCAGTTTTTCAGTTAGGAATATAGTTGTTAAGTGAATCTGGCTTCCCCACTGCCTTTGCTTGTCAGAAGGTCACAAAAGGTAATCACATGACCCTGGGACACTGCAACCATCATAAATAAGAGTCAGTTGCCAAGTGTCTGAATTTTGATGATGTAACCAGGGGAATGCTGCAAAAGTGCAGCATTATAAGTGCAAAAAACGGTTATAACTCACTTTTTTCAGTGCCGTTGTAACTTCAAACGGTCACTTAATAAACTATTGTAAATCGAGGATCACCTATATTTTGCAGACTATTGTATTTGGATTCAGATTGGATAGTTGTTGAGTATTATAGGCTAGACTTGATGTGGTAGGTTAAGTGGGTGGTAATTTTATTTCTGAAAAGAGATAGAAAAGCAAAATATCTTCTTGTCTTCCAGATACTTTACCCTACAACTTTCAAAATTCCTTGCCATTAGGATTGCATCTGGGGGATCTCAGGCTGCCCCTTCTTGATCTAGTTAGTTGCTATTCTAGTTGAATACATTTTCTACCCATTCTTGATATTTAAGTAAATAGTGAATACAGCTGCCTCTATACTAAACATCATGCAGTCAAATTGATGCAGACCAGAAAATTATCAGCAAGCATGGAAAAATCTCATGTTTGCAAAACCTCAGTGCACTTAGTACTCAAGGAATGTTGTTAGACAACGGAGAAAATCAAACACAATGCAGGATTGGGGACAGAGTAGGTCGATATTTTTAAACTTTTCAAGATTATGGTATACTGACAGAGATCTATTAATTTTTAAAAACTGTATGACTACTGGAACCGTGACTGGAAACATGCTTGGTGCAATCTGGCTTGGAGAGACAGATTTCTGTCTTCTGTGCCTGTACTTCCAACTGCTTTGTGATCAGAAAAGGGAATTTTGCTTGAGTTGAGGAAACAGTTCCATTTGCTTTATGAATTGAGATGGGCATTGCAATTTCCTTGCTTGAGGCACCCCAGTGCTGATCAAAGTGATAAATCAAAATCCCCCCATAGCAATTTGCAGTAGTGTGGGATCATGTGTATAAAGATGAAGTATTCTTATGAACATTCAGTGCACACTTCCAACTTTTTTTATGAAATACTGCTGTTCCCAGAGTATACATCAAGAAACACTGGAATACCACTAACTAAAAACATTTCACATTGTTACCATTTTATTGCAAGGTCTTCTTACTGTTTGATTTTGGTAATAAACAGCCAGTTTGGCTGGAATATTTTGTAGTTTCTCTTCTATTACCTATTTCATATATCTGATATCCTATAAACCTATATCTTCAAGGATGAGAGAGTAAATTCTTATAAGCAAATGAATGACCAAAAAAAGCATTTATATTTTTTCCTATTAGGTGTCATAAGTCATGTAGAAATGATACAATGTAATATTCTTACATAATATACATTACAGGTGTTCAAGTTGCAATGAATATATTCCTTTTATTACCTATTTGATTGATAGAATAAAATAATTAGCTACCCTCAGATCTTGAATTTACTGAAGGTCAACCTCACTAATGTTCAATTAACTATATTGTTTTAAAATAAACTTTTCTATGTGAATGTTTTGAGAACATGGATAATCAAAAAAGAGCCTTGGTAGTACAGTGGTCTAAAGCACCCAGTTATTAAGACCAGCTGCCCGCAATTACTGCAGGTTCGAATCTCGCCAGGCTCAAAGTTGACTCAGCCTTCCATCCTTTCTAAGGTAGGTAAATTGAGGACCCAGTTGTGGGGCAATAAGCTGACTTTGTATAAATATACAAAAGGATGAAGGCTATTGCTTAACGCATTGTAAGCCGCCCTGAGTCTCCGAAGAAGGGCGGCATATAAATCAAATTAAAAAAAAACAAAACCTTAACACAGTTCTTTAATTTTTTTCTTCCACATTGAACATTTTAAGCAAAACCAACCAGGATATCATATCTGTCACAAAACATATCTCAATATCAATATTTAGGGGCCAGATAGGGAACTCAAAAATTTTAAGAGAATTTCTATCATTATGAAACTGGAAATAAAGCTCATGCAGAGCAGGACTCAAAATAGTTGAATTTTGCTTAATTTTAGTCATTTGAGCTAAGTTTACTTAATATATCAATGGCTCAGAAACATGGACTCTGAGCACCTAATACATTATTTGAATGATGAATAGAAGCAATGCATTGATGTTTACATTGCTACAAAAAGACTAGAACATTTTTATGACAGTAATGGGGAAGTTTTAAAAAGAATGATCTTCAAATATTGAAGAAATTGTTTTGCTTTTAAAGGCAGTTCTCGGAAAGAGGGGCCAGAGAGACCCATAAGTTATTTATATATATATATATATATTTAATTTAATTTATTATTTCCTGATAGTTAGAACAATTAATCAGCAGAATGACTTGCCTCCAGAAGTTGTGGGTGCTCCAACACTGGAAGTTTTTAAGAAGAGATTGGACAGCCATTTGTCTGAAATGGTATAGGGCTTCTTGCCTGAGTAAGGGGTTGGACTAGAAGACCTCTAAAGTCCCTTCCAACTTTGTTATTCTGTTATATGCCACTCATTTCACAATTTTGAGTTGACTCTGAGCAGCTAGTAATAATGTTGGTTCTTTCCCCTGGAATGTTTGCTGTGCTACCTCAGCATGGTGGTGGATGATTGAAGAACATTGGGAGTATATAAATAATATAAAGTAATTGATGATACATTGGCAAATGATGAACCCCTTAAGTCAGATGGCATTCAACATAGTACTGAGGAAGAGTTGAGGATCTTTCAGCATGTTAATGGTGTTTATAATGTAGCTATATTAAAGCCTTCAGGAAGTCTAGTTGCTGATATTGCCATGAAAAGAAAATCCAAAGCTGCACAGAATGAATTACAAAGGAAATATGGAATGTAAGAAGCATGAACAAACTCAGAACAGAGAAATATGAAATGAAACAAATACACATTGCTATCTTAGGTATTAGTAAATAGAATGAATTGGAATTGTACTCTATAGGCATGTGGGAAAGACCCTGGGAGAAGGGGCAAAGAATTTCTGCCTAGGGAACACAGATAAGAAAGAGCTGGCTAGTTGATAGGGCAAGAGGCCCAGAAAGGATCCTCCTTAGTTTCTCAGGTGATGCTTCCTATCTGGTTTACTGGTAAGGCTGTCAGATATTTTCAGTCAAAAGATCACACTGTTTACTCAAATGTGATGTCTCCCAGATATCTCATAGGATGTCCACTCAGGGGAGGATGAACCAATTCCTGGCATATCAGGAACTGGGTTGATTGATGGTTCTGAACAGCTGTCCTGAAGGGATTTGGCTGAGACTCCAGCTGGGGAAAGCTTGCAGTGGCAGACAACCAGCGAAGAGGAGGAGGAACTGCCTTCTGCATCTGATCCAGGACAGAGAAAAGGCAGGAGCAGAGAAGGTCAGCCAGACTATTTGAGAGGAGAAAGCCCCACCCGTCTTGATGGGCTGCACCGGAAGCTGGCTATTTACCACAACAGATGGATGAAGGCATCGCTGGGACAATGTGTTTGTTCTCTAGCTGTGTGTCTGGTTGTCATGATTCCTGCTTCACTCTGGAATGGTTTGGAATTGAATTGTGCCTTGGAGACCATGGACTTTTCTTGCTTTGTGAGATGTCTTATGCGTGGATTTAAGTTTTGCCTGGTGGATTTCAGTTTGTCTGGTGGAGTTATTTTGTTTGATCAACTTTCAAGTGCTTTGTGGACTATTGGGCCCTTGCTCTGTGAGCTAACCCTGGTCTGCTTGTGGCTGGACTTAATTGGGACAGTTTTTGGTGAAGGGAATTGTTGGGAAATATTAACAAGCCCACTAAACCAAAGTTACGTGTATGTGTGAGTGAGCGGAACAGCACATCAAGACACAAAAAGAAGTCGGAATTATTTTGCTTTCATTCTTAGGAAGGGTACAGTAAGAACAATACTTGATTACAATGCAATTAATGACCCAATGATCTAGTGGTTAAGGTACCAGGCTAGAAACTAAGAAATTATGATTTCAGTCTGCCTAGGGATGAAAGCAAGTTGGGTGATTTTGGGTCAGTCACTCTCTCAGCCCAACCCTTCTCACAAGATTGTTGATATGAGAAAATAGAAGGAAAAAAAGAGTATCTCACGTTTGCCACCTTGAGCTATTCATAAAAATAATAAACGGCGGGATTAATTTTTTTAATATACCAATTAAACATTGTAAATAACCATTTAATATGATTATCCAAGTTTATGCTCCAACCACCGCTACAGAAGAACAAGAAATTGATGAGTTTTATGATCAGATTCAATTCGAAACTGACAGAACTGTAAGCAAGATATATTACCTGTGTTTGGAGATTAGAGTGCCAATCTTGGAAATAATTAAGGAGGAAAATATAGCTGACTGTATGGCCCAGGAAACCAAAATAAAGCAGGAGAACAACATTAATTTCTGCCAATCCAGTGATTTATTCATTGCCAACACAGCCTTCAAATAACCAAAATGAAATTTCTATGTACACCAGAGAGAGTACATAGAAATCAAATTGACTATATTATTGGTACAAGGAGGTGGAAGAGCGCCTTTATAAAAATAAAGATATGGCCAAGGTCTGACTATGGAATACTTCACTAACTGCTCATGAACATCTTCCAGATTAAATTAAATTGTAAGAAAAAAATCCAACCACTTTCCATCGCAAAGGTGCCTTTTCAAGAGGCAACTGGACTTTGTTTTTCTTTGAAGATTTTTCACTTCTCAACCAATAAGCTTCTTAAATTCTGACTGAATGGTGGGGAATGGAAGCATTTATATTCCTTGCAGATAGCTGGTCATTTGCATTCTTTTAGAAAGTCATTGAGGCAACTTGGAGGTTTATCTGTGTCCTCAGGATCACCTTTGTGCAAATGGGTGTGGAGCCTTCTTGGAACTGCTGAAAGGATGGTGTAAGAGCTTCTTCAGTCAGAGCTGAAGAAGTTTCTTGGATGAGAAATGAAACTTCTTCAAAGAAAAACAAGAAAGTCCAGTTGCCTCTTGAAAAACCACCTTTGGGACAACCATAACCTGGATGACTGAGAATCTCCATAAACAATGATAAGATCTTGATCATATACCCAATATTTTCAAAGATAATATCCAGAATCATTCTGAAATTGTGAATTTATGGAGAGGAAACCAGAAGTAGTTTGGAATGAACTAAAATAAACTGTTAAAGATTTATGTAAAAAAGAGTGCATAAGATTAAAGAAAAGAAAAAAGCAAATCTCAGAATGCATAGTGAAAATTGCCAAGAGAAGAGAAGCTAAAGCCAAAAAGACAAAGATATCAGAACCGAATTTGACAAAGAATTTCAGAAAGCTATTAGAAAAGACATAAAGCAGTATTATGACATCTGTAAAGACATTGGAAATGGAAGTATAGAAAAACAAGCAAAGTCTTTCAAAACATCACTGCATTGAGAAATAGGTACCAACTTTGAACTGAAATGCTAAAGGATGCCAATGGAAGATAGTAATTTATTCAACTGATAGTAACTGATTCAAAGATCAAACAATATGAAAGGAGTATATTGTGATTCTGTAAAGTACAGTTATCAGTATCCAATATACTTTGGAAGACATTCCCAATTTTAAAAAACCTCTAGTACCAGAAGATCACTAATGAGAACAGTATACTCTGGTCATTGCCAAATCAGAAGGTTACAGAAATAGAAAGAATATATTCAAAAATATGACAAGCAACAGAAGAAGAATCAGAAAGGATTCTAATCAAAGTAGGCCAACAAATACAGTATGTTGTGAGAATACACAGTGGCCAACAGATTGGAAAAGGTCAACCTATATTTTAATAGCAAAGAAAGAAAAAGTAATAGACTCTGCAAACTGTCATAAAGTATCCTTAATTTCACATGCTAGCAAAATAAGCCTTAGGGTCATCCAATGCAAATTAGAATCCTGTATGAAAAAGAGGTGGCCAGATATGCAACCTGATTTCATAAAAGGCTGGAATATAAGATATTATTGCTAATGTGCTCTAGATAAATTAAGACAGCCAAAGAATAGGAAAAAATTATATATTTTATTGATTACAGAAAGACCTTTGATTATTTTGATCATATCAAGCTATAGAATGTTGTTTAAAAATGGGAATCCTAGAATATGTTCTTTTCCTCATGCAAAACCTATACACAGGTCAGGAAACCACAGTTTTGATGGAATATAGCAAAAAAAGACTGGCCCCCGATTGACAAAGGAGTGAGAGAAGGTTGCATACTCTTTCCTTATTTTTTCAACCTATATGTAGTATATATATTGAGGGAAGCTGGATTGGAAGATTAATTCAACACTGGGGAAGAAACATTAATAGCCTATGTAAGTGCTGATGACACTACTTTTGTAAAATACAAATAATCTGCAAGCTTAATATAATTAGTCTTCAATTTATGACAATTGGGACTGGAATCTCAGTTGTTGAGAGAAACTGACATTAAGTGAAATACCCATGTGACTGCTTCATTCAACAACTGCACTCCTGCATTCCTGCTTGCAGTCATTAAATAATCTTCTAAGCAGATGGCGCGAAAGAGGCTGCCTGCTGAATTCAGTTCCCCTCTGTGCGCAGAAGGGAACTCCTCTGAATAATTGCAGGAACAAAGTTCAGGTCTTCGGAGTCTGAACTCCATTCCTACAGCCCTTTGGAGGCGTTCCTCTCTCCTCTGTGTGTGGAGGGATGCTACCTGTACAGTCTAGGTTGGAAAGAAAGTCAAACTCAGAACAATTTTTAGTGCCAACATTAAATGTTTAAATAGAAAAACAACCAGAAAAATTATTTCCCCGTTGCTTTGTTCAAGTCATCTTACCAGATTTGTGCTTCTTGTGTTTGGCTTTCTTTTTTATCATGAGTAATTTATTCTGGATCTCAGGTTTATAAGATTTTAATGAGTGGAGATGAATCTCACGTTTTCTCTGAAGGCTTTCATTCAAAATATCTTTCAATTTCTTTTTCTTTTTCTTCTTCTTCTTTGCTCTTATTTTACTAAACATTAGTGTTTTCTGTTCTACTGAATTCTTTGAAGTCACTTCTTTAGCAACTTTGTGACAATTAAAGTCTGCATTGTCAGTCTGATTACCATTCACATGCATCTGGCATGTTTTAAGTGTGTTTTCTTTTAATGGGATTCCCTCAAGTTTGACAACTGAAGATTCACCATATTTTTCTTTGTTTTCTAGAATCCTGATTTCTCCTGGGCTAAGAGGTTCCCCCAAACCATCTTCTGAAACAATGTCTTTGTCTTGATTTTCTTTACAACAATCTTTTGTAAAGTCACAATCCTTATGTGTTTTCTCTTCGCAATTATATTTAATTTCATGTTCTGGTATAACATTCAAGAGATTCAAGTGAACCTTGGCCAAGCAAAGATTTTTTCCAGGTTCTTGTTTTGCATGGGGCAACAGCTCTTTAGCATCAAATCTAATTTCCCCATTGCTTTTGGTGCCATACTCACATTTCACCTTCTCCAGTTTAATGCGTGGTACTCTTTTTACTTTAATTGGAGGAATGGGAAATTCAGGGGCATGAAAAGGCTTTTGCTTATAAATCCGTACGTCTGCACCACAGAATTGTGGGAAGTGAACATAAGCATGTTCTAAGTAATCATAACCCAGAATCACTTCCCTGCACTCATGAATAGGTTGACCAAGTACTGCATCCTGTACATCCTTTTGAGTCTCATATATGAAGTCGCAGAGGCCTTTAAGCAACCATACCTTCTGACAAAATGGAAGTTCATGAAATGGTTTTTCCTCCAAAGGATTGACTTCTCCAAGAACTTTGAAAAACTGAGGACAGAGGCCAAGTTTTTCTGCACAACTGTCTGGATTATCAGTTTGCCCAACCATTGTATACCACTGTTGTACTTTCTGTCTAAGTGCTGCTTCCCAAGTCCTGTAAGGTAAACTTGGTCTTCGATGCAAAGTAGATCTTCGATGGGGAGGACTTAACAAAGAAGTCATTATTTTAGACAAAAATGGACTACACTGAGGCATCAAAAGACAGCGTTCCAATTCATAAAATACTATTTCAGGCAAATTTAAAATATGTTGTGCTAAACAAAGAAAATGGCCAATAGCTGGAATTTCCCACATGTTTTCCATTTGAGTAGGTGCTGCTTGAGACAGAAGAGACTTCTCCCATTCTTCTACTTCTTTTTGACTAGCTTCTTCTGCCTCTTTTCTTTCTTGTTCTCGAAGTCTAAAAAAAATCAGGTTTAATATTAAAAAAAGGAAGACAAATGGAAAATAATTTGCACATAAAAGCAAAAGAAACTTCATAGTAGCATAACTAAGATTTTGACTGAGTCTTGGATACTTCAATACTTCTGTAATGCAAAATCCACCAAAAAAGCAACCTGGATATTTTATTATCTTGTTGCCACTGGATATTGAGTTATCCTTTAACTAGAACAAGTTTTGAAATATAGCATCTAGAGGTGCTGATGCAGCATATGATTCTATACTTCTTTTGAAGTCCAAGATACATTAACTCTCACATCCTATTTTGCTATTAATGCTTATAGCATGATGTAGTATAAAGATAAAATATTATAACAGCAAACATTTGCACTCAGTGCATCTAAAAAAAACAAAACAAAAAGATTGTGTTATAGTGCCTGTGTTTAGTGAACAGCTGATGGACTAAATACTAGCAAAATCTTGTTATTTATAATATATACTATTGCATAATATTAGAAACATAATATAACAATTACTAATGTCTCAAATTAACTGTATTGAAATCTTACCACACTCATGCACAGAACAGGACTCTACTTCTCGTTTTTTATTGTTATCAAGACTAAATAATGAGATCCCACAGAATTCTATGTAAAGGAAAAACACTTTCTCAGAACACTTGCCCATACAATATAGTTCCACCTGCTGCAGTCCACATAATCCCACCTGCTATAGCCTCCTGGCTTTTATCCAAGTCTTTTCTTTTAAGGAGATTAACTGTAAAAAGACGAAGTGTGGGAATTTCTGCCCGTGTACTTTTGGGACCCAAGTTCTAAAGGAATACACTTTAAATCCTATCAAAGGTTTCTTCATTTATAAAGATCACCATATTGATAAATATGTCAATATACATTTTAAATCACAATACTTAACTTTGTCACAATCCATATTCCCAATATATTATCAAATAATTTTTTAAATTTCAGACTACTGAATACTAAATCTTATATTCTCTACAACTGACTCTAATTGCATACCTTCAGTTTATTTTATATTTCATCTATTGTACAAGCTGTTTGGTATCTGTTTCAATTACATTAGAGTCCTAATAATAAGTCACTTGGCCAATATCAATTCTTTATCCTCTTTCTGCAACAGGTTAATTTCAATATAAGAAAAGACCCTAAACTCATAAGCATTGCAGCAGCTAACTATTGATGCAAGCACTGTCCATTACATTCTATGCTTCAGTGAATCTCAGAGCTGATTGAATATAAGCTGTAACATTAATTGTATGTATGCTACCTCTAGAGCAGTTTTTGCTAAACAAATTCAAGGAAAAAAAAACAGTATGTTCTGTACATAATTTTATTCTGTAAAGAATGAGAGCTCTCCTACTCTTGTAGAAAATTTAGAGAGACTATTAATCAAGCGGTTCTTTTTTTTTTTGGTGAATTCTAGAAAGTTTGAGACACAAACAAAGCTTCCATGCTTTCATCCTTGGAATAATTATGTGGACTGGTTCAAGATTGCATATGCAGTATCAAACAAGAAAAGAGTATTTTGTATATTTAAAACTACCTTAGCTTGTTCACACATCAATACTTGATTATACTGATATGTTTTTGTTTTAACAATGACTGGATTTACAAATCAAAGTGCTTTGTTTAACCTGAGGTATTGACAATCCTCTAAACTGTATGCAATAACAATACATAGCCAAACACTAATTATTCTGTTCCCAGATATATTTGACTCATCTATAATTAATATACTCCTCAATCACATAGAGGATGGTGGGGATTAGACTCACATATATAGAGACTAATTCAGGGAAAGTTACTAATAATTAAATGATGAAGAGCAATACAAACATAAAAGAATTAATGTTAACTGGATTCCTAAATCATGATTCATTTAGTAAGCCACAAGTGCCTGGTTCATACAATACTTCAAAAATCATGGCTTGAAAAGCACAATGAGGGAGAACTCATATAAGCTATTTTATGGTTTGGTGTGCTGTATGGATGAGGCCATCTCAAAATGTCCTTTAACAGCAAAAGTTGAAGCTAGCTTAATAAAATTTAGAATTTTATTAAGAATTTAGTTCAGATTTAATAAATGAATTCTATTCCTGATAGAATTTTGTCCAAAAATTGTACAAGTTTTCCATTCGTCATCAAGCTAAAAAACAAAAGATACCTGCAGATTTCCTATCTAAGGAGGTTCTAAGAGAACTTCTGAACTCCAGAAATTCAGAAATAAAGAAGTGACCAAAATGAAGGAATGGTGTAGTATGATGTTTTTTAGAAGAATGGTACAGACTAAAGACAAGAATTGTAGTTTTATCTCCTCTTGTTGCAGAGGAAGATTTATAAAAATAATACATTCTTTACAAAAATAAAAATGTACTTATCAATAAAATTAAAGATCTATCCCTTTACTTAGATTTATATACTTCTTACTTTATAAAAATAGGAACTTTTGCCATCAATTAAGATAACCCTACATGCCAAAATTAATTTTCATAATTCAAAAGAGAATCTTTCCTGAAAGTTAATTTTGATTAATAGTAAAAGCTTTCTAAGCCAAGCCGCTCTACCAAATTAGTAGTTTCCTTCTTCTTCAGGCTGCTTTTTCACCTTCCTCCTGATTTTATATAACCCCATATATTAATGCTACATTAAACTTAATTGTAAACTATTAATCATGTAAAATAAATGGGAGAAATGTTAACTATGTTGATGTTTGAGCTAATGTCTAAATTAAACCATCCCCCGAAAAATGAAATGCTTTGAGATGCTTTGCTATCAAATGGTTTTCTAATAAAACAAAAATACATGTTTTTTGTTCCAAAGCAGGGCATTAATGAAATGAACAGTCAAGGCTACCACCACTATTATGTGAGTAGACATCTTGGTGCCTTGCTTTCCCCTGCATCCTCCCATGAACTTCTGAAAGCTGATTGGGAGACATGCAGTGAAGAGAGACTGGGTAGGTGTTTTCTCAACAAGTACCCGTCTACCAATATCTAGACACAATTGGATGCTACCCACAGGAAAGTAATGATTTTTTTTTTTTTATTCTGAAGTCTTAGAGCAGTTTTTAATTCTTGAAATATAAAAGTGTATTTCATATATTTTGGTTCAAAAAAGTCTTATTTTTCTAAGAACAGATACAACGGCATAATTATCTGTTAACTATTTAGATTTCTTTTGGAAATCCGTTTTGAACCAGAAATGAGGGGCAAGTGAAATGTTTAATCTTTTAAGGGACAAAGCCTGGATGGACAAAATAAAGAAAGAATAGCTAAACACATTCCACTTTTGCCTTTTACCTCTTTTCTTCTTTTGCTTTCAGTTGTTCTTCCTGTCTCAGAACCTGAACCATTACGGATTCAAACACGCCTGTAGTCAAGCCTGCTAAACTGCGGGGTGTAGAACGGCGCCTTGTTGAAGTACAAGCTGTTCCCTTCTCATCTTCCAGCCCATAGAACCCTTTAGATGTTACTGCTATTGCTGTCTTCTCTCTTAAATGCCTTGAAAGAAAAATCAAACAAATGCACAAGAATGTTTTTCCCGAGCAGCAGTAATCCAGCAACTACACTTTTCACATTTATAAAGGCAGCTCAATTAGACTACTCTCTGACATGTATTCTGATAGCAAAATATACTCTTCACTATGCGCTTTGTGTCATCATATGCTCTGTAATTAAAAAGAAACATTTTTTTCTCTAAAGCAGTAACCTAAATTTTATTTAATGTCACCTTCCATTAACACATTTGAACATTAATAAAACTTCAAGGAAAAATAAGAGACTCTGGAATGGGATAAATATTGGTGTAGAATCATTTGATCACGTATCTTCGTTATTTCTTTTGTGAGTAAATACTCAAACTACCCCTTACATTTAAAATACTATCTTATATATCTGTACAGTCTATATATGCACAGATATATGATTATCTGGGTTAAGTCCTACTGAATTTTCAAGTATTACCTTTAATTATACTTGCTTATATTTTCACCTTCTCATTTGTACTTTTTTCCTTCAAAATCTCCCCTGCTTAAATTGTTAAGTTATAGAAGGAAAGCATTATCACCAGCACAATGTATTTTGAGGGTACTTAGTAAGAATGCAGCATTTGAAATTGTGACTACTTCCTCTCTACTATAATAGTGTTTCTGTAAAAATTAGAAACATTAAAAGCAAGCATTTCTATTCTCAACCAGTAAACATCTACTATAATAGTGTTTCTGTAAAAATTAGAAACATTAAAAGCAAGCATTTCTATTCTCAACCAGTAAACATCTAATTGATTTTTTAATGAGAACATGCTTTATAAAGATTATTACTCATATAGCCCACACCATTTGTGGCTTCCAGTTCTGCTTTTGTGGCAACTATGGCTTGTTTTATATGCCATGATAGCTCACATTTGTGCAAAGCACACTACGAAATTGAAGAGAGCAAGAGAAGATGACATATCCAAATTCAAATTGTTCAAATCTACCAAGATCATTACACCAGGTTTTTATCCCCAATTGCCTTTTATCTGTAACCTTTGAGTTCCGCTAGTTTACTATAATTACTGCTATAACAACTATTAGTCTGAATCGGCTCTTAGACTTTTTGCATTAATTGTTACACTTTATTAACTATCCATAATCCCATAAGCATCTCACTCATACACAAGTGATTATAGTTTGCTTTATGGGATTAACATAATAGCTGACAGATGCAGAGCTTAAGTAGACTTCTCATTTGTCTGCATTTCCTGGAAATGCATATTTTAGGTGGAACCATTACTCAATCACTTCTGCTTGACTCCTCCTGCCAGAAGCAGAACATATGAAAGCTCTTCCTTTAATAAGCCAGAATCTACAGCCAAAAAATAAACATGATTTCCAGGTACAGAACAGCAAACTAGAGGTACTGGTTCCGGTTCTAGGAAACAAGGCAATGTGTTTCTTTGATCTGTTTAGCTGCTCCCACTGAATGGAAGAACCAAGTGAAAATGACTGAGCAGGTGTGTGCAACAAGCTTCTAATTAAATCAACTGTAATTCAAAACACTTTTGATTTAGTCTGACATTAAATACAGACTAAATACATTAAATACAGACTTCTTTACCCCATTTCACAAGTGCATTTTGAAGATTAAAACTCAGATTTCAAATTGCCCTTTTATTTGTGTCATTCTTCTACATAACTTCAATATTTTTTAGCTGTACACAGATATACTAAATCTTGGTTGACATGAGGGACCGGTTCACTTTTCAAACTCATTATGCTCATAAAGGAATATGATCTACTTAGTTCATTGAGACCTGTTATTAAATAAATATCAAAATAGGTGCAGCCTTTAAAATGTTACTAATTATGGGACTTCTAGGGAAGAAATGGTCAATTGAAGATGGCCACATCAAGAGTGGAGCTGATAATTTGGGGTTGCCCAAAAGTGTGCCAGACAATTGCTCCTTGCAAGAACTGGTAGGTTTAGAGCTCTGGGAGATGAGGAAATTCTTTTGTCAAAACCGCTGATGGCATCTTTATGAACACAACCTCTAATCATTTTTGGAAATTGTTCATTAATTCTTTTTCAGCTATTAACCTTTGGAAGGGGCGTTGGTCCTACCTGATACGCTCCTTCTCGTTGTGTGGAGACAGCAGCCAGCATGGGTAGTACTCGCCCAATCAGCTGAAGGACTGAGTCAGCCAATCGTGTTAAAGTCCGCCCTTGTTGCCGGGCAGATCCAGCTTTTGATGAAGGACTATAATGGCAGACTCGGCGTGTGGGTAGGCAGAAAGGAAAAATCCAAGAAGAAAAACACACAAGAGGACCAGACAGGCAAAGGGAGGGTCTGACTGCTGTCTCCATACAACGAGAAGGAGCGTGTCAGGTAGGACCAACGCCCCTTCTCCATTGTTTGGTGGAGACAGCAGCCAGCATGGGACATACCCCAGTTCACTGTCCCGAAGGCTGGGAGGGGCCAGGCTGGTCCGAAACTACATCACTGGCCACAACCTGTTGTAACACCTGACGACCGAAGGCGGCTTCAGCTGAAGCAAATCTGTCCAGTTTATAGTGCCGTATGAATGGTGCGGGCGATGTCCAGGTAGCTGCACGGCAAATCTCCAACAAAGGTGCTTGAGTAGCCCAGGCCGCCGACGTAGCTGCGCTACAGGTAGAATGGGCCGTTACTCGAGAAAGCTGCGGCAAGGAACGAAGGTCATACGCTGAAGCGATGGTCTGACGAATCCAGCGGCCTATAGTAGAAGAAGATACCTTGAGACCCAAGGAGACAGGGAGGAAGGAGACAAATAACGCTTCCATCCGGCGAATAGCAGCGGTCCGTTTGATGTAAATCCGCAGAGCCCGTCGGACATCCAGAGTGTGCCAACGGCGCTCCCGAGGATGAAAAGGCCGCGGGCAGAAATTTGGCAGAATAAGTTCTTGTGCCCAATGGAAGATGGAGTTAACCTTCGGCACGAAAGTAGGATCCAATCGGAGGACAACACGGTCCACGTGGAACACGCAGAGGTCAGCTCGGATGGACAAAGCCGCCACCTCCGAAATACGGCGAGCTGAGGTTACCGCCACCAAAAAGGCAACTTTGCAAGAAAGTAGTCGTAGGGAGGCCGTCCTTAGAGGTTCATACGGAGGACCCATGAGGGACTCAAGCACCAACGGAAGGTCCCAGGTAGGGTAACAATGCAGGACCGGAGGAGACAGGTTTGTAGCGCCCCGAAGAAAACGTCTAATCAGAGGATGTTGGGCCAGAGATGACAGTGAGCCGCAGGTAAGTACAGAAGAAATGGCGGCCACCTGACGGCGTAATGTATTAGGGGCAAGGCCGTCGGAGAGACCCCGTTGTAGAAAAACAAAAATGTCCATAATTGAGGGTTGGAGAACATCCACGCCTGTTCGGCCACACCAAGAGCAAAAGGCCCGCCAAGTCGCAGAATAAATTCTGTCAATGGAGGAACATCTCGCCGCCTGGATTGTCCGAATAATGTCCTCTGGAGCCAGAGCACTCCTCAGGGAGAGCCGCTCAATCTCCAGGAGGTCAGGCTGAGCCAGGGAAGGTCCGGGTGGCTCAGTGCCCCCTGCGTCAGAGCGTCCGCCTCGACGGGAATGCGCCAGGAGGGAGCGACAGAGAGGGAGACTAAGTCCGCAAACCATGCTCTGCGCAGCCAACGAGGAGCCAAGAGAATTACCTCCGCCCGTTCGTCCAGAATCCTGCGGATGACCCTGGGTAGTAAGGAGGTAGGAGGGAAGGCGTACAACAGACCTTCCGGCCATGGAGCCCGAAGTGCATCAATGGCCTCTGCCTGAGGCTCCGGAAAACGGGCAAAGAAACGGGGCAGTTGAGCATTGACACAAGTTGCAAACAGGTCCACAACCAGTGTTCCGAACCGAAGGGTCAGGGACTGGAATATCCTGGGATGGAGCCGCCATTCCGCGTTGTCCACCTCCTGGCGGCTCAGCCAATCTGCCTGGGTGTTGGCGACACTGGAAATGTGCTCCGCCCGTAGAGACCCAAGATGACGTTCCTCCCAAAGACTGATCTTCAGGGCCAGGGACAAAAGGGACTTGGATCTGGTGCCTCCTAACTTTTTGAGTGTGCCTTGGCGGTCACATTGTCTGTCAGGACAAGTACATGGGCACCGGAGAGGAAATGACGGAAGGCCTTGAGCGCGAGGAAGACTGCCTGTAGCTCCAGCCAATTGATTGGACGAAGGGAGTCCGCTGCGCTCCACGTCCCCTGAGCCAGTTGGCCTTGGCAATGGGCACCCCAGCCCCGGAGACTGGCGTCGGAGGTCACCACTACCCTTTGAGGTTCCAGGAAGAGACTGCCCGCTGATATCGCTGGGGACCGCCGCCACCGAAGGGATCTGAGGACAGAGGACGGGACTGGAACCGGCCTGAGAGACGTACCTCTGCCCAATTTCTGTAAAGGTAATAGAAACCATTGAAGTTCCCGGGAGTGGAGCTGAGCCCAGAGAACAATGGCTATAGCCGAGATCATCTTCCCCAATAACTGAGAAAGAACATAAGGAGATGAAACCCGACACCTCTCAATCCGAGACACTAAGTCTCGCAGGCTAGCCTGGCGGTCAGGGGAGAGAAACACCCTACCTTGAACAGAATCAATGAGGGCCCCTAAATGAACTAAGGAAGTGGAGGGGACCAAACTACTCTTTCCCAGGTTCACAGAGAATCCGTGGGAGGCTAGCGTATCTAACATGAGCCTAATGTCCCGGACAGCTTGACAAGTCAACGAGGACAACACCAAAATATCGTCCAAGTAACATAACAGTCTAACAGACTGAACCCGAAGGGAGGCCGCCAAAGCCGCCACCCTTTTGTAAAAGTACGAGGTGCTGACGAAAGACCAAAGGGTAACGCCCTATACTGATAATGAACCCCCCCATAACAAAAACATAAATACCTTCTATGGGAAGGGAGGATAGGAATATGCAAATAGGCTTCAGTAAGGTCGATAGAAGACAGGAGATCGCCCCTCCGAACACCGTCAAGGATGGATTTCAACGACTGCATCTTAAATTTACGGTATACCACATACCGATTAAGCCGTTTTAGGTCCAGAATAGGTCTCCCCCACCCCCGAGGCCTTAGGGACTAGAAAAACCCAGGAATAGAAGCCTGACCCGATTTGCTCGGGTGGGACAGGTTGGATAGCCCTGATGGAAAGAAGATGCTGTACCACCGCGTCCATGCACGCTCTTTTCTCCGGATTACAAGAAATCGGACAGCAAACAAAGGAGCTCGGAGGAGAGGAAAGGAACTCAATGGCCAACCCTGATCTTAAGGTAGCCAGGACCCACTTATCGGAAGTTGATTTCTCCCAAGCAGCAGCGAAAAAAGTCAATCTGCCACCGATGGGAGAAGCGATGCAATTAGCGACAGCGTCGGTATGAATGACCTCCTCCCCCACGAAAGGGCTGCCTAGACACAAAGGGTCTGCCGCGCTGGGACCTATCCAGGGACCCTCGCTGCCTGTGAAACCCACTGTATGGCCTAGGGGAAGAGAAGGAAGCCGAACCAAAACTATCAGCACCTCGGACATGAGGACGAGGGGGATAAGGGGCAAGTCGGGAATCCCCCCTAAGATGTACAGGAGCCAAAATCTTCTTTTTGTCCCTGGTTTCGGTGAGGAACGACTCCAGGGCAGAACCGAAAAGCTGAGATCCACCAAAGAGGACTGAGGCCAAGCGCCACTTATGGCGAGCTTCCGCTTGCCAGTGGCGGAGCCAGACTAGACAACGGGTGGCGACCATGGAAGCAAGGGCCTTGGAAGCGAAACGAGCGGCATTCAAAGTGGAGTCTTCCGAAAATTGCAAGGCCGCGATGATTTTGTTCAAATCCTGCCGGACGCGGGTGTCTTCCGGAGGGAGTTTCTCTTGGAGTTGGCGAAGCCAAAGCAAGGTGGGGCGATTAAAAAACGATGCCGTAGTCGCAGCTTTGATGGCCCAGGCGGAACCTTGATGTGCCCGCTGGAGAACTAAATCAACACGACGCTCATCCGGGCGTAGGCCCTCATCAGGATCCCCCGGGACGTTCGCGTTGGGTAACAGAGCAGCAATAGGGGCATCAATCGATGGCACCTGAAGAAGGAAGTCCAGTTCGCTTGCGACCTGGAAATTCTTACGGTCGTTTGTCGATGGAGAAGGAGTCATCCCTGGTGAAGACCACTGCCGTTTCACCACATCCACAAATAGAGGAGGAGTCGGAATTGAGGTGATAGGCCTGGCAGGCTCGGCAAACATGGGGTCCAGAGCCCCGGAAGCAGGGGCTGGTTCTGCCGCCGGCGAAGACAAACAAGCAGTATTAACTGCCTTAAACAAGAGAGATTTGAATAAGGCCTGTGGAAAGAGTCCAGTAAAGGCCGGTTGCTCCTGGGGCAAGTTGTCATCGTCCGATAAAGCTGAATCATCATAATCCACATCCGCCAAAACAGAATGTTGAGTCGAGTGAGAACAGGTAGGAGAATCCGGAGCCCTGGAGTGGTGGTCTCCTATGGTTCTCCGTTCGGGAGAAGCAGAAGAAACCGACCGTACAGATGCAGAACGGCTACGAGAACGGTTCCGTGCGGCCAGGGACCTTTGAACTGCGTTCTCAATAAGGAGTTCAAGTTGCTCGGGAAGTAATTGACACAAAATAGCCGTCGTGGAGGATGTCGTGACAGGAGCAGGGATGGAAGGAAGCCGGACCTCCGATGCGGATACCTCAGGTGGAGGAAGAAGAGCTGAAGAACCCCACAATGCCACAGTGGAAATAGTCCCCACAGTGGAAATAGTCACTGGACAATCACGCAGGGACAATTGATCAGGAGTATCAGATCTAGCCATCGGTTCAGGCGGGTTGTCAGCCACAGGAGTGTGAACCACCTCCTTAGTAGCAACATCAGCAGTCGCTCTTTCGCAAAGCTTTGTCAAAACTTTGTCTCTACGCCTCTCAGCTCTCAAGGGTCCACCTTGTTTGTGGCCCTTGTGGTGCGATCTAGGAGGATCAGTCGAAGGCGGAGACTTTTCAGAAGTCGCGGCTTCGTGGGGTCTATCGTGAGAGGCAGGATGCGACTGATCATGGGCAACTTCACTGGCCACATGGCCATGTTTCAATTTTGACAGGGCTTTAGGCATGGCTACAATGAAATGTTACAGAATTCGTGTGATGAAAGTTCCGCCAGGCAGAAAGTAAGAGATGCAGAAATCAAAGCGACTGGAAATGACTTCTCTTGAACCTGATTCAGCAGAGTCACCAAGCTGTCCCTGCGCTCTTGAGACAGATACACCTCGCATAGGAAGGTGTCGATCACTGCCCCAAGATGCACAATGCGTGACGTTGGCGTCAGATGGGTCTTTTTGAAATTCACGGAGAAGCCATGGGCTTGTAATACTTGAACTGTCATATGTACATCCTCTGTGCTCGTGATTGAGATGAGGCCTGGATGAGGATGTCATAGAAGTAGCACTGGAACCTGATGGGGATAGATCTCAGGTGAGTTGCCAATGCCGCCAGAATCTTGATAAAATACCGGGGGGCTGAAGCCAGACTGAAGAGTAAGGCCTGGTACTGATAGTGACCTGTCATGTAATGAAATCTCAGAAAGCGACGATGTGCCAGCAGAATTGGCACATGGAGGTGGGCCTCTGTGAGATCAATGGAGGCCAGGAAGTCGCCCATCCTGTGCTGGCAACTTTGCTTGCAACTGGCTGAGCCAGAGCAAGAAAGTGCGGTTAAAAAAGGATGCAGCCATGGCCACCTTCACCGCCATGCCGCAGCTTGGTAGATCTTACGGAGGACAAATTCTGCTTTCTTGTCCTCGGCTCTTAAGTTGTTGGCCAAATCCCCAGCCACAATAGGGGATGAGGCGAGGTTTGCCACAGGCTCATCCACCGCAGGCAGCTGTAAAAGTTCAGCCAAATACGGACAAGCATTGTAAAAAGGTCTGTCATTACCTGTTGGGTGGGAAAGGCTCCAGGGTGATCCCATTGTTTTTGGATAATGTCCAAAAATAGTTTAGGGGTAGGGATCTCTTCCTGTGCTGACTTAGGCTTGTAAAAGAGGTCTTCCGCACAGACTAAAGGAGCCTCCAAAGATGTTGCCAGGGTTCCCAGTTTGGTAGTGGACTTAGCCTTGTGAAGTAAAAGCTTAAAAAGGGCTGGAGGGAAGTGCCCAGTAAAGGCCGGAGGGTCTGGTATCATGTCCTCATCCTCCAAGAGTTCTAGATCTCTGTGCCTGTCATCACCCCAAAGGGAGTTTTCCCTGAAGGGCTATGGGAACAATGTTCCTGATAGTCAGGTCTGCTGGCTGAATGCAAAGAAGGAGGAACATATGACATGGTCTCCTGTGCAAAGGAGTCAGGGCGGTACGTTTGCTGCAAGCCTGCAGCAATACCTTGGGATATGGCTTGAGCAATTATAAGTCTCATATCCTGAGATATATGAGGCCCTTGACTCCCCACTGGGCAGAGCCCCGCTGAAGTGGGAGTAAATGTAGTGACAGGAACAGACCTGTCAGAAATTTCCTGCCTTCCAGTTGCTATGCAAGCAAAAGTATCCAATTTTTTTTCTCTGCTCTCAAGCTGAATGGAGCCAGAAGGAGGAAACCCTCCTGCTCCCTCTAGTGGTTCCTCCAGCAGAATTTCATCTTGTGGTAGAGCCACCGGCTCTGACGAAAAGTGTGTGAAGTGCTTGGAGCTGTTAAGGGAGAAGCTGCAGGTTGCCATGTTTCTTTGCCGCTCTTGAAAATTGTTTTCTAGGGCTTTTAAACACCTCTTAGCGTCCTTCTCCTTTGCAGAGGAGTTTCTGGAGGACCTGAGAGTCTTAGACTTAATCATAGCAGCTGCCCTTTTAGAAGCTGACCTGGATTTGGCAGATCCCTTGCTACCATGCTCAATAGAAACAGGGGAGAGACCGTTAGCTCCATTCCTGTCTTTGGGGGAGCTGTCCACCACTTTGACAGCTCTGCTCTGACAGGGAAGCCTGAGAAACAATCAAGGACTTTGCAAGATGATAGGCTGCTCTATGCTGATAGGAAATGTGGTGGCGGCTCTCACAACACCTGAACAAGCCAGCACATACACCACTGTAGCCAAAGGGTCCAATTTGACTTTGTCCCCAGCAGCGCTGTCGAAAACCAGCCCCAAAACAGGCGCAGCAACGGCTTGACAGCTTTAAAAGCGGTTCACGCGGCTCCGAAAGCCACAGAGGCAAGAACAGTGAGATCCCAGCGCTCTTGTGGGTCGGCGGCCGTACCAAACGAACTGGGCTAGCCAGCACATTCCCACTGGTCTCTGTCCAAAGGGATTCAGGTTGGTGGCATTGCCAGAAAAACTGGATTAGCCAGCACAACCTATCAGACGGAGCTCAGCTCCAATAGTAGGAACGCAGGGTGAGAGTTCCTGCTGCCTCCGCAATGCTGCAGCAGTTAAAGAAGCCGAAAACATAGGAT
The DNA here is from genome assembly GCA_022577455.1 of Arizona elegans. Lineage (NCBI taxonomy): Eukaryota > Metazoa > Chordata > Lepidosauria > Squamata > Colubridae > Arizona > Arizona elegans. The sequence goes on along the minus strand of JAKOOJ010000008.1, from coordinate 25,043,092 downwards.
AGAACCTGATCCTGTCCAAGAATGGAATTCCAGATGTCCCAACTTTCCAAAGACATCTCTCTAGGGCAAGACTGAGGTGAAATTGGAGCCAAAGAGAAAGGCACCTGGGCATGGCTTCAAGTTTTCACTCAGTCTCTGGGCAGAAAGGACAGCATAGAACCCATTCTTGGACCCTCCCACTATCACACTGGAGAACCTGGAGATCCTCTACATGTCCAATAAATATATGTGACACTTTTGTACAGGTATACTGTACATGTAAGTATGCTTATCTTTCAGAAGAAAAGTAGACAGACAGACATATCCCTTTCTCTCTGTCACACAGAAACTAGCCTCATACATATACACATTTCCCCATTTTTTTCTCAGAAGAAACAATTACAAAGAAAACAAAAGAGATGTTCCTGAAGTATAAGTAGTCCTCAATGTACAACCACAATTGAGCCTGGAATTACAGCCATAACGCTTCGCAATCATTAAAGAGGCACCCATGTGATCCCCTTGCTTAATAATCATGATCCTGGTTCTTCCCATTGTGCTCATTAAATAACCGTGCAGGTCATTAAGCAGAACAGAGGTGCCTCCATAGTAGAAGGCCCAGGGAGTCATGGTACAGGCTGCGGTTAGCACTGTAGCACCTTCCCAGCTCACAAGAGATCTGCGCCAGGCCTCCCAGGGCCTTTCCCAGTCGAGGCATCCCTTGGACAACTTCCCATCCCACTGGGTCTCACATTCTTGGGCGTAGCCTGTCAGGCCTTGTTCCACTTATCTCTTCTGAAGATTATCTTCCCAAAAGAGCACCCAGCCTGTGCTATGTGAGGCCTTCCTGCAAAGGCCATCTCACATCATTCTGAAGGCAACTGCCACTCATTTAGAACGGCATGATTTTCCATCATGCCGTTCTGAGAGACTGCAAGAATGGTAGATGCTTCCAGAATGGCATGAGGCAGCCTATGCAAAAAGGCCATGCATTGCATCGGCTAGGTGCTTTTTTGGAAAGTCTATCCTTGGAAATTGCTTTTCCAAAAGAAAATCAACTGATGCACCACGTGGCCTCCCTATTACAGAAGCACCTCATGCCATCCTGGAAGCAGATGCCATTTGGAGGTGGCTGCAATTCTCAGACTGCAATTTTAGGTAGGCTGCATGGTTTTTGGCTGATTTGCTTTCAAGAAAGATGATCTTCAGAAGAGGTAAGTGGAGCGTGGTAGGTGTGGGACCCATTGAGGCAGGAAACAGACCCAAGAGACTTAGCAGGGTTGTATGCAGGGGAAAGATGGGTAGGGGCATTTGTAATACTCTCAGACAGTCATAAGGGTAGGTAGATTGCCAAGTGCCAGAACTGTGATCATAGGGGAGTGCAGCAGCTGTAATTTCAAACATAGGTCATAAGTCCCTTTGTTCAGCACTGTCGTAATTTTTAAAAGTTGCTGAAAAATGCTCATAAGTTAAGGGCTACCTGCATTATGAAAAAGAAGAAAACACAAGGGATAAAACAAACATTTGGTACAAATGAACCAAAGGGAAATTGTAACTTCATAATGAGGGAGAGGGGGAATGGGAGAGAAAAGTCCTAGCTAGGCATTGCAAAAAATATTTTATTCACAAAACAGCATCAGGCACCATCTAATCTTCAAGGTTATCATCAAAGAAATTCATGCCATGCAGCATGTATGCAGCCATTTACACCTCTAGTCTATTTATTGTTTTCCCTAACAACTTTTTCTTACCTTTGAATGTAAGGATTAAGAATAGCCACTCCTTCCTCTGGGACAAGCTATTCTACACAACAAGAGCACCTACACAGATACTCACTTCCATGCACTTCCATAGATGTTCTAATAGAAGGGGGCTTTCAACAGATTCTCTGTAATGATTTGGCACTATAAAGGTGTACACATGAGAGAGAAGGAGGCAACTGAAGGCAGGAGTTAGCTCAGAATCATAGTCTTAGACAACCTCAATCTGCCAGTGATAAATTTATGAATACATATTTAGTGCCAAGAAAGGCAAGGATTGAGAACCTTCTGATATGTTAAAATATTAAGGGAACCCATTTATAATCATTTACAATTATTTATCTAAAATTAAAATTAAATTGATTCCTTGTTTAAGCATTAACAAAATGACTGTGTTGTCTTCTTCATGGCTGAAAAAGCAATTGATCTTTTAGACATCTCCCTAAGTTAAAAAGATAATACTATAATTTTGAAAAAGAAAAATAAGAAAAGATCCTTCACACACTGAGAGTATACAACATACTCTCCATCTGCATTAAGTAGGAAGATTCTATCTGGAAAAAGGTAATTTCAAAGATACCCAGACACCAAACATAGAGATCTTTATAGATAAAAACACATTTTGAACTCCACACAGAAACAAACCGATAGCCACTGCATCTCACATAATAATGGTGTAATGGAGTCTGGTCATTTATTAGGCAGCTCCATTGTGCATCACCTGAAATTTCCATGTGGAATTGATGTCCACACGTCTTCAATCTGCCAAGGTTGAGAAACACTGATGCACAGGCTTCTATTAGATTACTATTGTTAGTAAATTTTACTTTTGGGAAGAAATGATGTCCAAATAACCAGCAACTCAAAAATACATTCCATAACTGATTACAGTTGATGGCTCAGTAGTTAAAGATGTTGAGCTTGTCATCTGGAAAGCTAACAGCCCAGGTTTGAGACTGAGCTCTGCTTGATGGGGTGAGCCCCTATTACTTGCTCAAGCTCCTGCCCATCTAGCAGTTCAAAAGCATGCAAATGTGAGTAGATAAATAGGTACCACTTCTATGGAAAGGTAACAACATTCCATGCACCTAAGCATATAGTCATGCTGCCACATGACCATGAAAATGTCTTCAGACAACACTGGCTCTCTTGGCTAAATGGAAATGAGTACAGTCCCCTAGAATCAGACACAACTGGACAGGGAAAAACTTAGTGTTTTATTGCCTTAAATGTTGCTAACTAACCTGCTTCTTCAGAATAATATTCTCATAGCTTTATAGTAAAACTGATTATTTTGTCATATCAAGTTATATATTTAATTTCTGATGCCACAGAGTGAGATAACAAATTATAATGTTCATCTTTTTTTAAAAAAAAATTGATTTATATGCCGCCCTTCTCCGGAGACTCAGGGCAGCTTACAAAGTGCTAAGCAATAGCCTTCATTCTTTTGTATACTTATACAAAGTCAGCTTATTGCCCCCACAACTGGGTCCTCAATTTACCTACCTTAGAAAGGATGGAAGGCTGAGTCAACCTTGAGCCTTGGCGAGATTCGAACCTGCAGTAATTGCAGGCAGCTGGTCTTAATAACAGGGTGCTTTAGACCACTGTACTACCAAGGCTCTATCTGATGGTTGTAACTAGGTTCTTAATAATTTGAAACCAACAACCTGTTCTAACTGGATAAGGTTTTATCTAAAAAGGGTAAATGTTTAAAAAAATATTATTCCTGGTCTGCTCAGGCTTTTCTACACAGTATCTGCTTAAATCCTCCCTCCCCAGCTGCCACTTCTGTTCAATTGTGTCCAATTCTTGGAGACTGCCTGGACAAATCCCTATAGTTATCTTGGCAAGATTTTTCAGAAGTGGTTTACCATAACCCTGTTCTAGAACTGAGAGAAAGTGACTACCCCAGGTCACTTAACTGGCTTTGTGTATAAGGAGAGACTGGAACTCAGAGTCTCCCAGTTTCAAGCCTGATGAACCACTATATCAAACTGGTGTAAAAAGATATTCTTGGGGTCTCTATTAAGCTTTATAAAAATATAGGAATCTTTTCACAATAGTCATTCATGTCTAGTAGCCATCAATAGCTTTGTCTCTTTTTTCTTTTAAAACATTTTAAATTAACTGCAGCAAATTCCATTGTTTAATAACGTACTTCCTTTCTTGTAGCTGTCTTGAATCTTCTATTTGCTGCATTCCTAGAGAAAATTGAAATGTATATATAGTAATAAGAAATTTGATTACCTTGGTTTTTGGAATTCTGAGAGAAAGCTACTTTTTCAACAGACTGTAAGGACTTAATAGGAAAAAAAGTTTTTGTTTTGAAAAGGGAGATATATGACAGAGTAGAGTCCTAAAAATCGACTTGGCTATCAAAATTAGTGTAAAGTGAGAATTGCTAACTATCATATGAAAACCACTCAATATGTTTTCTACAAAGTTTCTGTAATCCAAGAATTAGCTATGAACAATTTTACTTGCTGAAACATACCAGTGACAAAGAGGAACATAAGAACAATTTAGAAATAGTCTCACTGTGTAAAATTAAAAGCTTATCTAGTCCATTCTTCTATTCCCACCAATCAGATGGCTAATAGGAAGTTTATCAACAAAACATAAATATAACAGCCTCCTGCTCATATTCCTTAACAATTGGTAATAGGAAACATCCATCTTCTGGTAGTGTTTTTGATGTTGGAAATAGTATGTACACGTTACAGATTAAAGTTCACTGGAAAGTTCAGTCTCTTACTTTAAATATTGGTAAACAAACCAAATCCAGCATGGTCTCCCGCTTTCTGAAATAAATGGGATAAGGCAAGGAAACAAAAATTGCTTAAGTTCTCATTCCATCAATGGAAATTCTCCATTGGTCAAAACTTTCTTGAATTGCAGGACGTCCTTCATTTAAAGTATGTAAGATTAGATTCAAATCCTATCTTCACAGATAAAATTTACATAGTTAATTCTTCATTGTTTTATTAATTTAAACATTTATATTCCATCTTTCAGTTCTAATTGAACAATCTTTGATGGTAATAATTTCCCTGGCCTAAAACAAAGAGACAAATCTCAGTTTCATCCTCCTTTTCTCATTTACTAATCTATGATATTAAACTGAATCCTCTTATTAATTGCTTCATCAGCAATTACAGAGATGTATCAGAGTGTTCAGCTATGGAGATAAAGTCCACTCATCCTTGCAACTTCAAAGTTGTAAGAATAGTTATTGTCACATTTGCCAGATTTAAAATGTAAACATCTGCTTATAAACAAAGTTAGGGAATACGTATATAGATATATCTTGTGTTTGTGAACTTTAATCTACCCAAATTACTAAAGCTCATCTTTTAGCATTTTAGGACATATTTTAAACAGTATCATTTGTCAGATATATTCACTAAAGATATTTGTTTTCGTATTGTAGCACAAAATCCAGTATCTTTGGTTTCTGGTCAGGGGAATAATGCAAAGTGTTGCATTATAAAAGCAAAAGAAAGCATTATATTCACTAGAAAGTTATGGCCAAATTAATTATATATTAGCAGTGACTGGAATTTCCAGCACTGCTGGGAAAAAGGGGTATTAATGAGCTAGTGTAGCATGCTAAACACTGGCGTTATATATTTTGATATCTGCATCCAATCAGCTCATACAGTAATTAAACACCATCTTTTCAACGCATAGTTATTTGCAGTAGATGAAAAGTAGGCATCCATAGAAGTTATGTTCACGTTCTTCAATATTAGTTTTTACTGATCAAGAATACCCATCTTTCAGTGATGGAATTAATTTTTTTTTACTATCAGTTCTGTGGGCATGGCTTGGTGGGCGTGGTGTGGCTTGGTGGGCATGGCAGGGGCAGATACTACAAAATGTCCATTTCCATTCCCACGCCACTCCAGGGGAAGGATACTGCAAAATCCCCATTCCTTCCCCACTCCTGGGGGAAGGATATTGCAAAATCTCTATTCCCACCACATTCTGGGGCCAGTCAGAGGTGGTATTTGCCGGTTCTCCAAACTACTCAAAATTTCCGTTACTGGTTCTCCAGAATCTGTCAGAACCTGCTGAATAGCACCCCTGCCCTCTTTCATTTTCAAACTGTCTTGCTTCATTCAGGACATTACCAGCATCAGTCAGTAACTCAGAACCTGAAGTATTTCAGATTCAAAGTTAAGGCAGAGTAAAAATATACCATCCAGCCCGTGTTTGTCCATTGAGAAGAAATGGGTTGATCTGATAAACCAATTTTTCAAACTTAGGTCTATTTCTGTGACTTAATGCTAATCAATCAGAACAATTAGAAATATAGATTTCTTCTGATGCTGTCAAGTCTTCTTTATTTAAATAGGTTAACTGCACACAAAAACTGTAGTTCAGAAAAAGCATTTAGTTTTAAGAGTATTTATACAGCGCAAAATTCAAATATGATAAAATAATATGCGAGCTGGTGAAAAAATAATCAAAGATGCTGATGAACAAATACAAAGAGAATTCTAGATTTTCCTTACACTTCATTTCTGTTGATCTCCACCAAGAGTCTTTACCAAGGTTTCCAAATGAAATGAAATACTGTATAGCTCATTAGCAATATATAGTGTCTGCTTCATATAAGAAAGTCTTGGATTATAATCAGACTCTGGCAGTTAAAACTCTATGTAACAACATAGGCAAAATAAGACTAAATGGGTCAATTGTATAACGGAGATTCCTTTTCTAATCCATGGGAAGCTTTTTCCTGGTATATCTTATGATGTTATAAAAGATGTGGTATTATATAGTACATTTCTGACCAAAGCATCTTATATGATAATCTATTTCTCTAACCACATTAAAAAGATAGAATGCACAAAAAGAAAATACACAGGCATTTTGTGGTGATGCTCACTATAAATGATAATCATACTTTTAATGGAAGTTTAGCCATTCTCAGCAAAAAAATCTTGCAGAAATTCAGAACAATGGATTCATAAGTATAAGGCCAAATTCTGGTGGCATAGTTTGCATTTCACACTAAATTCAAAACAAGTCACTTTATGACTCAGTATTATATAAAACCAGGCCATAACTTCATAACTTTACCCCACTTCTAAACTTTGTCATAACTGATTATCAGTTGTGCAGTACAACAAACTCTATATTTATGACCAAAATTTTATTAGTTCAGCGGGGCTTATTACTTAACAGAACTGTAACCTCAAGAAAAAAAATAGATGGTATGTATCCAGTTAAAAAAAATATCTACAGTTAGCTTGTACAGGACTCACACCCTCACAGCCTATATTTCACAAAAATAGAACTCCTTCCATTCTGTGTAAACTTTCTTCCTAAGTGTTCTGCTACAGCAGATATAATGCACCTACCGAGAAAGCAGAGCCAGTTTCTGTTCAAGCATCATCTCTAACTTCTGGGCTTGTTTGGAGAGCCAGTGATCTACCCCATGAAGCCGATAGCAGGTCTCCAACATCAATCGGAAATCGGCCACAAAATCAGTAATTCCTCTGTACTGGCCAGAAGCAAATTTTTCTTCCATTTTCAACAGCCACATTCCGGATAATTGCTGCGATTTAGGGCAAGGGAGAAGACAGACATTATTTTCTTCCCCGGAAAAGTCGGCAGCGCCCGTTTGGCCTCGTTCACTTTTTTGGTTTTCCCAAGATCTTAAGAAAGGAGCCGTCAGAGGCCGGTGCTTTTCTAAGAGAAACTCGCCCAGGATCCGATAACCCTGTTGCAATTCCGGGCTCAGGCTTTGCTCCCAATCGGGGTAGCCGCCAGCGCTCCCTCCCTCTAGCTTGTCTCCCGTCGGGAGGCAGCCGGTGAGCGCCGGGTCCGTTAATGCCTCCGTTCCGCGCTCCCCAGCTCCGGCCGTCGTGGCAGCCACCACCGCCACCTCCTCCTCCTCCTCCTCCGGCGGCGGCATCTCCATGTCGCCGTCGTCGTCTTCTTCTTCTTCTTCGCTGCCGTCGCCCTCCTCCTCCCCTTCGGGCTGCGCCGGATTCATGCCCCGCCGCAGCTGCGTATGTCGGCGCCCGTGGAAAGCGGTCCCGGCATCCAACAACTTAAGAAGAAGTCGGCGCCGCTTCAGCCGGCCTAGACAGCTCCCGCCTGCCTCTTCTGGTTAGGCCGGCCTCGGTCAAAAAAACCGAAGGTGCAGCTTAGGCGGCCCCGCCGCCGCTTTGAGCGCTTCGCCTTGCCCCCGAGATGCGGCGGCAGAGGCCTCTCGTCGCGGAGAAGAGCCGTAACCTGTGGCGGCAGGTGAGAGCCCCTCTAAACTCGCCCGGGTCGATGGAAACGGCTTCTGAAAACCCGCCGAGAGTTTCCCTCAGAAAAGGGCTGCCCGGGACCCCTCAGCCCTTGCGCTGCAGGACCGAAAGGGGCGTGAGGCACAGCCGACACGGAATACCTGCCTGAGTGGAAGGAGCGGCTGCAGGGGGGGGGGCCGGGCTCATTGCCTCGCTCCCCCCTCCGGACCGAAAGGCGTCCCGACCGGTAGGGAGGCCTTCCCCGTTCTGCACCCGGGCCCGAACAACGCTTCTCTCCAGCCCCGCTGCCTCGGCTGAGGGACGCGCGGACGAAGCCGGCGTGCTGTCAGTTAATGGGGGGCGCTGCCAGACCTGAGCAGTCCCCTCCCCCCAGCCAAGAGACAGAGAGAAGTAGTGGGAGAACCCAACCTCCACCGTCTGCGCAAGCGTAGTAGCGGCAGACTCGCCAGTTGCGTTGACTGCGCGTTTTGTATTGGACACCTGCTGGAGAGTGACATCATCAGGGAGTGACGAGAGAGAGAGAGAGAGAGAGAGAGAGAAAAGTGGGGGAGGCTGGCCGCTCGGTAAGAGACGTTAGTTGCTAGCAACCGAGAAGGATGGAAACCTGACCGTAGGGTCCCAAGTGAAGAGCTGCCGCAGATGTGATTTCAAGTAAAGTCGTAATGCTCGTGTTAAAACTAATTGGAAACGTTAGAAAAGTTCGGAGTTGCGCTGTTCTTCTACCTGCATTTCGTGAAGCTTTTACGCCACTAACTGCAGCCTGGATGGTCCACCTTTTGTGATTCAGGCGCGGCTTTGAAAACAGCCACGGAATGGAAGACCCTGGTTATAGAACTCTAACGATTTGAAGCATTAAGTAGCTTTTTCTTGAATGGTAAACGCGGAGATTAATTCTTTTGAAAGAGAAAAAAATGGGGCTTTGAGAGGTTTTTTAAAAATTAGCTTCTCATCAGGGTTGTTTCGGGTCTGTGACTGCCGCCGTTGTATCAACAGGAACCGTTCATTTGCTCTCTACTCCAGAAAGCTCTCGGTGCCATGTAAATACTACATGGCTCATGTTTCTGCATTCATAATTTAAGAATGAAGTTGAATGCATTGGGAATGAAAGACTGACTAGTTGCTGCAGTCGAAGTCTTTTTATTTAAAATGTGTGTGTTTAATATGAATTCATATTTTGTGTGTACAGTACTACCGGTATATTTCTTATTCACTGTCCTGAACACAAAATTTATTAGAATAGTACGTAGTAAACCTAACAAATAAATACTTTAATATTTTAATTTACATTGTAACCTACTATGGGGTCATTGTTGTGAAAAGTGATGTATAAATGTCTTAAATTGGAAGTAAATAATGTTCTGGTATTCTAGAATAACATTTGAAATGTTGAGAAACAGAGAAGGCAAATTATCTGCAAATCATTCTGAACGGGGTATCTTACGAGACTGCCTTCTGCCGCCAATAGCCTCCCACTGGACAGCTCGCTCACACAGAGAGGGCCTCCTTAGGGTGCTGTTGGCCAGACAATGTTGGCTGGTGACCCCCAAGGGGAGAGCCTTCTCTGTGGTGGCACCTGCCCTCTGGAACGACCTACCCCCAGAGATATGCATGATACCAGACCTCCGGACTTTTCGTCGGGCCCTGAAAACTCATCTATTTCATCTAGCCGGGCTGGCTTGATCCCATCCTTTTGGTTTTAATTTGAAATTGGTTTTAACTGGGTTATTTTAAATTGAGGGCCGAAATTATTTAATGTCTTTTAAACTATTTTTTAAATTTTATATGTTATGTTTTATCTCGGCTGTTCACCACCCTGAGTCCTGTTGGAGAAGGGCGGTATAAAAATAAAATCAAATAAATAAATAAATAAACCTATAGCCCAGGAATGGACACTGTTACAGGTAGTCCTCGCTAACTGACCACTAATTCATTGACTATTCAGAGCTGAAATGATGCTGAACAAGTTTACTTATGATTGATCCTTGAAGTTCCAGTTGTCCCAGGACCCCCACAGTCATGTGATTGTTATTCAGGCACTTTGCAACCAGCTTCCACTTCTGTGAGATAAAGCATCACTCAATCATCTGATCACCATTTGAGACCTTCCCTGCCAGCTTCCCACAAGCAAAATCAATGGGGAAGACAGCAGGGAAGTTCTCTGGTAGGTCTTTTCTGGTAGGTCTTTTCTGCCAGCCTCCACATCAAGCCATGCCTTCCTTTCCGTGGCTTCCCTGTGCTTTCCCTCACCCTCATTCCCTTGATCTTCTCACAGTGCTGCATCTTCCTTCCCTTGGCCTCCCTGTGCTCACATACACTTGCCCCTTCCTTCCTTGGCTGCCACACCACATCACCCCTGTCCCCAATTCGTGTGGCTTACATTAGTTCTCCCTGGGCTTCCCCCATCTGCCTGTGTTTTTGGCTGGGATTCCTGCCACTTCCCACTTAATGACTTGCACATCTTGGGATCACCATGGTAACCATGAGTGTCTGCATTGCTGTCACTAAGTGATGGAGTCGTGTAATGTTGCATTTATGACCATATATCTTAGTGACAGCAATCCCAGCCCCAATTGCTGTCTTAAGCCAAGGATTATCTGTATTATTTTTTAAATTGAATTGTAAATATCTACACACAGACACACAGGAGTGGATACAGTTATTATTGTTACTAGAGATGTATAGACATACACACACAAACATATAGGGCAGTGCTGTCAAAATCATAGCCCATGGTGTGGACGTGTCATGCGCTGGCCATGCCCACACCCAGTTTAGCAAAGAGGGAAAATGATGTTTCTGTGGGGCAAGGCTGAGGGAGAGAAGGGGGATAGGATAGGATAGGATAGGCTTCTGTGAGGCAAGGTTGAGGGAGAGAAGGGGAGAGGAGAGGCTGATTGTAACTACTCATTAATTTTCAAGCTGTAAGCTTCGATTTATCAAGCCTGATCACATAACTTCGTAGCGGAGCATGGGTATTCAGCTAGTTTAGATACAGTTGCAAGAAAAAGTATGTGAACCCCTTGGGATTACGTGGAGTTTTGCATGAATTGGTCATAAAATGTGCTCTGAACTTCATCTAAGTCACAACAATAGAAAAACACAGTCTGCTTAAAATAATACTACACAAACATTAGATGTTGCCGTGGTTTAATTGAATATAACATGTAAACATTCACGGTGCAGGGAGGAAAAAGTGTGAACCTTTGGACTTAATAACTGGTTGACCCTCCTTTGGCAGCAATAACCTCAACCAAACGTTTCCTGTAGTTGCAGATCAGACCTGCACAACGATCTGGAGTAATTTTGGACAACTCCTCTTCACTAAACTGTTTCAGTGTAGCAATATTCTTGGGATGTCTGGTGTGAATTGCTCTCTTAAGGTCATGCCACAGCATTTCAATCGGGTTGGGGTCAGGACTCTGACTGGGCCACTCCAGAAGGCATATTCTGTGCTGTTGAAGCCATTTTTTTGTTGAATTACTTGTATGCTTTGGGTCATTGTCCTGTTGCATCACCCATCCTCTGTGGAGCTTCAGTTGGCGGACAGATGGTCGTATGTTTTCTTGCAAAATGTCTTGATAAACTCTGGAATTCATTTTCCCATCAATGACAACAATCCGTCCAGGCCGAGGCAGCAAAGCAGCCCCAAACCATGATGCTCCCTCCGCCATGTTTTACAGTGGGGATGAGGTTTTGACGTTGGTGTGCTGTGCCTTTTTTTCTCCACACATAGTGGTGTGTGTTCTTCCCAAACAACTCAATTTTGGTTTCATCTGTCCACAGTATATTTTGCCAGTAGTGCTGTGGAACATCCAGGTGCTCTTTTGCAAACTTCAAACGTGCTGCAATATTTTTTTTGGACAGCAATGGCTTCCTTCGTGGTGTCCTCCCACGTACTCCATTCTTGTTTAATGTTTTCCTTATTGTAGATGTGTCAACAAAAATGTTAGCATGTGCCAGAGATTTCTGTAGGTCTTTAGCTGACACTCTAGGATTCTTCTTTACCTCATGAAGCATTCTGTGCTGTGCTCTTGCAGTCATTTTTACAGGACGACCACGCCTAGGGAGAGTAGCAACAGTGCTAAACTTTCTCCATTTGTAGACAGTCTGTCTTACCGTGGACACATGAACATCAAGGCTTTTGGAGATACTTTTGTAACCCTTTCCAGCTTCATGCAAGTCAACAATTCTTGATCGTAGGTCTTCTGAGAGCTCTTTTCTGCGAGGCATGGTTCACATCAGACAGTGCTTCTTGAAACCAGTAAACCCAAAACAGGTGTGTGTTTTTAAAGGGCAGGACAGCTGTCAGCAACACATCCAATATCATCACACTGATTGAAGTCAAGGTTGGCTCACTCCTGGCTCCAATTAGTTCTTGGAGAAATCATTAGGCTAGGGGCTCACATACTTTTTCCTCCCTGCACCGTGAATGTTTACATGTTATGTTCCATTAAACCATGGCAACATCTAATGTTTGTGTAGTATTATTTTAAGCAGACTGTGTTTTTCTATTGTTGTGACTTAGATGAAGTTCAGAGCATATTTTATGACCAATTCATGCAAAACTCCACGTAATCCCAAGGGGTTCACATACTTTTTCTTGCAACTGTATATTCTAGATAAATACAAGTTTGGAAAGTTTGTATGGTAGACTGCTTTATTAGGTTATGGTTATAATTAAAGCAATAATCCTCTTGGGTGTAAACAGTTCACTCATCCTCTTAACTCTAATAAAGCTGAAAGTGATTTTGCACAGCATAATCATATAATTTCCAAGATAAGGACCTCTGTGAGAAGCCATAGCAACATCCAACATGCAAAAAATGTGTAATATTGATTACAATGACAGATACAGGCACAATGAGTAGGTATTAGATAAAATGTATCATTTAAAAAGACAATTTAAACTATTAAGGATTTCAACAAACAAAAATGGAAAAATGTAACATTTTTAACATCCATATTCAGTACTTCTCACAAAGATGTCTGTAAGTAGAATGATTAACATAGATAAAAATGGAAGATAGATTTGAATAAAACTATCTTTAATTGCAAGATTTTCAAGGTTCTCCTGTGCTTATTTCTTTCACTCAAAGTAATTTCCACACTTCTGAACAATTATTCTATAAGAGATGTATTTTTACTTTCCAATATTTTGTGATAGTAAATCTGGTAATTACAGCAAAAAAAGAGAATTTTATGTCTGTTCATAAATTAAGGGATATGTGGATAGCAATCTAACAGTAAATTAAATTATCCAAAAAAATGTTTATTTCCCTATACACCTAAACATGTTTGAAAAATACTTAGGTTGGCATCATCAAAAATTTTATATAAAAATTTGAGTAATACCCCAATAATACAATTCTGAATAGTTATGACTGATAAATGTAAATTTAGTGGCATGGAATACCATGCTTATTTATTTGGTTATTGTTAATTCTTGAATGCTTGCAAAGTAAATTTGAAGAGATGAGGTTTCCAAGCTGATTTAGTTCTGATTCTAAAGCATTTTCCCATAAAATATTTATTTTAAAAATACATGGCAATTATCTTGATATTATTTGATTTATTTATTAAACTGCAGAACTTATGTGACCACTTATCTCATACAATAACCATATATGGCTCACAACATTAAAGACACATAATAAAGACAAGAATAAAAAAAACTTCAGTGTTCCCACCAGGCACTGGACCAAACAGTTTCCTGACTCAACCCAAAACTACCGTAGCCATTGTTTAGAAGAAGAGCCAGGTTGTCACAATCTTCAGGAAGGCTAAGAGGTTAGGGATCCCTCAAATCTCATATGGTAGGCTATTCCAAAATGCTGGGGCAGTTCCCAAGAAAACACACCTCTGAGGTCCCATCACATGGCAAAATTTAAGGAAGTGGAGTGGGAGTGGACTTACCTTAGAGAAAGGCTATCCCACAAGCAACTTCACTTTGTGTCATGTAGGGCTTTAAAGGTGACCCAGGAAGCCAGTGCAAGTCACATAACAGTGGTGTAACTCAGATCAATTGTGGGGTACGCAAAATTGCACATGACCCTGCATTCTGGATCACCTGTAGCTTCTGGATAGCCTTTAAGGGCAGCCCCATGTAAAGCATACTGAAGTAACCCAAATTGGAGAGACTAAGTAGCATGAGTGAGTGTGAGCAATTGAAGAATGAAGAATAATCATTCTTAAAACATTATTTATCATTATTTATTTAGTTTTGGTGCCCAACTTCAAAGCAACTATGGGCAGCCAATAATATATTTACTGAGATCAGGTGAACTTAAAAGGCAATTTTTGAGCTTCTGTCAGTTAAGCCAGTTGTGAACTTGGACTACCTCTTCTGCAAATATATTCAGTAGAGATACCTGGTTCTAGGATTTAAAGATGACTTGATTCAAATTAATTATGAAGCTAAGTATGAATTCTCTTTTTTGGGTAGGTAGTAGGAATAGAGAAAGAGGATAAATTAGTTTATATAGCTGCCTATCTCACACAAAGCAACTCTAAGCAACATATAACAAATAAAACAGCAAGTATATAAAAGCAATTATGAAAAAAGCAAGCCAGAATACAACCATCAGATACAGGAGAGAACAAATTAAACAGTGACAGAGCTTGAGGCTCACTACTGAATATTTCTGCTTGCTGACATCTTATTAAACTAGAACTAGATAATAATATAACAGCTGAACACATCCAATATAAATCCTGAAAGAGTTAAAAGAAAAAAGTTCTTTATTTCCTAAAATTATGTACTGTATTATCTGATGTATTAAAATGAGCTGAATGGCTACAGTAAAAAGAAGTTTCTGTAGAAATAAAAGATGAACTATAGATTTTGTTAAAAGTGAAGATTCAAGAGAAATGCTTCACTGCTTTCGAAGGATTTGTTGTTTATTAAGTTGGAGGCTTTGGAAATGCTCTACTGCTTTTAAATGAGATTTTCTACCAAATCTTGACATAGATGAAAAATAGTAATACTCAGCTGAAAATAATGGAAGATTGCTATCACCTTCAACTTAATTTAGGATTTGTCTGAAATGTTCAAAGAAAAATAATGACAGATTTAATTCAAAGCACTTACCATTTCTAATCCTTGATACTCCTGAAAGAGAAAAGGTATCCTGCATACATCTGTTAGCAATCTGTGTAAGACTCTCAAGGACAGTGGTGAGTCTGATTTTGGTTTAGGTTCCTACTATTTCAAGATGACAAGCTGCATAAATTAATTGTAGAGGAAGTAAGGCAGATCCCCATAACTGAACAGGTTTTTTCAAGGGGGGTTTGAAAGAAATCAAACAACTATAGATAATCAAATACAACATTGTAAGTTTTTATTAATTAACAATAAATACTATATTGAAAGACTTCCAATGTGATGTAGCAGATTATAACATATAATGCCTTTTCTCTCTGATCTCAATGATTAGTCCCTGAACACTGGAAAATGACCAATCTAAGTACCATTTAAATAAAAGGTTGGAGGGAAAATAAAGGGAAATAAAGGCCAGGAAAGTTTGTCCTGAATAAATAGCAGAAAGTAACTTAAATGAAAAACCAAAGTGGCTTCTACAAAAATAGACGGGCATGTCCATAGACTGATCTGATAGATATTGTATAGCTTTTGACCAATGATCTTACCAGAGGATCCTAGGAAAATTCACATCAATAGAAAAAGAGAGCAGTTATTCACATGAATTTGCAACTGATTAATGCATTGGAAACAGAGGGCTGCCTGCAGGAATAAATAAAAAAATATGCTAAGTAGGCTTTCCTAAGGATGTGAATTAGGATCAGTTCTTTTTAGGTTTATGAATGCAAACACAACCCTGTAACCTGTTGGAGCATCCTTTGAGAGAAAGGAAATGCAGAATATCTATTAAATTTAAGGCTGGGCTATTCCCCCCAACCCCCTGTCAATGTTGGGTGGTCCCATGATCATCTAAGAGTACAGCATATACATAAATAGGAAAATAACTATAGTGGCAAATGAATTTCAATAATAAGTCAATATTTTCTTACCTAAACAGAGAAACAGAATGACTATGAGTCAGCAAAAAGCAATGGAAGCAGGAGCAACTTTCTGCTGGCTTCCCCATTGACTTTGCTTGTGGGAAGTTGGCAGGAACACTGGAAATTATGATCATATGACTTCAGGGACACTGCAATGGTCATAACTTTACAAATAAAACTGGTCTGAACATCATGGAGTTTCAGGAGTACTGAAGTAATGGGTTCCAGATTTTTTACACATACTTTAAGTTAGCAGATTTCAGGTACCGGTACCTTGATTCAAAAATTGTGAGCAATGAGATGGCAAAGATTTCTGACATCAGCAAATTATTCAGTGATTTTTTAAAAAAAAGATTCAGAAAGCTCCAAAATAATCAGTCCAAGGTGAAAAAATGGTAAATGCAGTTCAGTCAAAAGTACACAATGATGTGAATTGATGCACCCAGCTCACCCTTTCTTTCACATGTACTTTGATTGGGTGTGAGCTGGCAGTAGCTGATCAAGATAATTTATATAGAAATCTTAGTTCTGGCCAGCTTGAGAAGTGGAGAGTCCTGGAAGAGAGGTCAGAGTGTTCAAAGCAGTATTTAGTTTGAGTCATGCTGATTTTGGAATCCCTTTTGTGTGTTAATAATGACAGGATCTCAGCACTGGATCATGAGAAAAAACCAGTGAAGAGGAATAATAACAAAAGAAAACCTGTTCGTCTATGGCTTTTAAAGTGTAATCTGGGCACTGGAGATCTGTTGTTCTTACACTGAATTCCAAATATTATTATGTTCGATTCTAGAAAGTGACAGATGTTTTTTAAAAATGGAATTTGTACAAAAATGGTATTTTCTATAACACATTTTATAAGGGGCTGCCTGTGGAGGCCATTTTTTGCAGTGCTGTCAATAAGAAGATTCAAATGCAAATTGCAAGAGATTCGTGTGGAACCTAGTCATTAAATATTGCAAACAATAGCTACCCAGAGATTCGAGTATGCAATATATAAAGTTAACTAATACAAAATTCACAGGACGCATCTCAAGATATACCCTGCCCTGCGAAGTGCGGCTCTGTGGACACGAACGTCATCTGTAACATAACGCAGGTTCTGGTGCCATTCGGTTGCAAAATCCGGATGATCGAGGTTTTTATGTCATGAACAGTAAATGTGAATTGTGGCGTTTGTGTTGTCCCCGTACGGCTGGCTACACCGACGGGATCATCTGTGCTTGTGTGTACACGCGGTGCGTTCAATCCATCGCCACTCCAAGAAAGATAATAAACAAGGGATGAAGAGCGTCTCACTGAATTCAGTGCCGCTCCCCACCGCCCCGAGTAATGCTTATTTAAACGTAAGGATGTTTACTAGATTGCCATCGCGATTGGGTTGCAACGGCGGCAACCCACGGCCGGTGCAGGCAAGTCTAAGGCCAGGCAGCGGAGTTGCGCAACCTCTCAATTCTGCCACGAACATCAGACAACGGACCTCAGATCTGGCGCCTCGAGGTGTCGCGCGCAAAGGGGCGTGGCGCTAGGCCGGGCGTGCTCGGAGAGGCGCGAAGAGGGATTTGAGCACGTGAAACGCCGCCTCCGCGCCTCCCTTCCCCGCCCGCCGTTATTGTCTCTTTAAGGTCGTGGCGAGGGGTGGGGGCGCGCGTGGATGGCGACGGTTTGTGGTGGTCTGGGCTCGTCTCGCGAGATCAGCGTTGGCGCCGTGACCTCCATGTGAGAGCAGCGGCGCTTTGGTAAACAGTCCTCGGGGTTAGGACATGGCTCCCGCCGGCGACCGTTAAGCTTAGCCGAGCCGGCAGCTCCCAACTCAGGTCTTGACAGGATTTGCCGCCATTCTGAGGTGTCTCGAGAGAGCCGTTGCCGCCGGTAGGTCGCGAGTGAAGCGGGTGGGATCGGCGGACGAGCCTAGGAGGAGTCGAAACTGCTGGCGGGTCGGGTAAGAGGAAGGAAGGAAGGCCGGCCGGCCGGTAACAGAAGCGGCTCGCGCCGCGGCGGTCCTTGAGATTCAGGCAGCAGCTCCTCATCGCCACCCCCGCTTCGCCAAGTGGAAAAATCCGGAGGAGGAACCTCCCGATCCTTCTGCTTCCCCCACCCCCTCCTCCTCCTTCGGGAGCGCGCCATGTGGATCCAGGTGCGGACCATCGATGGTGCCCAGACCCGAACTATCGACGACCTCAGCCGGCTGACCAAGATCGAAACTCTGCGCGAAAAGATCCAGGAGAGCTTCCGCGTAAGCCCTGAACTGCAGCGCCTTTTCTACCGGGGCAAACAGGTGAGGCAGCTTCGACAGACACTCCCTCTCTCCCTCCCCCCAAGCCTCTCAGCTGTGCGCTGCCTGCAGTTTGAACCGCCGCTCCTCCTCGGTCGAGGGGTTTTCTTTACCGCCGTCTGAGGGGAAAGAAGCCGGAGATGCCATTGTGCTGAGGAAAGGGACCGCGGCGGCGGCGGCCGCGGCTTCGTTCCCCGCCTCCTCCTCCCTTTTCCCGTTAAATGCGAGACATCTCATCCGCTAGCGGTTTCCCGCAAGGCCGGGGAATGGGGGATTCCTAGGCGGGACTCTCGAGAAAAGCGGGGCGCGCGGCTTCCCTCGGGCGGGGAAAGAGAAGAGGCCGGTGGCGCGAGCCTCCTCTCGTGCGTCTCGCGCTACTTCCGGTGCTTCAACGGTCTCCTTGGCACTGGGGCGCGCGCTCCCCTCAGTTGCCGCTTCAGGGAAGGGGCAGCTCCAGCTGCCCCGAGGAAGTTCATGTCGTCGTCCTCCTCCCTCTCTCGGTTCTCTGCCCTCAGTTTCCCCCCCTCGCCATTCCTTTTTTCTCCCCCATCGTCCTCATGGGGAAACTGCTAGCCCGCTCTGCTGATGTTAAAGAAAAGGCTTTTTCTCCAGCTTCCTTACATCTATTTGTTTAGTGACCGTTGGAAGTGACAAGTGGCGTTGAAAAATAACGGATTTTTACACATCACTGTTGCTGCATCCCCATGGTCACATGATCAAAATTCAGCCGCTTAGTAACTGACTCATTTTTATTGAGGGTTGCAGTGCCCTGGGGTCATGCGGTTTTTTTGCCATCCTCTCTCAAGCAAAGTCAGTGGGGAAGCCAGATTCACTTAACAACTATTTAACTAACAAGCACAGTGAATCGCTTAAGAACTGTGACAAGGAAGGCTGTATAATAGGACAGAATTCACTTAACAACTGTCTTGCTTAGCAGTGGTAATTTTGGGCTCAGTTGGGATTTTAAGTTGAGGACTGGAGTTTTAATCTCCTGTTCCATCCTGAAGTATATATCTGCAGTCACTAAGAATTGGCATTGGCTTGATGGCAACTGTTCTATCATCTCCTGTTCTCCACACCTTTTATGAATGCTGAGCTTGAACTTTTTGTTTACACTTGGATATATTAATTCAAGATGTTGCCTCCCAATATATATATATATATATATATATATATATATATATATATATATATATATATATATATATATATATAATAAATGCTGTGACAGTTTGGGTTATTAACCTAGGGCAGGCAAATGTCAGTTTATTTTATGTTGCTATGTTAGGATTGTGTTCTGTTACAACTTGTTTTTAAGTGGTATGGTATCATAGGTATTCCCCTGATATTTCATTGTGATGACAGACTAAAAGTATAAGGAAACTGTCTATTATTAGGATAGGATAGGAGTAGGATAAATAGGTAAAATCTATTCGTTTAATCCAGAGTTAAATAATATAGTAACACTTTGAATGTGTAATCAAAATCATGGTTTTGTTAATTTATTATAACAAAAACGTCCCTATTACTTACAATGGTGGATATTACATTATTTTAGGTTAAAATGATGGGAAACAACATGCACAGTACTTTAAGCGTTCAGAACAAAGATATGCAAGTGTACTAAATTAAAGCACATTTTGGTACATTAAAAGCTGTCAGATTTATTAATGGAATAACTCTTGTTCATTGTAAATATAGTTTACAAAAAGTCTATAACATCTAGATTTCCTTTAGTGATCGTAGCAGCAAAATTCATTAAATTATAATATCAATATTTTCACTGATTTACATAACTTATATAATTTATATGTTTTTGTTTCTGCTTACAAGCAAACAGCACATAAATATTTCTGGTGCTTTCTAAAAGGCCATGCTGCCGTAGTTAATAGTCCAACACACTCAAAGGATATTAGATGTGGGTGCTTTGGTCGTAATCTGTTTTTAACTGCTATGATCTGGTAGATTTTAAAGACTATTTTTCATAGGGAATCTCTGTTTAAATTCCCATAATAATGACCATGAAAGATAGATTTGGACTAGGAGAATATAATAGGCATTATGTCAGGTAATGAGTTTTAAAGTTTAAAAGTGAACTTGAACCTGAATCTCTGGTCTTAGTTCAGCATGTTAATCACTGCACCATACTGCCTATCTAAAGTACAGTATGTGTTGTGTCAAAATAGTGTGGCTATAATGACGACAGTAGCATGGTTGTATATAAGTTACCAAATTACTGCACCGTAGACCTTAATGTGACGTTTACTGATACTGGAAGTAAGGAATCAAAAGCCAAGGACAGTTATGCAAGACAAGGACACAGAAGAAGAATCAGTAATGGATGCTGTACGTGTAGTAATATTGCTTCAGCTCTGTCTCACAACTGACTGAGATATATGGAAATGTTGGCAAACCTCATCTTTTGGGTTCAAGTGCTGGCTGACTATCTCATCTCTATGACATAGGAAAAGATATAATTTGTGGGGTTGGTCTAATGGGAAAAGTAAAAAAGGCATTTATTGTTGTTCTATTCTCACTGATGGTATTAATGCAGACTTAATGCTAAATCATTTAAGTATTGCTTATTTCTTATATTAAAATAGTAGGTTTGTATAAGGCATAAAGCAAACAAATCATACTATAGTAATTTGCAAACCTAAATCCAGCTATTTTCTCTTTGCAAATGTTTTCTTTTTCCACTACAGGTAGTCCTTGACTTACGACAATAATTGAGCCCAATATTTCTGTTGTTAAGTCAGACATTTGTTTTGTCCCACTTTACAACCTTTCTTGCCACAGTTGTTAAATGAATCACTGCAGTTGATAAGTTAGTAACCTGGTTGTTAAGTGAATCTAGCTTCCTCATTGACTTCGCTTGTCAGAAGGTTGCAAAAGGGGATCACATGACCTTGGGACACAGCAACAATCAAGTATGAACCAGTTGTCAAGCATCTGAAGTTTTATCACATGATCATGAGGATGCTTCAAAGGTCGTAACTGAAAAATGGTTGTAAGTCACTTTTTTCAGTGCTGTTGTAACTTTGAATGGTTACTAAATGAATTGTTGTAAATTGAGGACTGTCTGTATTGCATTAGTGTAGAAGAGGCTATTGTTTTTAAGTTGAAGTTATTATCTCTCTTGCTGTCCATCTTTCTCCCATAAAGGAAAACACCCTGTTCTTCCTTTGAATAGTTACTAAATAAAAATGCCTATTATTCTGTGATTCTTGGCATGCATAATTTTTATTACTGAATCAATTTTTTTGATTATTCTCTGATATTCTCTGCTATCTCATCCTTAGTCTTGATGACAGGAAGAAAAACTGCTGTTATTTAATTTCTCAGCCTGTAATAAATTTGCAACAGATTCTTTTGTAGTGTCAGCATGCCAGATGGATAGTGAAAGAAATCTTTATAGGGTTCACATATCATGTTCTTCATAGGATATATTATTTTTTTCTGTATAAAGCTATATCTGGAAATATGCTTCAGATATGCAGAAGGCTCAGATAGTTTAATTTCTCTGCAAGTACATATAAAGCAAAAGCTTATACTACAATACTGTGATTATGGCTAGGAATGTAATTGGGATTACAGTACTGCATATATATATATATATGTGTGTGTGTGTGTGTGTGTGTATGTGTATGTGTATGTGTATGTGTGTATATGTATGTATATATACACACACACACACACACACACACAATAAGTGTGTTTGCAAAGCATGGCCATCCTTGCGTATGGTTAATTATGTCTGTAAAAGTACCAAGTTGCCAACCTCTGGTTTTAGTCTTAATTTTGTTTTTTGAGATTTTCATATCATTCAGACATATTTGTTTCCATTCTGTCTTGTTCCAACTAGAAGAAAACATTGTGTCACATTTGTTATATAGTATGGCAACCTTAAACCAAAGTCTGCATGAGTAGTTTGAAACTATGCCACTTGGGAGGAACACTAAGCATATGTAAACTATACTTGCTGAGTTACTTAATTATGTTATAAAGTTTCTTGTCCTAAGAATGTACTAACTGATTTCTGGGAGGAAAAAACTAATGAGATTTTGATGGTGAAGCAAGGATAACATGAAATGACTGGTTTTTTTTTTTTTTTTAATTTATTTATTTATTTATTTATTTATTTCAAGTTTTAAAAGCTGCTTTTTTAGGACTATGAAAAAAAATTAAAAGCAGTTTTCTTATTTCTTATTTAATACTGGTATTACATACTGTTACAATGAAGATAAAAGAATTCACATACTTTATAATTTTACTTTCAGATAAAGGCCAAATTTATCTTCTTCAATTAACAAATACTTATTTTTATTTGTAACTATTGAAAATAGTTGTGACACCATTGGCCATGGTGACGCAGTGGTTAGAATGCAGTATTGCAGGGTAATTCTGCTGACTGCCAGCAGTTCGAGTCTTGCTGGTAAAATGAGAACCCAGTTTGTTGGGGGCAATATGCTAACTCTGTAAACTGCGTAGAGTGGGCTGTAAAGCACTGTGAAGCAGTATACAGGTGATCCTTGATCTATGACCACAATTGAGTCCAAAATTTTTGTTATTAACTGAAACATTTGTTAAGTGAATTTTGCCCCACTTTACGACCTTAGTACAGTTGTTAAGTGAATTGCTGCAGTTGATAATTGACATGGTTGTTAAGTGAATCTAGCTTCCCAATTGACTTTGCTTGTTAGGTTGCAAATGGGGATCACATGACCTTGGGACACAGCAATGGTCATAAGTATGAACCAGTTGCCAAGCATCTGAATTTTGATCACATGACCATGGGATGCTGCAATGGTTGTAAGTGTGAAAAATAGCCATGAGTCACTTTTTTCAATGTCGTAACTTTGAATAGTCACTAAACGAACTGTTGTAAGTTGAGGACTATCTCTTCTACTGCCTGTATAAATCTTAAGTCGGGTGTGAAATTCAAGGCCCGGGGGCTGGATCTGCTGGGAGCTTAGATCTGGTCTGTGGGGCCACCCTGGAAACAGCAAAGGACCGGCCTGCAGTGCCTCTGCCAGTGAAAACGGACCTCGGGTGGGCCACCTGCAGCCCTCCCGAGCTTCATTTTTTTTTTTTTTTTGCTTTAATTTATATGCCGCCCTTCTCTGGAGACTCAGGACGGCTTACAATGCGTTAAGCAATAGCCTTCATACTTTTGTATATTTATACAAAGTCAGCTTATTGCCCCCACAATCTGGGTCCTCATTTCACCTACCTTTGAAAGGATGGAAGGCTGAGTCAACCTTGAGCCTGGTGAGATTTGAACTTGCAGTAATTGCAAGCAGCAGTTGTTAATAACAGTGCTTTAGTCCACTGTACTACAGGCTCTTTTTGCTGATAGAGGGTTGCAGGAGGCCATCGCAACCGAAAACTGAGCTCGGGAGCCCGTTTTTTCTGGCAGAGCACTTGGGCCACCACAGGTGCCCCTGATACATCAAGCTGGCCATGCCCATCCTGACCACGTCAACCCCAACCCCCTGAGGTCAAACACAATCCTAATGCAGCACTCAATGAAATCAAGTTTGACACCCCTGGTGTAAATGCTATTGCTATTACCTGGAAATTATGGCATGAAGGTTTTCTGCTTCAGAAATTCACCTTGAATATAAAGAGGACGTTGAGAAAACACTACTACTTTTTTGCTTTTTTCTTCCCCTAGTTGTATTGATAAGATTTTGAAAGCCTGAATGGAACTTACATTCTTGTGTGATAATAGATGAGGGAAATTAATACAGTCTGGACCCCAGTCTGGACCCCTTATCAATAAGATGAGGAAAAATACCTTCCCCAACCTGGCTTCCTGTAATTATACTAAGATCATACTGTAATTTTTTAAAAAATTGACTTGAACTCGCAACACATGAGTGACATATGCTCATAGAAGACTGAAGTAGAGAATGGGATTTGAATTTGTGTCTCTAATACGTTCGTTAAAGTTTGCTTTAACCTATATCAAAAAATGGTCATTTGAGTTCCATGAGTGGAAGATACAGGCAGTCCTTATTGATCTTTGAATTATGATCATAAGTCATTGTGGTTGTAGGTCAAGGTATCACAACAGCAGATCAGATTTTTTTAAACATATTTTGCAGTAGTCATTAAGTGAATCAATTTCCCCATCTGTTTTTTGCTGTAAACTACAGATATTTTGAATGTAAACTACAAAAAATAGTTAAAAGGTGCATCAGGGTCATGTGAATGTGGGACACTACAAATGGCCATACAGGTGAGCTGCTTGCTAAGCACCCAAAATGCGATTACATGACTGCAGGGCAAAGGGTGCAGCAATGGTAACTTTGGAAACAGATCGTAAATAACTTTTCCATTGTAATTTGGAATGGTCACTAAGCAACCAGTCATAAATCAAGGACTACCTGTAAAGTACTGCATTGTAGAATGTCTTCTGAAGCAAAACTTGTGACATCAGAATTAAGTGGCCTAGTTTCTATTGTTTGCCTGGTTTTTCCTGAAGTGAAAGTGTGGGGAACTAAATTCCCAACACCTTCCCCAGCATTGCAAAACAGGACTTCAGTATTAACTTTTGCTGTTACTATATCTCATATTCATATTCAATTTTGGATAGGAAAGAAGAGTAGGAAATGTTTTAATAGGTTTTGCAGAATCTGAAAATAGGATA
Source organism: Arizona elegans (assembly GCA_022577455.1). Taxonomy (NCBI): domain Eukaryota; kingdom Metazoa; phylum Chordata; class Lepidosauria; order Squamata; family Colubridae; genus Arizona; species Arizona elegans. The sequence goes on along the minus strand of JAKOOJ010000008.1, from coordinate 25,018,135 downwards.
AGGGCAAAGTTTGGCATTGTTCGGCCATGGCGTTGCTGGGCATGTGGCAGTGTATATAAATTTAATAAATAAATAGTGTCTTCAACAGTAGAGTTGGAATGATAACTTGAAATACCTTTTCTTTCACATGTTAGATATATCGGGTATTTATTGATATATAAAATTAAAGACTCCAGTTTGTGTTACTAGATAATTCTGAGATTGACTAAAAAAGTTTAACAGCATCTTTGTATATGGGATTACTGTATCTCCATCTCTTTTTGTTCCTGTATTTTCCTTCTAATAGGAAGGAAGTAGTGAATTAACAGATCACATTTTATTTGGAGTTCTACCACTTGTCCTATTCTTACTTATTGGATTATTAGCATGAACAGAATTAGAAATTGTAGAGAATATTCGTAGCTTGGGTTGTAGATTTAGGCAGAGGTTCGTTCTCCAAGCTTGCTGTTTGGCTCCTGAACGTTTCATTACCAAACTAGGTAACATCTTCAACGGGGTTGAAGATGTTAATCAACAGGTGAAATTCATCCGGTTCTCACTGGTTCACCCGAACTGTTAGTAAATTACTTAGGCAGTTTGGAGAACTAGTTAAAAATAAAGTGCAAGAGAGGTTTTTTTCTCTCTCTCCCTTCAGTTAATATCTCCACTTAACAGTTGCAGTGGAAATGCAGCCCATACACGCTGAATCAATAAACAACAGAAACTGACAGGATTGGGGTAGGGAAACCCATCAATCACCCATCTAGGGATGGGATTAACCTCTTCCCTTCAGGAAGAAGGACAAGATTACAAACATTTTCATTATAAAGAGTATTAAGTAACACTGCTGTGATCAGCTGATACCCCTGGAGTTTCCCAAGACCTTTTATAGTTGCTGCAGTGTTGGCTACTTCTTGTTTCTTCCTGGGGGAAAAGATACAGGAGGGGACAATGATGCAGCTTGATTATACAGGCCGTGAATTAAATGCATGTGTGGTCCAGCCAGCTGTATTGCTTCTGTTGTGAAACACCCAATTTAGAACACAGAGAACATAGAATAATAGAGTTGGAAGGGTTAATGGCTTTTGGCAGAATGCCCAGGCTTTCAATTAGCCTGAGTAGCTGAGTAGCTACTCAGTAGCTGAGTAGCTGCTTAGTTTCCCTCTTAGCTGTTGTGTTTGCTTTGGGGTTGACTTTTTTTTTAAAGGGGGAATGGCTGTTTTAAGTTTTCTGCATTGTTTTAGTGGTTCCTGGCACTATCCTTTTGGGGTGTACTTCCATCCTCTTTTTGAAAACCTCTAGTGATGGAGCACCCACAACTTCTGAAGGCAAGCTATTCATTGGTTGAATGGTCTTACCCTTAGGAAATTTCTCCTTAGTCCTAGGTTGCTTCTCTCTTTGGTTAGTTTCCATCCATTGTTTCTTTTTTTTATTATTGAAAAAGTTTTACAAATACAAATTTTCCCATCCCCCCCCTTTCCTCCCTAACCCTCCCTAGCCCTCCCCTCCCCCCATAACTTCCCCAGGATGAAATCCAAATCCAAATCATATTATTTCATACTTTACCGCCCCTCTATTCTACCCCCTGTGTACTATACATTTCTACATAACATTCAATTATTCTACCCCCTACATATTATAATTTCTACACAAAATTCAGGTAAAAGCTATCTGATACTTCCTAGTTTGATATTTATTCTGCACATAGTCTATCCATTTTTTCCACTCCCATACATAAGTCTCTTGAGTCCGGTCTTTTAGGTATGCTGATATCTTTGCCATTTCTGCAAAACTGGCCATCTTCAAAGTCCATTCTTCAATAGTAGGCATAACATCCCTCTTCCAGTATTGACCAATAAGTAACCTAGCTGCTGTCACCATATACAATATCAATTTTATTTCACCCAGTGAAAAGCCCTTAACTATACCCAATAAAAACAATTGAGAAAATTGGAGTTTTTTCTTCAGAACGTTTTGCATAACCCACCAAATTTTTATCCAAAAAGCCTTCACTTTCTTACAAGTCCACCATATATGATAATATGTAGCATCTAAACAATCACACCTCCAACATTTTGGTTGAACATTAGGATACATGCACAACAATTTCTTAGGATCTAAACGCCACCTATAAAACATTTTATAGAAATTTTCCCTCAAATTCTGTGACTGCGTAAATTTAACATTCTGGACCCATATTTTTTCCCACATTTCCATCATAACTGGTTCTGCAAAGTTTTGCACCCATTTTATCATATTCCTTATAATATGACCAAGATCCAATCACAACGGTATTTTATAATCCCATTTGAACTGGTGCTTCTTCCACACTCTCATCAAGGAGTTTCTAAGTATATGGCTGTTGAACACTTTATCCACTTTATTTTTGTAAAATAAATATGCATGCCAACCAAATTCAAGATCATGACTTTCTATATTCAGTGTTCCAGTCTTTGTCCTTCCAAACCAATCACTTGCTTGTGTCAACGCTGCTGCTTCATAATGCAGTCGTAGGTTTGGAAGTTTAAGGCCACCCCTTTCACGAACATCTTGCATGATTTTCAGTTTAACTCTCGGCTTTTTCTCATTCCAAACAAACTTATTCACTCCTTTTTGCCATTCCATCAGCTGTTTATCACTTTTAAGCACTGGAATCATTTGAAACAAATTCATCTTAACTGCTGCTATTCTTCCAAGTAAAGACAGCTGCAGTTTTTTCCACGTTTCCATATCCTTTTGTACCTTTCGCCACAACACCTCATAATTATTTTGGAACAGTTTTATATTTGAATCTGCAACTTGGACTCCTAGATATCTCACCTTTGGTACTATTTCAAAGCCTGCCTTCCTTTCAAGTTCCTTCTTTTGATTTTCTGTCATATTTTAGCTATCTTGGTTTTTTTCTGATTCACTCTAAATCCTGATACCATACCATATTCTTCTATAATGTCTTTCATCTGAGTTATTGATTCCATATGCCGTGTTAGGGTAACAACCAGATTGTCTGCAAATGCCCTTGTTCTGTAATCCTCTTGCCTTATAACTATTCCATTCAAAGTATTCGAATCCCGTATTGTGTTCAATAAGACTTCTAGAGTTAAAATAAACAACAACGGGGATAACGGACAACCTTGTCTTGTGCCTTTTTCTATACTGAAGTTGTAGTTAAGCTTCCATTAATGATAATTTGTGCTGTTTGCTCTTGATAAATTGCTGAAACCGCTTGTACAAACTGATCCCCAAAATCCATTTTTCTTAAAGTCTTTAATAGAAAGTTCCAATTCACTCGATCAAAGGCCTTCTCCGCATCCAAAAACACCAGCACTGCAGGGATCTGTTTATTCTTCTCAAGATATTCCAATAAATCTATAATTTGCCTCACATTATCCTTCATATATCTGCCTTCTATAAATCCTGCTTGATCATGAAGAATCACCTCTTGGATAACTGGCATTAATCTGTTGGCTAATACTTTTGCAAAAATTTTATAATCCGTATTCAGGAGAGATATTGGTATAAAATTTTCCGGTTTTGTAGAACCTGCTTCCTCTTTTGGTATCAATGAAACAAAAGCTGCTTTCCATGAAGGGGGTATTTTCCCCCCTTGTTGTATGCTACAAAATAAGTCTTAAGATGTTCAATCATTTCTACTTGTAAAGTTTTATAATACACCACAGTTAAACCGTCTGTCCCTGGAGGTTTAGCTGTTTTCAGTTGTTTAATAGCAACAATAATCTCCTCAGCTGTTATTGGTTGACTCATTCTTTCTTTTTGATCACTAGAAATTTTCATAACTCTCCTTTCTTCTAAATATTTATAAGTTCATTCTGTATATCATCTTTGGCATATAGTTTGGTATCGTAATCTAAAAAGGCTTCTTTGATTAATCTTTGTTGAAAAACTTCCTTCTCTCCATACTCAATACTGCCAATAGTCCGACTACTCTGCTGCTTCCTCAGTGTGTAAGCCAACCACCTACCTGGTTTATTAGCGTTACAAAATGTATTATGTATCGCAAATTGTAGATTAGTTGCTGCTTGTTCCGCTATAAGCATTTGAAATTGATCTTTCAAAAGTTTTATAACTCCTTGTAATTTTTCATCTGTTGGATTTTTTATAAGTAACTGTCCTTTCTTCTTTATCTCTCCTTCCAATTCTAATCTTTTTCTTTGTCGATTTGATTTGTGTTTAGAATTCATGTAGATCAGTATCCCCCGCATATACGCCTTGCTCGCATCCCAAACAATTTCAATAGGGGTACCCTTATTCAAATTAATTTCAAAAAATTCCTTGATTTGTTTTTTGAGTTCATTGACATTCTTTTCATATCTAAACAAGTTTTCATTTACTCTCCACGATCTTCTCTCATTCTTTCCCATTTCTATTTCTATCCATACCGGGCTATGGTCAGTTAAAGTCCTCAGAAATATCTTTGTTTTCTTTGTTTTTGGAAGTAAATCAGCAGTAAGTAAAATAAAATCAATCCTAGAGAAGGATCTACGTCTGTCTGAGAAAAAAGTAAAATCCAGTTCTTTTGGGTTATGCACTCTCCATATATCTTTCAATTCCAAATCTTCTTTCATATCAAAAAAAATCTGTGGTAATTTAGCACATGACTTTGCCAGACTCTTTTTATCTTTCTTGGAATCTATTACTCCATTCCAATCTCCAGATCTATAGTCCCATTGTAATATTTTAGAGTACAATATTTTATAAAAAATTTCTTGTTGCTGATTAGGAGCATAAATTCCAATCACCAAAATTGGACCATTATCTGTATAAAGTTCAACTGCTATATATCTTCCACAATCATCTGCTTCTATAATTTTGGCTGACAATCTTTTATTTATTTAAATCACCACACCATTCTTTTTCTCCGAATTTGAAGCTATAAACTGTGCTCCTAATCTAGACTTTATCAAATATTTTTGATCTTGTATTCTAATATGAGTTTCTTGTAGACAAATAACGTCATTATTAAATTGTCTCAGGTAATGAAATATTTTCCTTCTTTTCTGTGGTGAGTTCAGTCCATTCACATTCCAAGATAAAAACTTAATTGTCATTTGTAGTCTCCTGAAGCGTTAAGAGCATTTGCTGAAGTTTCTGTTCCAAATTGGTAGTCTTCGGCTTAGCTCCTCCCATAGCTTCGGGTTTTTGTGTTTTGCCATTGGTTCCCTTCTTGTCTTGTGGTGGCTTAGACCTCTGCTGTTGTTGTTTCTCTAGAATTTGTTTATAAGCTGCTCGAGTTATACACTGATCTTTAGCTTTGTACGACATCAACTCGAGATCCACTGCCACTTCTCTTGTATCTTTAGGTGGTCCACCTATAGCATCTAAAGGAAGATCCAGCAACGGTACATCCAAAAAGCCTCCTGTTGCTCCTTGAGCTTCCGTTGCCTCCACCTCCATCTGTTTCTGCTGCTCTTCAAGCTCTTGTTCAAATTGCTTCTCTTTATCGCCCTCCTCTGTACCTAGCACTGAAGATGTACGTGGAGATGTTGGGCCAGATTTAAAAACATTGAAGTAAAATTCTTCCACTTTTTCAACAGTATTTAATCGATATCTCTCTCCTTGATACCTGAATATTATGCCAGTTGGAGTATCCCATCTGAATGGAATTTGTTGTTTCTTTAATTCAGTCACCAAAAATCCAAAATCCTTTCTTTCTCCGTAAGAGGGAAATGTCTGTCACTCTGGGGTTCGACATTCCATGCATCGTGTGACCGAGTCCTATAAATTAACATAGCTCCGCCCTCCTGGCCCAGTGTTTCGACTTGGTCTATGCTGACCGGTCGTGTCTCCCTTGTAGACCTTCATTCGTCTGCTGCTTCAACGCTTGTCGTTATTGTTCTGGTTTTTTTCTTACTATTATTTCGTTTTATTTTCTTGCATTTTTGGTTCAAATTTGTTTTATTTGATTTTCCGTTTGTCAGTGCTGCCTTTTGCCGCCTCGCGCTCCCCTCGGCCTTAGGGTTGAGCGCGGCGGTGTTTTTTTGGCGCCAGCCTTCGCCTCAAGCCTCACCATCGGGTAAGCCTCACTAAACCTTTGAGATTGGCGGTTTTTCTTACAGCAAGGGGAGTTTATTAGATCGCTACTCGACCTGCTGGTCTGCGATCGGGATTTATTTTCAATTTCGGCATTTTCGCGCTCCCCCGATTGCCGCGGTAACAGCCCTTCGGCTGGCGGCATAATTTTAAAAGTAATTGGCAGTCTGAAGTACCTTTTAGCGATGATCGCATTAATAGCCGGGAGCTAGCGATCTTTATCTTGCCGCTTCATCGCTGATCCACCGATTGCTCTACAGCCTTCTGATTTGGGCTTCCTTACTGTTTTTCTTACAGCGGCGGCAAGAGCTGTTTGTGGCGGTGGCCATTTTGACCTGCTGGTGTCGGCGGCCATTTTAACCGGCTTGACTGCCCCGAATTCCATAATGGCGGCTAGAGATCAATCTGCTTCTCAGCATTTAAGCGGAGCTTCTAAGAGACCTGCTCTCGATGATCCCCTAGAGGGGCCTTCTCCTAAGCAGCCCAAGTCACATCATCGGGGCAGGTCTGCCAAATCGGCTACTTCTAAGGATGAACAACGCCGCCACAAGGCCATTGAAAAGGCTTTTACCAAGGCCCAGTCTCAGGCTACTCAGACAAAGGCTCCAATTGTTGCCTCAAGGGCTGGTTCTCCAGCCCCATCTTTGGCATCTAGCGCCGTCCGAGAGCTTTCGCCAGATGGATCTATTACGGCTGCCCCTCCTCATTTACCTGGCTCGGAACCTCTGTTTCAAACAAGGCCTGATGCAGAGACTCCTAAGGAGACTGCCCTTGACAATCCAATCCCGTTGGCCCCTCAGGCGGTACCTGCTCCGCCTCTTCCAGAGCCTTTTGAGCTTATGCTGGCCAGGTTCATTAAACAAGGACTTGCTCAATGCCTTCAGCACGGCAATGCCGATCCTGGATCTCGTCCCTTGGAGCGTCATCAACCCGATCCATCCGGGGATTCGGTGTCTGATCTAGACCAGGCTGATTCCATTGCGTCCCAGGATCACGCTTCTGTATTGGAGTTAGATGAGGTTCCGGATTCCGCCTTATCCGATGACGAGGGACCTGTTGCTGACCAGACCCCCTTCATTGGTCTTTTCAAGCCGCAACTTTTTCGTTCGTTGTTGCGTAAGGCAATTGTGACCACTCGTCTCGGCAATGTTGCTACTGCTCCTCCGGATCCCGTTGCTCCTGATCCGGCTTCCGCCGTCTTTGCGGAACCTTCGGTCGACCCAGAGACTATCCCGGCACCCAAGCTCTTCTTGGATGTACTTCTTCGCCAGTGGAACTTACCAGGGGCTGGACCTAGCCCTAATTCCCTTGATAAACGGCTGTACAATTCTGCCCCCGCTTTGGCGGACTTGTTACAGCCCCCTCCGGTGGACGCACCAATAGTGGCTCTGTGCAACTCATCTCATCCGGCTGGCCCTCCTGAGGATTCCCTGCGTCCGGAAGATCACAGGGCTGAAAAGACGCTGGTCAAGGGGCACCAGGCTGCTGCCTGGGCCATCAAGGCTTCAACATCGGCCTCATTTTTCAACAGAGCCGTGCTGTTATGGATTAAGCAGCTTCAGGAACGCATTCAACCTTCCGACTCACGATCACGCCAGGATTTGAATAAAATTGCGGCAGCCCTAGAATATTCAGCGGACGCCACTCTAAATGCTACTAGATTTGCGGCGAAAGCTCTTAGTTCCAACGTGACTTCGCGTCGCCTCCTATGGCTACGCAACTGGAATGCCGATATGCAGAGCAAGTGGCAACTAGCTTCCGCTTCCTATTCTGCTGGTTCTTTGTTCGGGCCTCCATTAGAGCCTCTTCTGGTGGAAACAAGAGACCGACGTAAGATTCTTCCCTCGGCTTCCAGACGCTCCGATTCTCGTTTCTCAGCTCTTCCTCGGAACCAGTCCTTTCGTGCTTCCTACTCGGGTACTTACCAACAAAGATTCCAACGTCCCCTCCCTGCGAGAGGCTTCTCCCAGGAAAATCAGGTCAGACAAGGAAACCGGTTCTTTCCTAGACGTTCCTCCCGGGGTGGCAGGGGTTGTTTCCAACGTAGATCCCGTTAATTCTGCCCCTATTGGGGGGCGCTTGTCACTTTTTCTCCATCAGTGGGAGGTTTCTACCTCTGATGCCTGGGTCCTGTCTACCATTAGGTCTGGTCTTTACCTAGAATTCCTATCGCCTCCTCCTTCTGTTTTTCTTCCCTGCCCCGTGTCCCGCAACGTTGCTAAGAGGGCCTTCGTGTCATCGGCTATTTCCCATCTTTTAGATATTAGGGCAGTCCAGGAGGTTCCTCGGGGGCAGTGGGGCCGGGGTTTTTATTCCCGTTTGTTTCTAGTTAAGAAATCCTCGGGGGGATGGCGTCCCATCTTAGATTTAAAGGCCTTGAACCGGTATGTTTCCTACCGCCGGTTCAAGATGCATTCCTTGTCTACCATCTTGGAATGTATTCGCCCAGGAGATTGGCTATCCTCTATAGATTTAACTGAGGCATACCTTCACATTCGTATTGCTCCTTCCCACCGTCAATATCTCCGTTTTAGTTTTTTGGGGCGACATTACCAGTATAGGGCTCTCCCCTTTGGCCTCTCTTCTGCCCCGAGGGTCTTTACTAAGATTATGGCCGCCCTTATTGGGCATATTCGGACCCTTTCTATACGTCTGCAATTTTATTTAGATGACATTTTGGTTCTGTCCTCCTCTTCCTCTTCAGCCCAACGGGATTTGTCTTCTGTCCTGACTATCTTACAAGCTCATGGCTTCTCGATTAACTGGGACAAGAGCCAGCTTATCCCTGGTCCCCGTATTATCCACTTGGGGGCTTCTATCAACACGGTTTCTTCTATAGTCTCTCTCTCCCCAGAGCGCCAGATCAGTCTTTCTTCTCTAGCGTCTCAGTGTTTGAGGGAGGGGTCTTGTTCCGCGCTAAAGCTTTCCCGGTTATTGGGCAAAATGGTTTCCACCTTTGGAATAGTTCCCTGGTCTCAATTACACAGCAGACAGCTCCAGTGGTTTCTGCTCCCTCTCCAACGGGCCGGTCGCAGTTCCTCCCTCGTCCTCCTCCGATTGTCCCCGCAAGTTTCAGCGTCCCTTCGGTGGTGGACTTCAGATGCCATCGCTCGAGGCCGCTGTTTTCGAGAACCTCACCGCCTGTCGCTGGTGACGGATGCAAGCCTTCGGGGCTGGGGGGCCCATCTTCTTCATCATCAGGCCCAGGGCCTTTGGACGGCTCGAGAACGTCAGAACAGCATAAATTTCTTGGAACTGCGGGCTGTCCGTCTGGCTCTTCTTCATTTTCAGCATCTCGTGGAGGGCCAAGATATCCTGGTCCTCACGGACAATATATCAACAAAGGCTCACATCAACAGGCAGGGGGGCACTCATTCCCGATTGCTCCTGACGGAGTCTCTCCGTCTGGGCTTCTGGGCCGAACGTCACCTTCGGTCCCTCAGAGCAGACTATATTTCAGGGGCTTTGAACACTCAGGCGGATGCCCTCAGTCGACACGTTCTGGATCCGGGGGAATGGAGCGTTCCACAGGCCCTATTTCGGAAGATCATCGCCAAGTTTGGGACGCCTGTTGTCGATTTGTTCGCCTCCTCATCGAACCACCGGGTACCTCGGTTCTTTCCCGCTATCCGGATCCTCGGGTGGAGGCCACGAACGCCCTCCGCAGCCACTGGCCTCCCGGCCTCCTCTATGCGTTCCCTCCTCTTCCCCTTCTGGCAAAGGTGATTCGAAAGCTCCTAGAGGAGAGGGCAGAACTGATTCTCATTGCCCCGCATTGGCCTCGTCAACCGTGGTATGCGGACCTCCGTTCCCTGTCGGTAACAGCTCCTTGGCGCATCCCTCCAGCCTCTCTTTCTCTCTCCCAGGGGGCAATCCAGCATCCGGACCCGTCGAGCCTCCAATTGACCGTTTGGAGGCTGAGCGGCGCTTGCTGACCAATGCCAGCGTTCCTCCACGTGTCATCTCCATTATGCAGGCTGCCCGCCGCGGTTCCACAACGCGCATTTATGAGGCTACGTGGTCCGTGTTTTCTTCCTGGTGCCGGAGGAACGCGGTGGACCCGTTAACTGCCTCGGTCACTGCAGTTCTTTCCTTTCTGCTCGAAGGGTTTGATACGGGTTTAGCTCCCTCTACCCTGCGCCGGCAGGTGGCGGCTCTGTCTATGGTTCTATCGTGTAGCTCTAAGGACTCTCTAGCCCGTCATCCGCTCATCAGGACTTTCATGTGTGGAGCTACTAATTTGAGGCCTCCAGTGGTCCACAGATTCCCTACCTGGAATTTGAATTCCGTCCTCCGGGCCCTTATGGCTTCTCCCTTTGAGCCCCTCCGAGAGGTCTCTTTACGTTTTTTGTCGTTCAAAGTTTTATTCTTGGTAGCAATCACCTCGGCTCGTCGTATTTCTGAGTTGGGAGCTCTCTCCATTCGCCAGGACCATTGTATTTTCCACAAGGACAGAGTGGTTCTCCGCCTTGACCCCGCCTTTCTTCCCAAAGTGAACTCACTTTTTCATCGATCTCAAGAACTGGTCCTCCCTAACTTCTGTCCCCGTCCTTCTCACCATCTCGAACGTTCCTGGCACACTCTGGATGTACGACGAGCCCTCCGCATTTATATTTCGCGGACATGTTCCTTCCGGAAGACGGAGGCCCTGTTTGTCTCATTTCAGTTGGATTCCATGGGTTCTAGAGTCTCTGGACCTACTCTAGGCCGCTGGCTTCGGGCCACCATCGCTACGGCCTACCAACGCCTCCATCTGCCTGTTCCTCCTCACATTACGGCACATTCCACCCGGAGCGCTGCAACTTCCGCGGCCTGGGCTACCCGCGCTCCATTGGAAGAGGTCTGTCGTGCGGCCACTTGGACATCCCTCACTCCGTTCATCAGGCATTACCGGGTGGATTCCTTTGCCTCATCGGACGCTGCCTTTGGCCGTCGGGTCTTACAGGCAGTTCATCGCCCGTGACCCAGCAGTTCCGGTTCTTCTTTCTCCCGCCCTGGAGGACATTCAGTTCTGGTATGTCCCCAGAGTGACAGACGTTTCCCTCTTACGGAGAATGGACGTTGGTCTTACCTGATACGTCCGTTCTCGTTGTAGGGAAACGTCTGTCACGCCCTCCCTGAAGGGTCTATGGGGTGGGAGGTGTACTAATTCTTTCTCGTTCTAGGGAGACACGTCAGTTTACGCAACGCCCTCGCCGAAACACTGGGCCAGGAGGGCGGAGCTATGTTAATTTATAGGACTCGGTCACACGATGCATGGAATGTCGAACCCCAGAGTGACAGACGTTTCCCTACAACGAGAACGGACGTATCAGGTAAGACCAACGTCCAATCTCTTAACATCTTAGGCGGCAGCTCTTTATAAATCCCAATCTCCTTTCCAGCCACTTGAATAGTTGAAACAAATGACTTTTGCAAGATATCATTTCTTATTCTTCTATCTGTAAAGTAGATCACCACATCTCTAGGCAGTTGCCTTTCCCTTGCCACCCAAGAATTCACTCTGTAGACCTTGTCCATCTTACACAAAATCTCCTCAGGATCAACCTTTAACATCACAGCCAGGGCATCAGCACAAACCCTTCTCAGATCTTCTCTATTGTTTTCTTTTATTCCTCTCAGTCTTACAGCAAACTCCATGAATCTATATTGCATCATTGTCACTTCATTTTCAATCCTTTGCGTTCTATTGTCAACATTTGAAATTTTATAATCAGCTTCCTTCATTTTAGATTCTACTTCTGAACTAAGTTCTCCCACTTTTTTATCAATTTGAACAACTACTGCTGACAAGCCAGTCACATCTGTCAGTATATCTCGCTTCATCTTGTCATACTTTTCTTGAACCAGCTCCTTAATTTCCTGTTGAGATTTTTCAAATTTCTGGTCCAAAACTTCATTTTGATTCATCAGAGCTGCAGCAATAAATTCCTTCAAATCTTTAAAACCAGTCTCCTGTGCTTGGCTCTGAGTCTGCAAACTTAATAGCTGCTATTGTGACTTATGAGTGGAGGAACCCCCCCTGCAGCTTTAGCGGCTGGCTTTGTCTGCTTTGAAGTCATTCTGCCACGCAATCTGACTTTTTCTAAGAAGGAAGTCTTCCCTCCCTTTTCACCACCACAGAGTCCTCTCAGAAATTTCCTCAGTTTTAATCAAGTCTCTAAGGTAGAAAGAGCAGATCAGAATCACTTAAAAAAAACTTTTCCCTTTTCTTCTAGCCAGCGCTGTTACTTTAAATACTTTGTAGCGTATTGAAACACTCAGGCAAATCCACTTTCGCTTTCAGCTTTTTTTACTGCCGCTGAAGCCGGACGCCATTTTAGCAAACTTTCACTTTTCTCCGTTCTTAAATTCTAACACAAGGCTAATATAAATACTTGCAGTTTTGAGTTTCAAGTCCAGATTCCACCCTGTTTATTTTTAATAATTCGCTTGGATTTCGCTGGTTAAGTTGGTCACGTCATCTGGCTCTGCTGGTTGCAGAGTTGTCCCCGGAGTCCGGAGCCTCGGCGAGCTGGATAGGGAGCCTCACCCTGCTTCCTCCCCAGAAGCAAAAAAGACAATCTGGGGACTTCGCAGGGGGCTCTACCTAGTTTCGCCGGCTCTCCTCACGTTTCCTGTGGAACACAGAGTTTTTCAAGCCGCCTCTCAGCTGTAGAGGCGGCTCTTTATGGGCGGCGGGGCTGGCGGTCTTGAAGAGACCGTCTAGCGACGACGGTGGCGCCAACCGGAAGTCTCCATCCATTGTTTCTTGTGCCTTTTGGAGCTTTGGAAAATAGATTAACTCCCTTATTTTTGTAGGAGCCCCTCAAATTTCTTGATAGAACAATTAATCAGTGGAACAACTCACACCCAGAAGTTGTACTGCAAATGCTCCAACACTGGAAGTTTTTAAGAAGAGATTGGATAATAATTTGTCTGAAGTGGTGTAGGGTTTTCTGCTAAGCAGGGGGCCTGGAAGGGATCTCAGAGGTCATCTAGTCCAACCCCCTGCTGCAGCAGGAAACCTTACATTGTCTGGATTATTTTGGTGCCTCTAACAGAGAGGAAAATTGCCAGAAAGGAGAAGGAGTTTACTAGGACAAGGCTGCCATGCAGAGGAAGGCAAAGATAGTCTTTGACTTATGACCACAATTGAGCCCAAAATTTTGATTGCTAAGCAAGAGCATTAAGTGAGTTTCACCACATTTTACTTAATCCATGACATCTTTTGGCTCTAACAGTGAGTGACGTGAGTGACGTCAAGTTGGCCACGCCCACCCAGTCACATGACCACCAAGATATGTCCCCCAGTCACATGAGCACTGAGCCATGCCTACCCAGTCACATGACCACTGAGCCACACCCACCAAGCCACACCCACAGAACTGGTAGGGAAAATTTTTGGATTTCACCACTGTGTTAATCTAGTTTGGTAATGAAACATCTGGGAGATGAGCAGCAAGCTCAGAGAACAAACCTCTGCCTATAAATAGAGTTTCCTGATACAGGATGACTTTTTGGTGGTTTTCCAGAAGTTAAATCACACGACTAAATCCTTTTCTAGTATCTTTCTTTAACTAAGAAGTAGTAAAATCCAATACTAAACTGATATTTAGCTCCAGGCTTCCCTTGAAAAGTACGGTACTTCGCTGTTTCTTCTGTTTGAGTGGAAGACAATTTTTGCTATTTCCTTCCATAGACCCTGAAAAACTATTTTGGATATTGAATAACTCTGGAATAGTGTAGAAAGTTTCTCTATAAAGGGAAGGAGCATTTTGTTTTATGTTTATTTAGTTGTAAAATAGAAATATACTAAATAAATGACTATATTCTGGTTCAATAAGCTTTTCCACCTTTTCATTGAGAGTTCTAAATCCCCTAAAAACCAAAGATACGTTATTAATACCAGCTATTAATCATATATTTTACTTTCATGCAAGCTTTTTCTGTTTTTCATTTTTTACTATATTGATTTCTTTTAATATATATTTTTCTGATGGATTTTTTTTGCATTTTTTAAATAGCTTGAAGATGGCCATACCTTATTTGATTACAATGTTGGACTGAATGATATAGTTCAGCTTTTGATACGCTCAGAGTCTGATGTTCCTTCTACAATTTTGAATAAAAAAGATGGAAAGCCTGGTCCCTGTGCGGTTACCAACTGTAAGAATAAAGTCAAACAAGGAGCGAACAGTGGATCGAGTTTGCCATCTACATCAGCTCGCTCATTTCTTATAGATCCTGGCATTGGTGAATACAAGGTATTTGTTTTATTTTTTTAATCTTGACTGTGTCTTCTTTCATTTCCAAGCTGATTTTGAATTCATTTAAAAAAATCAGGACTATGTATTGAACACATGTTCTAAAACAGAAAATACCAAATTTTTCAGACTATAAGACGCACCAAGATTTAGAAAAGGTAAGTAAGAAAAAAAAAAGGGTTTTGCCTTTACCAGCCCCCAGGAGCACTCTGCAGGCCTCCCAAACCCTCTGCGCACTCTGTTTTTCGCAAAAAAATGGGCCCATTTTTTGGCCAATTTTTGCAAAAAAAAGGGGCATGCAGAAGATTTGGGAGGCCTGCAGAGTGCTCCTGGGGGCTGGGGGAGGGCAAAAATGCCCCCATTTCAAAAATGGGTGTTTTTGCCCTCCCCAGCCCCCAGGAGCACTTTGTAGGCCTCCCAAACCCTCTGCGCACCCTGTTTTTGCAAAAAATGGGCCCATTTTTCACAAAAGTGGGATGAGCAGGATGGGGCTTCGGGAGGCCAAAAATGGCTGTATTTGATGTATAAGACGCACCAACATTTCCACCCTCTTAGGAAAAAAAGTGCATTTTATACTCCGAAAAATATGGTATTCTATAATGATTTCATCTAGTTTAAATCAGATAGCTAGAACAGAGAAGTGCTAGTGGAATAGCAATTTAGCCATACCCTCCTCCACAGCAGTTTCTAGCTTCATATTTTTTCAAAGCTTGGGCACTCTCTAGAACAGTGCACCCCCCAACCTTTTGGGTACCAGTGACCAGCTCTGTTGAGAAATGTTTTTCTGTGGACTGGAGGGGGCGTGGTTTTGCATGCTGCCTGCATCCCATGGATGAGGCTTCACTTGTTTGCATGGCCCAGTTGCTGGCATATCGCAGACCAGTACCGGTCCACAGATGTGGGGGTTGGGGGCTAGAATGAAGTGGCTAGTTGTGCTAGGCAAGTATAACAAAGGAGAAGATATCAGATTAAGGCAATTTCTGTAATCAGAAATATGAATTGGCCAGGTGTTTTATGCAGCCTTTTCTAAACTGTCTACTTTTATATACTCTATTGGACCAAAGGTCCCATGATTCCAGAATTAAAGTCTGCTGGGTGGAAATTATGAGAGCAACAGTATATTATATTGGAATAAGTTTGGGAAATATTGTTTATGTTCTGACCTAGGTTTCCTGATATGGTAAAAAACACACAATTAGTCCCAAAACCCCCTTTTTTTATTTTAACGGCTGTGAATTCCTTTCATTCACAGCACGTGCTGAATCACCAAGGGTTTATAAATAGTCCAACAGAAGTCTGCCACAGTCCTTCGGATAAGGCTGGTAAATACCCACCTTTATCTTCTTTGACACGCTGCCAAAGACCTAATTGGCAATTATCTTGGCAAGGCCACATGGAAACACAGTCAAAAATGGAGCTTCAAAGTACAAACCAACACCATCCACAATGTTGCTTCTGCAAAGGCCCATGTGCCTTTGCTCTTCCTTTATGTCTTATGGGAGGGGCCAATCATCTCCAAGCCTTACTCCCGAGTCATCCCTTTTGTTTTAACTGTTCTTGTTTTCTGGCAGCTCTGCGCATGTGCACACTAGGAACAGGCTCCCCCTGTTCCTCTGCCTCTCTGATGACCGGGCTCCGGAATCTGCACATAACTCCCAGATGGCCCTGGCCCTATCTCTGCCTCCAAAGCAGAGCCCTCGTCCGAGCCTTCCCCAGACTCCAGGACTGGCCCATGTTCCTCCCCAGCCTCCTCACTATCTGACTCTGCTGCCAGTTCTTCAGGCTGCTGGCAGATCACAACAGTTTAATAATAACTACTATTATTCTGGGTGCCTTCCAAGTCAGTCTATCCTGTTTCTCCAAAAAAAGAACCCACTCCAATAATAAGCCCACCCCTAATTTTCGGGGAGTGGGCCTAATATTACCCCTACCTGAAAATAAGGCCAGGGGTACGGGCATGGCCAGCACGAGTAGTGGCGCTGGCGTGGGGAGGCAACTGTCAGGCTGCAGCTGCAGCCCTCTGGCACCTTGGGGCAGTGGAAGTACTGCTTTTGCCCTTCTGTTTCTGGGTACAGCGCTTCTGCTTGTTGGGCAGTTTCCCTGAAGCCGCCAACTGCTTTGCTTCTTCCCTCTTCTTGGGAAGCTCACGGAAGGCTTTTTGGCAAATGCAAAATAAGCACTCGGGCTTATTTTCGAGGCGGTCTTACTTTTTCTCCTAATAGGCTGCGGAATGGTCCAGGAATGGATTGATACAGTCCGATCTGCCTGGAGACTGAGTCATAATCTTTTGGCCACGCCTCCACCTCTCTCCGTCAGGCCCCAGTTTTTAACTCAGTCGTCTGACAGACATCTTTGGCAGTTGTTTGTCAATCAATCCATTCCTGGACCATTTACAGCATCAGTCTTTCTCCCCCCCCCCCCCCCCCATATTTGACAGGCTTGTGTGCTGGCCAGATCAGCCTTGGCTGGTAACTCCGCTGCTGCCCTTGGGGGGGGCTGTGTGGCATCGGCGTTCTGGCCTTCGTCAGAACCCAGGCCATAAACCTTTAATAACAGACGCACCCCCCCACCTCCCCTCTCCTCCGGCAAAGCTCTAGGTCACCAACGCAGCCGCTGGTTTATAGAGCCAAGCAGCAAAGTGTTTAGCTGTGAGGTGGTCCTTTACAGGTTCTGCCGCCACCATTGATCTTAGTCTTGTGGCGAGGTTTTACAGCTGGGAGGCGGCTTGCTGGCCTGCCGCTGCCGCTTCCGGAAACTCGCGGCGTGCCTTTGAACCTGGGCAGCCATTATCTCCCACCCCAAAGTTGTCGCTGCTGCTCTCCTGAGACGTGCAGCAAAGATGATCATCTGAGAAGCGGCTCATGACGCCGCTTCCCCTTTAGCTCTCACCACCGCCGCTGCTCCATGCCACGCGGTCCAGAGCCTCAGCTGAGAAGCAGCTTGTCAGATACTGCCGTCGCCACTGCGGCTCCCAGGGTCCCTGCACTGAAGGGCATTGGTCGCCAAGACTCTACAGCCTCCTGCGTGGCGCGACCTCCTGCCTTCAATGGATTCGTCATGGAGCCATCACCATAGCCTCCGTAGTCCCTGTGGTGGCCATCTTGGATTCTGCTTCCACAGGGTGGTCTACTCCATTGGAGCTCCAATCAGCCTTTGCAAGTATTGCCACTATCTGAGCATGCCCAGCATACAAGGGGGTGGCTTAAGGAACTGGCACCACCCAGGTTCGCCCTGGATAAGCCGCCCTGTGACAGATTTAGTATCTGTTGTGTGAGCTGGTCAGTTTGGTCCTCCAAAGTGACCACCACTCTTTTCTGTCTCCATGGCCACTCCAGCCTGTTGAGCATTCAAAATGGCGGAGGTTCCTAGGCCTCAAACCACTCTGGAGGCATCCATCTGCAAAAGGCCTTATGCAAGTCTAAACATGGCCGCAAAGCCTCTCAGCTTTCCAGTGCAGAACTGAAAGATCTGGAGCGGAGACAGAGGGCCTTAGAAAAACAGTTTTCTCTACCAGAAAAGAGGCAAGCTCAATTGGAAACCCTGTCACAGTCCACTGATCAGTCTGTTTCCCATCAACCACAACAGGAGTTGAACCACCCCTCACCCCAGGCATCGCTCCTGGAGGGCGCAGGTGGCCTTTCCCCGGGCTCATCTATAACAACTCCGCAGGAGCAGGCTACTAACTGGATTGCTCTAAGAAGCGCCATCCCTTTGCATGTTCTCCCCAGCTGGAAAACCCCAAGGTTGCCCTGATTCCAGAGCCTTCTGAACTTCACCTGGATGATTTACTAGATAGCATCCAACTATTGGTTTCCAGGGCCATTTCCAAAGGCATTGCTGCCGGCATTCATAGCCACCGCTCTGCCTCCCTGGTCTCAGAATACCTTAGCCGGCAGGCTCATACATGGCCCCCGGCCAGTCTCACTGAACCCTCTCATCACTCACCCTCTCACTCGGGGCAATGTGTATTTGATGTTGGAGGAGGAGACTCAGAGAGACCCTGATCTCACTGATGATGAGGAAGAGGTCTTCTTGGATACTCCGGCTTTCACAGGGCTCTTCCCTTCTGGCCTTTTCAAGTCCTTGTTACACAAGGCAACAGCTACAGCTGGTCTACAAGAGGACGGGCCCATAGCGCAGCCCCCTACCCCTTGGCAGGGACATGGGATATTTTCAGAGCTGGTATCATAACAGTTATTTGTTCCGGCTCCCAAACTTTCTGGACGTTGTCCAGAACCAGTGGACCAATCCCACCTCCCTTACAACTCCTAGTGGCTCAGACCAGAAACACTATAATATGGCCCTGACCTTTAGTCACCTTCTTCAGGTTCCTTCTGTGGACAGTCCTATTGCTGCCTTGTTGTCTTCTTCACCCTAAATGGCAGGGGTTCCTTCTGAGAACCTAAGACCTGAGGATAGGAAATTCGAATTATCCTTCAGAAAGACACACCAAGCGGCTGCCTGGGCAATTAATGCCGCTACTGTGGCGTCTTTCTTCAATCGCTCTCCCATCTTATGGCTGCAACAGCTCCAATCTAGATTGCCACCCTCCTAGGCCCGGGTCCTAGGTCCACCAGGACCTTAATAAGATCCTTGCCGCCACACAATTCTCTGCTGACGCTACTCTCAATGCCACGAAATACAGCTGCAGGTCCCTAGCTTCATCAATCCCCTCTAGGAAGTTATTGTGGCTCAAATCTTGGCCAGCAGACCTAAGGGCTAGGTGGCGATTGGCTGCAGCTCCCTATACGGGGACCAAATTTTTTGGGGAGGCTTTTGAACCCCTTTTTGTAGAGGACAAAGATAGGCGCAAGGTCTTACCTTCTGCAGCTTGGAGGGCGGACAGGCGGGCCACTCCGTACTCCCGAAGGCAGCCTGTTTGGTTCAATCCTCAGGAAGGGTCATCCCAGCAGCGGTCTTATCAGCAGGGGCAGTTTCGCCAGCAAGACAGGCAGCCCTTTCGATACAGGGGCTGTCAGATCAGATCCCAAAGATGGTCCTTTTGCAGAGCTGGCGGCCGCCAGTTCCGCAAACAGAAATGACCCCTCCATTCCCGACCATAGGAGGTCAGTTGAGCCTCTTTGCAGACCAGTGGGCGCTCACAACCATGGACCCCTGAGTCCTCAGGACCATCAAATTCGGTGTATGTCTGGAGTTCCTCTCCAGCCCTCCAGATCACTTTGTACCATGCCCGTGACTTCACCAAGTGAGGCCTTATAGAGGACGCCATCCAGCACCACCTCAGCATCAAGGCCATAGAGGCCGTTCCACCAGGCCAAAGGAGACAGGGGTACTAGTCCATCCTTTTGGTGGTGCTGAAGTGTTCAGGGGGCTGGAAAGGGATCCTCGACCTAAAGAACCTCAACGCCCACCTGGTCTACAGGATGTTCAAGATGTTTTCCCTCAAGTCCATCCTCAAGGGAATCCGTCCGGGGGATTTCTTGGCCTCGATAAAGCTGTCTGAGGCCTATCTTCATATTCCGATCGCCCTTGCGCATCGGAAGTAACTTCATTTCAGCTATGTGGATCGCCATCAGCAATTTGGGCTGGCATTGGCACTGCGCTGCTTCACCAAATTTCTGGCTGTCCTGATCGCCCACCTGCCGTTATTCCCAGTGCGACTTCAGTCGTACTTAGACAACATAGTGATTCAGGCCTCTTCCCTTCAGAGGGCTCAGGAGGACCTGCAATTGACCCTTCAGACCTTGAGGGACAACGGCTTTCTGGTCAACCTCCCAAAAAGCCATCTAGACCCTGTGATCAGCCTGACCCATCTAGGCGCCCTCATAGACACCAGGACGGGAGAGGTCTTCCTCTCCCAGGACAGGAAGGCAGCCATCAGGACTGGTGGCCCACATACATCAGCACCCCAAAGTTTTCATGGCCACATTATCATTGTTGCTAGGAAAGATGGTGTCATGCCTCCAAATCATGCCCTGGGCTCGACTTCACTTGCGGAGCCTATAGTGGTTCCTGCTTCCGTTCCAACGAGCCAAGGTGTCAAACTCCTGGACCCTGGTTCGGGTCCCTCTGACTACAACGTTCCCTCCACTGGTGGGATGTCCCCTGCCCTGGACAAGGGAGTTTTCAAGGAACCTCAGAGGATCTTCATCACATCGGACGCCAGCCTATATGGCTGGGGAGCTCACCTTGACCCCATGTGGCGCAAGGTCGCTGGTCCCCCCAGGACCTTGCCCACAATATCAATTGGTTGAAGCTGAGGGCAATCCTGCTGGCCCTACGTCACTTTCATCTACTAGTGCGAGACTGGCATGTCCTCATTCTTACGTACAACACCACGGCAAAGGCACATGTGAACCGCCAGGGCGGCACCTGATCATGGCGCCTCATGGAGGAGGCCCTCCGCCTTGGGAGATGGGTGGAAACAAATGTCCTTTCCCTGAAGGCGGAACACATAACGGGCTCCTCAAACGCTCAGACAGACTTCCTGAGCAGGACCACGGTGGACAATGCTGAATGGTGTCTCCACCCCGATCTCTTCCTGGACATCTGCTCCTGCTTCTGGTGGACTTGTTTGCCTCCAACCTGAATGCGCACCTTCCTCGCTACATCACGAGGTTTCTGACCCAAGGGGCGGAGGGGACCAATGAGCTCCGCTGCGACTGGCCTCCCGGCCTGCTCTACGCCTTCCCGCCCCTACACCTGATCCCAGGGGTGATTTGCAAGATCATCACGGAATGGGCGGAGCTGATCCTATTGGCTCCTCATTGGCCCCGGAGACCGTGATTCGCAGATCTCGTCATGCTGTCCATCTCACAGCCTTGGAGGATTCCCTCATGGAGGATCTTTCTCAGCCAGGGGGTCCTACTCCATCCGGAGCCTCAGTGGCTCCAACTGACTGCCTGGCATTTGAAGGGGTCCTCCTGAGGCAGGATGCCTTCTCCGAGAGGGTCATCCGGATCATTCAGGCGGATAGGAAACAATCCATCATCCGGATCGACAACCATCTGGCAGGTATTTTCTATCTGGTGCGCTGTGTGCGGCATTAACCCTGTCTCAGCTTCTGTTCCACAGGTGCTGGAGTTTCTTCAGGATGGCCTCGACACGGGATTGGCTCACAACTTCATCAGGCGGCATGTGGCTGCCCTCTCCACCATCCTGTCGGGCTCGGGCAGGGAGCCCCTCGCCCACCAACCCATCATCCTCCAGGGTGCCAGTAATCTGCAGCCTCCGGTTTTACACCATTATCCCACTTGGGATTTACCTAAGGTATTGCGGGCCCTGACGGAGCCTCCCTTTGAGCCTCTGTGAACATTGAGCCTCCGCCACTTCACCCTTAAGGTGGTCTTCCTGATGGCTATCACATCCGTAAGGTGCATCTCTGAGCTTCTGGTCCTCTCAGTAAGGGCCGACCAATGCATATTCCATCCGGATGAGGTCATTTTGCGGCTCAATCCCTCATTCATTCCCAAGGTTAACTCCTGGTTTCACCGTGCCCAGGAGGTCATCTTGCCTAACGTTTGCCCTCGGCCTTCCCATGCCTTGGAAAAGAAATGGCATACCTTGGATGTGCAACAAGCCCTTAAGGTGTACATTTCCCGCACTGCATCCTCCAGGAAGTCCGAGGCTCTTTTCATTTCATTCCAGCCGACTTCACTTGGCACCAGGGTGTCCTCTTCATCCGTAGGTCACTGGATCAGGGCGTATATTGCCCATGCATATGAGACAATCGCACTGCCACCACCTAGATGCATCACTGCACATTCTACTCGTAGTGCAGCAACCACCGTTGCTTGGACCACACAAGCCTCCCTTGAGGAGATTTGCAGGGCGGCTACCTGGACCACTCCTTCGTCTTTAATCAAGCATTATAAACTGGACTTCTTCACCTCTGCGGAGGCGTCCTTTGGGAGGAGGGTCCTCAAACAGGTTCACTTAGCTGGGGATGCTCCAGGCCCATCGGCTTCCTGCCCTTAGGACAGCCAGGCTTTGGTATGTCCCATTCCGCAGCCTATTAGAAGGGGGGCGTTGGTCCTACCTAAACACCGATTCTCTTCGGCTGCGGAATGGTCCAGACCCACCCATCATCACGTGGGCTTGGAGCCGGGGCTTTACTAATGCTCTGGCTTAGCTTCTCTTTCAGGTCTTTCATCGCCGAAAACGGGGGCCTGATGGAGAGACGTGGAGGCGTGGCCAAAAGTATAGTCTGATTCAGGCAGACCAGACTATATCAACCCATTCTTGACCATTCTGCAGCCGAAGAGAATGGGCGTTTAGGTAGGACCAACGGCCCTTTTGAGGTGCAGCAGGCCAGACTCGGTGTGCTGGACGTGCCGTCGCCTTCATTCCGAACCTTCAGGTTTTAGAATGGAGACTTTTTGGTGAACAAGAGGAAAATGGAGAGGGGGATTTTGCTGCCTGTCATCCATTCTTCAAGCTCAGCACAGACTGAGGGAAGGAAGACAGGCAGCAAAATCCCCCTCCCCATTTTTCTTCCGTTCACCAAAAAATCTCCATTCCAAATGCTGAAGGCTTGGAATGGAGGTGATGGCATGTTGAGCTCACCAGGTCTGGCCTGCTGCACCTCAAAAAAAGTAAGACTGCCTTGAAATTAAGCCCAAGTCCTTATTTTCAAGTATAAAACTAAATAAGACTCGGTTTTATTTTCTGAGAAACACGGTAGATTCCTGGTAACTCCCTTGACAAATCCCTGCAATTCTTTTTGACAAGATTTTGGAAATGGTTTACCATTGCTCTCTTTCTAGCGTTGAGAGAGAGTGACTGGATCATAGTCACCTAGCTGACTTTGTATCTGAGGTAGGACTAGAACTCATAGTTTCCCATTTTCTATCCTGGTCAAATTGGCATCAAATTGGCTCTTTTAAATTAACTAATTAAAAATAATTAGATTTCTATCCTACATTTTATTTACTGGCTAAAGGTGAGTTGTAGTGCATCTCCATTTAACCCACAGAAACCTGAGGAGGTAGGTTGGTCTGAGAGTTTCCATGTTAGGACCTTCCTGATTCTAGATCAATACTATAGTACACTGGCTATTCCTGAGTAGGCTATTCAAATAGGCTTTATTTTTGTTAAATAAATGAAACAAAATTTTGTTAATTTTCGTTAAATAAGAGGAAATAAGAGGGTTTTCTTTCTCCACCCCACTGCAGTGCATGTTTTTTATGTTTTTCCAAATAACAATAGTTGCCTTTGCATTTAATACTGAAATCTGCCCTAGGCATCTCAACATAATATGTTAGTTGATTTGAAACAATCATTTGATTAGGGATCTTGTGTTTGAACCGTAACCAGTATTATTTCTGAATCTTTAAACTGGATTAATATATTTTTTCAATATCACTGTCCCTCTCTAGAATTTTTTTAATTAGTTATGGGAAGCCACTCAAACTGAGTGGCTCTTAGTGGAAGTTTGCAGACTTGTTAATTTTATACTCCCCTTTTCCTATATTTAGTTAGAACCATAAACTAGTCAATGTAGTTTCATAACATTTTTATGAGATGAAACTTTAATTAGAACTTTAGTTAATGTATTACGTACTTAGAACATATACTAATATAGCTTAGTAGATGATTGTGATTGCTTTGTCCAGAAAAGTGTGTTTGTTTGTTTGTTTTACAAGAAACAGGACAATAGTATTTACTTTTACTTTTAATTTACTTTTCACCTTTAACGTTATACAGTACCTGGTCCTAAACACTTCATTGACCAAACAAAAACCAAATACCTTTCTGCTAAACTGGATTGACAGTGAGAAAGCATGAGTTATTAAAAAGAGGGAAGCGATGGAGAATTTATATCAAATTTATAACTAAGGATTCCTTTACTTCCAAATGACAATCACTTAAATATGAGCCAGCGGTGTCTCAGTTGCTAAAAAAGCCAACATACAAGTAGTTCTAGGCTGCTTTAAAAGAGGGATTGAATCAAGATCACATGAAGTGTTACTACCACTTTATAATGCCCTGGTAAGACCACACTTGGTCGCCACATATTAAAAAAGATGTTGAAACTCTAGAAAGATTGCAGACAAGAGCAAGAAAGATGATTAGGGGACTGGAGGCTAAAACATATGAAGAACAGTTGCAGGAATTGAGTATGTTTAGTTTAATGAAGGACTAGCAGTATTACAATATCTAAGGGCCTGCCACAAAGACACGGTCAACCTATTTTTGTCCTAAGGGCAGGACAAGAAACAATGAATGGAAACTAATCATAGAGAGAACCAACCTTGGACTAAGGAGAAATTTCCTGACAGAACAATTAATTGGTGGAAAGACTTGCCTCCAGAAGTTGTGGGTGACTCCAACACTAAAAGTTTTTAAGAAGAGATTGGACAGCAATTTGTCTGAAATGGTATAGGGTTTCTTACTTGAGCAGGGGATTGGACTAGAAGACCTCCAGGATCCCTTCCAACCATTCTGCTTACTGAGATTAATTTTTTTATCAGGAAATCTCTTTGTTATGGAAGTTTATCAAGAAAGTGTTTAAGGTATCAACAGAACATCAAAAAACAGTAAAATATTTGCTTTGCAAAACTGAACCCCCCCCCCCCCCCGCCCCACCGGCCCAGAACTAGGCTTCAAAAATATGATCATTAGAATCTTGGAATAACTTTATTGTCACTTTGAATGTAAACTAATCCTCATACATTAAAATGAAATGTCATTAGCTTTAACTTAGTTTATAATTGTAGATTGTATTCCTTCCTAAATCCCAGCTATAGTCATGAAACAGTCAAACTTTCAAACACAACTGTTCACCTATAATCCGTTGATTAAACCAGCTTTATTGAGTCTCTACTAATCCTAAAACTGAATGTGTTACAGAAAAGCATTTTTCTTACATTGTTTATTGTGAAAATGCTTTCTTTAGTATTTATTAGGTATAATTTCCAATTTAGTATATTGTTAACTATTTCTTCTATTAAAGAGAACAAATTATATTTTTTGATTAAAAAATATGAAGGCACGACCAAATCAGAGAAAATTCAAAATAATTATTCTTGTGCCACAAGCCATAGTAAAACAGTTAAGCAGAAATCATGCCATGCTATATCTGTGTATATGCCTGCTGGTCATCTGTTTGTAACCTCCAATTGATAGGAATAGTGCATCACAGGGCAACAATTAACGTACCTCAAATGGGCTAATTTAAAGAATGCATCCAAAATCCCAGACTCGTGGGATTAAAATTGGGCAAAGTTGTGGTTGGTCCAGTGCTACCATGCCTCTGGTGTCTGCCACAGTCACATAATTGTAATTTCTAATGCCCCTTCCAGTTTTCTACAAGGAAAGTCAGTGGTGAAACCAGCAGGAAAAATGGTTTCTACTCTCACTGCTCTTGCCTCCTGTGGTCATTATGTTTCTCTGAAATAATTACCCAATGGGTCACAGATTGCCTACGTTTTTTTTTGTTTGTTTGTTTTGCTTTAATTTATATGCCGCCCTTCTCCGGAGACTCAGGAAGGCTTATAATGCGTTAAGCAATAGCCCTCATACTTTTGTATATTTATACAAAGTCAGCTTATTGCCCCCACAATCTGGGTCCTCATTTCACCTACCTTTGAAAGGATAGAAGGCTGAGTCAACCTTGAGCCTGGTGAGATTTGAACTTGTAGTAATTGCAGGCAGCAGATGTTAATAACAGTGCTTTAGTCTACTGTACTACAGGCTCTAACTAGAGTTTAAATGTCTGTTGACTAAATTATATGGTGTAATGCTTGATGTGTGCAGTATTGGGATTCTAAATCAGGCAAAGAAACTTTGATTCTGATGTAGCCTCCCTTGAGGTACCTGTCATAGTCCTTAAGGAGTGGTGATTTTTCCTTGGCTTGAACTGTAAGTACAAGGGCTCAGGAAAATATGAACTATGAATGTGACAGTTTATGTCTTGGTTTATTCTTTGGTTCCTGATTTCTGTTGGAAAACTTTTAAATAGTTGTTATGGAATCTCTGAAAATTAACAGATTGATAATATAACATTGAGAATTTTCTTTTATTACAGTACTGTAATTTGGTGTTCTGTATTGTGACTGCAATTTTTTAAAATGATATTTTTCTGGTTTCTGACATGCTTTTATAAGCTGTATTCAATGTAAACCCATGTGCTGCTTGATGTGGCTGAAAATGTAAAAAGCCTTTTTATTTGCCTTCTTTAATATTCAGTTACCATAGAAATTTGTTGAAATACATACTGCTGCAGCTAGAATTCAAGCCTTGTTAATAGTTCAGTTCTTAGAAGCCATTTACCTATGCTTCTAACTTCAGTGCTATAACTGAAGTATGGTCATAACTCTCATTCTTATGCCAGAAAAGTGCTATTTCTTTTGTGAGGCTTATGATCTAGTGGTTCCAGTGAATCGATTATGACTAGATTCAGTCTTTAAAATAGTTTCATCCAGCTCATCCTCTGTTACACTCATTCCTTCATTTCTCTGTATAGAGGATAAAGCAAATGGACACAGTGTCCAGGTTCAGAGGGACAAAGTAGAAGAGCATATAAAATGCTGGAACAAGAAGGCCCATCATTCTTATAAAATAGTACTAAATGTGTCCCAGTATTTTTGTTAGGTTCAAGTTCATATATAAATTCAGCTCCTACTATTTTTCTGAATGTATTTTCACACACACACACACACACACACACACACACCATCCTTGTTTTGTTGTTCTTTTGAACCTATTGGTTTTAAGCCGGTTATTCCCTTTTTTTCAGTTATATGCTTGTCCTTGTGCATGGATGATTTTTCTTTAATCCATTCCTTCCTTTCATCAACTTTCTGCCTCGTATCTTTCCTCGTATAGAGGACTATCAGATCTTACGTTGCCTTTAAGTAGTTCTGAAAGTGATTTTCACTAATAGAGGATCATAAAAATGGATGCTATCTGTCTACTTTCATGACATTTGTAGAATTATGTTTGCCTTTAGAAATGTAACATTTAGACTGGGTGATGGGAATATTAGTCCTTATTTATAATTATTGGTTTATGATTGTACTAGATTTCATTTACTGGGAAATACTGCAATATTGGGACCGTTGGTGAGTCAACAGCGGGTCAGAGGAGTAGTCTCTGTGGAACAGAGATGACAGTTGCTCTTTATAAATTATGATTTAAATTGAGTTGAATTAAATCAAGCCTTTTTACTAGTGATTTAAATCGACTTGATTTAAATCAAATCCACCCTGGATTACAGGTTATTTATAAATTGGACAGACAAATTTTATATTACATATAAATATATGCAACATCTATTTTTTTTAACAAAGAACAGCTTTCTGAAATGAAAATTTAAAGATGTGAGAACTCTGGGTTGGGTGTAGGTGCATGTGCATGTAGATTTCATTTCTGGGATATCTCCGTTCAAAGGGCTTCAAAGGGCTGCCCTACAGCTGCTCAGTGTTAAAAGAAAACAAATGAGTAGATCAGTGCCTGCAAAAATAAATGGGTAGACCAGTGCCTGCAAAAATACAGGAGTAAATCAGTGCTTGAAAAAATAAATGGGTAGATCGGTACAGCTCTGCAAGCAGTTAAAAGAGGAGCCTTGGTAGTACAGGGGTTTAAGGCACCCTGTTATTAAGCTGGTTATTAAGACCAGCTGCCTGCAATTACTGCAGGGTTCGAATCTCGCCAAGGCTCAAGGTTGACTCAGCCTTCCATCCTTTCTAAGGTAGGTGAAATGAGGACCCAGTTTGTGGGGGCAATAAGCTGACTTTGTATAAATATACAAAAGGATGAAGGCTATTGCTGAGCACATTGTAAGCCGCCCTGAGTCTCTGGAGAAGGGCGGCATATAAATCAAATTAAAAAAATAAAAATAAAAAAAAAAGCCTGGTAGACCAGTACCTCTGCTAAATCCTAAATAATTGTCACATGACCATCAAGCCACGCCCACAAAATAAGCCACACCCACAGAACCGGTAATAAAAATTTTTAGAACCCACCCCTGATATGTTTATATACGAAACCGCCCCTCCTTGTTTCCATTCTTTTTTCAAGGCAAAACTTTATCTCTATATAGAAGTATCATCTCAGAAGGTGGCAGCACTTGACATACGTTTTCTGCGCTCACCTTTTAAAAATGTGATCATGGAATCCATGTAAGTGGCCTACTGCTTCAAGCCTTGTGATCATCACTTCCAAATAGTCCCAGTTTACTTTTTAGTTAATTTACAGGAGACTATCACTTCCCCTTTCCCCCTACAAAGTTAGTTAAAACCACTATATTCTTGTTATAATTGATGAAATACAGTAGATTTAAGCATTTTTTCCCTGTGTCTTTTCCTTCTTTCCTACCAAATTCATTACATTCTTTTTTTTTTTTGCAGCTGGCAGCAGAGGGATAATGATTTTAAGCTCATTGCATGTAGAAAGAAAGATAACTTTTCTTTCTCCTCCTGGAAAATATGTATGTGTGTATATGTATGTATGTGTACACACACACACACACACAAAAACCAAAACCAAGAGGAGAGTATGTGTATCTGTGTGTGCTATTCTGTACGTAAGTACAGAGACTGAAATTTCGGCATGGTACTTAATACAGTCCTATGACAGCTTCTCAGTGACTTTCTAACTTCAAATTGCAACACATCTCTTGATATGTACAATAAATGTGAATGAACCTGGGAAGGTGGTAGGGGAGAAGGATTTCAGTTTATTTGAGAAGAAACAATACAGGGCATATCCCGGGGGTGGGATGGGGGGGCTTTGAAGGAGTTATTTCAAGCACACTGACAATTTATGCACTGCATATCTGCCTGGGAATTTACAAGACTATATTTTTATCTTGGCTACTATTAAAGATGTCTTTCTGAAATTGAAGTAGTTTCAGTACATAGCTACATTGTTGCATGAGGTTCACCAATATTTTATAAAAAGTAGTAAATTTATAGCCATTGTCATGAAAGACATGCTTCTGAATACTTCCAGGCCTCACTGCTGCCATCACCTCCCATGGTTTCATTACTGCTAGCTACAAAACAGCTGATCAGGACTCCAAATACTTCCTTGTAACCTACAAGAAATTTTAATTTATCAATGTGGCCTTTCCTCTCGATAGTTTGTGCCCATCTGATCTAAAATGTGAATGTCTAGTGGGATTACACATTCTTAGTCATCATGTGTAAAGTTAATCAGGATGCTAAGTTGCTAGGAACATCTTTAGTAGCATGCCTGAGGGCTACAGCAGAGGAAAAACTGTCTTTGTTGTACTACCCTCTTGGACTATTGCACATAAAATAACAACACAATTCTAGCCCCTGGAAAGATTTAGGGAAAACATTAAATTGCATGGCTTTGTTATGAAAGAATTTATTACACTAATAAACATGTTTTGTCTCTATTCTGTTTTCAAGTTACTTGAAACAGATTTTAAGCACAGATAAATAGTGTATATTAGTTGATTGCTTTCACTATCCCTGAAAATTTATCTTGGAAACCTGTACTTTAGATTGTTGGTTTATGATACTATATTTTAAACTGTATTTTATCTATTTTAAAATACATTGTATATGGATGTCATTTGGTGTCTATATAAACAGACCTGTGTACAACTATGTTAATTCATCAGTGGAATGTGTTACTAAGAACCAATTTCTTTCTGATTCTGTAGATTTCCTAGATGTGCTGCAGAGGTTGGGTAATCGGGGGTATGGAGAAAGCCAAGGAAATTAATTGACTATTTTCATGGCAATCTGCTTGACATTAATTTGTAATGTGACTTTAATTAGGATAGGTTTAGGAGCATATTTTTGAAAGATATTAAATGCATTTTCCAGCAAAATGTAGGAGACTAAAATTAAAAAAATAGTGAAAATTTACTACATGAGGGGAGTTTGTTGTTAAAGGCTGGTGCAGTAGTGATGATTGAGTTCCTGATTTTGGGTGCACAGCAGTGGTAGGTTCCTCCCGGTTCCGCCGAGCCAGTAGCGGTGACAATATGACGTCACTGAACCGGTTCTGCCCCCCCAACCCCCTGCGTTATTCTTACCTTTTATTTGGCCCCACCTCCAATCTATTGCTGCCTCCTGAGTCCCAGCTGATGACTAGAGGGAAAAAAACTGTTTAAACTCTTGCCGCGGGGCTTCAAAGGGCCGCCGTACAGCTGATCAGTGTTAAAAGAAAATAAATGGGTAGACCAGTGCCTGCAAAAATACATGAGTATACCTGTGCCTGCAAAAATACATGAGTAGATCAGTGCCTGCAAAAATAAATGGGTAGATCGGTACAGCTCTGCAAGCAGTTAAAAGCCTGGTAGACCAGTACCTCTGCTAAATCCTAAATAATTGTCACATGCCCATCAAGCCATGCCCACAAAATAAGCCACGCCCACAGAACCGGTAGTAAAAAATTTTAGAACCCACCCCTGTTGCGCAGTAAGGCTGTGTTTTACACAACCCTTGTTATTTAAGAGTACACTTTATCAAGATTAATAAGTCAACATTTAGATTATATGTGAAATATTAAGTGTATTTTGCATTATAATATGGTACATAGCAAGAGGGAAAGAAAGTATTCTTGATTCAATTATTTAATTATATGATGACGGATTAATTCTACAGAAAATATGAATATTAGGAAAACAGTAAATAGAAACATCCAATTAAAATAGAGGCAACAAATAAAACATGGGTGTCCAACTGTCTGGCTTGCCTGAACCGCATTAAATGAAGAGGAATTGTCTTGGGCTGCCTATAAAATATAACTAATAATATTAGTTATAAAAATAGCATAATGTTAAAAGTTTATAATCTTGTGGGACCGCATTACTACCTATCCAGGGCTTCATGTGGCCCACAGGTTGGACATACATGTATTAAAAAATTGCAGATACATTAAATCCTTGGTGTTAATAATAATGTGGAAGAATATTATATATAGCCCAATAATTCTATTTTCATTAAATATATAGTTTCTGTGCAACTTCTATTTGAAAACAGTTTTCTGACAATCAGATTTATACCAAATGGCAACAGTTTGCTGCTAAAATGGCATCCACCGACATTTCTTTATTCTCACACATTTCTTGCACAACTTCAGATCTGCTTCATATGTTGGGGGAATTCCAGTAGGGCAGAACAAAGGACTATCCTATTTTATGAAATCTGTTTTTACAACTTTCAATATAGGCAGTATAAGAGTGTAGAGACAAAAATGCCAAACCAGAATTAAGTTAGTATAAGTGTAAATGTAGTTAGTACAGATGCTCAACATCATCACATTAGTTGTTTGTTTCTACAGCATAACATTCACTAAATGTCAAATTTATTTTTAGATAAATGAATTGGTGGATGCCCGAGATGTCACTATTGGATCCTGGTTCGAAGCTCATATAGAAAATGTAACTCGAGCAACAAAAGGACATAAAAATGGAAAAGCTCAAGGAAAGAGTGGCAGTATTTACAAAAGGACTAATGGAAACTTGAGCCAAGATCATTCTAGAGAAAATACAAATAATTTGGACAATACACCTTCCACATCTTATACAGATTATATGGATACTGAAGATATTATTTATCATATCAAGTATGATGAGTAAGTGCTGCTGATATTATTATGAGGATGCCATTGAGTATGTGATTGATATAAGATAAGAAAATGGGTTCCTTAAAACAGGTTCACATTTTGAGTTCAAAGGAAATAGTATTTTAAAAGTTGTGAAACATGTCTGATCGATATATTATTTTTTAAAGAGTGACATGATTTGGGGGAAAGTTTGGATATAGTATTTACTTTGGGTTTTTTTCCTTTTAAAAGTTCAGTTGGCTGTGTGAGACATGAAGCCATATTCAGTATTGTAATTAGAATGAGGGCGGGTATGTTTCTTGTGGAAGTTTTTAATGTAGTGAAATCAACACTTACTTAAAATATTGAAAGGTACCGAAGAAAAATTGAGATACTCTTTAAGATTTGGGATTCTTATAGGAAACTCATTTTGCCAGTGTTTATTAATTTTTATAGTGTGTGTTTAAACTGAGTAAACATGAAAATCTTATTTCTTTTTATTCAAGAAAACAGATAAAATCCATATAAATACTTTACCATGGGTAAAGGGAGATGGAAAAAATTTACTGGATTTACTTACAAACTAAAGCACCTACAAAAATCCTGTGTCTACAACCAGAATATTTTACATTATTGCATTGCATTGCATTGCATTGCATTATATCATATTACATTATATCACATCTTATACACACACCTTACAGTTTTTGTTGACTATTTTCTGTCCATTATACAGAAAATACTTTTTGTTAGGTGAAGCTTATTTTAAGATAATAGAATGGGCATTGGTCCTACCTGACACGCCCCTTCTCTGAGTAGACCCAGGAGTGTCCAAGAATGGGTTAATTAATCTGTTCCTGTTGAGACTGAGCTGTCAATTTCTTTTGGGCCATGCTCCTGTCCTCTTCCTCTCTGCTCCAGTTTTGGCAATGATGTTGCTATGAAGACAAGCTCAACAAAGGTAAGCAGTAGTTCCTGGACCACAGACCAAGCGGTTGCTAGGGTGGGGCTTGGACATTCCTGGGACTACTCAAGGGGTGTGTCAGGTAGGACCAACGCCCATTCTCCTGAAAGTTCCCAGGAGTGTCTAAGAATGGGACTTAACAAAGCTGACCAATCTACGGGTGGGTAACCGCTTGGCTGGAATCCTCGGCATCCCATATGTACTCTTTGTAACACCCTCTGACTAAAAGAGCCTCTGCAGAGGCATAAATGTCACCTTACAATGACGTGTGAAAGGTGAAGGGGAGGCCCAAATGGCGGCTCTGCAGATATCCTCAATGGACGCCTGTGTTGCCCATGCTGCGGTGGTAGCTGCACTGCATGTAGAATGGGCCGTCACCCCCCTGGGAGTTGGTAAGGCCTGAACTTGGTAGGCTGTCGCTATACAAGCCTGCAGCCAACGGCCTATGGTCGAAGGGGTCACCTTGGTACCTCTCAAGGAGGGATGGAACGACACAAATAGTGCCTCCGTCCTCCTATTAGGAGATGTCCTCTTGAGGCAAATCCGGAGGGCCCTCTTCCATCCAAGGTATGCCATTTCCTTTCCAGGGCATGGGTAGGCCCTGGGCAGAAGTCCGGCAAAATGACCTCCTGGGGCCTATGGAACCAGGAGTTCACCTTGGGAATGAAGGAGGACTACCCTGTTAGGATGGAATACACATAAATCCTGTCAGACTGAAAAAGCTGCCAGTTCCTCAGCGTCTGGCTGAGGTGATAGCCACCAAAAACGTGACCTTAAAGGTCAGAAAGAATAAGCTCACAGTCCGTAAGGGCTCAAAGGGTGCTGATGTCAGGGCCTGGAGTACTTTAGACAAGTCCCAAGTGGAGTACCTATGGATCACCGGTGGTCAGAGGTTTACCACCCCCTTGAGAAATCTCTGAAGTACTGGGTGATGAGTCAGGGATGTTCTTTTCCCACACCTTAATACCGTAGACTGCCGCTACCTGTTGACGGATGGTGTTGTGTGATAGGCCCATGTCCAGACCGTCCTTTAAAAGGTTCAGGACTTGGGACACCGATGCTGAGGTGAGTTCAGTGTTCCTGATCGTACACCAGTTGGTAAAGGCTGTCCATGTTGAATCATAAATGCAATTCATAGATGGTCTTTGTGAAGCCTGAATAGTCTGAATGACCCTGAAGGAGAACTTGTCCCTCCTCAGGAGCCTCCTCTCAAGTGCCAAACGGTCAAGTGGAGCCACTGTGGCTCCGGATGGTTCAAGACTCCCTGGCTGAGGGAGATCCTCTCCTGAGGGATCCTCCAGGGCAGAGAAATTGAAAGTCCTACCAGGTCCGTGAACCACGGGCACCTGAGCCAGTAGGGGGCCATGAGTAGGACCTCTGCCCGCTCCAGTAATATCTTCTGGATGATCCCCGGAATGAGGGAAAGCGGTGGAAATGCATAAAGCAGTCCCCTGGGCCAAGGGCTATGGAGGGCGTTGGTCCCCTCTGTCCCCAGCATTGGAAACCTGGTGAAATATCGTGGTAATTGAGCGTTCAGCGGGTAGGCGAACAGGTCTACCACCGGTTGACCAAACCTCTCGGTCAGTTCTTGGAAGAGATTGGGATGCAACCTCCATTCCGTATTGTATATTGTGGGTCTGTTGAGGCAGTCTGCCTGTGTGTTTGCTGTCCCTGCGATGTGCTCCGCTCTGAGGGAGAGCAAGTACTTCTCCGCCCACCTCCTCAAGCACTCTGCTTCCATCATGAAACCCCGGGAGTGGGTGCTTCCTTGACGGTTTATGTGAGCCTTGGCCATCACGTCGGTGAGAATTAGGACGTGTTGTCCCTGGATCATGTCCCTGAATTGGTGAAGGGCTAGGTGTGTCGTCCGAAGTTCCAGCCAATTTATGTTGTGGGTCAGGTCCGCTGGAGTCTAACGGCCCTGAGCCATGTGGGCCTGAAGATGGGCCCCTCAGCCAAGGAGGCTGGCATCCGATGTAATGATGCAGCGGAGCTCCTTGAAGACACAGCCCTTGTCCAAAGCTGGGGACATCCACCAGTTGAGGGATTGCAACATGTCCAGGGGAACTCATACCCTGGTGCGTGAGTTGCTGCTGCCTGTCCGTTGATATGGGAGCAAGAACCAGGGAAGGGTCCTGGCGTGCAGCCTCGCCCAGGGCACTATTGAAATGCATGACACAAACATCCCCAATAGTCAAGCTAGCAGGGCAATTGGAACCGTTCTGATCTTACCTGCCAAATCAGGGAAATCAAGTTGTCCTTGTGGTCCTGGGATAGGAAGACCTGTCCCAGCTGGTGTCAATTTCCGTCCCCAGATGCAAGAGCCTCGTGGCTGAAACCAGATGACTCTTTGGGAAATTGACGGAGAAGCCGTGATCTTGTAAAACTGATCATAGTTTGCAGTGCCTCTGTCGCCTCGTCAAAGGAAGATGCTTGCACAAGGATGTCATCTAAGTAGCATTGTAGGCGGATTGGTATTGACTGGAGGTAAGCTGCCAGAACCTTGGTGAAGCTCAGGGTGCTGACACCAGGCCAAAGGGCAATGCCATGTATTGGTAGTGGGTCTGTTTGTAGTAGAAGCATAGATACTATGTGCTGGGAGGATTGGCACATGGAGGTAAACCTCTGTAAGGTTGATAGACGCCAGAAAGTCACCTTCCTGAACCCCCTCGAGGATGGATGAGAGGGAGTTCATTTTGAACCTTTTGTAGACCAGATACAAATTTAATTTTTTTAGGTATAGAATTGCTCTCCAACCCCCTCCCGAAGACTTTGGAACAACGAAAAGCCTGGAGTAAAACCCCCGTCATTTTTGGTTCTCCGGGACTGCCTCAATGGCTTGAATCTCCAGCAGATGCTAGATGGCGGTCTCCATGAGCCCTCTGTTTCGTTGTTCCTCAGGCAGGGCAACAAATAAAGTGGTTCAAGGGAGTGGAGAGAAAGTCTAAGCTGAGGCCGAGCCTCACCATATTGAGGACCCAGAGGAATAGTCCAGAAATGGGTTGCTACAGTCGGATCTGCCTAGAGACTGAGTCATAGTTTTTTGGCCATGTTTCCTTGCCTCCCTCCCTCAGGCCCAGTTTCGGCAAAGTCACATCTGAAAGAGAAGCTCCGCCACAAATTAGAGAAGGCCGGCTCCAGGCCTCACGAGAATAAGGGTAGGGCTGAACTATTCCGTAACCACTGAGAATAGGTGTTCAGGTAGGACCAACGCCCCTTCTCCAGTGTAGCTGCAGAATAGTCCAGGAATGGGACATACCAAAGCCTGGCAGTCCTAAGGTCGGGTAGCTGTTGGACCTGGAGCCGCCAAGGCCAAATGCACCTGTTGTAGGATTTCTCTGCCAAAGGAAGCCTCCGTAGATGCGAAGACATCCAATTTATAATGCCTGATGAAAAGTGAATGAGTGGTCCAGGTAGCCGCCCTGCAAATCTCCTCAAGGGAGGCTTGCATAGCCCACGTAGCGGTGGTGGCTGCACTTCCTATGGAATGTGCCATGATGATCCTGGGTACAGGCAGAGTTTGCATCTGATAAGCCGTGGCGATACATGCCCGTATCCAACAACCAATGGTCCAATGGAAGACACCTTGGCGCCCAACAAAGAGCCTCAGATCTCCTGGTGGGCGCTGTCCTCTCAATATAGATCCTGGGGGCCCTTCTTACAGCCAAGGTATGCCACCTCCTCTCCAAGTCATGGGATGGCCTTGGATAGAAGTTTGGTAGGATGACCTCCTGGGCCCTGTGGAACCAGACATTAACCTTGGGGATGAAGGAGGGGTCGGGCCTCAGGATCACCTTATCTGGATGGAAGATGCAGAGGTCTGGTCTGACGAACAAGGCTGCCGTCTCGGAGATGTGCCTAGCTGATGTTACAGCTACTAGGAATGTGACTTTAAGAGTCAAATATCTGAGGCTCATTGTCCGAAGGGGCTCAAAGGGTGTCTCAGTCAGAGCCCGCAGCACCCTAGGCAAATCCCAGGTGGGATATCATTGAATGGTCGGAGGCTGCATATTACTTGCGCCACCCAGAAACCTGTGAATGACGGGGTGGTGCGCTAGAGGTTCCCTTTCGGTACCTGACAAAACAGTAGAGAGAGCTGTGACGTGTCTTTGAATAGTGCTGTGAGCCAACCCCTTGTCCATGCCCTCCTGCAGGAAATCAAGCACCTGTGGAATAGAAGCTAAGACAGGTTCAATATGGCATTTGGTGCACTATCTGGTAAATGCCACCCAGGTGGCGTTGCAAATTCTGATAGTCGACTGCTTTCTGGCCACCAGGATAGTCCAAATGACCTTGTCGGAGTAATTATCCCTCCTTAGGAGGGCCCCTTCAAGTGCCAGGCAGTTAGTTGGAGCCACTGAGGCTCCGGATGTATTAGGACCCCCTGTCTGAGAGAGATCCTCTCTGGGGGAATTCTCCAAGGTCTCTAGACAGGCTGACTAAATCCGCAAACCAAGGTTGCAAAATAA
This sequence comes from Arizona elegans, assembly GCA_022577455.1. NCBI lineage: Eukaryota > Metazoa > Chordata > Lepidosauria > Squamata > Colubridae > Arizona > Arizona elegans. The sequence continues at coordinate 24,980,939 of JAKOOJ010000008.1, read as the reverse complement.
TCTCTGCCCTCCGAGATGACTTCCAGATTATCCCTGGTATCAGGGGAAGAGGTGGAAAAGCATAGAGAAGACCAGGAGGCCAGGCACAGCGGAGTGTTGGACCCCTTCAATCCCTGGGTTGGAAATCTCGTGAAGTAACAAGGAAGTTGAGTGTTTAGGTGAGAGGCAAACAGGTCCACTATCGGATTTCCGAACCTGTTGCAGATGTCCTGAAAGATGTCTGGGTGGAGGCTCCATTCGGCGTTGTCCACCGTAGTCTTGCTCAGGTAGTCTGCCTGAGATTTCGAGGTCCCGGCAATGTGCTCTGCCTTGACGGAGAGGATGTTCTGCTCTGCCCACTTCCCCAGCTGTAGGGATTCCTCCATGAGGTGTCTGGAGTCGATTCGCCCCTGATGGTTGACATGCGCTTTCGCTGCTACATTGTCAGTTAATATTAGGACATGATGCCCTTGCAGCAATTGTTGAAATTGTAGGGCTAGAGGTATTGCTTTCAACTCTAACCAGTTGATGTTGTTGGAGAGGTCTTGTGATGACCAGCACCTCTATGCTACCTGGGAGTTGAGATGAGCCCCCCAACCGAAAAGGCTGGCATCCGATGTGAGCGTAAGTTGCTTCAGCTCTCTAAAGACACTCCCTTTGTCAAGGGCTGATGAGGTTCACTAGCAGAGGGATCTCCTGGCAGGTAAGGGCACCCTGACCTTGGTCAGGGAATGCAAGGTGTTCACCCTTTGAAATGGTAGTAGGAACCACTGAAGATTTCTTGCATGTAACCAGGCTCCAGGGATTATCTGCATGCATGACATCATCTTGCCTAACAGTTTGGACAAGGTGGCTAAGGGAACCCTGGGGTTCTGCTGGATTTGTCTTTATCAGATTCCTTATACTGTCCTGCCTTTCTTTTGAGAGGAATACCTCTCCCAGTCTGGTGTCTATAATGGCTCCTAGATGAGTTATCATGGTGAAGGGAGTCAAATGACTCTTCTCGTATTTGACCAGGAAACCATGGTCCTGTAAGGTCCGAATTGTTATGTTTAGATCCTCCTTCGCCCGGGAGAGAGAGGCCTGGACCGGTATGTCATCCAGGTAAACTTGTAGCCTGAGCTGGTATGGCGGCTAGAATCTTTGTAAAGCACCTGGTTGCCGATGCCAGTCCAAATGGCATGGCTCGATATTGCAGGTGCCTGCCTGCATAACAGAATCTTAGATACCTTCGATGGGCTGGCAGAATGGGAATGTGGAAGTTGTGGCTCCGATCCCTGAGCCCATTTTATCGGAGGAAGAAGGCTCCGAACATGAAGGAGAGGAGCCGGCCAGGCCTCCCTCTCCAGGCCCCTCCTCTCTGGCTATGCCTCAGGTGTCTGCCAAGGGAGAGGAGATTGACCAGGAGCCAGGTGTCTCCAATGACAGCGATGGTGATACGTCGTTCCTGGATCCATGCCAACGAAGGCGAGATAAACGTTTGCAGCAGATGAGGAGGCGTGCCAGGGATTAAGCTGAGTCACTGGACCACACCCCACAGGCTATATAAGAGAGTGTGGTGGCCATTGAGACTCTGTGATGGACAAAGCTAACTTCTGGCTAGTCACTTTGTACAACGCCTGAATCTGCTGAAGGCTTCTATTTGAACTGGACTGTTTTGGAAACTGTGTATTTGTTTGTGATTACCCAGTGGAGGAAAACTCCCTTTCTTGAAGTAAAGCACTTGGCAGATGGTTATCGTATTGCTGCCAAGTTCCTGATAACGAACCCTGTGTGTGCCAAGTAATTCTTTAACCCCCGGCTGGCTGTTTGTGTGTGTGTGGGGGGACGGGGACAGAACAGAGGTATGCCTCCATCAAATCTATTGAGGCCAGGAAATCCCTAGGACGAATTCCTTCCAGAATGGATGCTAAGGAACTCATCTTGAATCTCCTATAGACCAGGTGGGCATTCAGGTTTTTTAGATCCAGAATTGCCCTCCACCCCCACCCTCCGAATGCTTCGGTACAATGAAAAGTATTGAATAAAATCCCTGCCTCCACTGGTCCTCTGGAACAACCACTATGGCTTGGATGTCCAAGAGGTGATGAATAGCTTGTTTCATGAGACTCTGTTTGGCACTGTTGTTGGAGACAGGGCATTGCATGAAGCAGTTCAGGGGGTTGGAGAGGAACTCCAACAAAAGACTGAATCTTATTGTATTCAGAACCCAGTTGTCTGATATTGTTTCTATCCACTGGTCTACAAAGAGGCTCAATTGGCCTCCTATGGGTGGATTGCCCTTTGAGTCATTTTTGTTTGTGGACTTGACGGTTGCCATTTCTACGAAATGGCCGCTTTTGGGGTGGGAATTGTCGTGACCTGTCACAAAAGGACTGTCTATTCGATTGACGGGGCTGGCCCTGTGAATAGAATCTGCTGTGAAGGCCTTTCCTGAGTGGTATAGCAAAAGGACAGTTTCCTATAGAAAGATATGGATCGCCTGGCCGCCCTCCTTGCTGAGGAAGGTAGGACCTTTCTTTTCTCCCTGTTCTCAATAAGGAGTGGGTCCAAATATTCGCCTAACAGCATACCCCCTGTGTAGGGGGCTGTTGCCAGCCTCCATTTTGCTCTTAAATCAGCCTGCCACTGATGTAGCCACATCAGCCTCCTGGAAGTTACTATAGACGCCAGGGCTCTAGAGGCATATTTGGCGGCGTTTAATGTTGCGTCAACTGAGAACTGAGTGGCTGCAATAATTTTGTTCAGGTCTTGATGTAATTGTGCCTCATTAGGTGTCAGTCTCAACTGCATTTGTTGGAGCCATAGAAGGGAGGTATGATTGAAAAAGGATGCTGAGGTAGCGGCTTGAATTGCCCAGGCAGCTGCTTGGTGAGTTTTTTTTAATGATAATTCAAATTTTTTGTCTTCAGGTCTCAGCCCTTCAGATATGTCAGATATGGCGTAGGGGAAGAGAGGGCTGCAACGGGGCTGTCTACTGACGGGACCTATAATATTTGAGTAAAATTCGACACCATGCCGTAGTATTTTCAGTCATTCACACTGGGGGTGGGAATAGATGCCAGACTGACCTATTGTTTTTGGTCTACAGCCATAAAGAGTTTGGGAGTCGCAATAAATTGTTTCTCTGCCACCAGCTCTGATAATAGGCTGTGACTGTGGCTTTGAGGAAGCACCTGTGGTCCAGTTAGGCAGGCCGTGGTCCTTGCCTTATGTAATAAGTATTTGAACCACCCTGGAAGGGAAAAGCCCCGTGAAGGCTGGGGTTTCAGGGGATACTCCTTCATTATCAGAAAAGTCAGAGTCTCTCTGGGTCTCCTCCCCCAGAAAGAAGTCATCACTGTCTCTAGAGTGAACAGGCGAGTGATGTGGGGGATCAGTCAGGCTAGCTGTGGATGTGAAATTGACTCTGAGGCCAGCGACTCAAAGCGCTGCCTTTGTAGGTCCGTGGCAATGCCCTTAATGATTGCCTGTGCAATCAGGAGTTGGATATTTTTGGGCAAATTAGACAATTTATCTACTGATACCCTTGATGCAGTTGCTGAGGTGCCCTGGGAGACCTCTGGGGCATGAATCCTGATGTGATCGGGTCTGGATGTCCCTCCTGCAATTTGGCAGTCAAAGGGATCATTGTTTCCAATATGTTCCCTCCTCTCCAGCAAGTCTGGAGCTGGGGAAAACTCACCAGTGCCCTCTGGTGACCAAGCCTGCGGTGAGGGAGCAAACTGCTCTTGTAAAGAAGAGCGGGAAACAGAATGCCTTCCTGCTCCCTGAGGCCCCAGCCACCTCCCTGTCTAGGGATCGGTCCACCATTTTGAATGAGGCAACGTGATTATTGGAGGCTAGGTCGCTTCCTGGGCACCAGACAATGCCTCGCACCGGACTAACCACACACGCAAGCAGAAAGTAAGACTGCTCCAAAGGGCGGCTTTCCTAGGGCAAACCTAGGGTTAGCCAGCTCCACATGCTGTTCCGCTATTTAGAAAGGTCAGGGCCAGATGTCAATGGCCGAATTAAGTGCCTCTGCGTGAAGCCAGGCACTTGGCGCGTTGCGGGAGCGTGCGAAGAAAGCTTGGCGGCGCTGGTAAGAACCACGCTACAGCTGATCCTGGTGTGCTGCTGAGGGAATCGCTGCAAAAAACAGGCAGAATGGGAGCTGCGTTACCGCTAGTCTCGGTGGCGTAATCGCCAAGGACAGATGCTGCTGAGCATTCTGGCGTTTGAATGGAGTGGTGCCGCGGTAATCTTATCGGCCCAGCTGTGAGGAGGCTGCCATACAGCTGGCCCGTGGCTAAGGTGCCGGCGGTGTTGCCAGCAAAGCTGAGCTAGACAGCATGGACTTAAATGCCTTAGTGGTGGAATAATAGGCTAAATAGGCTGAAAAAATGAAGAAAACCTGAGTCCAATGAAAGTCCAGGAATGGATTGGGAACAGCAATCTCCGAATATGTCTCTCTCAGGCCGACTGAGTCGAAACGGCCTGAGAGAGGGAGGCAAGGAGGTGTGGCCGAAAAACTATGACTCAGTCTCTAGGCAGATCTGATTGCAGCAACCCATTCCTGGACTATTCCACAGCTACACTGGAGAAAAAATGTATTGTTGGTGCATACCTCAATCTAAATGTATTGAAATAAAAGAATCATCAATAATAATCATTCATAATTTAAGAATTAAGTAAACTGTAGCAATTTAAAATATAAAACGTAGGAAAATCTAAGTTGAAGTAGGAAGGGGATTCTGTTGTGATACAAATCTGTCTTCCTTTTTTAGGCAAAATATTTTTGAGCACCATATTATGCAGCAAACCATTTATATATTTATAAACATCATAGGACTGAGCTGTTGAAAAAGAAGGATCCATTGGCATTTGTAGAAATTTGAGACATGCCTAATTCAATTTAAAACATGACATGGAAGAAGATTAATTTCATTTTAATTATCTGTTTACTTTCTGAATCAATAAAACTTTAGACCGAGATAGATTTTGATTATGAAAATAACCTCTAAAATTGACTGAAATATTAATACCAAATAACCACTAAAATTGATGGAAATGTTAACACAGGTGGGTAATCTCGCAGATCTGTTGGATTCAAAGTTCCATCAGTCCCAGTCAGCATGATCAATGGCAGAGGTGATTGGAATTTGTTCTTGGCTATTATAATAATTCAAATCTCTTGTTAGCTTGACTCTACTGTCTTGTATGTTTCACTGAATAAATTTCTTCCAATAGATTATATAGGAAATCTATATTACTGGTATGTGATGCAATATCAATAATGAAGTTCAGCATTCATTTCCTGGTTACATTGAGCATCCTAAATGTACAGAAAGTAAGCTACATGCTGTGTAGATGTTCTGTGTATAAACAAACTATCAAGCTTTTCTGCTTATCTGTCAACACTAGGAACAGCCCAAATTAATACACTGCAGGAAGAAGACCTCTTTAGCTGCTTTCCAACTTCAGCACATTGCAATTTGTTTTTAGTTTAATCTGCAGCACTATAAGATATATCAGACCAATAAACACATATTACTACAGCTATAGTAGAATCTTGTAAGTCTGAATGTACATACTTTCTTCTTCCCTCTTTTACCTTTAACTGAATGGGGAGGGTGCTGTTAGAAGCTTTTTCATAAATCTCTCGGTAGGGGCTCAGGCTTTAATTTTATGTGATTGTTGCCTTAGCAACAGATCTTACCTTTATTCATCAAGGCCATCCTCTATATTGTCTACAGCACCTTTAAATTGAGTACTATATATATTTAAAAACGTCAGTCAGTATCCATTCAAGGATTGATGTTGTCGTCCACTGTTGATCTATTCATCATGAAATATGGCTGGCTCATTTGCAATTTCTAGTGAGACTACCCATTTTATTAGGTCACATACATATGACTATGCTTTTATTCTTGTCATGATGTTAAGCATTTGCTGTTGAATACAGCATGAGATTGTCCAAATCCCTTCAATCTAGTTTCAAAATGTCTTTTATAATATCTCCTTCATGGTAATCCTTTGATGTGGCCATAACTATTGATCTTTTCCAGTTCGTGATTTTCAATTTTTATTGGCAAAAGTTGGGAGTAGTTGTTGAATGTGACTTGTATCATCTTCAGGTTCATTTTCAAAACTGATTAATTGCTGCTGACACATAGTTCTATTAATTTTTTCAGGTTTTCAGTGTAATTAGAGAAAATAAGGTATTTATCACTGAACTTTATTTTTACCTTATGATACCCTATTTCCCCCCAAATAAGACATCCCTTGATAATAAGCCCAATCGGGCTTTTGAGCACATGGCAATAAGGCCAAGCGCTTATTTCAGGGTTCAAAAAAATATAAGACAGGGTTTTATTTTCGGGAAAACACAGTAGTACAATCATTGGAATATCTCTCTTCCAGACTTGCTGAAAATGTTTGGTAAAATTGGATTACCTTGTCAAACTATTTTTTATATATTGACGGTAAGAGTCTTTACCTGTAGCTTGATGTTCTGTAAACATCAAACATAGCATTCAATTTAACACTTTTCAGTGAAGGCTGTGTAGTTCTATCTGGTATTCATTAGAACATGGAATAGTTTGCTGAACTGCTTGTATATAATCTGTGCTGCTAATTCCACTTTTGAAGCTAGGTCCTTGTGGTTGGGCAAAGTTCAGTGTTTTGTTTTTTGTTTTGCCTGTTTTGAAATAATTCATAGAAGTTGTATAGATCTGAAATAGTGGTTATCAATTGGTAACTTTTGAATCTGTTTGATATAAAATGCACCTATGTGTGTAATTATTTTGTTGTATTTCTTCATTGTAAGCTGGATGGATAAAAATCAATGATTTTTTAAAAAAAATTTAAAAAAATCAGATTTTTTAAAATTTAAATTGGATTTTTTTGATTTAAATCAATTTTTTTTATTTTTATTGAATTTATTTTAATAAACTTTTGGGGTAAAAATCTATCTTAAGATAGTTTTCTATTTAAGATACATAAATAATTTAGTTTATTCAGCATGAAATGGAGCTTAGTTATGTAGCATGAGGCTGTATACTCTGCAACACTGGGACTATCGGTGAGTCAACAGTAGGTCAAAGGAGTAGCAGAGATGACAGTTGTTCTTTAAAAATTATGATTTAAATCGAGTTGATTTAAATCAAGCCTTTTTACTAGTGATTTAAATCATGATTTAAATTGTGATTTAAATCAACTTGATTTAAATCAAATCCACCCTGATTGTAAGCAACAACAAATTTTGGGAGTGTTTTATGTATTTAGCTATATCATGTTTCGAGATATGTTATATATCTATGTATTATTGGTATATCTGCTTCTATTAGCAACACCACATAATTTATTTTACAAATAAGAACAGGTTTATATTTTGAGCTGAAGTTTTTACTTAGAAAACAAAGAATGCCACTGTATGCCGTCAGACTGCTTTAAAGGATGCGCTGAGTTCTGTTGCTCTGTGCCAACATATTTAGTTCTGCTCTATCTCAGTGCACCCAGAAAGCACAGTCAACTGAATGTTTGTCTTTGACATTGTTTTCTGCATTGTTAGTATCTTGGAATTGTACTAATAAAATATATCAATTTGGATTTTTGTGAGCTTTCTTTAGACTGCTAATTCTTCTAAAGCAGTAATCCTTGCTTAAATTTTTCCACTATATAACATGTATCCAACAAATGCTTCATCTAAATAAAATCAAGGATTAATGATTATTATAATTCAAGAATCTCTGCAAAATCATTTTGCATTTTTTCATTTTGCTTCCTTATTAAATACTTTACTGATAACATTATCCAGAAATCTGTATGCATATTCTACTTTCAGAAAGCAGACGTTAGTGAGAAAATATGGCATCTCAGAGAATTAAATGTTTTTATCATTGTTAATTTATATTACCAAAGAAGAAATCATTAGCTTGCAATATTAACTTATTCATTAGAGCAAAGAAAATCTGGATGATATCCTTTGAATTTTTCCCCTTTTCTACAGTAATTTTCATCCTAGAATATTAAGCTTACCTTTTTACTGTCGCCCATCAGACGTCTAGGGTGTGCCATTGAGCTTCGAGGCGATGCCGGGGAGCCGGACAAAAGTTAGGCAGGATGAGCTCTTGTGCTCGGTGGTAGAGCAAATTCACCTTTGGCAAGAAGGTGGGGTCCAGACGTAGCACCACCCTTTTGTTGTGAAAAACGCAGAGGTCTGGACAGACCGAAAGCGCTCCGAGCTCAGATACTCTTCGGGCGGAGGTAATTGTGACGAGGAACACCACCTTCAATGTAAGAAAACGCAGGCTGGCGGAGGATAAAGGCTCGAAGGGAGGAGCCGTCAAAACTCGGAGTACCAATGGAAGATCCCACGTTGGGTAATTGTGGATGACAGGGGGACGGAGATTAGCGGCCCCTCGGAGGAAGGTTCGAATGCAGGGATCCTGTGTCAAAGGCGTAGCCGATGTCACCGGTAAGACCGTAGGGAGCGGACTTCCTGCCTGGCTCTGCAGCTTTGAAGACGCTCTTTTTTGAGCGCCCGTTCTCCGAAGGAAGGGAAGGCAGTCAGACTGGGGAAGGACTTCCTCTATGCAGCATTGATCGAGTCTTGCCAATCAGAATAACTCCGCCCTCATGGCCCAGTGTTTCGACTCGATCTATGCTGGATAGACGTGTCTTCCACTATCTCCTACTAACTGCTAGATTACCTTGCCTTTGGACTTTATTTCATTTGTTTTAATTGAGTTTTATGGCTACAGTTCAATTGTGAGTAAAAACCTCAATTGCTGCGATCATGCTGGGAGCCTGCCGGCTGGCAGTTCTCTCCCTCAGCAGCCTTATCTCTCCGATCGTGCTAATTAGCCCCTGCTGTGCTTCAAAGGCTTCTTCCCAGCAGCGTTCCTCCAGGCTTGAAAATCTGTTTGCCTTAATTGCTGCTGTGAGCCTGCAAGGATCCTAATGGAGAGGCTTTTCCTCTGCAGCCTTATCTCCCCCGATCTCCTTAACGAGCCTCTGCTGCGTTTCAAAGGCATTTAGCCAAGCAGCGTTTTCCCTCGGCTGGAGCTTGCCTTGCTGCAACTCATATCGCAGTAATAGCCTTGAGCTAGCGATTCTTCTGCCTGTTTATTATTGGATTGACTTTTGCCTGTGGGGAGCCTATTTGGATTGCTGCATCAGTAAGTTTGGGCGGTTAATTTTGGCGCGAAATTGCCAGCAGCCATTTTGTTCAAGGGAGATCTCTGTCATGGGGGATAGATCCAAGTCCACAGCCTCAGCCCCTTCAAAGCGCCCTGCTGCTAATACCAATGACCCGCTGGAAGGTTCCTCGACCCAGCCCCCGCCAGCCAAGCGGTCCAGGGCTACCAAGGCCTCGGCGCCTGCTATCCCTGCGCCCTCCAAGGAGGAACAACGCCGGCATCGTGCAATGGAGAAGGCTTTCTCTAGGGCGGCCCATCAATCTCGGGCTCCAGCCCCCCAACCTGCCCACCAGACCCCTCCTGCATCAACTTCCCAGGTCATGGCTGATTCCCACAATTACAGGGAGCTATCTCCGGACCGTCCTCCTTCAGCTGGGCCTCCCCCCCCCCCCCCCGGGAAGGAACCTTTGTTCCAGACGCTGTCTGAGGCAGTTTCCTCCAGGAGCTCTTCTCCAGCTCCACCTGTGGACCCACCTGCGCCCGCTGCTCCTGCTCAGGTGCCCGAAGGCCTTGAGGCTATGCTAACCAGAGTCATCCGGGATGGCTTCGCCCAATGTTTACAGCAAGTGGGGTTGCCTTCTGCACCCCCTCCTCAACCACAATGCCAACTTCGTGGTTTCGATGACCAGTCCCTTGACCTGGAACAGGATGACTATGACTATGCAGGGGACTTAGCTTTGCCCTCGGATCATGAAGAGGCCCCAGATGCAGCCCTTTCTGACGATGAAGGATTGATACCGGATCAGTCAACGTTTATTGGTCTTTTTAACCCACAAATGTTCAGGTCCCTACTGTTTAAGGCCATTGCCACCACCCGCTTGGGTGAGGTTCCATCGGCTGCCTCTGCTCCCACCCCCTTGGACCCCGCTTCTGCTCTCTTTGCAGAACCAACTGTGGCTCCGGAAACAGTTCCTGCACCAAAGCTTTTTCTAGACGTGCTCCAACGCCAATGGTCCCTTCCGGGCGCGGGTCCCAGCCCTAACAACTTAGACAAACGACTCTACAATTCTGCTCCAGCCTTGGCCGACCTTCTCCAACCTCCGGTCGTTGACTCTCCCATCGTCGCCTTGACTAATCCAGTCCACCCCACAGGCCCGCCCGAAGATTCCCTTCGTCCGGAGGACAAGAGAGCAGAGAAGACGCTCGTCAAGGGACATCTTGCGGCTGCTTGGTCCATCCGGGCCTCATCCTCGGCGTCCTTTTTTAACCGTGCGGCCCTTCTCTGGTTGAGACAGCTGCAAGACCGCTTGCCCCGTGCCGACCTCAGGGCTCATCAAGATCTCAATAAGATTGCCGCAGCCCTGGAATATTCAGCGGATGCCACCCTCAACGCTACGAGATTCGCTGCCAGGGCCCTTGGTTCTTCCATCACTTCACGCCGCCTTCTCTGGCTCAGGGGCTGGCAGGCGGATGTGCGTAGGAAGTGGCAGCTCGCCTCTGCCCCCTATTCCGCAGGTTCTCTTTTTGGACCCCCGCTGGAACCTCTCCTGATTGAAACCCGGGACAAGCGCAAGATTCTCCCTTCTCAGCTTAGGCGGTCGGCTTCACGCTACACTCCGTATTCACGGTCCCAGTCCTTTCGTGGTCCTGACTCCAGCTCGTTCCAGCCACGCTACCACCGTCCCGTCCCTCCTCGAAGCCAACATCTTGACTCCCAGGTTAGATCGGGGGGTAGTAACCTGCCACGCCGGTCCTTTCGGGGAGGGCAGGGACACTTTGCCAGACGAGGCAGATAGTTCCCGCAATGATATTCCTATAGGGGGTCGCTTGTCCTTTTTCTATTCCCAATGGGTCTCCTCTGTATCTGACGCCTGGGTTCTCTCCACTATTCGCTCGGGCCTTCTTTTAGAATTCCTCAGCCCTCCCCCCCAGTTTTTATTTCCTGCCCTGTTTCTCGGGACCCGCAGAAGCAGGCCCTTGTTTCCTCAGCCATCAACCATCTCCTGGCTATTCGGGCTGTTCAGAGGGTGCCTCCTGCTCAACAGGGCAGGGGATTTTACTCCCGTCTTTTTGTAGTCCCTAAGTCCTCGGGGGGATGGAGGGCCATTTTAGACCTTAAAGCTCTGAACCGGTACATAATTTATCGCCGGTTCAAGATGCACACCCTGTTCTCCATTTTGGAGTGCCTCCGCCCAGGGGATTTTCTCTCTTCAATTGATTTAACGGAGGCCTACCTCCATATTCCGATTCACCCTTCCCACCGTCAGTTTCTCCGTTTTCATTTCATGGGGTCCCATTTTCAGTATAGAGCCTTGCCCTTTGGTCTCTCCTCGGCCCCGAGGGTTTTCACCAAGGTCATGGCTGCACTCATAGGTCATATCAGGTCCCTTCCCATTAGGCTCCAATTTTATTTGGACGATATTCTCATTATGTCTACTTCCCTTTCTTCGGCCACCAAGGACCTTGATTCTGTCCTTTTTCTTCTCCAATCCCATGGGTTCTCTGTCAATTGGGCCAAAAGCCACCTATCACCTTCCACAAGCATCGTCCACCTGGGAGCCAGAATTGACACAGTCTCTTCCAGGGTGTTCCTCTCCCCAGACCGTCAACTGGCTCTCCGTGACCTAATTGGCCAATGCTGGGCTGCGGATTCGGTCTCTCTCATGAAACTCTCTTGCCTTCTGTGTAAAATGGTTTCCACTTTTGGAATTGTTCCCTGGTCTAGATTGCATTGCAGGGAGCTGCAGTGGCTCCTCCTCCCGTACCAGCGCGCTGGCAGGAGCAACTCTCTGGCCCGCATCCGTCTCCCTCCTTCAGTTCGGTCCTCACTCCGATGGTGGTCCTCAGAGGCAATCTTCAAGGGGAGCAATTACACAGAACCATCTCGACTGGTCCTCACGACGGACACCAGCTTGACCGGCTGGGGGGCTCACCTGCTCCATCACATGGCCCAAGGTCAGTGGACCGCCCGGGACCGACAACACAACATCAACTACCTAGAATTGCGGGCCGTGCGCCTAGCCCTCCTCTCCTTTCGATCTCTGGTGGAGGGCAAGGACATTCTAGTCCTTACCGACAACATGGCAACCAAAGCGCACTTAAACAAGATGGGGGGCACTCATTCCAAAGCTCTGCTTACGGAGACCATTCTGCTGGGCCGCTGGGCCGAATCCCATCTGTCATCCATCCGGGCGGACCACATTTCCGGGACGGCAAATCTACAAGCGGATGCCCTCAGCCGCTCTCCCGTGGATCACGGGGAGTGGAGCCTCTCTCCATCCCTCTTCCGGGAGATTGTCCGTCGATATGGGACCCCGGTTGTCGACCTGTTCGCCTCGGCGACGAATCACCTCCTTCCACGGTACTTCTCACGGTTCCCGGACCCTCAGGCAGAGGATTCCGACGCCCTCCGCTGCCCGTGGCCTCCTGGTCTTCTATACGCATTCCCTCCCCTTCCCCTCATCCCTCGTGTACTCAGGAAAATGTTAGCAGAGAAGGCGGATCTACTTCTCGTCGCCCCGCACTGGCCACGTCGCCCTTGGTACGCGGACCTGCTATCCCTCTCTGTAGCACATCACTGGCGCATACCGGACTCCTTAGTGACGCTGACCAAGGGCCATCTCACTTATCCGGATCCCAAGTGGCTTCACTTGACCGTGTGGAGGTTGAGCGGCGTCTCCTAACAGCTCACCACGTCCCTCCTCCGGTGGCTACCACGATGCAAGCCGCTCGCCGCCCATCTACAACCAGGATCTATGGAGCTACCTGGTGCGCCTTCGTTTCCTGGTGTAACCGTTCTGCGGTCGATCCTCTTTTGGCTTCTGTCCTCCACGTCCTTTCCTTCCTCCAAGCGGGATTCGAAGCAGGATTAGCTCCTAACACCCTCCGTCGTCAGGTGGCAGCTCTGGCTTCCGTCCTTTCCTGTGGTTCTCCGGACTCTTTGTCCCATCACCCCTTCATCCGCATTTTCCTCCGCGGAGCTACCAATCTCCGCCCTCCTCCCGTGCATTGTTTCCCTACTTGGGATCTGAACAGAGTTCTCACGGCACTCGTCTCGTCTCCCTTCGAACCGGTTCGTCAGGTTTCTCTCCGTTTCCTATCGTTTAAAGTTTCGTTCCTAGTCGCTATTACTTCGGCACGCAGGATATCAGAGGTAGCTGCCCTGTCCACCCGCAGTGACCTTTGTATCTTTCACAGGGACAGGGTGGTCCTGCGCCTTGACCCGGCCTTTTTGCCTAAAGTTAACACGTTGTTCCATAGGGCACAAGAGATTGTGCTCCCGAATTTTTGCCCTCACCCCACGCATCGTCTGGAGCGCTCGTGGCATCGACTGGATGTCCACAGGGCTCTGCGGATCTACCTGGCCCGGACTGCTCCTTTTCGCAAAACAGAAGCGTTCGTTTCCTTTCAACCAGATACTGTGGGGGCCCGTGTCTCTAGTACTACCTTAGGACGATGGATCAGGGCTACTATCGCCTCTGCCTACCAACAATTGAAGCTGCCAGTCCCGCGAAACATCACGGCCCATTCAACCAGGAGCGCAGCGACTTCCGCCGCTTGGTCCACTCAAGCGCCTCTGGAAGAGGTCTGCAGAGCTGCCACGTGGACTTCTATTTCTCCGTTCATCCGCCACTACCGCGTGGATTCCTTCGCATCTGCGGATGCTGCCTTTGGTCGCCGGGTCCTGCAGTCCGTTCTTCCCCCCTGAGGTATTCGGGCCGGTTGTTCCCGCCCTGGTGGACATGCAGCTTTGGTATGTCCCCAGTCTGACTGCCTTCCCTTCCTTCGGAGAATGGACGTTGGTCTTACCTGATACGTCCGTTCTCGTTCAGGAAGGGAAGTCAGTCAGCCCCACCCTTGGGTCCGGCCCTCTCGGTCAGTTGGGGGAGGGTGCTTTTAATTCTTTCTCATTTCAGGAAGACACGTCAGTCTACGCCTACGCCTTCGCCGAAACACTGGGCCATGAGGGCGGAATTATTCTGATTGGCAAGACTCGATCAATGCTGCATAGAGGAAGTCCTTCCCCAGTCTGACTGACTTCCCTTCCTGAATGAGAATGGACGTATCAGGTAAGACCAACGTCCATTCTCTCGTTCCGTAAAAGCCCCAGAACAGCCGAAAAACTGCTTTCTGGAGGCTTGGAACCCTCTCCCCGGGCAAAGGGGAGAGAGAAGAGTCGACAGGTGGGGGTAGAGCCCCCCCAAGTGCGCTAGGAGAAATCCTGGGGCGCAAAGGGTGTGCGCTCCCTATTGAAGCCTGTCAAGCCACTCTGGACCAGAGACGACTCCGCTGAAGCGGAGCTAGAAGCTGTGACCAGAATCTGCAGAAAATCAACAGGGGGGACTTTTAACATCTTTACTTTGATAGCAGACGGAGCAAATCAGGAGAAAACAAAAGGAAACTTGCAAGTAACACTTTAACTCCGTGTTAATATGCAGAAAATGGCGCCTGAGGGCGGGAGGAGAAAACTACCAGGGAAAGTGCTCGTTAAGGCTTGTTAACGTTTTACAGCTACTGGATTACACCCTAAGAGAAAGTTTTAAATGGAAGCGGCCAGGAAAAGAATTTGGTTCTGATTTTAACTAAAATCTGGTCTTTATACTGTGTGGAAAAAAGTTCAATTGTTGTCCTGATAGCTGGAGAAATACAAAGTAGCTGAAATATGGCTGACAACAGGGCTGGTGAATCAGCAAATTCCCAAGCCGTGACTGTCCAGGCTTTTCAAGAACTTCTAGACTTTTTTACTTCAGCCCTGCTGAATACAATCGAAAGGGCTTTTTCAAAAAATAGCTTGGGAAATTATAAGCAGTTGTTATAGGGACAGCAGGAAATTATTCAGAAGAATTTGTTTTTGGAAGATCAGGAAATGGACAGGATTAAGAGATTGGCCGGTACAGCTGAAACAAAGGTTTTGGTGGACGTTTCCATTCCAATGACAGAAAAGCAACAAATGGTTTCTTTATTGCAAGCTGACAATTTTTATGGCAACAAATTTTGGCTATATGGACAAAGAAATGGATTGAATGATTATACAAGCCAGAAGAGACGAAATGAGGATTTCAAGTTAGAAAATGTGACTTCAAGAAGAGAGCGAGTATTTCAGAAACATCAACCTCAAATTACTATTTTAAAAGTTTCCAAAATAAAACTGAGGGGATTGTTGAAAGAATTTATAAAAAAAAAAGGATTGGAAAAAATATAAAAAGAAGTGAAGAACAGAAGATTAAGAAAGATATTCTCCTGTGGATTTTGAAATTGGCATCGGGCAAATATGTGTTTTAATGGTTCTAAAAGATTTTTAAAATGTTTAACATAAGGTTATATTATTCTACAAGATATATGAGATAAATTGTATAAGCTTTTAGGATGTCTAACCCTTTGAAGCGAAGAGGATTAATGTTAAACTCAGAATTTTATTGTAAACTGATAATTAGTTTTGGATAGTTAAGGGTTGTTCTTTAAAAAGTTAGAGGTATTAAGACGGTTAATTGAAAAATTGAAAGATACCCTCCTGTAGATTCTGAAATTTATATTTGGTAAATAAGTGTTTTAAAGGTATTAAGAGATTTTTAAAATGCTTAACATTAGACTATATTATTTTAAAAGATATATGAGATAAAATGTGTAAGATTTTAAGATGAATTTTTTTTTTTCTGGTATAGAAATGGAATTTATTCATGATTTTTATTGTTTGTAAGACTGCTAAAGTATCGGATTATGAATTAAGAAAAAGGTTTTTTTTCTTTTTTTTCTATATAAGTAGGAAGAATGAATTTAATTTAATTGGTATTGAGAATTTATAAAAGGGAGGTTGTTGAATTGGAGCAAAGGGAGTTAAAGAACATATGGGAGCTTTGAACTTTATAATTTGTTAGTTTATTTTAGCATATGTTTGTTAGATGCTATACCCTGTTTTTGCTCCGGGAAGTCAGGGGTGGGGAGGGGAGGGGGGGAAGTGATGAATAGAGAAATGTTTTAGCAGAAGAAAGTGTATTCTAGAATATAGGAGTTGCTCAGATACTAAAGGAGGAAAATATTTCACAGCAAAGGAGAGAGGAGGAGGGGGTAGGAAGAGGAGAGGGAGGGAGAGGAATGGAAGAAAGGAGAGGAGGAAGGGAAGGGAAGGGGACAGGAGTAGGAGTGAAGGCGAGAAGGGGGAAAAGAAGAGAGAAGTGGGGGAAAGGGAAAGGAAGTAGGATGAGGTGGGAGAAGAGGTAGGAGAAAGTAGGAGGGAAGAGGAGGGAGGGACGGGAAAGAAAGGAGGAGGAGAAGAAGGTTTGTTGTGGAATGAGGGAAGAAGGAGAAGAGCAACTCCGAATGTAATTAAAATGTTTTATTTTAATGCTTTCTTTAAGGGAAACATGTATATGGAGGATTTCTTATGTATAAGAAAATGTATAATTCATGTGGGGAAGGGGAAGGGTGGGGGGAGAAAATTGTTTGTATTTCTTATAAAACTTTTTAATAATAATAAAAAAAGACCGTAGGGAGCGTCTCCACCTGGCAGCGGAGTGTATTCGGTGCGAGGCCTCTATCAAAGCTGTCTTGCAGGAATTCTAGTAGAATGGGGACCGACGTGACAGCTGGGTCGGTTCCGTGGGCACAACACCATCGTCGGAAGGCCCGCCACGTGGTGTCATAGATCCTATTTGTCGAATTCCGACGGGAGGCTTGCATGGTGGCTATTATCCGCCCTGGCAGGTTGTTCCTCATCAGGATGGCCCTCTCAAATGCCAGACGGTCAGCTGGAGCTACTGAGGCTCCGGGTGGTGAATGACCCCCTGGCAAAGAGATATCCAGTCTTGAGGGATCCTCCAGGGACGGGAGATCGATAAGTCCATCAGATCCGCATACTACACCCGACGAGGCTAGTGTGGGGTGACCAGGAGGACTTCCGCGGACTCCGAGAGGATCTTTTGCAAAACCTTGGGGATGAGAGGGAGAGGTGGGAAGGCGTATAGTAGGCCCGGGGGCCATGGGCATCGGAGAGCATCCGTTCCCTCTGACGTCGGGCAGGGGAACCTGGAGAAAAAGCGGGGAAGGTGAGCATTGCGAGGGCTCGCAAACAAGTCCACGAGCGGAATCCCGAACCTGGCTGACAGTTCCTGAAAGAGCGTGGGGTGTAATTGCCACTTGCCGATCTGGAAGCGGCTTAGCCAATCCGCCTGGATGTTTTCCGATCCGGATATGTGTTGAGCCGTGATGGAGCACACATGTTTCTCCGCCCTAGAGAGAAGAGACATGGCCTCGTCCAGGAGGGGCTTGGAGCGAGTGCCGCCCTCTTGATTGACATGTGCTTTAGCCGTGATGTTGTCTGTTAATATTAGCACATGCTGCCCCTCTATGTCAGCTAGAAAATGCCTGAGAGCCATGTGGATTGCTCGCAGCTCCAACCAATTTATATCGTTCTGGAGATCCCGTGGCGACCAGCGACCCGGCTTTACCTTGGAAGAGAGATGGGCCCACCAGGCTCGCGTCCGTCGTAACCATCACCCAGTGCAGTTCCATGAAAAGAACGCCTTTTGCCACAGCTGGGGAGATCCACCAACAAAGAGACTGACGTATCGAGTGAGGGACTAATACCTTGGTCTTGGAGTTGCTGCCTAAGGATCTCTGTAGCGGGAGAAGGAACCATTGGAGGGGGCGTGAGCGGAGATGTGTCCATGGCACTATGTTGATGCATGAGATGAATTTGCCCAGGAGTTGGGATAACATCAGGACGGGGACTGTCGTGGTGGAGTAGATTTGCGATATCAAGGCTGCCATGCTTAGGCGATGATCGGGGGAAAGGAAGACATAGCCCAAGCTCGAGTCGATGATGGCTCCGAGGTGGAGGAGTCTCATGGTGGGCTGTAAATGGCTTTTCTCCAAATTGAGCAAAAAGCCGTGGCGTTGTAAGGTGTCGCGTACAACCTCCAAGTCCTGTAGAGCGCGGCTGCGGGACGGGGACAGGATCAGGACAGTAACAGAGGACTCTGATGGGAATGAGTCTGAGCGAGACGGCGATCACTGCGAGAACTTTTGTAAAGGTGCGAGCGGCCGACGAGAGGCCGAAAGGCATGGCCCTGTATTGATAGTCCTGGTTGGCATATGAGAAACGGAGGAATCGACGGTGGGAGGGCCGTACCGGAATGTGGAGGTAGGCTCCTTCAGGTCGATTGAGGTCATCAAGTCCGCACGCCGAATGCAGGCCAAGATTGAGTGTAGGGACTGCATTTTGAACTGATGGTACTTGACCCATTTGTTCAGCTCTTTCAAGTCCAGTACCCCCCTCCAACCGCCTGAACTTTTCGGAACGAGGAAAAATATTGAGTAGAAACCAGTTCCACGATGTTCTGTGGGAACCAGCTCTATAGCGCAGATGTCCAGAAGGTGCTTTATTTCGTTGGGCATCCTCCGTCGTTTCTCGGGGTTGGGGGAGATTGGACAAGAAAGGAAACGGTTGGGAGGGCAGGAAGAGAACTCCAAGGTCAGGCCCAGCCTGATTGTTTGTAGGATCTGATGTTGATATCTCCCATTGGAGAAGGAAATGGGTGAGCCGGCCGCCGATGGGATGAGAGGTGACACAGTCATTTGCCACGTCTGAAGGAGCACGATCCCGCACCTCGGAAGGGGCGCTTGGTGGACTGCTGGCACCTGCCGCGATCACGAAAGGCAGACCGGTCAAAGGAGCGATCGGATGAGAAAGCAGAAGGGCGGTAGGATGCTGGGTCCGGGCGCAGGACGAAAGGGCTGACGCTGGCCATAAGGAGAATATCGGCGATCGGTCCTGCGATATGAGGACAGCATGACCTTTCTCTTGTCTTTATCCTCTACGAGGATAGGGTCAAGTGCCTCCCAAAAAAGGTTGGAACCCTTGTATGGAGTGGAGGCCAGTCACCATTTAGCTTTTGTGTCCGCCTTCCAAGGCTCTAGCCACAGGAGGCGGCGGGACGTCACTGTAGAAACGAGGGCACGGAATGTGAAGCGGGCCGCAGCCAGGGCTGCGTCGGCCGAGTATTCTGTTGCGGCCACTAACTTGTTTACGTCCTGATGGAGTCGTCTATCATTGGGAGGAAGACGTTCTTGAAGGTGGTGCAGCCAGATCAGCGAAGCTCGATTGAAGAAAGAGGCTGACGTGGCTGCGTGAATGGCCCAGGCGGCCGCCTGATGGGACTTGCGGAAAACAAGCTCGGCCCTCTTATCCTCTGAACATAGACCATCCGCTGTGTCGGCTGAGAGAACAGCGGTCGACGTCAATGCGGCGACTAGGGCATCCACAGTGGGTAGAGTCAGCACACCTTGGAGAGTGGGCGCTGAGCAAAAGAGCTTTTTATTGAGACCGTTGGGTGCCTCCAGAAACCCAGGCTGGGACCAGGGTCGTTGGACCACCTCTGAGAAAAGCTGCGGACAGGGAATGAATTCCTGATCCACCTTGGGCACCGCAAAGAGGGCCTCGTGCGGGGATGGATCGCCCTGCTGCGCTGGTTGAGCCTGAGCGGCAGCCAACTGTGGTAACAATGGCCTTGTGGAATAACGCTTTGAAGAGGGAGGGCCGGAACAACCCCGAGAATGATGGTGTCTCAGGTAAGGTGTCCTCGTCCTCAGAGAACTCCATGTCTCTGTCCTCATCGTAATCCAATTGTGAGTCATTGCTGTGAATCGACTCCGGAATGGAATAATCAGCGGGCTTGGTGAAGCCGATCAATCGTTGCGCTCGCCAGTGATTTGGGAGGCAAAATGGCGGCAGCCAAGGACAAAGGGAAAATGCTCGCAGAGATGCCGGTGGTAGGGCAGAGTTTAGCGGCTGTCAAAAAGCGCCAAAGGAAAGAGGCGAGTGTCTGTGGCTGACAGATGGCTTGGATTCCCAAGCCGCTATCCTCTCACTGGAAGCTAAGCAGCCGACGACGGAGCGCTCTTAGAGATGCCAAAGGTAAGGCAAAGCTCTGTGGCTTCAATTAACAGGCAAACGGAGCTTGTAGAGGTACTGATTGACAGGGTAGAGCTCTACGGCCTCAGTAGCAATGCGGGCAGAGGCAGAGGAACCTGGGGCCCCAGGCTCAACACCGCCCCGCCAGCAAACAGAGAGATCGTAAACACGAAGGGGAGTCCAATTAGAAAAAATCGGAGAAAGAAGTTCAAAAATTCAATTGCAGAAGGATGAAAAAAAACACACAGAGCAATGCAAAAAGGCACTATATCAACCTGACTGAGTGAAAGGAACTGAGCCTCAGCCAGACCATGAGGGCGGAGTCAACAAACTTTTAAAGATACAGGCACTCAGTATATCATCCTAACTGAGGGAATAGCCCACGCTCTTGGATTCTCCAAGCAGCGCGCTAGAGAATTGAAATTTTCAGAAAGATTTCTGAAAAGCAAATTGTGCATTTATGCTATACAAATGATCATGTTAGGTACATATTTTATAGAACAACTGTGCTCCAAAAATCTCCATGAACAAAAGTATCTCTTACTGAAAAATAATGTGCTTTCAGCATGGGCATTCCAGATTAGCTTTTTGGGATGAAATGAAATTCGCTTTGACTTGGTTTCCCCTCTGTTTTGGCAGATGGTTCTGATTGTTAGACCTAACTATGCCAATCTTTTTCACCCAAGTTAATACATAGCTCTGTGCATGATGTTGAACCCACCCTTGCATTAATGTTTTGTCTTATATAGGTTGATGAGAGAGACTGTTTTTGTGAACTCATTTTTTTAAAAACAAATCTCTGTAACATTAAATTATGTTAGCTTGAAAACTATGTTTAATATTTGAATCTGGCATAAATAATTGGTATAGATTCAAAGAAAATAAGATTAAAACATATTAAATTCCCAAATAATTTATAGATAGAGATTATGGGTTTTGTTGTGGATCCAACTGGCGAATATAATATAATGTAATGTAATGTCTTTTATCTTCAACTAAAGAACAGGTAAGAAAAGGATGAAGAGTGTCTAAAATCTTTTGCTTCAGAAACGATTCTTTTTCAAAAAAATTACACAGGGTTAACATTTTTTGCCTGAATCGCCTTAGAAGAATGTAAAAATGCAGTCTGGCCAAAGAAAGCTGATAGTCTTTTCTTAATGGGTAACCAATTGCTAAGAAAGGTTTCCATAGAGATGGAAGCACACACAAGGGTTCTGCTATGTTAACATTAATATTTAAAATTAGAAGCAGGCTTGGTAGGGTTGCTTTCAGAAAGACATCCATCTATATTGAATTTGCTGGACTTTTAAAAAATTGAATATATTCACGTTTATTCTCTGTACCTCTTTATATCCATCTCCGTGATCTTCAAACCCTATTTCCTTTGACAATTTATGGCTGTCCTTAATAGCATTTTTGTCTTTTCTCTTTTGGCTTAGGAGTTCATGAAAGTTGATTGGATATCGGGATAAACAATCGTTCTCTTAAACTTAAAATGTTTCTCAATAAGCTACATTTTTTACATGGGAAGAAAGGGATTTTTTCATTTTTCAATCTGTGGTTTAAATAAAAGGAACATTATGTTCAGCTATCCCTTCCAATCCACTAATTTTAACATAGCTTGATTTTTATAGCACTTTCTCCCATGATAATTTCCTTAATTTAGCATGAGTGAAAATAAATATAATGTTTTATTCCACTATAAAATACAATTATCTCTCTTACAGATTTTAGATGCTGAATTTTGGCTAGCTGATATGTAATCCCAGTACAAATACAATATTTTTTCTCACAGCTTTGTGTTTATCTTCTGTAAATTGTCTTTATATTCTTCCAGATAAGTCTGACATTTGTTTCTTTAGAACAATGTATAATATAAGCAAATGGTAGTTGGAAGATAAATGAATAATCTTGTTAGTGGTCTGAAATTTGAGTTGATGTTTATTACATCCTCTTACTTATTGAAATGCACTGTTGCAATCTCTTTCACTTTGGTGAACAGCTTAGAGTTTAGTTCAGGTGATATACATTGCTCATATATGATGAGGGCCTGAGATTAGTTACTATCCATGTTACTGTACTAAATAGTGGATAAAGATTATGATTATATGAAGAATATTATGCTTCTTTCTTTGCTAGTAGCATAGGAAAAAGTGCTTATTGTACTACTATTTTTCTTTTCCTTTGATTTATGCGTGTGAATGTTTTAAACATTGTCACAAAAAATATAATTGCAAGAGGTCAGATGTTCTTGTGCAGCACATTTGATTTTTAAGTATTTTAAAAATAAAAACAAAAAAATCAAGAAAGAAATGCAACCCTTGTTTTTAATTTTCATTCTTCACTTGAATTTCTACTGGTACCTAGATTGTAATATGAAACAATGCCGTTTGTCCAGTTCTTATTTTGGCCACCATTATTCCAAACAGCAGAGTGACGAAATTTACAGTATCTCTCCTCACTGGGACTATATTGCACTTCTCCCCACCCAGTGCTATCAAATGTGTGAAGCCTTGCCAGAGAAAGAACTTCCACTGAATAATACATGAAAACTAGAAAATTGGAACATAATTTTTTATATAAATAACAGGCTTATTTCCCTCCTGAGAGATATAGGGAGAGAATACGGTTCTGCTTCATGCATGGAAAAAAATAATGCTTCCTGTGTCTTATTTTATAAAGAAGTTGGTGACTTTTGCATTTTGAAGGATAGAATTTCAGAGACTAGAAGATGTTTTGCTTGAGGTTTTCCAGGTTGGATGATGATAACTCGGGAACGATTCTAGGAGATGATGTATGATTGGATATAATGGTGATTGTGGGAAATTCATCCTTGAGTAAAGAGGCAATTTCACCTTTTCTTAAGAGTTAGTGGCAGGGTGGATTAAAATCAATGATTTTTGTCACAAGTGTTTCCAGGATTGCTGTGGCTACTTGCCTACTCACAAACAGTATGGTTTCAATCAAGCCATCTCCTGTTTGTAATTACCTGCAAGCCTTCCCCGCCCTAGTTAATTGCAGGTTAACTCCCCATATAAGCAAGGACCTTTTCGCTTGCTACTCGGGCCTAGACTCCGGTTTAGGCCTAAATGTACAGCTCCTGCAGGAAGCTTAGTGCAACGCCGCAGATGGGAGACGAATGCAGATAAAGACTCCAGATGCCGTTGCAGAGAAACTCCCATGGATGCTTGCCTTTTGCTGTTTTGTAGCATGCAAGCTATCATCGGGACTGCTGTTGCTGGACCTTTTTCCTCCCACAAGCTTCAAGCAATGTTTGCTGTTTGAACTGTTTTTACTTCAGGTGACTTTTAGCTGTGAAGTTTGTGCTGCCCCTTCAATTACCTTGATGATGTATCGACGCCGAAGCTGCTTATCTTCATGTTAGCTTTATTCTCTTGTGAACTGTTTCGGTATTGTGGAGAGGAATCTAGGGAGATAGCCTTGCTTCATATACCCAGATAAGACTTTGTTTTTAATGTGCTTTCTTAAAGACATAGTGCTTTTTAAATGTTTTAAAAGTAAATTATATTTTTACACAAGACGCCTCTGTCAGAATTATTTCAGTCTCAGTGTGTTTGCTCATGAGCTGGTTCACGGTCCGGGGTATCCCTCAACCCCATTTCCTAACAATTTTTTTAATGGATTTTTTTTTATTTAAATAAGATTTTTTTGATTTTTATCAAATTTATTTTAATAAAATGCTTTTGGAGTAAAAATCTATTATTTAAACTACATTAATAATTTAGTTTATTCAGCATGAAATGGAGCTTAGGTATGTAGCACAAGGCTGTATATTCTGCAACACTGGGACTATCGATGAGTCAACAGCGGGTCAAAAGAGTAGCAGAGATGACAGTTGCTCTTTAAAAATTTTGATTTAAATCGAGTTGATTTAAATCAAACCTTTTTACTGGTGATTTAAATCATGATTTAAATCGACTTGATTTAAATCAAATCCACCCTGGTTAGTGCTCTGCTCCTTCTTTAGATCTCTGGATCTAATAGTGTTGGATAATTTCTGTCCTATATTTAACCCTCTCTTTTGGAGCAAGATTATTGAGAAAGTAGTCTGTCAGCAGATTATCCGGAGACCTTTCACTCTCCAGATATAGGAGATTGAATCCTATAGGCTTAGATATAGTATCAGATGACATTGATTGTACTTCTGGATGATCCCTAGTAGAACTGAATGAAAATGGTGCATCCATCCTAGTTATCTTTGATTTCTCAGTGCCTTTATTACCACCAATCATGGTATGCTTCTGGACCAGCTCGGGGTTGGAAGTGAAGATGTGATTTTGTGGTAGTTTTTCTTCCAGAATCGGTTCCAGTTAGTGTTGGAGATAGGGACAGATCGAACTCTTGATTTGTGAGGTACCTCAGTACTTCTTTCTCCACTCTTAATAATATTCACAAGTGTTTTGGGCCCAATTGGTGAAAGAAAGCTCAAAACCATATTGGTTGGAAACATGTGAAAAAGTTTTTCATCTTGCAGTAGATAGACAATAGCTAGGATGATGATGATGATGATGATGATGATGATGATGATATCAATAGAAATCCATTGGGTCATCTATTGGCCTGGAATTAAACAGAGCAGTATGCTGATGATACCCAACCTCTTGCTGCCAAATGATGCCATTAAGGTTCCCAGTCAATAATTGGAGGCTGTGGGGCCATAGATGGACAGAAACAAATGTACACCTGGTTCTAGATTTTGAAACTTCCTGGAAGTGAATATTTTCTGAATGGGCTTGTAGAACAGGTGGTAGCCATGACTTGAATGACTTTTGTACCATTCTGTCAGACCTTCAAGGTAGATCAGATTACTGTCACGTAGATCAGTAGTGTTTTTATTGTAAAACTATAGCAACAGAATCTTTAAAGCTGAATGTGCTTGCTTCACCCCTTCCTATATTTTTTGTGTGAACTAGGGCTTGTTGGAAACATTTATTCATGCTAAGCTATATTCTTGTTCCAGACTGAAGATGTGACAATTGCCTAGAGAGCAGTTTTTCCTCTATTCTTCAATGCCTTTCATTCTGTCCTCTACGCTTTTTATTTAGTGCATTGTTTGTGCCCTTTCCTGGATTGAGAGGCCCTACTCACTCAATGTGTTAGTCACCTCTTATTTGGATTATAGCAACCTACATTCCAAGGCTGCTCTTGAAGGCTGCAGCTAATCCAGATTATAGTTACATGAGTAGTTATGCATCTCTACTTTTGTGAGCTACATTGATTGCTGGTGGGCTTCTGGGTGGAATTCAGAGTGCTGGTTATTCACCATTAAAACCCTTCATGCACAAGGCTGAATTATTTGCAACTCTGCTCATTTGATGATAAGATCCAACAGAGTTGACATGTCTTTCATCTCTTAAAAATGCCATTCTGTCATTGTGTATGTCCTATGGAACATTACCCTGAGATTTGGGTAACCCCAACCCCAACCTATCTTTTCTAAAGATCTGACATCCCTCCTTTTCCCAGACATAGGGTTTTGAGTTCCTGTCCAATGTGATAAGATAGTTATTTGATAAGATAGCTTGGAATGTTTGTATTAATGTTACATTTTATGATAAATATATTTTGTTTATTGTTCTATGTGTACGCTGCCCCAAGGCATTTGAGAAAGTATGTAACTCATCTGAATAAATACAATTTTCATTAGATTCCACATTTTTATCTTTCGCCTAGATTAAAAATTCCTTAGTATCATGAGATTTCAAAGTCATTAGTATGAGCTATGCATACTTTGTTCGGATTTTTACCCCCATTTTGCACTTTTTAAATTGCTACTTGGCATGCAGAAGTGTGGAATTTAGATTAGTTTCTGCCTATTGATGAATTGCTTTAAATAAGTGTATGAGTTACATTTTGTATGGTTTTTACATCCAAGGCCTACTTTGATTGTGGGACACAGGATCTGTTTTCCTGGAGGCATAATCACATTCCATTCTGCTGTGTATGCTTTACTGATTTTCTGTTTAATACAAATGGAAAAGATGAGAAATCAAGTTTCTTTATTATAGAGAAAGGAATTAGAACTGTCCTTGTTGCAAGAAAAGAGTTTTTCCTTACATGAGCAGCTTTTTTCATGCTGTTAGTATGAAAATAGCTCATCTTCTAAATATGAACTATAGGAAGAAAGTTCTTGAGTAGAGCGGATGGATGAATGGATGGAAAATACAGTGGCCAATGGACTAAAAGATCCCCATGTTTGTTTTATATAAATGCCTCATTATAAAAGTTGTTTACTGAAGTATAGAATTCTAGGAAATTTCAGTAGTTAGATACTTAATTCCAGTGATGTTGTATTTCATTTTTTTATAAAAGCCTTTTTTTGATAACTGATATAACCAGAGATAAATGTGATTGTATGACATAATCATGAGTGTTAATCTGCAACATAGAATGTGGAGAAGCAGTTGCTCCCTTTCTATATAAGTAGATCTTGTTTGTTTGTTTTACTGATACAGAGATAAGTTTTCAAAAATATATTCAACCTGTTTTTATAAGTAGTTGTACAACTAAATTCAGGCAGCCAAATGATCTTGGCTTTCTATCTCTTAGAACAGAAATCTACTAAAGCTGTAATCATTTTGATAACTATTAATGATGCGATATGGATATATATTTGAAGTTTGAAACTTGTAATTGTTTTTACATATAAAAACGTCTATCTAAAGTCTCTCAATATTAGCCTAGACTATTGACACATTAATTGCAGCCTTAGATGCCTTTTGAGATTTTTTGTTATCATAATTTATGGAAATTGAAACAACGCTGAAATTCTAAATCTTATGTTTTACTGAAATTACTAGGGGTTATTTACAAATACATTTTTAGAACTGGAGTGAATCTATTGTTCTTCTATGTATCTCAAAATAAGATAGTTATTCAGATTTATGCTCACTTCTTTATAGTCACATTGAGAAAATAAAAGCATTTTTTTGTCAATGAGTTATATTGATGTCCCAGTGATATTTATATTATGTGTTACAGTTAAAAGCCAGTTCAGTCCCATCAGTGTGTCTCATAATTTTTAAATATAAAACCACCACTGAGAGATTCTTTAAGCATCTTCACAATCCTTCATTTGCATTAATGGTCTTTAGGGAATACTTTTCACATTGACAGTAAAATTCTGCTGTATTTCAAAGCAGGTTCCCATACATTATGGACTTGATTTGTAAGGGTGTTTCACTCTTGTATGGCTAAGAAATTGCATTATGATATTGAGGTTATTACAACTTTTGTTTTCATTCTTTCTTCAAGATACCCAGAAAGTGGCATTGTGGAAATGATTGTCCGTAATCTGCGGCCTCGAGCAAGAACTATTTTGAAATGGAATGAATTACATGTAGGTGATATGGTGATGGTTAATTACAACGTAGAGAGCCCAGAAGAAAGAGGATTCTGGTTTGATGCAGAAATTACCTCTTTGAGGGAAATTTCAAGGACTAACAAAGAGGCCTATGCCAAAATTATGCTGGGGTAAGTTTTTATTGATTGATATTGCAGTCTATCTACATTTTTAATAAAATGTATATTCTGTAAATAAAACCTTTCATTTTCATGCATTGTTGCGCCGACATTCCTCAGTTCTGGGGACCTTCACTCCTTCGATTTGTCTTACTGAGTGCTTGTCAAATATTTATCTCCCTCTGCAGTATGGTTCCGCCCCCTCCTTCTGCGCATGCTCAGTCTTTTTCACTCAGTCGACTCAACAGGTCTAGAGTGCTTTTTGTTCTACAGATAATCTATCTAATTCATTATTTATTATTATTATTATAAATTATTAGAGGGCTGCATTAATGGCTTCTATCTTGACAGCATTAACAATTGCTTTAAAAAAAAAAGATCGCTATTTAAATTGCGGTGTTAAGGGGCTGCTAGCCGCCTTGCGGATCTGTCAGAAGCGATCCGCTGAGGTTCGGAAGCTGTCTGATTATTTTAGCTATTTATACTAAAGTGATTTTTTTCTGAGTTTAAATTGCAGCGCTAGGGGGCTGCTAGCCGCCTTGCCGATCTGTCAGAAGCGATCCGCTGAGGTTCGGAAGCTGTCTGATTATTTTCGCTGTCTATACTGAAGTGAATTTTTTCTGAGTTTAAATTGCGGCGCTAAGGGGCTGCTAGCCGCCTTGCCGATTTAAGTTGCGGCGCTAAGGGGCTGCTAGCCGCTTTGCCGATCTGTCAGCAGCGATCCGCTGTGGTTCGGACGCTGTTTCTCTAATTTAGCCGCGGTGTTTTCAGCTGGTGAATAACCGCTAACACTCTTGCAGCCCTCTCTTGCTTATCAGCGGCTACATAGTTACTAAAGTAACTTTCAGTCTCATGTGGAAGTTACAGTTTTAATTGAGCTACATTGTAACGCTTGGAAGCTGCTTTGTTATTTGAGCCGCGGTGTTTTCAGTATCCGATAACACCTTTGAAGTTTCGTTATTTATTAGCGGCGAAGGAGTTTCTGATGTTGGATTCAGACTCCTAATGAAAGAATCTATTTAAATTTAAAGAAAATTGAGACACTTTAAAGTTCCTGCCTGTGCCAGGAATGCTTATTCTTGGAAAGTTATGATTTTTTCTTATGTTATACACTCGAGTGTTATACTATTACTATAAACAAACAATCAGTTCGGAAACGTTTGGCTCGAGGAATCTTCGTTAAACTGACAGTTGCTGAGGCGAGGAACGGACAGCGGCGCCATTTTCAACTGTCAAAACTTCGTTCATCATTTGGTTACATCAACTGAAGTAGTTCATTGCAGGGAAGTTTATCCAATTAATTGTTTTTTGATAAAAATTATTATACTTTTAATTAATTAATTAATTAACTATATATTAAAAAATTAATAATTATTATTATAATTAATTATATTGATTGAATACATTTTTAATTTAATATGGCAGACAATAATTTATCATCTGACCTGGAACAGGTCGCTTCTCCTCCTAAAGTGCATTCTCCTCAACCATTAAGAAAAAAGAAAAAAAGAAAAAAGAAAACGAGCTAAAACAAAAAATGTGTCACAGCCACAACAGTCTGCCAATTCATTGTCTGATGACATTATTAAAGCAATGAATAAGACGGAAACACGTAGACATAAAGCTTTAGAGCGTCAATTTGTCAAAGCCAAATGTGCTGCACAATCGGCTTCTAACATATATCATTCTGAAATGTCTGATAATCAACAACCTATTGATGACAATCATCAGGTTAATGAGGAAACTGAAGAAATTCAGTCACAAGATTCTATGTTTAGAGAACCACAAGGTCAATTTATGATAAATATTCCTAGAGGCTTTGCTCCTCAAGGGCCATTTTCTTCAGGTGTTAATCCACTAAATCAAGGTCCTCCTAAAGCCACTTTCACCCCACTGCTGCTGGGCTTAGGGGGGAAGATATTCAAAGCGGTGGTCAGGAAATGGATTTCCAAACAATGGTTACACATGCCATTTCTAAAATATTCCAAGCAGGTTTGCAACAAACCAGCTATCCTTGTCATACTGGTGCAGTTACCAGTAATCAATATCATTCTCAATCAATTCCTAAACAGCAATATTTTAGCTGTGGGGATGACACAGAGTTTGAATTATCAGAGGATGAGGAAGACATGACCCCAGAAAAACCAGCATTTCAAGGTCTTTTCAAACCAGCTTTATTTAAGTCATTGCTACATAAAGCAAAAGTAGCTACTAATATGGGTTTAAATTTAGATAAGTCATCTGATTCTAATACGCAAATGAACCCAAATGAGAATTCGTTTAAAGTACCCAAGTCTGATTTGGACTTTGTTCCGTGCCCAGATCTATTTTCACAAGTTATTAAAAAATCTTGGGATCATCCCAGTTCAACTTCTGGCCCCAATAGCTTTGATAAAAAATTATATTGCTATCCACCAGACTTGGATGAATTGTTGCAATTGTCATTAGTAGATGAACCAGTGGCAACACTTACATCATCTTCTGTGTTAGTCAGTGAAGTTGGAGAAGGTCTTAAAGTTGAAGACAAAAGAGCTGAAATGACATGTTGCAAAACTCATCAAGCCGCAGCATGGGCAATTATCGCTGCAGTTTCAGCATCATTTTTTAACAGGGCCTCTCTTATTTGGCTGAGACAATTAAGAGATAGGTTACCACCTGAACAAGCTAGGATTCAACAAGACGTATCAAAAATTATTGCAGCAGCAGAATACTCTGCAGATGCTTCATTAGATGCTGCGAAATTCGCTTCCAGGGCATTAGCATCTTCTGTAAGATCAAGAAGAATTCTTTGGCTACGTCACTGGAAAGCTGACTCAAGGTCAAAATGGAGGCTCACATCAGCCCCTTATAAAGGCCATTCTCTATTCGGAGAGTCCTTACAACAGGTTCTGGTAGAAGGCAGGGATAAAAAGAAAATTTTACCCTCCTTGTATAGAAGACCAGAACGCAGATATTCTCCTTTTCAACGACAGTTTTTTTGATATGATCAAGGAATCAACAACGGATGCATGGATCTTACGTACTGTAACCAGCGGCCTCACTTTGGAATTCACCTCAAACCCGCCGACCAGATTCATCCAATGTCCTTGGTCAACTCAACCCTTGCAACAAAATCTGATGAATCTCGAGATCAAGCACCTGAAACAAATCAAGGCGATCGAGGAAGTTCCAAAAGACCAAATTCAAACCGGTTTTTATTCGATCTTTTTTCTGGTGCCAAAAATCTCAGGGGGTTGGAGGGGAATTCTAAATTTGAGGCAGCTAAATGTGAATGTTTTATACAGAAGATTCAAGATGCATTCACTAAAGTCGATTCTACAATGTGTAAAACAACGAGATCTCATGCAATCTATAGACCTCAAAGAAGCATATTTACATGTGCCCATCCACCCAAGGCACAGACAATACCTCAGGTTTGCATATGGGGACAGACATTTTCAGTACAAGGCAATGCTTTTTGGCCTTTCTTCTGCACCAAGAACATTTACGAAGTTGTTAGCGGCAGTGGCGGCCAATCTCAGGTCAATTCCAATACGTCTAGTATGTTATCTGGACGACATTTTGATTTTGTCAACATCAAAAGATCAGGCATGTCGCGACAGAGAATTAGTCATACAATCTCTACAAAACCACGGTTTTACAATCAATATGGACAAAAGTCTCTTATCACCAACAACTCGATTATTACACCTAGGTGCAATCATAGATTCAGAATTGGGATTAGTTTACCTGTCTCCAGACAGACAAAACAGCATCAAGAGTCTAGCCTTGCAAGTAATATCGCAGAAGAAAACTGCACTATTAACACTGTCTCAACTTCTAAGCAAGCTAATATCAGCAATTACAATAGTGCCATGGGCTCGTTACCACACCCGCCATATTCAGTGGTTTATGTTACCGTTTCAAAGGCAAAGACGAGTGGATTCTCTTCACAAAGTGGTGGTACCAACACGAGTAAAAATATCTCTACGTTGGTGGATAACAGAGGCAATTCAGAAAGGTTCTCTGTTTCTACAATCAGAACGAGTAACCTTAACGACGGATGCAAGTCTTTATGGATGGGGCGCACGTCTCAATTCATTGATAGCTCAAGGGATTTGGTCTACATTGGAGAAAACCCAACCAATCAACTGGTTGGAATTACGAGCAGTGCGCCTGGCGTTAATTCATTTTCAACATCATGTGGCAACAAGCATGTACTGATTTTAACAGACAATATGACAACAAAAGCACATTTGAATTGTCAGGGAGGCACAAAATCAAAAATTCTAATGGAAGAAACGGATCGTCTCATGTCTTGGACGGAGAAACATGTCTTATCGATAAAAGCAGAGCATATATCAGGAGAAATAAATATACAAAGCAGACTGGCTAAGCCGGGGCAAATAGACCAATCAGAGTGGATGTTAGATCCCAAGCTGTTCAAACAGATATCTCTCAGATTCAGTTGACCAATAGTGGACCTATTTGCTACAACTCAGAACGCCCAGTTAGCAAGATTTTCTCGATTTCCAACTCGAGGAGCAGAAAGCCAAGATGCTCTAAGATCTCCTTGGCCACAAGGGCTCCTGTATGCATTCCCTCCAGTCCCAATAATTCAGAGTGTAATTCACAAATTGAGGGAGGAAAGAGCAGACATGATATTGATAGCACCTTATTGGCCTCACAGACCATGGTTTGCAGACCTCTTAGATCTTTCAATAGAAAAACCTTGGAGAATCCCTCCAAATCAGATAGTTCTATTACAAGGAGAAGTAAGACATCCAAAGCCAGACTGGTTACAGTTGACCGTCTGGCGCTTGAAAGGTCCAGATTAACAAAAGATAATATTCCTTCAGAAGTAATTGCAACTATTCAAGCAGCCAGAAGACCATCTACTACACGCATTTACAACGTGTCTTGGAAGGCATTTGTAGAATGGTGTACTACAAGCCATGTAGATCCTACATCGGCAACAGTACTTGATGTACTATTATTTCTTCAATCTGGTTTAGACAAGGGTCTGGCTCCTTCAACATTGAAGAGACAAGTAGCAGCATTGGCTACAGTCATAGATGGACCAAGTAAGAAATCTCTTTCACAAGATATGAGAATTAAATCCTTCCTAAGGGGAGCTATGAATTTAAGACCTCTTATTGTTCACAGATATCCTTCATGGGATATGAATTTAGTACTACAAGCATTAACAAAAAACATTTGAACCACTGGCATCTATAAGTATGAGATATCTAACTTTAAAATTAGCTTTTTTAATAGCAGTAACATCTGCACGCAGAATATCAGAAATAGCTGCTCTTTCAATTAGGAAAGATTTATGTATATTTTATACAGATAGAGTAGTACTTAGATTAGATCCATCCTTTATACCAAAAATTAATTCATATTTCCATAGAGCTCAAGAAGTAATTTTACCAAACTTTTGTCCAGATCCTAAACATCCTAGGGAAAAAATGTGGCACACACTAGATGTACGTAGATCATTAAGACGTTATATAAAAAGAACTGAATCGTTTAGACAAACTGAAGCACTATTTGTATCATACTTACCTTCTACAATGGGTAAGAAAGTGTCTTCTAATACAGTGGGGCACTGGATTAAAGCATGTATATCAGTGGCATATAGTTCACAAGGGGAAAGTTTACCTGGAAGAGTGTTACCACATTCAACACGCAGTGCTGCAACTTCTGCTGCATGGGCTACACAGTCATCTGTAGATGAAATATGTAAGGCAGCTACATGGTCATCTATATCATCATTTGTTAAACATTACAGATTAGATTCTTTTGCGTCAGCTGATGCAGCGTTCGGGAGAAGAGTTTTACAATCAATAATTTCCCCACGAAGCCAGGACAATGACAAGGAGTAATTCCCACCCTAATTTATTAAGCTTGGGCATATCCCAGAACTGAGGAATGTCGGCGCAACGATGCATGAAAATGGAACATTGGATTACCTGAATGTCCATTTTATGATCGTTGCGACGACATTCCGTCCCACCCTTGGCGTATTGCCTGGTGGTCGTGGGGGGTGTCTTTCTTTTTCACCTCTGCAGTTACAGTTCCGTTGAGTATATTCTTCAGATCTGATGGAGGTAGACTTCGTGAAAAGACTGAGCATGCGCAGAAGGAGGGGGCGGAACCATACTGCAGAGGGAGATAAATATTTGACAAGCACTCAGTAAGACAAATCGAAGGAGTGAAGGTCCCCAGAACTGAGGAATGTCGTCGCAACGATCATAAAATGGACATTCAGGTAATCCAATGTTCCAATATAGCACAAAACCTGTAATTTCTTTCAATGTTATTTTTTTTTATAGTAAGAAGTTAAACACAATACTGCTCTGTCTTTCTAATACTAGATTTATATTCCTACTTTCAGTTTGGGACTCAAGACAGCATACATAGTGCTCTATCCTCCCATTTTTTCCCCAGAACAATAACTTGAGGTACATTGGATAACGAGAGAGTCACTTGCCCAAAGTCGTTCAATGCACCTCTATGGCTGAGAGTGGACTAAAACCTGGGTCTTTCTGCCTCTGGGTCAACACCTTAACTACTATATCATGCTTTCACTCACGTTATTCTCTTTCGAACCATTCTTTGAAATAAGTAAACTACAATTCTAGAGAAATCTGCTCAGCAGAAAATTCTGTTGAGCTCATTATTGGCTTACTTTTGATAACTGAACATAAATCATAGCCTGATTTTTTTCATAACTATAGGTCTGGTTTTGTAGCACCATGGACACATTAATTCAATTTACATAGAAATTAAGATGCTTAGAATCTCCTGTGCACTGCTTGGAGTGCCAAGCCTGGGTTCTTGTCAGTCAGATATGATATCACTGGGTTGGAATTTCTTTGGCCACGCCCTCCATCTTCCGGCCGAGCCTCCAGTTTTTCCAACTCAGTCAGAGGAAAGTCTTGTTAGAGTAGGCTCTTAAATTTAATTAAATTTAAAGGTATTTTTCTTAGTTAATTTGGCCAATTTCTTTAATTCTTCAAAAAAAAACCAAAAAAAAACAGCGAGCCTTTTGAATTCGGCTTGGGTGGCTGAGTGAGTGAGTGTGAGTCAGCTGCTGAGCGCTCTGCAGAGGAGGCTAATAGATCGCTCCCATGCCAGCCTTTTTCTCTAAGTGCAGCCAGGATCACAGGAAAGGCTTGGGGAAGCCTTTTAAAGCATCGGGGGAGTCCGAGGCTTCAGATTTCGCCGCGGATTGCTGCAGGAGAGCTGGGGAGAGCGAGCTGACCGCGTGGCCAATAGTCACCATTTTGCTGGTGGCGGCCATTTTGTTTGGGCTTAAAGGCACAGCAAACTATTGTGGAAGGCAGCTGGGCAAAAACTGAGAGGATTGCAGCTTTGGAGAGCCAGATCTGCTTCTGCTCACGCAAGTAAATGTGTTTTTTTCTACAATTGTGGCCTTGGCAACAGTATAACTGGACTTCTGTGCCTGTATTTACTTGGGCTGCCCCTTCTTGCTGCTGCCGCTGCCTGATTATTGTGAAAAAACCGTGTTGCCGGTTTAGCAATTCATTATAAGGCCTGAACTGCGCAGTGAATAATCCTTTTACATTTGCCTTATTTTGATTCTTATATTGTGTCCATTATGGCCAATAGTAGTGATTCTGAGGAAACTTATGCTCCTCAACCTCAGCCTGAAGGCTCTAGAAGATTGAGATCCAGTAAGCCTTCTGCTAGCACCCAGGCTAAACAGTCTAAATCATCTGCAGCTGCTGATAAAGTTGCCTTGAGAAGACAAAAAGCTTTAGAAAAATATTTTGCAAAAGCTCAACTGCAGGCTGTTGCTTCTAAATCCCCTGTGGGGTCAGGGGATCAGGGTGGGGCTCCCCATATTTTTCCCACTGTTATTATAAATCAAGGGCCTCAAGAGGAGCAACCTAACTGGCCTCCCACTATTGTTCAAGACAACAGGAATTTCACACTGTTTCTTTTCAGGAAGGTCATGTCTTGCCTACTGTTCAGCCCACTCCTGTGCCTTCCCAGGCCCCAGATGGTCAGGGCCCTGCTCCCTCACCTATTTTTATGCCCACAGCAGCAGGGCTCCACCCACAGGAGCCTGCATAGCAGGTTTTGTCCTCAGACTTACGTTTTGCCATTGTGCAAACCATTACTCAGGGCATTGATGAGGCACTAGCCCAGAGGGGTTTTTCAGCTCCTGCTCACGCTAGGCCTTCCAGGGCAGACCCTGTGACTCAGCCAGCTAGACACAGGGATTACAGGGAGGAATCCTATCAGGATACTCAATCTATTCACAGTGAAGATTCACTGATTGGTGATGAGGAATTAGGTGAATTTGAGATGTCAGGAGATGAAGGCTGTTTTCAGGATAAGCCTTCTTATTCTGGGCTGTTTAAGCCTCACCTTTTCAGAACATTATTAATGAAGGCTAAGATGACTGCTAATATGGGCCAAGCAATAAATCCGCTTCTGCTCCTAAGGATTCTCAGGATTTGTGCGCCAGCCTGTTTTCAGAACAGATCACTACTCAGGAGGTTATCCCATCTCCACAGTTTTTTGTGGATACAATTAAGAGGCAATGGAAACACCCTATTTCTGTTTCTCCTCCTAGTGGCATGGATAAAAAGTTGTTTTCTGTAGAGAAGGAACTTGAGGGATCTTCTCCAGATTCCTGCTGTGGATTCACCCTTGACTAATTTGGCTTCGACCTCTATTCTTCTCTCTGATAATGCAGAAGGATTGAAATCTGAGGATCGGAAGGCAGATTTGGCTGCGCACAAAACTCATCAGGCCGCGGCTTGGGCAATTAGATCTGCTACAGCGGTTTCCCTCATAGCCAGAACTTCACTCCTCTGGTTCAAGCAGCTTCAGGCCAGAGTTTCCCCTGAGGATACCCGCCTGCAACAGGACCTTAGTAAGTTGATTGCCGCTACTGAATACACAGCTGATGCCTCCATTACTGCGGCAAAATTTGCATCCAGGGCTTTAGCTTCCAATGTGGCATCTAGACGCTTGTTATGGCTACACCAATGGTAAGCAGATGTTAGGTCTAAGGGCCGGCTGGCAGCTGCACCTTTTAAAGGACAACAGCTGTTTGGTGATGTGTTAGATCCCATCCTAGTAGAAGGGAAGGACAAGAGGAAGGTGTTGCCACAGCTGAATAGGAGATATGATAGGAGACAGGCTCCTTACTATCGTAGGCAGTCCTTTCGGAGTGCGGAGGCGGGGTTTTCCGCCTCCCAATCTCAGCGACCATATTTCCAGGGAGGAGATAGACCTCATGACAGATCAGGATTCCGAGATAGATCTCGGCAATCACAGTCCAGACACCCCTACAGGGGTTCAGGGGGACACCCCTATCGTCGTTCCAAGTGACTCTTGGGCCCACATTCCCATTGGCGGCAGGTTGAAGGTGTTTGCCGACCAGTGGAGGGATTCCACCACGGACGCGTGCGCTTTACAAACTGTGACTCTCGGACTAACACTAGAATTTTGTTCCAGACCCCCTCATCGTTTCATTCAGTGTCCAGTTCCCAGGGATGCCACCAAGAGGGCCATGATGGAGACCGAAATTCAGCATTTGCTGGATATCGCTGCCATAGAACCGGCACCGATTGGTCAAAGGGGTTTGGGGTTCTACTCAATACTCTTTCTGGTGCCAAAGAGTTTGGGGGGGCCAAAGGGCTATTTTGAACCTGAAAGACCTCAACGTTCACATTCAATATAAGGTTCAAGATGCATTCTCTGCGTTCGATCCTGGGAGGCCTCAGACATGGGGATCTCTTAACATCAATAGTCCTCAAGGAGGCTTACCTTCATGTACCAATAAGGTTATCCCACAGAAGGTTTCTCAGGTTTGCCTTTGCGGGATGTCATTGGCAATACCGGGCCCTTCCCTTCAGCCTATCGTCAGCACCCCGCACCTTCACCAAATTGCTAGACGTGGTGGCAGCTCGTTTGCGGGCCCATCCAGTCCGCCTGCAGTGTTACCTGGACGATGTGCTGATCCAGTCATCGTCTCCCAGTCAGGCACAGCGAGACCTTCATCTTACCATCCAGACCCTGCTGGATCATGGCTTCTCAGTAAATTGGGAGAAAAGCCATCTGACTCCATCCACCAGACTGGTGCATTTGGGGGCAGTAATAAACACCCAGTTATCTCAGGTGTTTCTGTCGCAGGAACGCAGGAACAGCATCAGACAGTTGATAGGGCAGATTCCGGCGTCAGGCACTGTGCCCCTTCTTCTCCTGTCTCAACTATTGGGAAAGATGATATCTTGCCTTTCCATAGTTCCCTGGGCTCGGTTTCATACCAGAGCCTTACAATGGTTCCTACTTCCCAGTCAGAAGTCAGGGAGCAGCAATTCTCTAGGCAAGGTCAGGTTTC
Organism: Arizona elegans; assembly: GCA_022577455.1. NCBI lineage: Eukaryota > Metazoa > Chordata > Lepidosauria > Squamata > Colubridae > Arizona > Arizona elegans. The sequence continues at coordinate 24,943,078 of JAKOOJ010000008.1, read as the reverse complement.
CTCCACAGGTGCCTCGCTCTGTGGACTGGTGGCTGTCGGTAGCCTTGGAGAAAGGATGTCTGTTTCGGGACCCTCCCAGACTGGTCTTGACATTGGATGCCAGTCTCTTCGGTTGGGGAGCGCATCTGGGAGCCTCCGTGACGCAAGGGCGTTGGTCTCAGGAAGATCTCCAGAACGACATCAACTGGCTGGAGCTGAGGGCAGCGCACCTGGCGCTTCGACACTTTCGGGCCGAGCTGTCGGATCAATATGTTCTACTTCTCACATACAATGTCATGGCCAAGGCACATGTCAACCGGCAGGGCGGCACCCGTTCGAAGGTCCTCATGCGCGAGGCAAGGTGGCTGTGTCTCTGGGCGGAACAACATCTTCGGTCCTTGAAAGCAGAACACATCGCTGGGACGTCCAACTCCACGGCGGATTGGTTGAGCCGGACTAGATAGACCAGGCCGAATGGCGTCTTCACCCGGACCTGTTTCATCTCATCACTGTTCGTTTTGGGGACCAGATCCTGGACTTGTTTGCTACCCCTCAGAATGCTCATCTTCCAAGGTTTTTCACCAGATTTTGGACTCCAGTTGCCGAAGGGGTCAATGCCCTTCGCTGCCCATTGCCGTCCGGGTTGCTGTACGCATTTCCCCCGATTCCCCTGCTCCAGAAGGTGATCGGGAAGATTCTGGTGGAACAGGTGGAGGTGTTACTAGTGGTGCCGTACTGGCTGAGACGTCCATGGTTCGCAGACCTCATGTCCCTTTTGACGGAGCACCCCTGGAGTTTGCCACCGCACCGGGTCTCCCTCAGTCAGGGCACTCTTCAACATCCAGACCCTCAATGGCTCCAGTTAACCGCCTGGCAATTGAGCGGGAAGCTCTCCAGAGGGAACACTACCCCTCCGAGGTAATTTCCACTATTTTAGCTTCTCGTAAGTCAACGCTTCGCATCTACCACGCCACCTGGGCGGTGTTTTGTCGCTGGTGCGCAAAGAATTCCTTCGTACCAACAGCTGCGACGGTCCCGCAGGTTCTCGCCTTTTTGCAGCACGGCTTGAAGAAGAAGCTGTCCACTAATACGCTGCGTTGTCAGGTTGCAGCCTTGGCAACTGTTTTGCCAGGTGAGGGTCTATTTCCCCTTTCACACCATCCCAAGGTTCGCAGTTTCTTGAAAGGTGCTGCCAACTTGTTGCTGCCCATGGTCCACCGTTACCCAACTTGGGACCTTTCTCTAGTTTTGCAGGCGCTCACCTTGCCTCCTTTTGAACCTTTAAAATCTGCCGCTCTTCGGTTATTCACATTTAAAGTTGCCTTTTTAGTGGCTATTACTTCTGCACGCAGAGTTTCCGAATTGGCGGCGCTTTCGGTCCGCCAGGTTTTGTGCATTTTTCATCCGGACCGGGTCATTTTAAGACTGGACCCTACATTTGTTCCGAAAGTTAATTCTTGGTTCCATAGGTCACAGGAACTTATTTTACCAGATTTTTGCCCTAATCCTAAGAATCAGACTGAGAAGCGCTGGCATACCCTTGATGTGCGCAGAGCCTTGCGATGCTACGTCAAAAGGACGGCCTCGTTTCGACAGACGGAGGCCCTGTTTGTTTCGTTTTAGCCCAGGTCAATGGGGAAGAAGGTTTCACCATCTACAGTTGGTCGCTGGCTCAAGGCTTGCATCGCATTGGCCTATGAACATCAAGCTCGTCCAGTGCCACGTCGCATTACGGCACACTCTACTCATACTGCGGCCACTTCAGCCGCTTGGCTATGCAAGCCTCCATCTTGGAGATCTGCAGAGCCGCGACTTGGACCTCTCCTTCACCGTTCGTGAGGCGCTACAAGTTGGACCCGTTCGCATCAGCCGAAGCAGCGTCTGGGAGGCGTGTCTTACAGAGAGTCCTACCGGCTGAGGGGACCCTGGACTGATCTGCTTCCCTCCCTTCTTCGACTTAGCTTGGGTATATCCCAGGCTTGGACACTCCAAGCAGTGCACAGGAGATTGAATGTTGGGCTTACCTTGAATGTTCCATCTAGGTGCACTGCTGGAGTGTCCAAATCCCACCCTGGCTTCTGCTGGTCCGGGGTCCAGGAGTGGTCAGTTTTGATCAGATGGCGTCTTCCATGGTTCCGGTTTCGTTAAAAAAACTGAAGGCTCGGCCGGAAGATGGAGGGCGTGGCCAAAGAAATTCCAACCCAGTGACATCATATCTGACTGACAAGAACCCAGGCTTGGACACTCCAGCAGTGCACCTAGATGGAATGTTCAAGATAAGCCCAACGTTCATTTTGGTTTTTAGAAATACCACGAAATTATAAAAGGAAACGATACACCAGAAATATGACAGTATTGTAGTGATTTCTGTCTTTCAGGGACATAGCAAGAAGCAACATTTCAACCATGTTATACTTCTGATTTGCCAGATCATTTTGGCTTTTTGGAAATAAAAGAGTATGCAAATGGATACTTCATTGTGGTAATTTTTGCCTTCCAGAAGGAAGCATTCTCTTTTTATGTAGTTAATCAGTGTTCCCAAATGCGAAGTAGACTTATGTCTCAGAATTGAACTTGGTGAGAAAAGAGAAATTACTCAGCACAGAAAAAAGTGGCTGAATTAGCAGAGCAATGTTATGTTTGGACAAGAGACAAGAGGAGGTGGTGGATGTATGTGCTCTTCTCCTTTCTCCTCAGCTTAAATGTTTTTTCCACTTTGCAACAAGCTTTTGAGAGAGCTGAAACAAGTCACCAGCTCATTAGTTTTCTTTCCCTCAGATTACACTTATTTCAGCATTCTCATAATTCTGCGGAATGAAATATTTTGGCAATATACTATTTTCATTGTGGTAGCAGAGGACTGCCAATATCCTGAAAGAGAAGAGCCTTGCTGTAAAATCAGAAAGAATAATAAATATGAACACATCTGCAAAAAAAAAATGGATAATTGGGAAAAGCAGCACAGTTAAACCTTAAATAATTTATTTTCTCTTACATCAGAAGACTGAGTATTTCTCTGAATACATTAGAAAAGATAAAGTTCTTCATAAGTTTTCTTCAGGGAAACACCTCCAGTCCTTTGTTCCTGGAAGTGTATAAAGCTAATGCTTGGTAATACTGAAGAAAATCTAAAAGCAATTTACATTTGAGTTATATTATAAATCCTGATGTATTTACTTGTCATTTTTGCTCACCTAATTGATGCTTCAATTTGCAGGTGAGCAGCTATATGAAATAAATGAATAAATAAAGTAAAAGAAATCATTTACAGTTACTATTTCAATCATTAAAAACGCTAAATGATGAAGCCATTACAGGTATTTCATAAGGAAAAATATGAAGTATATTTCAAATTTAGGCAAACTTTATTGCTGGCAATCTGTTTTAAGTAATGTGTGGCAATTCATGATAAAAACTAGATTTGAATATGTAGCTTTGCCCATAAAGCAGCATAAAATACTAATAAGGGATATATGTAAAGGGATGTGATTAATGCAGGCAGGGTGGATTTGATTTAAATCGAGTTGATTTAAATCATGATTTAAATCACTAGTAAAAAGGCTTGATTTAAATCAACTCGATTTAAATCATAATTTTTAAAGAGTAACTGTCATCTCTGCTACTCTGACCTACTGTTGACTCACCGATAGTCCCAGTGTTGCAGAATATACAGCCTCATGCTACATAACTAAGCTCCATTTCATGCTGAATAAACTAAATTATTTATGTATCTTAAATAGAAAACTATCTTACGATAGATTTTTACTCCAAAAGTTTTTTATTAAAATAAATTAGATAAAAATCAAAAAAATCCTGTTTAAGTCAAAAAATCTGATTTTTTTGATTTTTTTTTAAAAAATCATTGATTTTTATCCACCCTGAATGCAGGGGACTCTTGTTTTGTTTTTTGTTTTATTTTCAACAAAACATTGAGTTTTGAAGATGAAAAAATAAGCAAGTTGTTGACCTTGTTTGTTAACCTTATGTTTCTCTGTATGAAACTCTTGCAATATTATATAGTGACAGGAAGGCTAACTAGAAGTTGTATTTCATTAATTAAACTACTCTCCAGCATTATGTTCTGAAAATATAAAAAGAGTATTTCCTGCTAGAGTTGAATATGCTTGTCCATTTAATTACACTGAAAGAAATGAACATATTTTGCTTGTTCACTATAAATCAAAAGTCTTCGTCGTTTAATTTCACGGTTCTGATTTAGATGTCAGCCGATCAGTTAACATCTTGTTTCCTTAATCTTTTTTCTTTGATTTTCCCTGATTTCTAAATATGTTTTATTCTTGGCTCTTTAAAAATATATGCCCTCAAGCATATTAGTATCCTTCTTTACTTGGTTCCATTTCTATTGGCATCATATGAGTTTATTTGAAAGTGCTTTGCATGGTTGTATTTATTTCTTTATTGATCATTAAATATATATGGCAAAATGAAAATAAAATTTAGGTTGGTTGTGCCTTTATTGTTGATCTATTTTCTGATTGATAGTATTGGCTATTTGTGATTTTTTTCTTAATATAGTTGTTAATATGTAAATTGTTGTTAATGTTATAGTATGATATTTCAAGTACATGCATTATTTGCTTTTCTCTGAATATTAGTGAATATTTTCTGGATTAATATAATAATATTTCTATTTCAGAATTGAGTTTGAAGCATGCTTTTATTTAGTTTTTAGTTTAGCCCGTGAATCTTATTCAAGCATATAATGTATGCTTGCACAGTAATTTCATGTTGTATTCAATTGGATAGCATTAAAATTAGATGGAGAGAAATTGAGTTGAATATTTTAATTTTCAGGGGCCCAGAAGATGTAATAAATGATTGCAAACTACGTTTTATAGAAGAAATATACAAGATTGAAAAACCAGGAGCATATCCATTGACATTTGCAGATGGAGAGTTCAAAAGTAGGTCTGCCTATGAAAGGTTTCCCATTTTTGAATAGTATTTTAAACATATTAAAAGAAATATATTTGATTAATATATTGTTCAAATACATATACAATTCATAGAAATAACTTTATATTACAGTGTAATTTTAGATATTTCTAGAGAAAGATATATGTAGAGAAAATGAGAAGACAATGATTTATTGTCTGCAAAGGTTTGCACATTTATACTGTCACTGCCATATATTTAAACTCTGCTTATTCAGCCAACCTCTTTTGCTAATAATTGTCTTTTATAGGCCCAAGGTGGCACTAGAGAGTAATCTTAACGACCTTTCTTCAGTCCTGATTACTGTAGTAAATTACGGCTTGATTGAATTTATAGGAAAGAAAAGAAATTATAGGAGGAAGAGGACATATTGAAAGAATGCTCAGATGGCTTGGGCAGCCTTTCTTCACAGACATTTTTCTAGGAGACATAATCAACAGCCCAAGTAGCTCTCTTCCACTTGCCCAAAGAACCATCTTTTCCCCAGGTCCTTAGTGAGGAAGGAAACAGATTTTAGATAGATGAAAAACTGTCTACCAGGGACTTCAATGTGATTTGACATTCCAGGCAACAGCTTCAAAGGAATCCGTTTGGTCTGGTGGTTAAAGCATCAGGCAAATCAACAGGAGACTGTGATTTCTAGTTCCACTTTAGGCATAAAAGGTGGCTGGGTGACTTTGGGCCAGACATTTTGTCTCAGCCCAACCCACTTCACAGGCTTGTTGTGGGAAAAACGAGGAGCAAAGATTAGGTATGTTGGTTGCCTCAAATTATTTATATAAAAAAATAAAGGTGGGATAAAAATCTAATAATAATAAATACCTAATATTCTTCTCCTATTTTCCCCACATCAACCTTGTGAGGTGAGTCAGACTGAGTAGAGAGAGTGATCCAAAGTTACCTAGCCAGGTTTCAGGATTAGAACTCAACAGTCTCCTGGTTTCTATCTTGGTGCCTCCTAAATCAGTATTATCTTCCAGTTACTTCAAGGAAAGAGGCCTTTTGGTGTCTCCTTAGACCAGATACTGGTTGAAATCAAGAGGAAGATATTCTTTCTTCCCCAATATAAAACCACAAATGCAAGGAATTCAGATGGCTGAACTGAATTGCTACCTAAAGAAGCAGTTATGCACCAGCAGCAGTCTAGGGACTAACACTTCTCTGCCATGTTTATAGGGGATCCAAGTGTCATAAGTTATCAAGATCCCTTACTGGAAGGCAAGCTTTACCTAGTCTTCCAGTATTGATTTTTCATCTCCACAGAAGCCTGGGTTCTTTGCTTGCTTTATATATATTGGACCATGTGTCCCTGTAGTTTAAAATTTTTCTACAGGCATTTTGGGAAATTAGTAAGACAATATGCATTTTTAGCAATATGATAACTTTTTGTCTGACTTTGTATTTATGTGCATCAAGACATTAAAAATGTGTGATCCAGCTCTCTGCGCAAATGTATTCTGTCCAGTAACAAATGGTAAACACTTTCATAGTTCATGATCTTGAATGAATGACTGTCTGGTAGCTTGCAATTGCTTGCTTTTAAATTTGTTTTCCTGGTGGCTGTCACCACAGGAAGCCAAACTAGGGAAACATTGTATTTGCTTTTTCAGAAGCAAAAAAGATTTTAAGAATCTGGACTCATACATGCGTATTAATATTTTCAATATTTTTGGTTTATATAATTAATTTTCTGTGCAGCTGGTGTTCAAGACCCTTTTTAATCACCTTATTTCTTTTGCTCTTTCTTTCTTTTCTTCTTTGCAGGGAAGAGTGGTCCTGAATGTAAACATTGCAGAGCTGACCCAGATAAAGAATGCCGATTTTGTTCTTGTTATTTATGTGGGGGAAAACAGGATGCACACATGCAACTTCTCTGTGATGAGTGTAATATGGCTTACCACATATATTGCCTGAACCCACCATTAAGCAAAATACCAGAAGATGAGGACTGGTAAGAAACACACACACACACACACACACACACAGTGAAAGACAGACAAGAGACACAGACAGACAAACAAACAGACACAATTAAAATTCATAGAGACTGTTATTTCTAATAGTGCTTCTAGTGCTAAAAGAATGGGAAAAATCATTTTTCCTATATACTTTAAATACCAGATGAAACCCTCATTTATAAACGTTTAAGCTTTTAGCTTCAGAAATTTTTGGAGTTCATCTTGTATGTGATATTAGATATTGAAACCATTGTATAGTAACCATAGGCTTATTGTATAGTAAGTTGATTGCTCCTGTTTCTTTTACCAATGAGAGTTTCGAAAGAAAAATCAATTCCTTCTGTAATTTATAGATGTGAAAATTCAAATCTTTGCTTTACCCTGTTGTAAAGCAATTCGACTCAGAATTGAAAGAGTTTGTTTGTTCATAACCTTCAGCTCTGTGATTTACTTAGCTACTTCTGACAGGAACCAAATAGAAGCTGTGTTTACCAGGAGATTGTTTGCAGTTCATTCCAAATGTTCAGAAATTCAAAATAATTGTAGTCTTTTAGGAATTACAGTCTTAGAAGCTAAATTTGGAATATCATACAATTTTTGTAGAATGAAGAATTTTGCAAGTATTTGCTGAGATAGTAGGTTTTTTTGTTCTTCTGCTTATTGTAGAGAATATCCAGGAGTTGTTGAGCATAAAACCTGCCTATTAGGGTAACTATCATTTAACAGTTCTTGCTCAAAATCAAGGCTTAATTATCTTGGACAGTGTAATTGTTATATTGTTCGCTTAGCCAGCTGCTACCAAATGTGATATTCAGATGCTTATCCTAAACCTGCAGGTGCAGGAGAGTAATTATCACAGCTTCCCTCATATAATTCCTACATTGGAGAAATATATCAGACTTGTCCTAATTTGTTTTTTTTTCTTACATGCTGTAATGATAATAACATGGGATCATGGTTTAATTTTGCATTTTATAGAACACAGTGTCAAATCCAAGTTTAAAGCCAAGAGAGAAGCAGCGAATTATATCTAATTTTGCCCTGTTTATTTCAAGATCAAACCCCTCATACAATATTTTGGGAGAAATATATGGTATGATTAGAAGAACAGCCCCACCTAATATATTGGAGGAAATGCTCCCCTGTGATCACATGATTGCAGTCTAGGTGCTTGGCAACAAGTTTGCATGAATGACAGGTTGCAGTGCCCCATGATCACATGGTTGCCATCTGTCACCTACTCTAGCAGCTTCCCCAGAAAGTTGGGAATCTGTCAGGAAGGTCGCAAGTCACTGGGATAAGTTTGCACTGTGAAGCAGTATATAAGTCTTAAGTGCTATTGCTATTAGCCACCTACCTGGCTGCCAGTCTAGGACTTGCAACTTTTCCTGGCTTCCCCACTGACTTTGGTTATGGAAGCCAGCAGGAAGTTCCCTCATGTAAGAACTGTAGGCTTCAGTTAATGAAGGCAACAGACACTGGAGAGATTGCCAATATTAAGTGATCTGGTCACGCTTTATGACTGCATCAGTTAGCGGTAGAAATTCCAGTCCCAACTGTCATCATAAGCCAAATTATCTACTGTAGGTCTTGAACTGAGTCTTTGGAGGTTTAATTAGTGATGGAGTTTGCTGGATGATTTTGAGTCAATTTGCAAATCTAATCTCTGTTACATGATACTATGGTGATAAAATTATAGCCACCATGAACGAAAAATGCAATAAATAAACAATAACCATAGCATTAAAAGAAGAAAGGGGTTTACAAGAAGTTTCAAGAAATGTAAACACGAAATATAAACCCACAAGGGGTTGTGTTTCAGATGCATATTGCATAAAATTCATATATTGGCATTATTTGTATTTTATTTATAGTTTAATAGATTTTAAAATAATTAATATTCTAGGTATTGTCCTTCCTGTAAAAATGATTCTAACGAAGTTGTAAAAGCTGGGGAAAAGCTCAAACAAAGCAAAAAGAAAGCAAAGATGCCATCTGCCTACACTGATAGCCAACGTGATTGGGGCAAGGTAAATAACATTTAGATACCTTTGTATGTATTCTCTCTAAGCATTTATTTATTTCCTCACTTATAAACTTCAAACAGTTTCAAGAATCTAAAAAAAGTTTTAAAAAATAACTGTTTCCTAATGTCTTTCATAGCTTCATAATCCAAGTATGAAATGTAATTCCCACATAAAATAAACCCCAGAAACAAAAACTCAAGACAAGTTACCTGAAGTCACTATTAGCTGCTACTTCCCCCATCTCAAACACAACATTTTTGATTCAGTTTAAACATCATACTAAAATATAATTTTTAGTAAACATAGTATGGAATTGAAATCATGATTAGGAGTTGAAACTAATGATGCTTTAGTGTCTGCTTTTTTTCTCCCTAGAACTGGATCGAGAGCATCCAGAATGGGTAGTAGCTCTATCTTCTGCATGTAGACTAAGCACGTGATCTTCATTTGCATTCCTGGTCACTCCTCCCTCACCTGGTGCTTCCCCAGTTCGGCTCAATCTGCATTGCAAACAGATGTAATCGAAGAGCGGCTTCGCCTTTTTTCTCTGTGATCATCTAATCGTGAGATTGACAATAATAATTAATTGGAAGATTGCTTCAGTGATCAGACCGCTAGCTGGTCTCCTGGCTAGCGGTCTTGTTCCAGCTTCAAAGCTGAAGTCTCCGCCACCACATGGCAGTGGTAGGGTCTCAGTGGCATCGATCAGAGCCGGGGGCCAGGCATTCCTGCCAGACAGCGGAGGAGGAATCAATCCCTGCCCAGACTGCTTGGGCACACTGTGAAGCGGCAGGAGCGCATGGGAGTGCTAATTAGAGCCGCGGCAGCCTCAGCTCTTTGCAAGTGGCTTGCCTTTATTAAACGGAGGTAATGGTATCGCGCACGCCTTCCACCAGCCAGCAGGCTCAGAAAGGGAACAAGAGGGCGTGCCCTACTTCCTTCCCAGGCCAGAAACAAGGGGCTTACAGCCAGAGAGCTGCAGCCAAAGGGACCAGGCACCAGGCAGCCACTTCAAGTGGCAAGAAGAGCTCCAAATTGGCCGAAAAAGACGCAGAAAGGCGTCAAAAGGCCTTGGAAAGAGAGTTGGCTAAGCTCCAGAAGGCTAAAGAAAGCCAGGAGTGAAGTGAAAACCCCAGAGGAGGGACGGAATTTTCCCGCCCTCAGGAGCCATTGGATCCCACAAATGATCCAGCTCAATTGCAGCCTGCCTCTTATAAGGCCTGGTCACTAAAGGGCGCCAGGGAGCCCTCCTCTCCTACCTTACGAGAGGTTTTGGATAGGGCAGAGGCCTTTGCATTTGCAAATCCCAATTTGCCTGCAACAATGTTTGCACAGTTATCCACCTCAGGCCCCAGGACTTCTTTACTCCGACTGCAGTGGGGATCCGCCCACAGGAGGAAACTATGTTAGCAATGCCTGCACAGTTGCAGCAACTGATTTCTAAGGCTATTACTCAAGGAATAGCTATTGGTTTACAACAAAGGGACCAACCTTCTCCAGGGGTTCCAATCCATCAACCTCCAGGCTTGCAATCTATTCTGCAAGAGAATTGGATAGTGCCTCAAAGTATTCCATCTGTGGCTCATTCAATTAGAAGTGGAGACTCCTTGGCTGAGGAGAAGGACCTGATGGCCCTTTCTGAGGAAGAAGGGAAAGATTCAGAACCTTCCCCCTTTACAGGCCTTTTCAAGCTGGATCTTTTCAAACCCTTGCTTCGCAAAGCCATATCCATTACAAGCATGGAGTCTGAGACAGTCACAGAACCTAACCCCAACCCAGGGGGTTCTGGTCATTTGCTCTTTACAGAGCCAGCAGTTGAGACTGAGGTGGTACCATCGCCCAAACTATTTTTAGACATAGTTAAACAGCAATGGCATAATCCAGTGGCAGGACTACCCCCTTCCAGAACTGAACAAAAGCTATACAATGTAGCTCCAGATTTGGCTGACATTTTGCAGGTACCCACGGTGGACAAGCCAGTGGCAGCACTGACATCAGTTGCTCTGATTCCAACAGATGCAATGGACTGTCTGAGACCTTATGACAAGAAAGCTGAGGTGTCATTTCGTAAATCCCATCAGGCGGCTGCTTCGGCAGTAAAGCCTGCCACTTCGGCTTCATTCTTTAATTGCGCCTCCCTGCTCTGGCTTCGCCAGCTGCAGGAATGCATTCCACCAGAAGATCTGTACACCAAGATATAAATAAATTAATTGCGGCTGCTGAGTTCTCAGCTGATGCAACATTGAATGCGGCTAAGTTCGCTTCACGTTCCATAGCATAATCAATTGCCACTCATCGCCTGTTCTGGCTTAAGCACTGGCAGGCCAACAATAAGAACAAATGGAAATTAGCCTCAACTCCCTTTACGGGTGACAAATTATTTGGAGAAAGTCTGGATCCCATCCTAGTGGACACCAGAGGCAAGGGCAAAGCCATGCCTTTCCTTTATCGATGGGGGGAACCCAGATCTTTCCCTCCAGGGACTCTTCCAGGCTGCGCCTGATGGAGAAAGCAATCCAGCATTTGCTGGAAATCCAGGCGATTGAGCCAGTTCCCCTAGAACAGCACAGACAGGGATTCTATTTGATCCTATTTGTGATCCAAAAGAATTCGGGGGATGGAGGGCAATTTTAGATTTAAAGCACCTGAACCACTGTCCGGAGTTCAAACAATTCAAAATGCAGTCTCTCAAATCAATACTAGATAGCACGCATGAGGGCGACTTCCTCTCCTCAATAGACTTAACAGAAGCATACCTTCATGTTCTGATCAAATCAGCACATGGACAGTTCCTTCATTTTGCCTATTCAGACAGACATTATCAGTACAGGGCTATGCCCTTCGGCCTCTCATCAGAACCCAGAGCCTTCACAAAGATTTTGGCAGCTCTGATGGACCATCTGCACTCGGTCCCAATAAGAGTCCAATGCTATTTGGACAACATTTTAGTCCAGTCCTCTTCGGCCAATCAGGCGGAGAGGGATCTATGCACCACAATAAGAGCTGTCCAGGACCGTGGTTTCTCCATAAACCGCAGGAAGAATCACCTTTCTCCAACGACTAATCTGCTCCATCTGGAGCCCTAATAGATACGACAACATGCCAAGTCTCCCTCTCTCCGGAGAGGCACGACAGCATACAACATCTAGTCAAGAACATTATGGCCATGAGGACAGTTCCTCTATCACTCCTGTCGCAGCTCCTTGGCAAAATGATGTCATGCAACACCATAGTTCCATGGGCACGGCTACACGCCAGGACACTGCAATGGCTCCTATTGCCATTTCAAAGATCAGGCAGGAGCAACACTCAGGACAGGGTAAGACTCCCGTCAAACGTGCGGAGTTCCTTACAGTGGTGGACATCAACAGCACTCCGCAAGGGTTGCCTGTTTAAGGAACCCGTCCGAGTCACCATCACGACCTACGCTAGCCTCTTCGGTTGGGGAGCACACAGTCAAAAGATACTAGCCCAGGGCAGGTGGACCCAAGGGGACCTGACCCACAGGATCAATTGGCTGGAGCTCAGAGCGGTTCATCTGGCTCTCAAAGCTTTCGCGGGCTCAATCTCTGGTCGCCACGTGTTAGTCCTAACAGACAATGTGACAGCCAAAGCACACATCAACCATCAAGGAGGGACACATTCCAGGTCCCTCATGGCAGAAGCAGGTCAGCTGGGTCTCTGGGCAGAGCGGCACCTTCTGTCATTTAAGGCTGAGCACATCTCAGGGGTTCTGAATGTACAGGCAGACAGGCTCAGCAGGGAGACAGTGGATCAAGCGGAATGGCGATTACATCCCTCGCTGTTTCAACAACTATCAATACGGGACTCTGGTCCTGGATCTGTTTGCATTCCAGGAAAATTCCCAGCTCCCTCACTTCTTCAGCAGATACCGGACACAGGGAGCAGAAGGGCTAGATGTCTTCTGTTCCCCTTGGCCTCCAGGTCTTCTGTACGCCTTTCCTCCTCTTCCCCTGATTCCAGCATTCACCAGGAAGCTGTTGGAGGAAAAGGTGGAGGTGATCCTCCTGGCTCCTCATTGGCCCAGGAAGCCCTGGTTCGCCAATCTGATGAGTCTATCGGTAGAACGGCCTTGGAGAATTCTGGATGACAGAATCCATCTAAGTCAAGGCGCCTTGATCCACCCACAACCCCAATGGCTACAACTGACCACCTGGCTATTGAGTGGCGGGCCCTGAGGAGCAAACATTTCTCTCCCAGGGTTATTCACATCATTCAGGCATCCAGATGACAATCCACATCTAGAATACACAACACAACCTGGTGGTCTTTCTACACATGGTGCTCCAGGCTACAAATTGATCCATCAAGAGCCTCGGTGGCCCAGGTCCTGGAGTTCCTCCAGGAGGGGTTAGATAAAGGGTTGACACCCAACACCAACAAAAGACAGGTTGCAGCGTTGTCTTCTGTTGTAACCCTAGGAACACGGGAATCACTTTCTAGACATCCCACGGTATGCAGATTTCTTAGGGGGGCCACTAATTTGTGCCCTCCAGTCATCCATAGGTATCCGATCTGGGATCTGACTAAGGTCTTGGAAGCCCTCATTGGCAGCCCCTTTGAACCTTTACAGTCAGCCACACTGCATTTTCTAGCACTCAAGGTGGCGTTCCTCATTGCCATCACCTCAGCCTGCAGGATCTCAGAACTGGCTGCCTTATCAATAAGACAGGACTTATGCATCTTTCACCAGGACAGGGTTGTACTGCGGCTGGACTCTTCTTTCATACCCAAGTTAACACTTGGTTTCACAGGGCGCAGGAGTTGGTCCTACCAAACTTTTGCCTGGAGCGACGACAGGCCCTTGAACACAGGTTGCATGCCTTGGATGTCAGAAGGGCCCTCCATATTTATATCAAACGCACGGCTTCATTCCGATGGTCAGAATCATTATTTCTTTCATTCCAACCATCAACAATAGGCAACAAGGTCACTCCTGCAACGGTGGGTCGGTGGTTGAGGGCCTGCATAGCCAAGGCGTATGAGGTACAGGCCTTCCCAACTCTCAGCTGAATAAGGGTCCACTCGACCAGAATGCGGCTACCACAGCGGCATGGGTGACACAGGCCTCTGTTGAGGTGTGTCAAATGGCCACATAGTCCTTCCCCCCCACCATTCATTCGGCATTATAAGTTGGACACCTTCGCTTCAGCGGAAGTGGCCTTTGGGAGGAGGGTCATTGAGAAGGTCCATAACGCTAGTGGGACTTAGGACCAGACGCTACCCACCCGTTAAAGGGACAGGCTGGCTTTGGTATGTCCCACTCTGGATGCTCTTGATCCAGCTCTAGGGAGAATGGGCGTTGGTCCTACCTGAACGTCATTTCTAGTAGAGCTGGAAGAGAGCATCCAGCCTCACCCTTACTAAGGTCTGGTCCACAGTTTGGGGGGGGCTTCTCTTTTACAGGACACAAGTCTATGCATCATTTGACCTTTGCCAAACTGGGGAAGCATCAGGCGAGGGAGGAGTGACCAGGAATGCAAATGAAGATCACGTGCTCAGTCTACATGCAGAACACAGAGCTACTACCCACTCTGAATGCTCTCTGCCAGCTCTACTAGAAATGGTGTTCAGGTAGGACCAATGCCTATTCCCTTCCATTTTGTTAGCAAAGTCAAATGAAGTTTGTTATTTTAGAGTAGTTTTTAAAAGTAACTACAATCATTTAAAAAATCTGGTTGCTGGCTATTATTTATTTTATTTTATTTATTTATGTCACAGAACCCCAAATTATTTACAATAGCTTTTGATTATTTTAGATTACTATGTCATTTACAGTTCCAATTACATGAAAATAGATGTTTTGATTATTTTAGCATATTATTATTGTATTATTTAGTTTATTTCTCAGACATGAATATTGCAATGCTTTGTATGTGAATGATTTTGAAAAAGAATATTTCAGATATTCGGTTAGTTGAAAATACAACAATGAAGATGGATAATATTTGAATTAAAATCTTAACTGGGTTCTAGTCAGTTTTTGGACGCAATTTAATAAAGTTATGAAGATTTAGGTAGCTTCTACTATGGCATCTAAAAAATTTCCCTGTATCACTGTGAACCTGTCTGTTTTTTAAAAAATATTGAGATGAAGATTAATAATGGAATTTAATTGAGACGATTGACTGGTTCCAATATTTTGTTCTACCTATTCTGGATGGAGAATTCTGAAAATTTTAATTAAAATGTGTGTTATGAAATATCTAAATATACCGTATTTTTCGGAGTATAAGACGCACCAGAGTATAAGATGCAGCTTAGTTTTTGGGGAGGAAAATAGGAAAAGAAAATTTTCTTACCAGGTATTCATCTGGCTAGCATCCTTAGTCTGGTCAGATTCAGCACATTAGTTTGCTGGTTTTTATCCCCTGCTTGGGGATAAAAAGCAGCTTCTAAAGCACAACTGATCTTTGGAGAGAGAAACAATTAGAAAAGCAGGCAAACCACGGAGATCGCTTCACTCGCTAGCACCTCATTAGGGCTGAAAAAAAAAAACTTCACAGCTGAGGGTCGGAGGGAGCAGGCAAAGCACAGAAGTGCAGAGATTGCTTCACTCGTGAGCGCCTCGTTAGGACTGAAAAAAAGCTTTGAAAAAGCTACATTCAGAATATAAGACGCACCCAAATTTTCAGCCTCTTTTAGGAGGGGAAAAAAGTGCATTTTATACTCCGAAAAATACGGTAGTACTCCACATTTATCAATAATGATTGGGCCAGGACCACCCTCACTCAGTGATAATAAGGCATAAAGTCTTGTGATTATGCTGAATAACAACAGCAGTTCTGGTAAACAATTTAATTTTTATGCTATCTTTTATGTGCTGCTAATAGGGAAGTTTGCTGATTTTATGTATAATTCATAGTAGCTGTTCTCCAAAGAAATGAGCAAAGTCAATTGCGATCAATTTTTTTTTTTTTTTTGGATCAACAGTCTGGTTTCAAAACAGCTCTTGAATACCCTTATCTCAATAAGCTGTAAACTAAAACATTGCTAAAATACGTATTTGTTCATAAACGTTCACAATTACTATGATTAATTGCTTGCTTTGTTCTCCTGATGATGGTAGGGCATGGCCTGTGTTGGCCGTACTAAGGAATGCACTATTGTTCCTTCTAACCATTATGGACCTATACCTGGTGTTCCTGTTGGAGCAACATGGAAATTTAGAGTGCAGGTATGTAGATATATTTTCTATATATTGGTTTCTACTCTTGTTTCACCATTGTGTCATTTGCATGAGTGCATAAATCATTACTTGGATTTTAATGTCGAATTTGAGGCCAGTTAGTTCTTACATTGTAGTAGTAGCTGCTTTTGAATTTTTCCCATTGTGATTTCGGATTTATTGACAGGAACCCATCAGTATATTAGTATAAGATAATCTTTTGTGATGCTGGGTTAATATCTTTATTTTAAGATAAATCTTTTGTCTTGAATAATTGCCAAAAATACATTTACTGCTCTATGGACTCAGGTTTTAAATTTACCTTTTAAAAAATGTCAGCATTATAATATATGACAAAATATTTTTGAAACTGGGAAGTGTTTTGAGTACAATTCAATAGCTTTTGAGTATATTTGTTCAGGAAAACAAGATTAAAGTATTTTAATTAATAAAATATTTTACTTATGCTATTAAAAATAGGAACATATTTTAAACTTGTTTATTTTAAAGGTGAGTGAAGCAGGTGTTCATAGACCTCATGTTGGTGGAATCCATGGACGTAGTAACGATGGAGCGTACTCTCTTGTGTTGGCTGGAGGATTTGAAGATGAAGTTGTAAGTTCTATATTCTGATTAGTTTATGTATTGATGCTCTATTTGATTGTTTTATCTCATCCTATGTAAAGATACAAACATGCTGGTAAAAAAATTTTTTAATGTTTAAAATGGATATAATTTTGTGTTAGCAAAATGACAGTGGGTCCCAGCATTCAGCTATATTGAGATTCTGACTGGAGAAGGAGAGAAAAATTATAGAGGTTTATTAAACTGACAGCTCAAATGATTCACCTTCACCAGCCAGATCAGAATTGATGTTTAGCCAGAGGCAGGACATGATATTTCTTTCTGTTGCTAGGAGTTGTTTTTGGCAACAGAGATTAGAATTGGAGATTTAGAGTGAAGCTGTAGTTACATTGTCATACTATAGAAAGGAAAACAGAATATGAGCAATAATTGTAAAAATGTAAAGCAAAGTTTGAATATCTAGGTAGTAGTTAATGTTGGAAGAGAAATTAAAGGAAGCGGGAAAGGGCACTAGTGTACAGAATACTTCTTTTTACAATGTATACTTTTATTACACAAGATATTCTATTTTTTATTTCTGACCTTTGTAAAGGGCTTATGCAATAATTGTAACAATAGAGGGAAAACATTTTAAAAGGAAGGCGGTTGGGTGATTTTGGGCCAATCATACTCTCTCAGTCCAATGTACTTTGCAGTGCTGTTTTGTGAAGAAAATGGGAGGAGGGAATATTTTATTTACCAGGGGTCTCTAATCTTGGTAACTTTAAGACCTGTGGATGTCAACTCCTAGAATTCCTTAGCCAGTATGGCTGGCTGGGGAATTCTGGGAGTTGACGTCCACAGGTCTTAAAGTTGCCAGGGTTGAAGATAGCACTTTGAGCTGCACAAAATAAAGATGGGAAAGGTATCTAGCAAACGGGGGGAAAAAAGATATTTCAGTGGTGCAACCAAAAATACATTCATATAATTTTATTTTGAATATTTACTAGCATTTTGGCTTTCATAAGTTGCTTATGAAATGTTATAAAACATTTCTATTTACTAGATAATTTATTAACAGATTTTTATTGTGTAAATCCAGATTATCAACTGCTACAACGTTTGGTTGATTTAATCAGGTACGCCTGATAGCATTGAATTGGTGCTAACTGGCATGCTTTGATATTTAATTAATGCTTCTTTTTATTTATTATCCATGGTTCATGTTTGTATACAAAGTAGTTCAAGACTATATAATGTACTTGTTGTGTGTTTTGTGTAGGTCTATTTCCTTAGGCCTACAATTATACAGACAGAATACTAGTAATGTTGTTACAGACTCCTTTTAGTTTATTGGTATCATCTGCCATTAAATGCTGCTTAGTTATTACTGGAGTGATGTGAAAGTAAAATGCATTTTTACTGAATAGCTGATGCCAAAAATCAGAATACTTCAAAGGAAAAGAAAGGTGCATAAGCCTTCAAATATTTTTCTTTATTTCCCAAAACAACCACAGAAGAATAGTAGCTCTCAAACAGATTTAATTCATGCTCACCACCCTTGAACCAGTTAAACTTTTAAGTCATCCTAAGTTCTTCATTAAATTATTTTGGAGGGGAGGATAGTTTACATCTTGTGGAAAGGATATAGCCAGGGAGAGAAAGATTAGTAATTTATCATATCTGTGAGGTCCAAATTCACTCAAAGCCATTCTACTCTATTTAAAATTGTTCAAACTCACCCTTCTTCTGAATGGATTTGCTAATACCGTGTTGCCAAAATATATCAAGTACAGTAGTTGAACTTTTTTTAGAATAACAAACACAATACAGTATTTAAGCAGTTTATGGACATATATCAAGTACAGTAGTTGAACTTTTTTTAGAATAACAAACACAATACAGTATTTAAGCAGTTTATGGACATATTCACTATTTTTTACAGTATAGATGGAAAAGGTGCATTGATATATGTTGATGTCTTCCCCCCCAGTTAATGATGTTCTTGTTTGTGGGTTTTTTAATCCTGAAATTTGAGGATAATATACTTGACCTGAGAGAGGCATTTCCTATATCTTGGCATGTAGAAATATGTTATTAGATCCAGCTCTTTGCCACTAATTCAAATTTGCTGCCTTCACATCTATCCTGGATATAGAACAGATATAATGAGAGAGTATGGAATGTGAAGATTTGGGTTGAAAAATTAAATTTATGCTCAGAATGAGAATGTTATCAGTATTCTCTTGCAGCACATGTAAATTGGTCCTTAGTTAATGCTTTTTGTGTTTTTAGATAGATGCATTTGTATGGAAACAGATATGAACATAACATCACACAAACACGTTCCCAAATATCTGTGGCAGCACCACATAAAGTGTTGGTATAGTTATATATGCACAGCTGTTATTGCATATACTTATTTTCATCTTCTACTTGTATATTTCAGACTATCCTCAATCATAATTTGACATTTTAAAGGATAATTTATCTTCTTATATAGGACCGAGGTGATGAATTTACTTACACTGGGAGTGGTGGAAGAGATCTTTCTGGCAATAAAAGAATTGGGGAACATTCATTTGATCAAACTTTAACACACATGAACAGGTGCTTTTAAAAATATTTTCCTATTTGTTTTTTAAGGAGCAAGCATTCATTTTTAAGGAGAAACTGCACTTTCTCCTTAAAGAGGAGGTAGTCGTCCTAAGTCTGTTGCCTCTTATAGGTTGCTAAAGCATCTTAGAGCTCCCTTGGAAAATTAAAGTGCTGTGAGAAATCAAGATGCTAAGCAAAAGTGGATTGCAGCTTTTCCTGTAGAGGGGAAACATTTCTGCTTATTGTTACCTTGTTGATGAAAGGATAAAGTGGGACAGGTTACAGACGGGGAAGACCTTTAATATTTAGTTTTAACAGCTGAGTAAAGTTAGGAGCCCTTCAAATTGTGGAACACCTGCATCTAGAGCAGGGTTCTGCAACCTTAAACACTCAAAGAGCCATTTGGACCCGTTTCCCCACAGAAAAGAAATCACTGGGAGCCACAAAACCTGGGTGGGTGTGGCCAACTCGACATCATTCAATCCCACCCAGTCACATGACCCCCCTCCCCAGCCACACATCCAGGTTTTGTGGCTCCTGGTGTTTTCTGTGCCCTGGTAGTGCAGCAGACTAAAGCAGTGTTATTAACATCAGCTGCCTGCAATTACTGCAAGTTCAAATCTCACAAGGCTCAAGGTTGACTCAGCCTTCCATCCTTTCTAAGGTAGGTAAAATGAGGACCCAGATTGTGGGGGCAATAAGCTGACTTTGTATAAATATACAAAAGTATGAAGGCTATTGCTTAACGCATTGTAAGCCGCCCTGAGTCTTCGGAGAAGGGTGGCACATAAATCAAATCAAAAAACAAACAAACACAGGTATCTCTCTCTCGCTGTCTCTCTTTCTGTCTCTGTCTCTGTCTCTGTCTCTCTCTCTCTCTCTCTCTCTCTCTCTCTCTCTCTCTCTCTCTCTCTCTCTCTCTCTCTCTCTCTCTCTCTCTCTCTGTCTCTGTCTGTCTCGTGTGTGTGTTCCCTCTTCAGCCATTTCTAAAAGTGGTTGGCTGCTGCTGCTGCTGCTGCCACCTCCATAACCTCCCCACTGCTCTCACAACGCCTTGCGCAGCAGTTAAATTTAGCGCGCTTCACAATGGGGAAGACAGTATCCCCTTCTCCTCCTGGAGCCCATTACAATGCAGAGCATTGGCCGCCGCCGGGCTGGGCCAATGTCTCAGGGCAGAGAGCAAGTCTCACATCTCCCCGAGTGACCTAGGTGCATGTAGCACCAACAAGGGCCGGAAGAATCGCCTGTGAGATATGGCAAGTACAGGGGTGCTTCACTCCCGCTCTGGAATATGGAGCGAGTCTCCATCCCCTTCTCAGGCCAGGCGAGGAGTGACTGGGAGGGGAGGGCAAGGGGTGGGGTGGGGCCAGCAAGCGGTGGGTTCAGCAGACAGGGAGCCACAGCAGGGGGACAAAAGAGCTGCATGCAGCTTCGGAGCCGCAGGTTGCAGACACCCATCTGGAGGCTGAAGCTTTGAGTGCCTGAATGCAGCACTCTTACGTTTTTGTGAAGGAAGAAAAAGGAGGATCCATTCAGGCTTAAAATGGGCATACTGTTTCCATAGGAACAAACTTCTGTTGACTCAATAGTGATTCTATGCTTAACTAGCCTACTGTATGCTCTGCTGACTGTGGAGTATCAAATTGCAATGGTTTGGCATGTCATGATAATCCTAACTGATGGTCTAATACTTTAAGAAATATTCTGTTGTGTTGAAAGACTTTTAAAAAATTATTGTTTTCAGGGCCCTGGCTCTAAATTGTGATGCTCCATTGGATGACAAAAATGGGGCTGAGTCTAAAAATTGGAGAGCTGGGAAACCAGTTAGAGTTGTTCGCAGTTCAAAAGGTCGAAGGATCAGCAAATACGCACCAGAGGAAGGCAATAGATATGATGGCATATACAAGGTAAGTATTGTTCTTCTGTTTGTCTTGGGAAATATTAATAATAAAGTACTTTTTTTTAACTGCAAAATATATTAATCTAAAAGGTGCATGTCTATAATTTTTTGTGATTTCTGGATGTTACTAATGGCACATTTCAGGCATTCAGTGACCTTCTGATCTGTCATAGAGGGTTTAAAGAAAGCCCTTTGTGTGCACAGCTTTTTGTTCATGCAATTTTTGATTCAACACACTCTAGAAAGTATGCTCAGTTAAAATCAATTTATTGTACTGTTGTATTGATTGTCTATTATTTCAGCTTTTGCACAATGTATCTGAGGTGATGGAGGGAGAGAAAGAATTGATAATAAGTTGAATATATATATAATTCAATAATACGTGCATTTTAAAAAAATGGATTTCTGTTTATAGCATTAGAAATAGAGTTTTCAGCTGTTGGCATCTTTTTGACAATTTATGTAAAAAGCCCTCTAAACTTCTTCATCTAACTTTGTCTATTATTTATCTTAATTTGCAAAAAATTAAATCTGCCACTACCAGTAAAAAAAATGCCTTTTGATTCTTAGAAAATGTAGGATATATACTTTTTAGAGAAACAGTCTGGTTATCAAAGGTTACTTATTGTGGAAGTCAATATTAAGTTCTTTCTTTACAATACCATTGCTTAGGAAGTCCACTACAACACAGTGGAGATGATCAGAAGCAAGATAGATAAATTGAGATCAATACCTCAACTTGCCTTTGTATGTAAGTTGCTTTTCAGATAGCATAAGTTTCTTTCCTAGAACTAATGTATATGTAGAGAGAAATTGTTATATCAAGATATGCTTGGATGAAAAAGATCCAAAATCCACTTCAAGTTGAGATTTAGATCTGGTTGTAATATGTCAACTGCCTAGCATTTCCTATGATCTCTGCTAGGAAGGAGATTAGGAAAATATATCCCGGTTACTTTTCTGGGATCCTTAATCTATACCTGCTCATTATTTCTTTCTAGAGAGTTTTCCTGAGTAAATTGTGGACCTTGGTTCCAGGCAAATACTTTATTACTCTTCCAGATATCTTAATTTTAACTTTTAGCTTAAATACAGGACTAAAACTGGCTTGGTGGATTATCTGTGCTGGAAAATGTATAGGACATATGACCCTTCTAATTTCTCTAGGCTGTTTTACAGTAGTTTTGGATCTTTTGCTGAGGCAGTTCTGCTTCATACTAATGAATCTATGGCATCCCATGAGACTCCATCTTGTTCCTCATGCTCTTCAGTATCTACTTAAAACAGCTGGAATTTTGGAGTGGGATGCCATCAATATGCTGATAACACCAGTTCGATTACTGCTTGCCCTCAAGGAAATGCTGAAGTTTGAGCTAAATTCAGATGAAGAAACAAATGAAATCCAGTTTATGTTAGTTGAGTCTTGGATACTTGGATGTTGAAATTTAGCTTGTTGTGGATATATTGCAGCTCTCCCTTTTCCTCAGAAATAGAAGATCTCATTGATTAAGGTTGCAGCTGTGATAAAGAGCCCACTACACTTGCACTGGCAGGCTATGTTAGCTACATTTTGGTCATTATGATTTATCCTTAAAAAGCACCTTGAAATTTTAGTTGGCACTTGGGCTTTTAACTAATAAAATATATGGGAACGATGGGAAACATACAGTGCTGCTATTAAATTTTAGAGTGGGTGGGCTTATAAATTTAATAAAAAATAGAAAATAATAAAACTATAATACACAGCTTAGGACCTGACTACCTGAACAATTGCCTTTTCTCTAACAAGTCTGTAGGAACGTTATGATCTGCAGAAGAAGCCTTTTTGTGTGTGCCCCTGGACTCAGAAGCTCTTCTGTACCACATTCATATAATGGAATGTACTCTTTTTGGCCCATTCTCTCTGTATATTACAAGAGCATTCATGATGCAGCTCCAGGTTTTTAATACTTGATTATTTCATACTTTAATTTTGTATTTTGTATCCTGCATTTTAATTTTGTTAGCCACTTTGAAAACACAACTAAGCAAAGAAGAAAATCACAGATAAATGAATTCATTTATACTGAAGTGCAATAGTCCAAATCTTATTTCTACTGTTTTTTGTTTCGTCCTTCACTATCATTTTACTTAATGTACTGGATTTTTCAAGAAACCTTTGTACTGTCAATTTAGGAAATTTTCTATGATATCCTTCTTAGATTAAACATTTTAGATACAAGTGTTTAAATGGTTTCTTAAAGTTGATCTAAGCAGCTAGTTATACTTTATAATTCAGGTGGTGAAATATTGGCCAGAAATTGGAAAATGTGGATTTTTAGTTTGGCGCTATCTTCTGAGAAGAGATGATGCTGAACCTGCACCTTGGACTACAGAAGGAATTGATCGGTCAAAGAAATTGGGCCTGAGTTTACAGGTTAGAAATTAAAGTTGCCATCATTTTTATGTTTTGCTAAAACAGATAAGCTAGTCAATATTTAGCAGAAGCTCTCTTGGAAGATTTCCTTCAGATTTGTTTTAAAGATGTCAGATGGCTTGGATTATATTTTCTCTATAATGTTCAGAAGTCCATACTTGTTTTTATGATGATGATGAGGTGACAATGTATAGGTTACACATGGACTACATTTGTGTTCTGGCCCCATAATTTTTAAATAATGATTGAAATTCAGTAACAAAATAGCTGAATTTTGGCAGTATAGTTGAAGACACTTTTTCATATTTTGAGATGGTTTTTAGATGGGAACAAACCGTTTACATCAGGAAATTCCTGCTCCTTAACTGTATATAAAGTATATAAATCTTTATCCTATCTGCCATCCCTGGCAATAAATGGCTTGGAAACTATTGATTATGCTTTCTTAGTTCTTCAGAAAATTCAGAGACCGAGATGTGACTTACTATTCTTCAAACACGAATCATTCCCAATGTAAAATGTGTTGAAGTAGATAAACCTAGTACTTACTTCATTTGTTAACATTTGGATTCCTAGATCAATTGATAAAATATAGAAAAATGGAAACAGCCCCTTGATTTCTTACTAAAGAGGCAAACCTGGTAATTTCAACCAATCTATTTGTTATAGTTAGAAATTTGATTAGAAACTCAGGATTCATCTTGGGCCTCAAGGGAATGATGGCATTTTGTGAATTAGTTAACTCAGATTATATTTTTTCCTCCCCTTCAAGCTCTGGAGTTGTCTTTGAAATAATGGATCTTAAGAAAATACTGCTATTCCAGATGCTCTTGTTTTGATGCAGGCATTGCTGTAAATACTTCTCAGATGTGATGTTCTTCTTTTGTAGTACCCAGAAGGCTATTGGGAAGCTATGGCGAATAAAGACAAGAAAGATAAAGTAAAAAAGCAGCCTGTGAAACAGGAACCAATGGAACAGAGCAATGGAAATCAGAAAAGACCAATTAATGATGGTATGTCTAGTAACTTAAATCCATCAGTTATCAGATAGAGAAGATATTTCAATCCATATTGAAACATAATTTCTCTGGGTCCCATCAAACATCTAACATGTCTGTCAGCTTTAAGAAATTAACATTTTCATATTGATTCTTCCTTGTATTCAGTTGGATATCTACTGAGTCATCTTCCACCTAGGTTTTATCTATTGTTCCATCACTTCTTCATTCCCAACTAGCTGGTGAACTGCAGGGCTGAATGAGTACCCTCAGAGAGAAGCCATTTTATGAAGCCTCTGTTTATAGAAAATTGATCACATTCCAAAATGATTCTTGTACTTAATGTACAGTGTTGAGAATCTTAAGTTATTTGTATTCTAAAATGCACCCATAATATATTTCCAATTTGGTATCACTATTTCCAGCAGTTATAGATTAGCCATTGTTGCTCAGATATATTTGTTTTCACCTTTACTTTGGGAACAATCATGCTGATCCGTTTTGACAAGGAACTTAGAAAGCCATGTTGATATACTAAATGTTCAGCATTCTGAATTTCAAAGAGTTTAAGGAGAGTTAAATCCTTTATAAATAATGGCTTCAAATGAAAATAAATTTATTAGGAATCAAGTTTCAGCGAAAGTGGGTAGTTCTAGATTGCATCAAATTCTGGTAAATGAAAAAGGCAAGAAATTTGAGATCACAGATCTGCTATTCCAAGAAGCACTAAACTGAATGTCATTTCAATTTCAGAGGTATAACTTGGCTAGAAAAAGGTCTTTTCAGGTCAGGACAATGTCTTAGCACTGTAAAAAAAGTTTGTTTGTAGCTTGCTAATTGTTATCCTATCCAGGGTTCCTCTTCAATTTACTAGCCATATTATATTTTAAGAAACTTCACTCTGGTTTTCCAATAAGTTGAATTTTCCAATAAGTTGGCATTCTGTGCCCAATTATTCTTCACTGGATTGCTTGCAATTCCCTGCATGATTTTTCTTTTACTTCTGCAAACCTTAAAATTACGACAGAGATGCCAGGGTTTCCCTTACAAATGGACGCTGCTGGTGCAGTAATTACACGAACTGATGCATTTTAAGAATGAGTTTTATTTTAAACATTTAAGATTTGAATCAAATATCATACGGTTTACTTGTGGCGAGCTATTTGAAATTTATCCCTCATAAAAAAGGAAATCTCTACTTTTTCTGTGAAAGTATCTTTAAAAGAAAAACAACACTTTCTGTCAGACCAGGGTTCCCCAATTCCCTGTCAATGGACCAGTACCGGTCTGCGGCATGCCAGAAACTGGGCCACGCAAACAAGTGAAGCCCCATCTGCGGGATGCAGGCAGCATGCAAAACAACAACACCTCTTCTCCACAGAACTGATCCCTGGTGCCCAAAATGGGGGCTGCTGTGTCAGACCACTAGTTGTGTTAGAACTATCTTTGCAAATATTGGGTTGTCCTTAGAAGAAGTAAGCTGGATATATTTTCAGAATATAATATATTACATTCAAAATAACCAGAAACATGAATACAACAGAGGATATATGTTTTGGATGAAGTTTTTAATTTAAGATTGTTTTGGTGTTATTTTACATTTTCTGGTAAATCTAATCAATAAGCCTGTACCTGTAATTGAAGGAGACAGTATAAATTTATAATTGTAGTTTGATAACATTTTTTCCAGACAATATAAAGCAACCTACAAACACAGCCAAAACAATGAAGCTGAATGATGGAGGGAAGGGAGAAGCTTTTCAGCTAACGCAGCAACAACAATGGTTGATACAGGAAGATTCTCCAAACCAGAAACTTTGGGATGAAGTTCTTAAATTTCTTAAAGAAGGACCAGTATGTGTTTTTTTATTTTAACCGATGTTCTGTATTGTTTCCTTTTAATGTCATGCCACTAGATTTTCACTGGAACAGCAAGGACTTTGTTCTACCTACAACTTTTCTGGAAAGTTCCCCCGCCATCCAGAGTGCATGAGGAACTGCAGAAAGTGAAAACACAATTTGGCTAATATGTAGTATATTTATTAAAATAGAAAACATATTTCAAATACTATATTCCAGGACTGAAAAGAAGTCTGGGTTAATATAGAAACAATACTATTTTATGAAGAGATTGAGAGCACTTCAGTATTTGACTTAATTATTTTTCCCTTATGGTATTCTAGAATTTTTTGAAGAAACTGGAACAATCCTTTATGTGTGTTTGCTGCCAGGAGCTGGTTTACCAGCCAGTGACCACAGAGTGCCTGCACAATGTCTGTAAAGTAAGTGTCTCAATGTGTCTCACATTGTCCTACTGTAACTTGTAAAAGCAAATAAACTACCGTAGTATTTTAAAGGAGAAAGAAAAATTATGTGCTGCTGTTAAGGTAAGCATATGAAGTGAGTCAATAGTTACCTCAAGTTAATATTATTATTTTGTTCAAACAGTAAGATTATATTAATTAGATATATCCATGACTTGGTTTATAGCAATAAGTTTCATAGTGTAGCTGTGCTAGCCTATTGCAGCAAATCAAACAATGAAGAATCTTGTGGCATGGTACAATCTAACATTGTACTGCAATGTAAGATTCTTTTGGACAAGACAGTTTGATCAGACCTTATGCTATAATGAATTGAGTAATTTTAAGTGTTAAAAATAGCACTTAAAAATTACTCAATTCATTATTGTTAAATAAGAGCAGATGAGTTGTTTACCTGTCCAAGCAGCAGGCAGTCGTGGGTGGGAGGCACACAATCTGGATACACCACGTGGGTCACAGGAAAGCTGAGAGTTGGTGGGCTGGAGGCGGCAGCTGCAGGAGGCCATTTTTATGGTGGCATCAGCAGCAGATGGAGGCAGAGGTGCAAGGAGGAAGACAGGCGGGCCACAGCTGGCCGTGGGAGGCTTGTCTATGCACGGCGGCACTGGCATCAGATGGAGGCAAAAGTGTGGGGGGAAGGCAGGCGCTCCAGCCATGTGGGCCGCAGGCAAGCCGAGAGATGCGAAGATGAGCTCACCAAACCCACATTCTGGATCTAAATATAGCTTGCCCAGAACTGTTTCAAGCACAGAATATTCTGCATCTGAATATTGCTGTAGTCTCTAAGTAATGTATCTGTCTTGTGACCTGGATTTTAACATATGTATGTTTCCCATGACTTTAGAGCTGTTTACAGCGCTCTTTCAGAGCTGAAGTCTTCACCTGTCCTGCTTGCCGACATGACCTTGGGAAGGGCTACACCATGGTTCCCAACAAGATACTGCAGACACTACTTGACCAGTTCTTCCCTGGTTATAGCAAAGGACGATGATATGTATTTGTAACCTTATTCTCAAAATGACTGAATAAATGAAAAGAACAAACCATCTAGAAAAACAGTGGACCAGCCAGCTTGAGGGAATTCATATTTACTATCACATTGTGAAGCCACAAATTCAACCCTCTTTCCCATTTAGCAATCTGTTGTGTAGTAACAACTTCAAATTGTCAGCTTCCTTTTCACAAAGGTAGTTTTGACAGATGACCATTAGTTTGTATGCAGGAATAAAGGCTTTTCTTGGCTCTGGCCACGGTAGTAGCAGGTCTTCAGTTGTTTTTATAACTACCTCAGATGGAGAAAACAAATTTGGGGGAAGTTTAACAACACATCCAATGAAGTTTAGCTACACACTGCCTCCTGAACATTAGTTTTGCCTAGTCCATGCAATTTGATTTTGCAACAAGAAAACAGCACGTAAAAAGCCAGTTTTATTGCAGAACATCAAATGCTGTGGTGTGCATAATTCTTTATTGTATTTCCTCTCCTGCTGTCTTTCTTACTCCTTTTGCAACAACAAGCTTTTAGTCTATTTTTGTGAGCGTTATTGTGCTCTCGTATCTTCTGCAAGTTGACTACTAAGGACTGAAAACAATATGAATGCATTGTTGCTGTTGATGTAAAGTGATTTGTGTTTTTTGCACTCAAAGAGGGTTTTCAAGACACTCTGAATTGTGTAAAAACTATTTCATATAAAACAAGCCACTTTTGTATTAGGTAAAATTGTTTGCTTTTAGTAGGTCTTGTATTAGTGGCAATACATCTTATACAGCATTGAAAGCAGTGCTAGCTTGGAGAGGGCTCAAATTGCTTCATATTGTGATCTGAAATTTTATATACAGTATATTCCCCATCCCTGAATATACTTATTAAATATTTTATGATTCATAAAGTGTTGATTGTTTCCATTTTACACCCATAACATGATAGCAAGTAATTTCCTAAAATAGTGTTTGTATATATTACATAAAATTCCATTTGATATTTTGATAAATGGGATTAGTAAACCTGAAGTTTACATTAGTCCTTTGGGCATTTGCCTTGCAGAGTTATATATTTTAAAATACATTTTTATAAGACTTTCATTCTGAGGAGATTACATTTTCATATCAACTTTTGATTATAGATAGCAAATAACTACTGATATCAGAACAGATATGTTTGAGTACTTACATACTATTTTAACATATACATAGTTGTTTGTGCATTGTTTGAGTGGGGAAGCTGTATTATAAATTGAGACCGAAGCTTTTTGATTTCAAGTCTGTTTTAGGTATGGTACTGAACATTGGATTAGCATTATTTAACTAGTTTTAGTTTACATTCCAGTCTTTTTCCTTTAGCAGAAAGAAATTAGAATTAAAATAGGATAGTTTAAAAAATGAGTGTTGAATTCACATGTAACACTGTCAGAATGTTTAACTTAACAGGTTAAAGCCATAGTGACCTACTTTACATGTAACACTAAATAAAAAAATCATTATGGATGAACTGGGCCTGTATCAAAACTCAGGTTGATTTATATTATACTTAAGTCAATCAGCCAGGATAACAAAAATATAAAAATTATACATGACTTATTTGAATTATTCACAGATTAAATAAACCAGAATTTTTCAGCTCTGATAGTAATAGGTATCTAGTTAAATAAAAATTGAAAGCAGAACTTTCCTATTTCTCCCTCAGATACACAAATATTGATTTTGCTATGTCAGCCAATGGCCTTTTTAGTCATAAGAGTTTATGAATTTGCAGCTAAAGCAGAATAAGAAAGCAAAGTTTCATAAATGGTTTTAGCTTCTCTGGCAGCAGTAGCAGTCTCCTGAGTGATGAGACAGCTGTGAGATTTAAAAGCTTCTTTTGGGCTTTCAGTCATGGCTAGTGAATATATCTTCAGCCTAGATAAAGGGTTAATCTTTTCATGCCCTGGAAACTTTTACCCTGCATATACTGGATTCTGAGCCCCATTTGTCATGCCAATTGAATCTCTGTGATGAGGAATAAAATTGCTGGAGTCAATTCTCCAGCTTTTATTTAGAAAAACTGATCAATAATCCTTGCTTATTTTTTAAAGATAGTTAATATTAATCACAAACTGATTGAAACCCAAGTCACATATTATGGACATAAGCGCACATGAGCTTATGCCCTGTACACATAAATATTAAAAAAGTTAGCATTGTGTTTAAACCACACCACGGTTAATTTTAATAGGTTATGAAAATATTCAGTGGCCAATTTCTGATATGTTAAATAATAACTTTTTGAACAAGCTATAGTATTCTGGTTCACCTAAACTGTAAGCCAAGAATCAACAGTATTATGCAGTGGCCCAAGTATTCCGCTGCCTCCTATCACAAAATTTAAAATGTTAAATTTTCTGGAATTTTGATAACTTCCTTTGAGGTGGTTGGAAATTTGTGAACCTTTGGATGAAATAAATGTTGGGATTTTCGTGCAAGATTTCAGAATTTTAAAAATGCTGAAATAAAATAATTTTGGGAGGAGGTCAGTTGTCCTTTTCTACTTTCTGTCATAAGGAGGCACAGCAACCAGCTTTGTGAACCGCACTAAGCATAAACAAAGCCCAACTTCTTTTTGGCTTGTGCAAGACTTTACCATGTCTATTTCAGAATGTACAGAGTCCCATCTTAAGCATGAAAGCTGGTTGGGTGACTTTGGGCCAGTCTCCCTCAGCCCAACTCATTTCACAGGGCTGTTGTGGCGAAAATAAAGAGAAGAAAGGAGTATTAGGTATATTTGCCACCTTGAGTTATTTTAAAAAATAATAAAGGTGGAATAAGTTTTTTTAAAAAAATCCAGTATATGTTTCCTAAATTAGCTATCCTTTAGCCAAAAGAATAACCAAATAGTGCTAATTAATTAACTGCTAATAAAATGTTGAACATTTTTCTGATACATTAGAACAGTTTGCTTTGTTACAGAGTAACAGAATTTATTCCAAGTTCATTTGCTGTAAAATTACAACCTCCAGGTCTACTGGAGCATTAAAATGAGACTTTTCCCCCATAAATAATTTGTTGCTAGCATTTTCATATGTAGGAGACACTTTATCATTCATTTCCTATCCCTGCAAGCTTCTCTGAAACCAGAGGTGGTAAGCAGCACACTAAATGGGGTGTTTTGTGGTTCTTTTTAAGCAGTTCTTGAGGCAATTTTTATAGTGGCCAGCTTGCCATCAATGTCTTCAAATTGGAATTCTCTTTTGACAGTTGTGGGCATCTCTTTGTTCAATGTGAGATAGCTTTTAAAAGTTATGTGCTTTTGATGTGTGCTGTAAAGGATGTACTCTCATCCTTTAATTTCAAATAATAAATTCAGATTGTTGCACTTGCATTTAATTGCTGTAACATATTGTAATTGATTGAATTCTTAAGTACTGTGATAGCACTGTCCCATATCAGACCACATTACACCAAGATATATAGGAAGTCAGTCTGAGAAGTGTGTCTGATCTGCATGGGTGTGTGTGGGTGTGTGGGCGTGTGTCTTTCTTTCATTGGTTATGCCTTAAGCTAGTCTACAGAACTGTGACAAAGAAACTGGGAATTAAGTCTTGCACTGAATGTGTTGTCAGTTTTACAGAAAATGGCTGACTGATTAAGAAATATTCAGCAATGATTAACCTAAAAGAACAGGGCTTTCTCATTTGCCAAACAATGTGCCCTTTAAATACCTGTATTAGAACAAAATGTATTAGAAAGCTTAATGCTAGCAATCCTGTAGGCAACCTTTGGTTCTCATAAGTGTAATCATTTGAGCCCTAGCAAAGTTCTCAAAGTGCCTTATTTAGGGTGGGGTGTGTGAGAGATCACAAATGCTGCTGAACATTTGCCTACTTGGCTAACGTTATAGTCCGTATTCTGAAGAAAGTGACCTGTTTTTTGCCAAACAGATTGAAATCAAACTTCAAAAACTGAAGTCAGCTAGTTTTTAATTGGAACATTAACAAGAGGAAATTTAAAAAATA
Source organism: Arizona elegans (assembly GCA_022577455.1). Taxonomy (NCBI): domain Eukaryota; kingdom Metazoa; phylum Chordata; class Lepidosauria; order Squamata; family Colubridae; genus Arizona; species Arizona elegans. The sequence continues at coordinate 24,911,181 of JAKOOJ010000008.1, read as the reverse complement.
TCAGTTCTAGGACATATAATTATAAACAAAGATGCATTGCCATATTCTAACTAGTGTGTGGTACATGTTTTTTTTAAAAAAGCCACCTGCATTCGACCCTATCAAACTCTGTTAATGGTTGTCCATGACTTTATTTCATACAAAATGAATAGTAACTCCATTTTACCCTAGCCCAAATACAAAGGAAATACTTTATAAAACTATGTCCTAAAAAAATTGGGGTTAATCCTGTATCGCAGAGCATTTGGATGAGCAGGTGCATAGTCATGACACTATTCAAACAGTGTACTGTATTGCTTTTGTTCATAGAGTTCAATGATTATTATTAAATCACAGAAAAGCAGCCCTGATAGAAAAGAGGGGCTTAATCAAGGCCACTTCAGCATGGATTGACATGGAAACCGAGGCATTGTATCAAATCAATTAATAAAAGTATTTACAAATAGCTGCACAGAAATGTAATTAACAGCATGGAGTTTTCAAAAATATACACTGTATATAAAATATGCTAACCAGGCTGAAGATTTCACCTGTCTTCACAGAGTGCTACTAATACAGCGAGAAAAATTAAGCCCAGTGATCTGAAAGGTAATTTGAAGGGTGGAAGGAAGCTGGTTCTAAGACGATGCTCTCTTCTGCTCAGCAAAAGGAGACTCATAGACCTCCATTGGTGGGCAGGTACAGATCAGATGCTGGTCCCCATAGATGTCATCAATTCTGGCAATTGTAGGCCAAAACTTACTTTCAGGTTTCACAAATGGCTAAAGAAGAGGAAGGAGTATTTAGAAAAGCTATATGGTACAACATCTAAACTACAAAAATTAGTAATTACAATAGGTATATGTACATTAAAAAATGATCAGTGGTAAAATGCATCAAGGAAAGCTTTCAAGGCAAGGTTTTTATTGTAAGCCCTACATGATTTGGAAAGATGCTATTTGGATCCTTTTTCTTTTCTCCAAAGCAACTTTTTGGAAGTCATTGAATGACCAGGCCAGGAGTTTGAGAGATTTGAAGTTGTTCTACTCCTTTAAAGACAGATTAGGTTACCCTGCATTCTGCGCTTTCACCTCAGCACCCAAACATTCTGCCAATGAAATGCAGCAGCACATTTTTTTTTTGTTGGTCCTCCAAAATAAGGATGGAAATGAAAGTGGGAAACCTCTGCAGGTAAATTTCCATCTTGAACTTTTATAACCCACCATAAATGATCCCAAGTTGCACTTGTAAAATAACAATTTTGCTGTTGAATTTCACACTGGGCTTTTTCAGAAGTATTGGAGGGTGGAAGTGATGGGGCTGATGACCCACTTGCAGGTTTCCCACTTAACACCTTCCAAATCCCCATCCCCCAACCACAATAAGCTATGTCTCTATATCTTTCTGTAATGTCACTGGCCTTCCACTAATTATAACTATGGCCCTTCTCTTGGTCAGAACAACCACTCTGGTTTAAACCAAATGTTCCTTGTTTTGACCCAAAAGTGCTTTTGAATCGTATCTAGATCCGTTCCAGTTGGGTTTCAGGCCTGGGTACAGCACAGAAACAGCATTGGTCGCGTTGGTTGATGATCTCTGGAGGGCTCGGGACAGGGGTTGCTCCTCTGTCTTGGTCCTGTTAGATCTCTCAGAGGCTTTTGATACCATCGACCATGGTATCATGCTGCACCGGTTGGAAGAGTTGGGGGTGGGAGGCACCGTATTACGGTGGTTCTCCTCCTTTCTCTCCGACCGGTCGCAGTCTGTGTTGACGGGGGTAGAGATCGACCCCCGAGGCCCCTTATATGTGGGGTGCCGCAGGGATCGGTCCTCTCGCCCCTTTTGTTCAACATTTATGTAAAGCCGCTGGGCGAGATCATCCGTGGTTTCGGGGTGAAGTACCACCAGTACGCTGACGACACCCAGCTGTACATCTCCACCCCGGACCACCCCAACGATGCCCTTGAAGTGATGTCCCGGTGCCTGGAGGCCGTACGGATCTGGATGGGGAGGAACAGGCTCAGGCTCAACCCATCCAAGACTGAGTGGCTGTGGTTTCCGACGTCCCGATATAGTCAGCTGGTGCCATCGCTGACTATTGGGGACGAATCATTGGCCCCCATGGAAAGGGCTCGCAACTTGGGCGTCCTGGATTCACGGCTGTCTCTAGAAGAGCACCTGACGGCCGTGGCCGGGAGGATTTTTCATCAGGTTCGCCTGATTCGCCAGTTGCGTCCCTTTCTAGATCGGGACTCTCTACACACGGTCACTCATGCCCTCGTCACCTCTCGTGTGGACTATTGTAACGCTCTCTACATGGGGCTCCCCTTGAGGTATACTCGGAGGCTCCAACTGGCGCAGAGTGCGGCCGCGCGGGTGGTTATGGGAGCAACGTGGAGCTCCCATATAACATCTCTCCTGCGCGAGCTACACTGGCTCCCAGTGGTCTTCCGAGTGCGCTTCAAGGTTTTGGTTACCACCTTTAAAGCACTCCATGGCTTAGGACCTGGTTATCTACGGGACCGCCTACTACCACCAATAGCCTCCCACCGGCCAGTACGCTCCCATAGAGAGGGGCTCCTCCGGGTGCCGTCGGCCAAACAATGTCGACTGGCGGCCCCTAGGGGGAGAGCCTTCTCTGGGGGGGCACCTACGATCTGGAACGAGCTCCCCCCGGAGATACGGAGGATCCCGGATCTGCGCACCTTCCGTCGTGCGCTTAAAACGTTTTTATTCCATCAAGCTGGCCTGGCCTAAATCTTCTCCTCTTTAAAATTTTTAAATTTTAAATTTAAATTTTAAACACGAATTTGAATTTGTCTAATTATGGGATATTTTCAAAATTTAGCCAAACTGTTTAATCTGTTTTAAACCTATTTTAAATTTTGTATTTTCTGTGTTTTTATCTTTTGGCTGTTCACCGCCCTGAGTCCTTCGGGAGAAGGGCGGTATAGAAATCTAATAAAACTAAAACTAAACTTTTCAAAAGGCAACTGGACTTTGTTTTTTCCTTGAAGATGTTTTGCTTCATATCCGAGAAGCTTCTTCAGTTCTGAATTTCAACTGAGAACTGAAGCTTCGTGGATGAGAAGCGAAACGTTTTCAAGGAAAAAACTAAGACCGGTTGCCTTTTGAAAAGCACTTTTGGGACAACCATGACTTGGATGACTGAGAATCTCCATAGATATTCCTTGTTTTGCTTTGGATATCATTTTCTTTTTGGTACAAAGGTTTTATATTCTTTTAAGAACTGAAATGTGAATAATTCAAAGCCAAAACAAAACAGAGTTTACTTCTTTACTTTATTTCACTTCTTATGGTGGAAACAAAGTCCTTTTCATCCAATGCCTCATCACTTCAATACGACACATAATGCTTTTGAATTTGCCAGTTTCCAAAGCAGTTGGTGAAAAGTCATTGCTAGGAGGGCTAGTTGTTTTGAGAAAAAAAATCTGAGACTGCTGAAAATTTACAGAATTACTTCTGTTTCTCTTTAAGCAGGCTCAAGAATACTTGAGTAAGTATTTCACTTTTCCAGTATGTATAGGAGCATTGCTTCAGAACAGAGCATTGCATCAGCAGTCTGAGCCACAGTACATCAGACTCAAACATAAAAGATAAACTACGTTACACTTTTTTGTTAAATTTGTATTATGTTCTGCTGGGTTTTTTTCTGGCTTAGAAACTTCTCCCATATACAGACCATCTTCTATATTCAATGCAAGAAAGGTATCTGCATTTTTTTCATGCAGGTAACTTCTAGTGCATGTAGTGTTAAACTTGATCATGATGAATGTCTTTCAAGACAGAAAAAAAGTCACATTCTCTTCCTCTATGGCAGCCCCAAAGAAAACTCTGAATGCAGTAAAGTTAAACATGGTTTGTCTGGTTTTCAAATGCCCACTAGAGGTTTTTTGGCACATCTGATGGAACATATTGTTGGCTTTTAAAAACTGACCAGAACATTTCTAATAAAATAATTGTTCAAAATATATTTGTGAAATTGTAACTCGTTACTTACTAGTGGAAAAGCAGCCACTTCCCTAGAATATGGACGATCCCAGTTGGGTGCAGCCAGGCAGGTTAAAGTGTGTGGGGCCATCTAAGTCAAAGAAATATAGTTTAGAACACACAAAAGAAAAAGAGCCCTCACCCATGTTTTGTGTCAAACTACTTCAATTGTGAACAAGGAGCACCTGGTAGAAGTCTCACAAAATTAAAAACCTGAACTTACCTTTAAGGGGTTAACTCTAGGATCCATCCTTCCTTCTTCTATATCAGCTACTTCTTGTCGAATACTGATCATGGCATCACAAAATCTGTCTAGTTCTGCTTTGTCTTCAGACTCGGTTGGTTCGATCATGAGGGTCCCTGCTACTGGCCAGGACATTGTTGGAGCATGGAATCCTAGGAAACATGAATTCTAATTGTTCACCTGATGTTTAATCAACCTCAACAGTCAGAAAATATCCCAACCATCTATCCCTTCTAGATCAATCTCTGATCCGCTTTATAAAGACAACATGAAATAAAATAAATATATGCATTTCTGGATTTTGCTTAAAGCCATTTGTATGTCCTCTAGTTTCCTCTTGATGCAAAAAACAAACAAACAAACAAACAAACAAACCAGTAGCAGCCATGAGCAGCTTTCTCTTTCTGCAGTCCCCCTGCAGCAGCATTAAAAATCACATCTCTGTTGAAAAAGAAGAAAAAAAATCTCACCATAATCCTGAAGCCGCTTAGCAACATCCACAGCTTCAATATTTGCAGTTTTCTTAAAAGGCCGAGTATCCAAAATAAATTCATGAGCTACATAACCTGTTTTGAAGTAAAGATTTAGACACATGAATCTTAGAATAATAAAATATGAGTATAAAACAAGAGGACCAGGAAGAGGGCAGTTCCCCATTTCGTGGGCTCTAGATAGGCCTTCTTGCTGAGCAGAGAAGCAACTACTGGAGATTTGAATGAGGCTTCCTATTTGAGAGGATAAGGGTGGCTTATTCTGGCTTTCGATAAAAGCTGTTCAAACTAAGCTTCCCTCGCTCAGTTTGTTTCTTTCACTTTTGCTAAATGTCAACATGCTGGTACAATGGCTAACTGTGCTGGGCAGAAAGTACTCCCAGTGATGATACTTGCCTTTGGAGCCTCTAAAGAGGATTTTGTAGTGGTTCTCTAGTCGCTTTGCCATGTAGTTAGCATTCAATATCGCAATCTCAGAAGCATGTTTTAGACCTTTGCTTCCCATCATCTAAAGAAAAGGAAACATGAATGAAAACAGTGGGGAAAAACAAAGCCATGATCCTGATATAGATGTTTAAACATTCTATGTTCATTGTGGAATTATTACTATACACATACTAAATGATTAACACATTCTATCGATATTTATTCAGTGTTTAGTTTATAAGCTGAGATGTCATCAGTGTGTGAATGGTTTTGGTGGCTTATACAAACTCATTGATAAATCAATCAGAACTATTCAGGAGTGGATAGCATATAAATTAGTACTTTCTTGGAGATCTCATCCAAGAAATTAATTTTTTAAAGTTGAAAATGTTTAAAATGCGGCTGTCTTTATCCAAAATAACTTGATTTGAAAGGTATAAATCTTGCCAAATCTAATTTTCCCCTGTTATTGCAGTTGTTATTTATTGTCCTTTCTATCTATTTTGAAGGAACAGGAAAGTTTCATGTAGCAACATCTCACTGCTGTGTCTGGTAGAATACTGTTTACTCTTTCAGCACTTGCTATTTAATCCCTTTAACTGGGGTTGTCTGTGATGGGATTTAAAACCATCTGCCATTGTAATATGATGGTTAAAGAGTTGGTCTTGGAATAGGAGAACAAGGTTCAAGTCAACTCTTCAGCTTAGAAGCTCACTGGATGACTTTGGGCCAGCTCAACTTATCTTATGGGTTTATTATTATTGGGGAAAATAGGAGGACTGTGTATGTCACTGTGTGAACTTGTGTATGCCACTGAGAGCTTCCACAAAGATGTGGGCTACAAATCATTGTAGCACCTCTGATGCCTTTTTTGAACTGTATGAGGGGGACTGCAATGGGAAGGAGGGTTTGCAAGCCCACTTGTGCAACTGGATTAGACAATTCTGAATGCAACCTATAAAATCTCTTCTCATACAGCCCTGCAGATCTTTACCTTCCTGCAAATCGCTGTTATCGTCAGTGTGAGAATCTATTAGTACAGAAGAAACAAGGAGCAGAAATTATGGACGTACCTTGATATAAACCCAAGAAATAGGCAAGATGGCACTGGATCCCCAAGGGGCAGCACTGATGGTGCCTAATGAGCTTGAATGTGCATCGTGCGGTATGGCAACGACAGGGTGGATGGGCAGGAAAGGAGCCAGGTGCATCTTCCTAAAAGGGCAGCAAAAAAAGAACTTGAGCATCCAGCTTCCCTCCTACTGTAGCACCAACAGACATAGCACAATGTTTTAATTAGCCAGAATCAAAGATCTGCTTAAGTACATTTCATCCTGATCCTCTAAAACAAGGCAGGAAGAAAAAAAAATCCTCTTGAACAGCATCCAGCTTCCTGCATTTCTATTTATACTAGTGTTTCTCAACCCATTTAAAGATGGGTGGACTTCAACTCCTTGCTCGCTGAGGATTGCTGGGAGTTGAAGTCTATCCATCTTAAACTTGCCAAGGTTGAGAAACACTGATCTACATATAGGAATAATTAACCAATTTTAATGACCAATATAATTGCTTCCTAGAAAACAAGAGAGCCTCACTGATCAGATAAGGGGAGGAGTGCATGCATAAGCAGAAGGGCATCTATTTTACTCACTGGATACCTTTTCTGGAAACTTATTTTAATGCAGACATTTTTGAGGAATATATGTAGATGCAATGACATCTGATTGTCTACCTCAATTTCAATTTTTCCAATAATGCTATTTTACTTACGTGGTAATCCTAGGCATGTACTGTATCTTATTCCCTAGTGAGCATCCTTAAAGTTTCTGCTTTAAGGTCTACATGAAAAAAATAAAAATAAAAATGCATGCTCTTATCATAAGAAATAGACACTAACACTCCAATCGGTCCCATGCCAGGTCCTCCTCCACCATGAGGAATGCAAAACGTTTTGTGAAGGTTTAAGTGAGAAACATCTGACCCGTAATCTCCAGGGCGACACAGGCCAACCTGTCAGGGAAAGGAAAGAAAAATGTTCCCAATCAAAAATCTAGATGTTAAAAGATGAAGAATATGGTTGTTGGGGGGATGGCGAAAGTTTATAATCTGGTTTGCAGAGGTATCTGCTGGTTGTGAGCCAAAAAAGTGAGGACAGCAACCATGATGGTACAGTTAAAACTCCCCGTTTTGAAAATGTGGAGAACTTTGTTTCACCAATAGAAGAGAATATTTGTAGCTCAGGGCTGAACTGTGTTCACTGAGTTTGGTTGTTTTCTTGCAAATGTTTCATTACCCAACTAGCTAGCACCATCAGGGCTAGAAGAGAGTGGGGCTCTAGCACTGACAATGTTACCTAGATGGTAATAAAATATCTGCAAGATACCAAAGTTTGCACCATTGGTGGCTGCCATATGGATTTTTTTTTTCTTTTTTGACAAACATAAAAATGGATGCAACATTGCTTGTACCATAGTGGTTTCCATTTTGACATTTTTGACAATATCCTTCAGTTAGTCCTGCTGGCTTGTCAAATGCTGTGAGCCTACTCTTCCTCTCTGGCTAGTCTCACAAACAACTTCTTTTTTTTCTGTTTTACTTTATGAAGTAAATTAATTTTACTTTGTAGGCTGTTCTGATTTTGGAATAAGTGGTTTCTAATAGCTACATTCTCCCAGTCTGGTAGCCAACTGACATACATTGTGAAATACTTTCATGTGTTTCTGTCAAACCGAATGATTAAACATGGGGAGCTGTCTATTTGCTTTCTCTACACCACAATGTCTCATTATGTCTGTCCTAACTCATCCTTTTTTGAAACTATAAAGATCCAAATATTACACTTTTCCCATATGGATGCCGTTCTATACATTTTTTCATGCCAAAATTATGAAAAACTAGTATGAGAGTGAGCCAAGATTTCAGTCAGGAACAGGTATTCAGGACTACAGAGTTACTGAATATGAGAAATCAGTCATACTCGTGAATGTTGATGCTCGCACTACCAAAATCCCATGCATCAGAATCTCATTATATTGACCATTTCTAAGTCAAACATTTGGATATGCCTCAACCATTTCCCAGTATTTTTTAAAACCACTACTGAGTACATGAACTAAAAGGATTTGCCTTTGTCTATTTCTCACCTGAGCATTCATATTTGCTCCATCTAAATAAACCTGGCCTCCATGTTTGTGAATCAGATCACATACATCACTGATCTGCTCTTCAAAGACACCATTAGTGGATGGATATGTGATCATGATAGCCGCTAGGTTTTCTTTGTGCTTATCTACCTATAAGAAGAAAGGGAAAAAATGACAACAGCGTGAGATATCTGAGTGATAAAAACAAGATTCTTCCTTCTCCTTACATGGAGCATTACCAAATTTTAAGAAAAATAAAATCTGTCTCTATCAGTTTGGCACAAAAGGCATAAAGGGCCTATCGAGTCAGATTTGGTTCATTTCATTTGAACCTTAGCAACTTCATCAAGCAGCAGCTTCCAGCAAAGATTTCCTCCTTTTCCTTTAACTCAACATTTCTCAACCTTGGCAACTTTAAGATAAGTGAACTAGCTGGGGAAGTCCATCCATCTTAAAGTTGCCAAGGTTGGGAAACACCACTGAAGATGATCAAACTTCTACCCACAGAGTAAGTACCCTATCTGGTACCTGACATTTTTCATAACTATTTACTCTTTTATGCAAGAGCCACAGTGGCACAGTGGTTAGAATACAGTACTGCAGACTACTTCTACTGACTGCCAGCTGCCTGCAATTTGGCAGTTCAAATCTCACCAGGCTCAAGGTTGACTCAGCCTTCCATCCTTCTGAGGTGGGTAAAATGAGGGCCCAGATTGTTGGGGGCAATATGCTGACAATGAAAACTGCTTAGAAAGAGCTGTAAAGCACTGTGAAGCCTAAGTCTAAATGCTATTGCTATTTTCACTTATATTCAGTTTTGTGTTAATAAAAAGAGGGGAATAGTAAATAGCTACAAAACCAGACACATCCGCAGCATTGATTCTCAAACAAAAAATATTTCAAAAACAGTCAAAAAATTATGTCTCATAAAAACATTTTAAAAGACAAATTTTCACTTTTCTTTTTTCTAAACATTCATAATTTATAATAGAGGAATGTATTAGGACAAAGAGCAACAAACTAACCATTGCTTTCAGGTGGCTAACATCAATGCTTCCATTTTTATCTACTTCTATTGGCTGGATCTTCATCCCTGCCATCTGAGCACTTGCTGGGTTGGTACCATGAGCTGATTTAGGAATAAGGCAGACCTTTAGGAAGAAAATATGTAAAATGAATAGATTGTCACGAACTGAATGCATGGTAATTACAGGTGTAATTAAAGGGTGTAACTTTGTTAAATCTTGAAGTAGTCTGATTAATTCCAGCTTTATTATATTATAGACTAAAGCAATTGAAAATATTGATCTAAGCAGTAATATATTTCTCTTTAGGCCAAGTATGAATGAGAACATGGCCGCTGGGAGTGGTAAATCATGCTTATAGCTTTGCATTAATTGTCAATCAAATAATGACAATAATGAAAGACAGACAAAAAAGGCTACAAACAATACTTATCTTATGACTAGTATTTCTTCACAAGGAAGTGATTTATATTAAACTCTCCAGCTTGGGACCAAAGATATTATCAGATAGAAAATCACATGATCCCCTCCTTCAGAGATTAAAAACAATCACAATAGGAAACCCTTTAGATTGCCCTTCTGAGCATCAATGGCTTGACTTTGATTTTAACCTACCTTTTGCTTTAAGGTTGCTAATCAACTAGTGAATATAGGACTGTGCACGTGATACAAGAGGAAGTACCTCATTAAGGACATCTTTGTTAGCAGCAATGAGCCAGTTTGGTGCAGCGATTAAAGCAGCAGGCTAGAAACTGGGAAACAATAAGTTTTAGTTCTGCCTTAAGGCACAAAGCCAGCTGGGTGACCTTGGGCCAACCACCCTCTTTCAGCCCTAGGAAGGAGGAGGCAAGGGCAAACCACATGAAGTGTTCAGTATTTCATATATTAGTATAACCCCTTGCATGAGTGGAATACAAAATATTGTGTCTCCTGGTCCCCTCCTCCATTTGTTTCAGGAAGAAATAAAAAAGGTAATTGTGTTTGTTCAGTCTGACAAAAAAGCAAAACAAAAAACCCAGTGTACTTTCTGTGGAATTTTTGCAGAACGACTAGTGTATCTAAAGGAGGAAAAGGCATTTAGAAGCATACAGAAAATAGTGCAAGTGCATAAAGCCTAGCAAAAGGAAGCAGATTATCTCACCTAGCAACCAGCAAACTGCAAATGACAAACAACTCACAGAGCTTACATTGGACACAGCCAGGCTAATTAAGTCTGTTTCTACCGAAAAACAAGCTGCCATTCCAAAAATAATCAGCTACATAGGGGATGGGGAATCAAAAGTTAGATAAAAGCCCATTTTTTACTTACGCTTCGCTGCCATTCTCCTTTTGCATTTAAATAAGCCTTGATTGCAGCTAGCCCAGCATATTCACCTTGAGCTCCACTGCAAAGAAACAAAGCTTATTATAACACTTTTTAGAGTGGTGTCAATCAACATCCTGATTTAAAATTCTGTTAAACAAGTTTAATAATCTCCAAAATAAAAAAAAAATACTGGAATACACCATTCCATGCAGAGAAGGAAGATTAAATGATACCGAATACCAACACTTTTAAATTCATGTTGCAAACCAAGTTGCTAAAGCAAGTTAACCATTTTTTCCCTCCTAAATCTTTCGCCACTACTGAATGAAAGATCTATCTGCCCATCTTTGACTCAGCACAAATCAATGATGTGTGGTTCCCACTGGCAAGCCCAGCCTATCTCTATGGCATCTGTTCTGTGTCACTGCCAAATGGAAGTGTTCTGATTTGTGGATGTGTCATACAGTTATAAACAAAGTGTCTAGAAGATGTGGGGTGATGATACACTGAAAGGGGACAGCAACATACGCAGAAAACTAATCAGGGCATGAACTTTGCCTTTGTCTTTTGACTAGTTTGCATGTCTCCCCTTCATAACCTTTTCTGGCTGGCTCCCAAGTTAAAATAATGTAAAATAAAGAAATATACGCCAGGGCAGAAATAGCCCCAGAGAAGAAGAAGGCATTTCCTGCCATGATTATAAATTAGCTAGTCCTTGGGCAGGGGGATGACACAAGCTCAAAGCATCTACTGGAATGCCATATCTTCCTAGGAGTGGTAGGCAAGTGATTGGAACTGAGAAATATGAGAGAATGGTAAACAAGGACAAAAGTCTGGTTGAGTATGTCTTTGTATCTTGGATACTGCAGTGAAGAAAAGCAACTCAGACATTTTCCAAGCATATATCCATTCAGAAATCAGATTGTTGCTACTGAAGTCCTAACCATTTAAGATAAAATATGTTATTTTATCATTAATTTCCATTATCTAAACCCAAACCAATCTGTACTTCACTGTAACTTTGATGGGAAATAAAATTATATTTCAGGATTCTCTTGCCTAGAACCATTTTTTCTATCCTCTTACCCATTCTATTAATGACAAGTGTGCCTGAAGAATAACATATCTTCAATGTTAAAAATGTCTGTTTTGTCATGTGCACAATATAACTAGTCCAGATGTACCAGGAATCTTATTCCACAGGTAACTGAGAAAAGAAATGACTACATGAAAATACAAATTGAAGTTTTAAATCTGTACAACTGGTGAAAGAAAATTGGAGCCCTAGTGGCACAGCAGACTAAAGCACTGTTATTAACATCAGCTGCCTGCAATTACTGCAAGTTCAAATCTCACCAGGCTCAAGGTTGACTCAGCCTTCCATCCTTTCAAAGGTAGGTAAAATGAGGACCCAGATTGTGGGGGCAATAAGCTGACTTTGTATAAATATATACAAAAGTATAAAGGCTATTGCTTAACGCATTGTAAGCCGCCCTGAGTCTCCGGAGAAGGGCGGCATATAAATCAAATTAAAAAAAAATTGCTTCTACCTGTTAGGCTGGAATGAAATCTTGTCATAGCCTGTGATCTCACACAGATCCTTCTCAAGCTCCTTAAAAAGTTGCTGGTATCCTTGAGTTTGATCCAGGGGAACAAAAGGATGGATATTGGCAAATTCCTTCCATGTAATAGGCTACAAAACAGACATGGATACACAGATGGGCACAGAGAAAGAGAAGGAAAAAAAATCAATCATATCTGTGTTAAAATATATGTAAATAAATTATAGGAAGCACATGAAATGCAACTCTAAGATGACCATAAAGTGTGGCTATTCATTGGAAAATCTGGTATAACACACTTTTTGGATGTGATTGTCAACTGGAATGGAGGAATTCTAGTAGTTTGTTTCTTTATACAAGGAATGGACATATTTGCTATAGCTCAGAAAATGAAATCAGTATACATGTTCTAAAGTAACTAGAAGAAGTATTTCTTCAGTCAATTATTTTAGTTTAGACCATGAAATATTTTATCCTCCTCATCTGACCTGCAATAGCCAAAGTCATAGTGTGCAACAATTCCTTGGTGATTGTAGAGAGCAAGGAAAATGACCTTGATGGAGATATACAAGCTCCATTACCACAGCAATGAGGGTTCAAGCATGCCTTCAGTCCACAACAGACAGATAGTATTTGGAAGAGGTTCAGGTAGATGCCTTCCTGATTCAGTGTAAGACGAGGGAGATGGTATGGCATAACGAGACTTGCAAAATTGATGTCAACCCCACTAAATAGCAGAGGAAATCAACTCTGCTAAAGAAGATTAAAACTACTTTTATTGAGATTGGCTATAATAACAGAATCTTGCACATCTGATTTTTCTGTTCTATGATCCTATGAGCAAGCCAAATTCAACTATTAATATCCACCGAAAATAACTGAGCCCGTCCAGAAAATCACCTCTTCGTTGATTTCACCAAAATGTAATTCTATATTATTCTTTTTTAGAGAAACAGATGGCAATCTACCCCAAAATCTTTTGAGTTTATTTAATGTTCACAAAAATGATCGAGTAGTTATCTGAAATGTATTTTATAAAAATAATACATTAATGTAAACAGCTTACCATAAGTTCTGATGAACTATTCAGCTTCATTGTACAGGATCCCTAAAGAAAGAAAACATACCATCAGGATTTTATTCAAGAAAACTAACAGCTGTATTTTCTCCCCTTTTCAATTTATACCTACCAAAGGAATCATGCTGTGAACAAGAGAAATATCTTTGTTTTCTAATCTTTTCATATACCGGACAATATTTGTTTCAGAGTGATAGCTGCAGAGACAAAAAATTACATTAACAACCAAGGAAATAATAATAGCTGAACATTGTTTATGCCCCCAAGTTATGTGTCAGATCAATAATAAATGCTTCCTCTTAGTAATGTTCATATTTGCTCATTTTTCCAGGCTGACAATCAATACATGTTGATGAAACATTTGTATTTAAATGGACATACAATAAAAGGCACTCCAAAAACTGTAAACTTCGTGCAAACAAGATTCCTAAAATGCAATCTTAGTAGCTTAATATTTTAACTTGCCAGCATTGTTTTTCTGGAATATCACATGTCTCATTTTCATCTTTGTATTAGTTTATCAACCAACATGAGACAAAAAAAATTCCAAAGAGTTTTACAAACCTGTTGAATACTTGGTGTGTTAGGAATGTTGATGTTCTCTTAAACTGAGTAGCAAAAATGCCTTTTGTTTCTTCATCCATATTCTCTGCAACTAATTCCTTTCAAACATAAAAGAAAAAGTCAATCTCTTTTTTCCTCTCAGAATTAATTTGGATTTCATTCTTAGATAATAACTATTTTTGGGTGGGGGAGCTGTCCCTTCAGTGGTTTGGCTGGGATTGCATTTATCTTTGTATAATCTATTATCAAGTAAAATATGGTCAGTTCAGAAACAGGATTACTTACTTTCAAAAGAAATTGAGTTTCAATCTGCAAGTATACCTTCTAAAATTGTTATCTTAGTCTGAAGTACAACTGGAAACAGTTGCACACAATGAGATATTTGAGGATATTTTTTATACCCTTTTGATTTCAAAAGGGTAAAATCTCACAGAGATTGTGAAGACTCAAAATTGTGAAGTTATGGATAGTGTTAAAATTTGGGAATGATACAAGTTGCTTTATTGAACTTCCCTTCACACTGCTGAAAGTTTAAAATATTTTCCCAGTACTTTCTGTGACATTGGTGAATGGATGAGAATCCAGGCATTACTATGGACCTTATTGATTCAGTTATGTTCTATGTTGATCAATTAGTTATTTAGTTTTCTAATCAATGATCTACTTACAGCTGAAGATTCACAGCCAAAAATCCATAGTAGGTCATCTAGGTCTTTTTCATTTACAGTTTCATCAAGAGAAACTCCAAGCTATTGACAGTTGAAAGAAAGAAAGGAGACAACTTCTAAGTTCATCAATACAAGTGTTTCAATATGTGCTATCAATGAGCTACACTGAAACAATAAAAGAATATGTAATCTGAATGATATTTATTGATACTCCCGAGTGCATAGTGTTCTAATAATTGATAACTGAACATCAACAATTTAAAAATGTTGTTTCTGGATGTTATTTCTTCTAACACACATTCAATGGCTGTTTACTGAGCTTCCCTTCTGAAACAACGACTTAAGTTTCTTAGAGCACTGATGATGTTACCTAGTTTGGTAATGCAATGTCTATAAGAAAACCATTATCTTCAGAGAGCACTAAGGACCTCAGAGTTTCTTAGAAAATTTTTCATTGGATATTCTTTATCTCTTTAAAGAGAAAATTATAATGGATAATGGATAAAAGCATTAGAACCACTTCTGAGCATCCTTAAGTTATCACTTACTGTGCCATCAGGGTAAATCCGAAAGTTTATCTGCCTCTGGGCTGCCCTTTGCAAGACTTCTTCGATGCCACACCCACACTGGATTTTCAAAGTATCAAAATATCGGTCATGTTGGAGTTGATGACCTGCTCTCTTCAGACCTAATATAAACAAACACAAACTCACTCAGGTTTTATGCACAGTTGTGTTCAAAATGTCTTGTGTTTTTTATAATTTGAAGCTGAGTCCTAATCCTGCCTTGTGCATAAAAGCTAGCTGGATGACGTTGGGCCAGTCTCTCTCTCTCAGCATAACTCACCTCACAGAGTTGTTGTTGTGGAGAAATTAAGAGAGGAAGGAATATTTGGCATGCTCACTGCCTTGAGTTATTTATAAAAATAATAAAAGGTGGTATATAAACAAATATATTTGGCTGCTATTGGCAACAATGCTGGGACTATTGGTGACTGACTCTTCACATTACTAATCAAATTATTCTAAGTTGTTTTACAAATCTATTTTAGGAATCATTACACCTTACAATGTCAACCAAAAAAAGCTTGTAGCAAGAAAAGGAACTGTGGTGGCACAGTGGTTAGAATGCAGTATTGCAGGCTATCCTGACCAGCTCGAGGTTGACTCAGCCTTCCACCATTCTGAGGTCGGTGAAATGAGGACCCAGATTGTTGGGGACAATATGTTGATATTGTAAACCACTCAGAGAGTGTTTTAAGCACCCCAGAATGGTATATAAGTCTAAGTGCTATTGGTATTGCTATTTACAGTGTAGTCTTGGGAGTTTATTCAAATTCTCCAACATTAAAGTTGCTCCTTTTGGGCAGGGTATTCCTATGTCTGAAGGTTCACTCACCTTCTGCTAAGATTAGAGTAGCATTGTGGACTCTCTTGGCAATGTGTTTTAATCCATTTGCACCATGATAAACTCCAAACATTGCAGCCATGTTAGCCAGAAGGGCCTAAGAAACAGAAATTGGGATTAAGTAAATTTATGTGTAAAACATGGGGCAACTCAGATATTACATCATGCAGACTTAGAATAACTTTATTGTCACTTTAAATGTACACTAATCGCCATACATTAAAATGAAATTTCATTGCATACAGCTCTCAAAGGAGCACCACCTCAAATATACACTACATAAACATGACAAAAATATAAAAAAATTAAAAAAAATATGCATATATCCACATACCCACATATATTATATGACACAGAGAAACAACATAGTCTAGTTCGGATGTATCCTGTTTTCCCCCAAAATAAGATATCCCCTGATAATAAGACCAATCGGACTTTTGAGCACATGGCAATAAGCCAAGCGTTTATTTCAGGGTTCAAAAAAATATAAGACAGGGTCTTATTTTGGGGGAAACACGGTATAATCAGTGATTGAAGAAAAACTCACTTGTGCTGTACAGATATTGCTAGTAGCTTTATCTCTCCTAATGTGCTGTTCTCTGGTTTGCAGCGCAAGTCGGTATACTTCTTTTCCATTAGCATCTCTTAAAACATACACAAAGGAAAAATATATTACTTTCTTTGATTTAAATAGACAAAGGCTATTTGGTTTTGTTAACAAAAAATGATTAATAATATTATTGGTAAAATAAAACATATAGTAAAATGAATAATTTAGAATATGAAACTCTCTAAATTATTCCTGAATCAAGGCAGTTTCCTTTTGATATAGTATTGCTACCTGATGCAATACTATGGTTTGACAAATTACATGTTTATGAAACAAGGCAGTGCAAAGGGGCTACTCAGCTATGTCATCATGGACAATGCAATCCTCAATTCAAACTAAGGATTCCTAACTTCTTTTAGAACAAGTACCAGATCTGAGACACATAGATTTGAATTGCCGCTAGATGGCAGCAAAGAAGTACAGAAAATCATGACTTGTTGCTGCATCAAGTGATGTTCAGAATTCCTGCATCCCAAATCTAGTGGCCCTTTTTCTTTTCTTTTTTTACATTTTTGAGAACATGCCATGGACAAACATCAGTTGCCAGTCACAAAATATCACATATATCAAAAGGCTAAAGCAACTTGGGGGTAGAGTCCATTGTATTAATCACTTTAGAATTTAGTTGGGGGTCCAAAGGCATTGTTGGAAACCTGGATTATGCTTGAAACTGGTGCTTTGCTTTCTATCAATTTAATATCTCGTTCAGGTTTTTAATTGAAGAGCGCTTAAGGAAAGTTAAAATTAGGAAAGTCAGAATGCATGGTGAACCAACGAACATGTCCACACACACACGCATTGTTGTCTTGAGGCAACATGCTGGAGACAGAGGATATACTATATAAGGTCCTTTAGGAAAGGACAATGAGCATTCTATCTGTGATAAATACATTCTGACCTTACCTAGAGTTCTGGAAACTTACAACACTATGGATATAGAGCTCCCATTAAGAACATAAGAGCCTTGCTGGACACAGTGTTACACATTGGCTAACTAGGCGCACTTGGGAAACTAACAAGCTTGGACCGGACAGCGATGTCCTCCACAATTGTCCTTTTTCATCAACCCACATGTTGAAAAGAAGGGAACTATCAAGTGTGCGGGAAGAGACACATGCAGAGAAACGAACTTTCGAGAGAAGACACCGAAGCCTTTCGGTGTGCAAAGGAACCCTGAACTGGCAATTGCTGGGCTCCTGCTCACTTATTTTTTCCTCTGCAAGTATTTTCTTATATCTGCCTTAATTATGGTGGAAAAACAAGATGTTTTTATTTTTAACCTCAAACCAAAGGGATTCCTCAGACTATTTTATTATAGGTCCTGGAATTCTTTGTGTTTGACATACAGCAACATTATTACGTTAATGGCACCTCTTCCATTTTTACTTCAGGACAGATTCATTTTCCGCTAGGGTATTGAATTTAGTAGCTTTAGGAACAGTAAAGTGTACAGTAGGCCAAAGCACACAGTTGGAGTTGATTAGTTAGAGAGTGCTGACTCATGCGTGAGGCAATCTACGCTATGATTGGTTGGCGTAAGTATAAAGGGGGTGTTTCCCTTTTTCCCCTCCCTTTTTCTTGTATGTGTCCTATATACTGTTTAATTTACCTCAAGATGTTCCTGTGTTCCTGACAATCTTGTGTTTTTTTTCTTTCTGGATGGTGACAGAGACTGATGTAAATCTGAATGTTAAATATATTTATATATATAAAAGACTACAAGTTTGTGTTAGTGTCTCCGGCTTCATCTGGACAGCTGCTGCGCAATTCCCTGACATTTTCAGTATGCAGTTAAGTATATATGCGCATAAATTTGTGTGAGGGGGTGGGTATGGAAGTAAACTTGATATTAAGCATGTATTTCAGTAGCATGATTTAGTTTTAGAAGAGTAATTATAGGGGAATTAATCTTCTAGAATTAAAAGAAGTCCTCAATTTACGACCACAATGGGAAGTCCTCGACATATGACCACAATTGAGCTGTTGAGCACAATTGAGCTGCCCAAATTTCTGTTGCTAAGTGAGACAGTTGTTTAGTGAGTTTTGTCCTATTTTACCACCTTTCTTGCCACAATTTTCAAGTGAATCACGGTGGTTATTAAATTAGTAACATGGTCTTAAAGTGAATCTGGCTTCCCTATTGCCTTTGCTTCTCAGAAGGTCACAAAAGGTGACCACATGAGCCCGGGACAATGCAACCGTCATAAATATACATCAGTTGCCAAGCATTTGAATTTAGATCACGTGACCATGAGGATGCCTCAATGATTGTAAGTGTGAAAAATGGTCATAAATCACTTTTTTTCAGTACTGTTTGAAAGGTCACTAAATGAACTATTGTAAATCGAGGACTGCCTGTATGATCTAAAATCAGCCAAAGATATAAAGAAAAAAACAACAACTCCATGCTGTCTAGAAAGAAGAAAATACATAAGAAGATTTTAACTTTTCACAGTCTATGTATAATTCCTTCAGAACTTAGAAGAACATGGATTTAGATTTTCAACAGAAAATGAACCTACCTTGTAACTCCCACCATCCTTCCAGGCATCATTCGCACCAGATTCTCTTTGACCGCAAAAAAGGCAGCATGTGGTCCTCCATACCCAAGAGGCACCCCAAACCTCTGGGAATTGCCTAAAGCAACATCAACTCCAAACTCGCCTGGAGGCCGCAAGATGCATAAGGCAAGGAGATCGGTGGCACAGCAGGCCAGGCTCTGATACAAGAGAAGCCAATATATTTGTTTATTTATTACATTTTGTATACCGTGCATATTTAGGCAGCTTACAATATTATAAATAAACAGAATAAAACAATTATAGGATTAAAATATTTAGACATTAGAAGCGAAAAATGTAAATTAAGATAAAAATGGATAAAAACCGATGCATCGATGGGATGGAGGTGAGATCTTGTACTAGTCTACTAGCCATCTCTGAAGTGAGGCGCCCCCATCGGGGCTCCAAGCTTCCCAAGACGCCATGTGGATCAGGGGTCCTCAACCCTTGGGCCACGGCTGGAACCAAGCCGTGGAAGTGGTGGATGAGCAGGCGTGCAGCTCTCTCCCTCATGCTGCCAGTCCGCAAAGCCGGAAAGGTTGGGGAACTACTAATTTAGATAACCATGAGAGTTGTTCCCAGAACAATGCGTATTGATTGTAATGGCAATCACATGACTGCCATAAATGCATAACGTTATTTTTCCAGCACCGTTGTAACTTCAAATGATTACAACACAAGGTAGTTGTTAGTTGAGGACTACCTTCACAGATAGTTACTTCTATTGTGATCCAATGGAGATTGGGAGTTTTGTGGGGGTACAGAAATGCTATGAGTCCAATAATTTACTAGATTGGAAAAGCTGACATTGACCTAAGGTACATTTACACTGCCAGACATAAACATGGAGGTTGGAAATATTCTTATTGCTTCAATTACCCCGTTCTGATGGGCTTGATCAACCAAGCCTGTAAAGTCTTCTACCTTCCCCTCAGTGTCTGGGTACTGGAACAAGACACCACTGACATCTTTACCGCTGAAATCCATCTCATGAGGTAGCTTCAACTCTACATTTATGCCAGTGTATCTGGAAAGCAATAATGACATACCAAGACAAAGTCATTTCCCAATAGCAAATACGATTTTAAAAAGAAAAAGAAACTTAAGCAATAATATTAAATGCAGAGTTAAAGGTCAGCTTGATCGCCTTGAATTGAAATTGTTTCAAATAAAGCAATAGTCAATTTTATTAAGACAGACTACATTACAAAAGAATTTCAAGCAGATTGCTCTTAATTTTTTTAAAAGATCTAAATCAATCTTTACTTTGCTCTGGTCTGCACCACAGCTATCGTCTGAGGATGGCATCTGATGTCGACATAAAACTTTTTTCTCTTATTATGCCTGTTGGAAGGAGAAAACAATAAAATTACTTCAGAATGGGTCATAAAAAGTTCACTCTAAACTGGTAAGTTTCCACTGCTTGTTATTAAACAGACAAAAATCTTGTTTTTAATTGGCTTTGACATCTCCTGATCTAAAATTCAAATTTCTATTTCCAGGAACTTTGGAAAAGGAAACAAGTCCACAATCTACCAAAGTCCACAAAAGGGAAATGACTACGAAATAAGTCATGATTTTGTTATGAATTCTGAGTGGATTACATAAATTGCTGCCTTTAACAGGGGTGATGAACTGTGTTAATCAAACAGCGTATTCTGTTCCTATATCTCTGAACAACAGATGTTGGGAATGGAGGGAACCGAGGAAAAAAATATTACCTCATACATTATTTGCCAAGAAATATGGCTTCCCACAAATTATCAATGGCCACTCTGCAAATATTACATCTTCCTTTGGTGTTTCTCTCTCATGTTATCATTTAGATCAAAGGTATCCAAGCTTGTCAACTTTAAGACTGTGGACTTCAAGAATTCCTTAGGCAGCATGGGGAACTCATGGCAGTTGAAGTCCACAGGTCTTAAAGCAGTGGTGGGTTTCAAAATTTTTTACTACCGGTTCTGTGGGTGCGGCTTGGCAGGCGTGGCATGGCTTGGTGGGTGTGGCTTGGTAAGCGTGGAAGGGGAAGGTTACTGCAAAATCCCCATTTCCTCCTGATCAGCTGGGACTTGGGAGGTAGAGAATAGATGGGGGCGGGGCCAGTCAGAGGTGGTATTTACCGGTTCTCTGAACTACTCAAAATTTCCACTACCGATTCTCCAGAACTGGTCAGAACCTGCTGAAACCCACCTCTGGTCTTAAAGTTGACAAGGATGGACACACCTGATTTAGAATTATAGGCCTATGGGCTGTTTTCAGTCTCTTCCATATAATTATGTATTCGAGGGTGTCAGTAGGTTGTGAGGAAAAACTCAAGATGGCAGCCAGGATGCTGTGATCAAAACTTGTTTTTATATGTATCTTTTGACTTTTGTTTTTTGACAACATTGTGCTTTGTGGACAGTCTTACCCCCAACACTAAAGTTCTGAGGAACTTTACATCCTCCAAAAGCAGTCTTATGATCTGAGGTTGTTACCTGTGACACAACTGCATGGCTTCTGCTGCTGCTGTTCCTTCATCCAGCAAAGAGGCATTAGCCACATCCATCCTGGTGAGATCACACACCATTGTCTGGTAATTTAACAAGCTCTCCAGCCTGCCCTGGGACACTTCTGGCTGATAAGGGGTGTACTGAGTCACCCTATTAAAAGCAACACATTTTTCCCATTAAGCTTTTCCCCGTTTAAAAAAATACTACAGACCATACAGATAATCCCGTGAGTGAGTTTTGCCCCATATTACAACCTTTCTTGCCACTGATGTTAAGTGACAGACTGCAGTTGTCAAATTAGTAACTTAGTTGTTAAGTGAATCTGATTTTCCTGTTGACTTTGCTTGTCAGAAAATTGCAAAGTGTGATCATATGATCCCAGAAAACTGTAACCATCATAAATACATACAAATTTTGATCATGTGTCCACAGGGATACTACAACAGTTCTAAGTGTGAAAAACGGTCATGTCACTTTTTTGAGTGGTGCTGTAACTTCATTCACTAAACAAATGATTGTAAATCAAGGACTTCCTATATTTCTAATATTATCTAGCAATCACTCTCAAAGGGATGGAGAAATATTTAACATCATTTGACAAAAGTGGTTGTTACAAATATAATTGACATTAGAAGTGCCAACAGAAGGTACACATGAAGCTTAATAATTCTAATAATTATATTGCTGAACAGAAGACACCCTCTGAATTTAAGGGCCAAGTATTCTCTATTAGCCCAAGATCACAGGATTGTTACTGTGAGGATAAGATACATAAAATTAAAAATATTATTTCTGCATATAAAAACCCAATGTATTATAGCTTAAATTACTGTTGATTGATTTACTAGCCCTTACTACAATAGTAGAGTAGTAAAAAAATCCTGATTTATTTATTCAAACTTTTTTATTTTTTATTTCCCTTGAAAGCACATATACACACAAAACACAGATTGTATTGGTTATATTTGGGTACTTTTGCAGTACTAATTCAGAAACTTTATTGTCATCGAGGTAGTAGTGATTGCAGGTTAAAGCATATTAAATAAAAAAAAAACACATTGAAAGTAGTATAGAAACACAGTAGGTAATATGGTTGTGTGTAGTACTATATCTGTTAGGAACATTGTAAACCACATGAGATTGTACATTAGCTGTGAAGGACCAGGGATGGACACTGCTGCTTTAAGGTATTTTTCACAGAAAGTATGCATGCCCTCAAATGAATCAAATCACGTTCCCCTTTGAACCTAGATCTCTTCACTGCCCTAGTTAAGATGGACTTAAACTAACTATCCAGGATCTGAGAGTAAAAATTAACCCTCCTAATGACACCTCAATTTAAATAATGTGGAACTATGTCTTAACAATTTTCCCATGAAATATTACTGCACAGACCACTATTATTGCAGAACTGATAAAAATTGTGCAGTGTACATTAAATATAGCACAAGAAAAATAAATACTGCACAAGCAATAAAGACTGAAGGTAAACTGGGTTTTTAGGGTTAAGTCTAGACTAAGAGTCGAGTCCCTCAAGAAGTCAAGCATATTTTCAATTCTCTGCCCATTCATTTATGTTCATGTCACATCACTTACTAAATTAGCTCAGTTTCTAGGGCAACACAGTCTGAAGTCATTCAGAAACCCAGGCACAACTAGGTTGCTCAGTCTAACACAGCCCCATAACATTATGCCATTAACAATTGTTTGTAGGTTATTGAGCCAAGCTATTTTTGTTTGTAGAATAAGCTTTTCCTGTTCTTTTCACTGTATATAAATAAAAACAACAGCTCGGAATAACTTAAAGAACACATATAACCTTTCGTTTTTTAACAACACAACTGTAATAATGTGGTATTATGAGAGGAAATCTATTCTCATTAAGAAAAATAACATCCTGAACAGCCAATGGCTGTCCTTTATTCTCTGTTATCTTTCTTCTAAGTATAATTCTTTTGCATTGCTGAGTTTCATGTGAATTTCACTTATTAACAACCAAAACAGAACATCCTGTCTATCTGGATCCGCTCCAGTCCGGCTTCAGACCTGGGTACAGCACGGAAACGGCATTGGTCACGTTGGTGGATGATCTCTAGAGGGCCCGGGATAGGGGTTATTCCTCTATCCTGGTCCTATTAGACCTCTCAGCGGCTTTTGATACCATCGACCATGGTATCATGTTGCGCCGGCTGGAGGGACTGGGAGTGGGGGCCACTGTTCTGCGGTGGTTCTCCTCCTATCTCTCCGACCGGTCGCAATCTGTGTTGACAGGGGGGCAGCGGTCGACCCCAAGGCGCCTTGTTTGTGGGGTGCCGCAAGAGTCGGTCTTCTCGCCCCTCCTGTTCAACATTTATGTGAAGCCGCTGGGTGAGATCATCGGTGGTTTTGGGGTGGAGTTCCATCAGTACGCTGATGATACTCAGCTGTACATTTCCACCCCAGACCATCCCAATGATGCCTTGGAAGTGATGTCCCAGTGCCTGGAGGCCGTGCGGGTCTGGATGGGGAGAAACAGGCTTCGACTCAACCCTTCCAAGACCGAGTGGCTGTGGCTGCCGGTGTCCCGGTATAGCCAGCTGACGCCATTGCTGGTTATTGGGGGCGAATCATTGGCCCCCACGGAGAGGGCCCACAACTTGGGTGTCCTCCTGGATGCGCGGCTGTCTTTAGAGGGGCATATGACAGCCGTGGCCAGGGGGGCTTTTTGTTAGGTTCGCCTGATACGCCAGTTGCGCCCCTTTCTGGACCGGGACTCCCTACGCACGGTCACTCAAGCACTCGTCACTTCTCGTCTGGACTATTGTAACGCTCTCTACATGGGGCTCCCCTTGGGGTACATCCGGAGGCTCCAACTGGTGCAGAATGCGGCTGCGCGGGGGATTATGGGAGCGACGGGGCGCTCCCATGTGACTCCTCTCCTGCGTGAGCTGCATTGGCTTCCGGTGGACTTCCGGGTGCGCTTCAAGGTGTTGGTGATCACCTTTAAAGCGCTCCATGGCTTAGGGCCAGGGTACTTATGGGACCGCCTTCTGCCACCAATAGCCTCCCACCGGCCGGTTCGCTCCCACAGAGAGGGCCTCTTCAGGGTGCCGTCGGCCAGACAATGCCGCTGACGACCCCCAGGAGGAGAGCCTTCTCTGTGGTGGCACCTACCCTTTGGAACAATCTACTCCCAGAGATATGAGTGATCTCCGACCTCTGGATTTTTCGTCGGGCCCTAAAAACCTATTTTTTTCAGTTAGCCGGTCTGTCTTGATTTTAGGTTTAGTTTTAAAATTTTAATATTGATTTTAATTGACAAGTTTTAAATTATGGGCCAAATTTATAAATTATTTTAACTTTATTTTTTAACTGTGATGTTTGTATAGATGTTTTTTATCTGGCTGTTCACCGCCCTGAGTCCGAAAGGAGAAGGGCGGTATAGAAATTTGAATAAATAAATAAATAATAATAAATCCTCCAGAAGGACTATTGCTTGTGTTATCTGGGCCTCCAGTGCAGATAAAGGCAAAGATTTAAAATGGGACGATTGCCTTAAAATGGGAGAACCTTGTAAGAAATAGGTCAGAATCTTTCTCTTGTATGCATTCAAGCTGGCAAAGAGACTGGTGGCCCTATTTTGTGACTTAGGATTTCAACTATTGTAACTTCTTGTTTCTAATTATGACTGTATAACAGTGGTGAAATCCAGCCGGATTTATCTGGCTTGCGCGAACCGATAGCGCCAGGAGCGGGCTGCTTCACCCATGTCACTACGTCTCATTTTTTACCTTCTGTGCATGCGAAGAAGGCTCTGTGCATGCGCAGAAGAGGTGCATATAGCATGTGCATGCCCCCGTGCACTCCCGTTCCCAAACTGGTAGCAAAGGTAAATGGATTTCACCGCTGGTATATAACCTATGTTGTGCCAACAAACACCTTTAAAAAAAAAGCTGAATCAACTGACCTCGGGGCCAATCACAATGAAAATTAGAAATGCTTTGTAGATCCTAATATTTGAAGTAATCCGAATTTGAGAAACAATTACTAGAATAAAGCTAATAACAGAGAACAGACTGTGCCTACAAACTCTTCTGTAAATCTTCTCAAAACAAAACAAGCTTATTTTGCTTAACACCGTGATCTTTACAGTCCGATCTGTACAATTGAAATAAAGGAATCAATCATCAAAAGCTGATAAAAATCTTTAACCAGCTGACAGTTGTATTAGTTCCTCCCTCTGCCTATTATGCTTGGCAAAAAGGAGGAGGATTGTGTGGAAGAGTTGCACCTTTGTTTGTCTGAAATTGACCTCCTGAGCTGGGCACAGAGGCACCTTTGTCACTTAATAGCAGTGTACAAGAACTTCCACACACACCGTCAATATTTTTATATACCAAACTCTCAGATTCACATTTGCACCTTCTCCCAAGAAGCTCAATATTGCCACAGTTCCTGCCAGCTGACTAATTGGAGCATGCAAACACTGACATTCCAGTCTGCCCAACAGCCCCCCTTCCCTACAGGCCTTGCTGCTTTTGTTTTGTAGCAAGGAAAAAAAATGTGGTCGAGGGGCAAAACCTTCCCTTGAATCCACCAGGGAAATGGCGCCTTGTCTTCAAGAAGAAGAGAGGGAGACAAGAGATGGGGTGAGCTGCCTCACTAACTATGATGGCTGCTTTTTTGGGGCTGGAAAGAATTACGGAGCATATCACAACAGGCTTTCTTCCCAGGCAGAATCACCCTTCTGGTTTGGGAAACAAATCATGAACAGGTAGTCCTCGAGTTACGACTACAATTGAGCCCAAAATTTATGTTGCTAAGTGAGACAGTTGTTAAGTGAGTTTTGCCCCATTTTACAGCAGTGCTTGCCATGGTTGTTAAGTGAATCACTGCAGTCATTAAGTTAGTAACATGGTTGTTAAGTGAATCTGGCTTCCCCATTGTCTTTGCTTGTCAGAAGGTGCAAAAGGTTAATCACACAATCCCAGGACACTGCAAGTATCATAAATATGGCTCAGTTGGCAAGCATCTGAATTTTGATCACATGGGGATGCAGCAATGGTTATAAGTGTGAAAAATGGTCATAAATCACTTTTTTCAGGGCCATTGTAAATTCGAACGGTCACTAAATGAACTGTTGTAATCAAGCACTGCCTGTACTCTAAACTTCATTGCAGTCTTAGTGATGTGTAGCTCTCACACTAGACTCCATAGGAAGAGGTACAACAAGCATTTTCATCTCTCAATATTTGTAATTTTTATACTCTGCACATATCAAGAAAAGAGCTTTATGTGCTATGGTCACTTCTAACACTGCCATACATATAGAAATACTCTGGGAGGTAACAGTAAGATTCTTACACAATCTATAATTTTTATATAAATGAATTAATGTATTAAAAGGATTACTTATGTAACTTCTGATTTTATATTATAGCTAGGAAAGTAGTAAATATAAAGATAATTTTTATTTTTTTAATAGTAGTGTTTTCTCTCAGGACCTCTTTTGAACCACTGTAAATTAGAACTGTGGTGTTCAAAAGTTCTCCAGCATGTTGGCATGTACAATGGAATCTCTCTCCCCACCCCTCTCTCTCTCTCTGTGTGTGTGTGTTTAATAATAAAAATGGTACATTACCATCCAGCATTCTCCAACAAATTCCTTGCAATGGCTGGAGGGACTGAGCAGTTGTAATAACCCATGCCAATATAAGATCTCCAGATTTTATTCTTGCTGGCAATACTGTTTAAAGTTTCAAGAATTTCATTTTCGCCTAGAAAGAAATGTGTAGAAAATATTCTGTGAAAATTTCAATAAAGGTTAAATATGTCAAGCTTTTTGCACCAGTTAACCTATTTTCATGAGAATATACATTATAGTGGTCAGCAACGCGAGTTGACTCCCTGTTCCTTCATTTTCATTCTGCTTAGTCTGCTTTCATTTTCTGTCTGCTTATTTTGCCTGTTTCTCATTTTGAAATTTATAGAAATGGCTGATTATTCACAATTATTATAATTTACACAGAACTTTTCAGTTACATTTATTCTTTATGAGGAGTAGTGTAACAACATCGTTTTCAAGAGTTTTTTTGAGGTCAAAAGTATACTTAAAATATTTAACTACATTTTTAAAGAAGCTATATTTATTTTATCTGCATTCTCACATAAATCACATAGTTTCCTTGCACCAATAAAAAGCAAACCAACTATTTTATCTCACTTGAGATGTTTAAGCAAGTTCTTTCATTTCACACTGCTTCTTTATGTCTGTTTGACATAAATCACGTCTTTGTAATGCCCTTTCCTCCTATTTTCTCTCACAGCAAGAATCCTGGGTGGCACATTAGGGTGAGAGTACAAAGTCACCTCATAAACTGTGCTGATTGAACTAGAGTTTAACTGCCCCCAATAACACAGCTTGTTATGTCAAAAACTTCACAAGTCTTTCAGCACATCCCCCACATTTATGAAAAGTGTAATTTGGAGAAAAATGCTTTATTGATTTAATTTTACTTAATTGGTAAACTGATTTTATTTCCTTGATTTCATGTGGCACAGTCATTAAGGAATGGATGAAACTCAAGGAAAGTCAAATTCTAGGATGCTATACATGCTGTCTCAAGCTTCTGAATCAAAGGTAGGATATTTACCTAATAAATCAATAAATAAAATTTATACTCATCCATAGCTAACCTTAACACATAGCCCCATTCATTATGGAGTCTATTATGAAGTTTTTCTTTGTGTGGATTTGGACATCTTGTGAACTAAAAGCGAATCAATCACATTACAACAGCATCATGCTGAACTAATGTGTGGAGTATGAGGACCAACTTTTGTTAAACTACACAGAAAAAGTTATATTAAAAATATAATGTGCTGCTTTCAGTCTGAGGACAATTCCATATATTTTGCTGGGAAGGTTAGATTTCCCATGGATTCTGCCCTTGAAAATATACTGAGAAAAAAACCAGTCATCTGAGAAATCAGTCATATTGGTAGCCTTTCCAATGATGATCAAATCTCTTTGAACCCTAATTCCTAATCAAATTGGAATTAGGCTTTGCCATAATTCCAATAATATCCTTGTGCTGCTTAAAGTGAGAGGAATATAAAATTATACAGATATACACTGAATGCACAGAAGAAATCCCTCAGCACATGGTTGAATATCACTAGGCTTAGCATTCATGAACAGCTGCAAGTTATCTTTAAACAAATGATAGTTTTAAAAAACTGTATGATGACAGGGTAGTATTGCAGAATTAATATCCCAAATACATATTCTGGAAATGCTTGCAAGTTAATCAGTGTCTATTCTACAAAGGAATATGAACATCAATACCAAATCTTTTTTCTACCTTTATAATAAATGATAAAACAAATCCTGTTTCTTGGATAATAAAACTGCTGTACAGAAATAAAGGAGGATATTTTGGATAATACTGCTTTTCCTGAAAGAATTACAGAAAATGTTAATTTACAACTGTTAATAAATAATAGCTGAAGTGAAACAATAGCTCTCAGGATTCTAATTGTTAGAATATCTAAAGAAGAACTTGGCAAATTTCATCAGAGCACAATGGCAAAATAGCTTTGAGAAATGTAAATCTGCAGATCCAGCACATTTTAAATTGGGGTTTCTAGCAATTTGGCTTTAAAATATTCCATATAACTTTTTATTGTAGCAGCAGTTAGTTTCTTTTGCACAATAGTAGCATGCATTGTCTGATCTGGTCACCATGCCAATATATAGAAGGACCTAATTATCTTTATTGATTATTGGAAACTTTCCAGTTGATTTGCTATTAGTTTGGCTACCGTTGCTTTGTCTTTTCCAAAGTAGCCCAGTATCTGGACTATTTTTACGTGGTTTCAAATGCATCACAGACGGGTTGCAGTTAAGAGACTGAGTCCTTACCTGGAGCCAACATTCTGGGATGAAAGGGGATAGTGCTTCTGACTTTGCACAAAGCCCTCCTATGGATATTTCCCCATCTCTACTCTTGATCAGCTTTTGATATATTTTAATGTCAGATCCATCTCTGGTCTTTTCCAAAAGGTTAGTGTTAGTGAAGATAACATTCAAAGAATTCAAACTCTCATGTCTTTCCTGTTTCTTCTTGACCCTCATTTAAATTACTCGCAGAACAGGCATGGTTTGCTGTTTAAACATTCATGTTCAAACAGACTTTGCAACACTGTCCATGGCTCTCTTGCTACTTCTTTTTTTATATATACAATATATATGAATGAACTGGTCATTTATAAACCACTTGACCATTGATTTTAAGCTGCTTATTCTTTTGTCTCCATTCTTGGGTATTTGTTATGATTCATGACTAATGGCTTCAAAATGATCATCTCTGAAGCAGAACAGACCATCTTGATCAATCTAAATTATTTGTTGTGATAATTTGTATTCCTATCTAAACTGGTTGCCATTTTCCTCTATGAGCCTTTCTAAGACATCATTCTTTTTCTTCTTGAACCAGGGCATTGACCACTGCATCAGTATCTCTGGGCTCCTAATGCCTGCTTATGCCTGGATACTGTTAGGAGAATTAAAGGAACTGTCCTATACAAACATGACCTGAATTCAGGGGGAAAAAAAACCTGTGCAGCAATTCTTAGATTTATATAAGCAGTATAAATGAGAAGATCTGATGAGATATGAACCTTGTTATGAATCATGGCTAGTAATTTTTTTAATTTTGGCTGTTCACCGCCCTGAGTCCCTCTGGGAGAAGGGCGGTATACAAATTAAACAAACAAACAAACAAACAAACAAATAAATAAATAAATAAATAAAATGGTCTGGTATTTATTTTAACCCTTAAAATTATTATCTGCCATCATTATTCCCTGGGCATCTGCAGAGTGTGGCAAAGAAAGTTAAGGTGGTGGCTGTGATGTTATGCTCGAAGTTCCTCCTGTTTTTTTCAAATGTGTGGACACACTTGTGCGATGAACCTGAAAAACTACCAGGATTTTGATTGCCCTGTCAAAATGCCATCTGCTGCCATCTTGATTTTTTTTATCACACCCTGTGGGTACCCCTGATTATTCTAATACACATGTTTAGAGGTAAGTAGGAGTGTTTATGTTCCCAGATGGCATCAATTATGCATAGGAAACATGTACTAGTCAATGATGGAAATAAATATGTTAATATAACATTGAGGAAATAGGAAATCCTATAACACTGAAGAAATGGGAAATCCTAATGTAAAGACAGCCACTTCCTTTGTATACGGTTCAAAGGGAATACTCTCAACCTGTGATGGGGGATGTGGAAGGAACGGATAACCCTGGGGAGAAAAAAAATAAATTAATGGAAACACTAAAGAGTTTAAATTCTTGGAAGTGAGATCCTCCTCATACAGGCAGTAAATAACCTGGGTGGTCATTTTACCAAACATGACAGGATTTATTTTTCTTGGAATGGCAGGATCTATCTAGCTTATCAATAAATAGCTTGCCACCAACACAAGTTTCAAGGATTACACTACAAGGAGAAATCCATAGTTCAAAGACTGTATCTGTATTGTGACAGATGTGGCAGATAACTGACTTTAAAAAACAACAACAGAAAATTGATTTGAAATTGTGATGAAGGCCAGATTTCACAAATACATATTTCCAAAGAGTGACACAGACAAGAATAGCTGCACCGAAATGTGAAATAGCCTGTGTAATGGGAACTATGCAAATAATTTAGTTGGATATATTGATCAAACTAGTAAACCACCAATGCATCATTTAATTTATTCTGGAAGATGATTTATCAGTATTTTGATATGCATGCATTTGGAATCCTTATCCTAAATGTTTTCTTGTGGTAATCATTTTGGACTCTCTTGTACCTTTTTGTACTACTGGACTCATATTAATAGTACATTAATTCTATACTAGTGTTACAACACAGCTGTTGCCTAATGATTTATCTCTTAAGATAACGATTACACAACTAATCAGTTCCTTCTACTTTTGAGCTAATAAGTTAATATAATTTTATGCCTCCAGAGTTTTGGGCTTTAAGACTCATCAGCTTTAGTGAGCTCAACCAATAGCAGACAACTTGTCATTTGTGGCCAAAAATGGAGCATACCATTTTACACCCAAAAATTAACACTCTCCTTTTTTAGGGGGGAGGGGGAGTATTATATTTTAGCTTTTTGTTTCAAAAGAAAAAGGTTCAATGAATCCTGAGGCACAGGCATCAGCAGTATAACACTGATGTAGTAAAATAATTTTAATCCAGATAATTTTTGGATTGCACTTGAACTCCAAATGACTATTAAACAATGTTTTAAAGAAATGTATATATATTTTTTTGCCAGAAAAAAGATAGCCTAGGCTAAAGTACAAAACATTTAAAATTCCTTTGTAAGCAATATTTATCATATAGAACAGATATTGGCCTTTGATTATGCATCAATTTGGAGGAAGCTGTAAACAGTGTACTGAATGAACTGAGAACTTGAAATCCAAGAAAGCAGTAAACACTTTTAAGAAGGCTTTGGCAATAAGCCACCTAACTCAGCCTACTTCTCCTAACTTTCTAGGGCAGCAGTTACAACAAAACATACTACAGCAAGTCCACTTTGCTGGAAATAGTTAGCTAATCATTCAGGAACTTCAGCTGGCAATTCCTTTTGCTAAATACATGCCTGTTCTGACCTTGCTTATTTTTCCCAGCAGAAGGAATTGCATAACATGATCATAGGCAATAATCTTAGTGTCCAAGAACAAAGTTCATTGATCTTTTGGCACTGCTTATCGGAATTAGAAGTCAGAGGGAGAAAAAATGAATACTGCATATTCAGTCTAATGTTAACTTTCAGGCACCTCCAGAAACAAGGTGTTACTTTTCCCTGGAAAGATGCCCTCCATTTCTCATAAGAGCTTAAGTAGTTTTAAAACATATTATAATTACCATTCATTTTCTGTATGTTTCCATGTGTCAGCAGCCAATAATTACTTCTTTTTTTTTTTTTACAATGGTAGAATTGTTAAATATTAACAAAATTTATTTTTACCATATGTCCCATCCATATTGGAAATATTTCTAAGAACTTCATGGAAAAGTCTAAATTAACACTGGATTACAAGTGTTCCTTGACTTACAATGGCAATTGGGATAGGAAGTTCTGTCGCCAAATGATGCATTTGTGTGTGAAGTGTGACTGCTTCACTTAATGATGGCAATCCCCTGCAGTGCCAGTTGCCATTGTTAACTAGATCCCTCAGTCATTAGGCAAAGCAACTTTCTGCTGGCTTCCCAGAATCAAAGTCAGTAAAGAAGCTGGAAGGAAGTTGAAAGTTCCAGGCAGATAACCAGGTAAGTGGCTGCTGCTAGGCGGGGAAGAGACTGAGTGGGTGTATGGTAGTGGTTGGGGAAGGTGTTTGAGAGGAATGACATGGATCATGAAAGATATGCAAGGATATGCAAGGGGCATGGGTGCAGGTAGGTAGGGTAAGTGAGGGTACAAATATAAGTTGGTGAGGGATTCAGAGAGTGAGCAAAAGATGCAGTGAGGGCCTGGGAGGTTGAGCAGGGATGCAGAAGTGGCTAATGCAGTGCAGGTGTAGAGGGGCTTAGGGAAGGTGTGCGGAGAAGATTCACCCCAGCAATTTGCTATCTTCCCTGCCAGCATCCCTACTGACAGTCTGTGGAAGCTGACAGGGAAAGTTGCAAATGGCAATTATGCGATCACGGGGGTGCTGCAACTGGTCATAAGTGTGAACCAATTGCTAAGTGCCCATATTGCAATCATATAACTGCTGAGGTTCTGGGACAGCCAGAACTCTTAAGGAATGGTTGTAATTACCATTTGTTCAGCACTCTTGTAATTTCAAACAGTTGCTCAATGAATGGTTGTAGGTCAAGGACTACTTGTAGAATTTCTCCTTTTGGATCCTAGAATGCAGTTTGGATTTTTTTATAGACATGAAAGCTTCCATTCAATCCATGAAAGCAAATACGGACAGCAATCCAGCCCAATCATGCAGTAGGCACAGTTCCCATGCAATCTTCAAAGAAAGCTGGAATCTGCTGATTAGCTTTGCTAAAGTTGCATAAGCATTCAACAGAAGTGAATGTTCAGAATCTACAACTCGTAGTGTAATAGACATAAAGAAACATGAGTCCATTAATATACCAGAACTTTTCTAAATGTGGTCTCTCTCAAGCATTTTGCAATGCATAATTCTCATCAGTCTGACCCAGGGATATCTGGATGTACTACATGTTCAGTATCATAATCCACAAGATGGATGTACTGTTTTGTAAATGTGTGAATATAGTAACTTATTTATATTCATAATACTAACCCTCTATCCTGAAAGACATATAAAATAGCAGACCATATAATCTTCCTTACAATTATGTCCCCTCCTCATGATTTGGAATACTGGAGAATTCTGGTTTACATATTTAAGATGCTAAAGTATCCTCCATCCTAGGAAATGTATTATCAAAGACATACAATTTCTATAACACACTGGTTTAGATTCCACTGCTTCATTAGAGAATTGCTTAGAAAAACTCCCAACTCTCTCCTTCAAGATAGAATCTCTAATGAGACCACCTCCAGTTACATACAGAATGTGATTTTCATACTACTGACTAACTACCCAGTTGAAATTAATCAACTCTGAAAGTTAGAAATAAATGAATGAAGCAACAAATGGTCAATGACCAATAATGGATAACCTGAGCATTAGCTTCATTATATGTTATGTGAAGGAAACTGATGTAGGTAATATTTAGTGCTATTAATTTGATCCAATATCAAATTGGATCATTTCAATGTAGTGGTTAAAGGCACTAGGTTAGACACCAGGAGACTCTGCATTCTAGTCTTGCCTTAAGCACAAAAGCAACTAGGCGACTGGGTAAATTTTTCTATGTTAGCGATAAGAAATGGGCAATGGCAAACCAGTTTTGAAAAATCTTGCCAAAAAAACTGCAGGGACTCAATGAATCAAGACAGACTCAAAGGTACATGTGTGCTCTCTCTCACACATACACAAGCAAGCATTAGCCAACAGAAGCTAAAATACTGGTATATTAAACCTTATAAAATAATAAGGCAATAAATAACAAGCTGGGAACAAAATAATACTGAGACACAGAGGGCAAAAATTCTCCTTGGGACATATTGAGATAGAGTTCACCTTTTAAAACCATATATTTCAGTTATAGAAACAGGAAGGGCACATCCTGAACAGAAAAAAAATAAACAGAAGAAAAACTGAAAAGTGAAAAGATTTTCACAACTTAAAACATTTTAACAAGAAATGAGTGCTTTGCATTTATAGTCTGGAATGCGCAGCCTTTAGAACTCTTTAATTATTAAATAAATCTTAAGAACTTGCAAAGCAACTTAGGTATCAGCACCTAAGAAAAATAACTTAAGAAATGCTGGTGATATCTCAGCCAGTGCTAAAAGACTGTTGGACAGAAATAGGTGACAAGACAGGACCTGCTAAATGGATTATGTGAATACTCTGCCCATAACACAAAACCTCCCAATTTTAGGGCACCTTGGACTTGTAATTTGTGACCAAAACTCCTGGAGTGCACTATCTTGCCCATTCAAGAGTTGTAATTCTTTTTGGTTTACTATATTTTAATGTTTTGCTTCAAAAGAAAAAAAAGTTTCAATGAATCTGGCTTGCAGCAGTATAATAATGAGTTAACAAAACCAGTTCCAGATAATATTTTGGATGGAATTAATAGGAACTTCAAATGAAGTTTTAAGATATCTTTTTTGATGTTATTTATCATATCATAGAACAGACATTGGCCTTTATGCCTCAACTTGGAGAAAGCTGTAAACAATGTACTGAATCCAAAGGAGTGTAAACACTTATTATGAAATACTTGGCAATTAGCCACCTGACTCAGCCCATTTCTTCCTGCAGTGAAGACAAAATGTACTATATAGTAGACCGACTATTCTGGAAATAGTTAAGTATTTATTCAGCAACTTCAGCTAAGAATTCATTTGGATTAATAAACACCTGTTTTGACCTTGATTATTATGAGCTGAAGGAATTGCATAACATGATTACAGGCAATGATCTTAACTTTGCTCATAGATCTTTGGCACTGCTCTATCAGAATTGAAAATGAGAGAGAGAGAAAAGGGAATACAGCTAGTCCTCAATTTACAACCACAATTGAACCCAAAATTTCTGTTGCTATGCAAGATAGTTATTAAATGAATTTGGCCCCATTTTTCTTGCCATAGTTGTTAAATGAATCACTACAGTTGTTAATTTAGTAACACAGCTTGTTACGGGAATCTGGCCTCCCAATTGATTTTGCTTGTCAGAAGTTCACAAAATATGACCACATGGCACTGGGACACTGCAACCATCATAAATATGAGCCAGTTGTCAAGTGGCCAAATTTTGATCACATGACCTGAGGATGCTGCAATGGTTGTAAGTGTGAAAAATAGTCATGATTCACTTTTTCAGTGCTGTTGTAGCTTTGAGCAGTCATTAATTGAATGGTTATAAATCGAGGACTACCTGTACTGCACATTCAGGCTAATGTTAACTTTTGGCATCTTCAGAAATAAGGTGTTACTTTTACCTGGAGAAATGTCTATATTCCCCAAGAGTCTAGATAGTTTAAAAAACACATTAGCATTACCAGTCAGTTTCTAAATATAATAACCAAACATTAGCAGATAATAACTTTTCTTTAAAAAAAATAAAATTGTTATATGTTGACAATTTTTTTTTACCATATGTCTCATATAAGTTGGAGATATTTCATAACAATACATGGGAAAAAAGGCTATCGTACAGGTGGTCCTTGGCTTATATCCATCTGTTAAGTGACCACTGAATTTCCCACTGTGTTGAATGAGGGGTACTTACAATGAGTCTTCTGAGTTCTGACCATCACAATATCCCTGACATGATGTGATTGTGATTTCTGCCTTCCCATAAGTAAAATAAATGGGGAAGTTAGCAGGATGTTGGAAGTCATGGCTATGTGAAGTCCTCATTTAATAGCCTGCATGTGTCAGACTTGAACAATCAGATCCACACATGAAAACTTTAATTAGCCATTTTATTGTTCAGACCTGGGAATCATCTCAAGAGTGGCAGTTTGCATCGGGCCTAGATTTGACTAGGTTCAACAATGTGTGTGTGTGTGTGTGTGTGTGTGTGTGTGTGTCAGATTTTGCCATTTTATGCCAATGTAGAAATTCCAGGCTAATTCCCTGCTTGACTCCTCCCACTAGCTTATCCAGTCTCTTTACAACCACATTGTCATCATTTAATGACAGCAACAGGGATTGCCATAACTTGAGGTTACTAAAGTAGCATGGTCGTTGTGCTTTACTATCAATTGCTTAGCAATAGCAGTTCTGGCCCCAACTGTTGTTGGTAACTAAGGACTCCCTGTAATTAACTAAATTATAATTTCTCATTCTGGGTACTACTATGCAGCTCGGATGAATAAAGTATTATCGACATGAAACCCACCATTTAGCTTCCATGAAAACAAGTAATATGACCACAGTCCGGCCCAATTACTCAGTAAGCAGGGTTCCTATGCAACTTTCAAGGAAAACTGGAATCTGCTGACAAGTTTTGCTGAAGACACAGAAGCATTCAACAGAAGTTAATGTTCTGCATATACAGTTTTTGGTTTTACAGACATAATGGAACACATAAGTCCATCAACATACTAGAA
Organism: Arizona elegans; assembly: GCA_022577455.1. NCBI lineage: Eukaryota > Metazoa > Chordata > Lepidosauria > Squamata > Colubridae > Arizona > Arizona elegans. The sequence continues at coordinate 24,873,905 of JAKOOJ010000008.1, read as the reverse complement.
TTTTTCTAAATATGGTGAAAATGTATACTAGTTTTTTTCAACCATTCAATTTCAAATTTTTCAATTTAGTTTACAGACAGACCAGCGCAAGCAGAGTGTTCTGTGGATATATTTGTTCACTAATCTATTTTAGTAGATGATAAACAAAATAAAGCTTAAGACAAAGTTAAAATGCAGTTATGAAACAACCTAACATCTATAAGTGAAGTCCAGGATTCAGCCTACATTACATCATAATGTAAACATTAAATTTATATTAAATACGACAACATGTAAAATTACCATGAAGTGATAATATCTAAAATTTAAATGAATTATGGCTATATAGAATGCTTTGTGAAAGATTGGCCCATCAAGGTCTAATGGATCTTTTGTGCTACTGCACAAAACCTAGCTACACACACTGTAATAAAAAGTAGTTCATCTGTGAGCAGCCTCTGGGCCTAGGTTGAATCTGGGTGAGCAGGAGATCTACTAATCAGAGGTAGAAATTGAAACCATTCTACAATGCATTATTCTCATCAGTCTGACTCAGGGATACCTAGAAGTACACCGTGTTCAGTAACATAACCCACAAGATGGATGTACTGAAAAATTCAATATTATTTATTACTTGGCATTATTTAAATGCCAAAGTAACCTCTATCCTAGGAAAAGTGTCATACAAACAAACAATGTGGTTGGAAAGAGACAATAGTGTTTATTCTATTGCTTCATCAAAAATGGGTGCCTATCAAAACTCCCAATTTCTCTTTCATATCATAGGATCCCTGATGAGACCACCACCTGTTACAGAAGGTAGTTAATTCATAGAACTGACCAGTTGACCCAGATGGAATACGTGAACTGTGAAAACTGCAAATAAATGAAATGGCTAATCTTCCCTAACAGATAATCTCACCATTAGCTTCATTTTATATAATGCCAAAGAAACTACATTATGTTTGGTGTTACTAATTTGATATAGACTCATTTAACCTTAGCCTAAAATGCCGAGGCTAAAATGCTGGTTGGTCCTCTCTATCTATATTAAGCATTACAGAAGACTCATGCCTGGGACGAAACAATGCTGAAGCATAGAGACAAAAAAAGTTCTTTTGGGGTAGTATTGAAATATAGTGGATTTAAGTAACTACTGGTTGTGCGATTTAGTTAAGGAAGACAGAAATGTGCAATGTAAACAGAATGACCAGAACTGAAAGTAAAAAGTGGAAGATTTTCACAACTTAAAATATATTGTTTTAAAAGAAGTGGTGGTTGTACTTCATTTATACTCTGGAAATGCACACATTTAAATACTCAGCATATTTAGCAAAATAACGATAGAAGAGAATATTTGTAATTTTTGTAATTCATAGTTGAACTATGGGGTCCTTGATCTACAGCACTGATGTTACCTAGTTGGGTAATGAAACGTCTACAAGAAAACAACCAAGCTCAGAAAGCACCAAGAAGCACCTTCTTGCAAAATAGTTTAGATCAGGGGTGGGCAACTGTGGCCCTTTTATAATCTGTGGACTTCAACTCCCAGAATTCCTGATACAGCCAAGCTGGCTCAGGAATTCTGGGAGTTGAAGTCCACAGGTTGTAAAAGGGCCACAGTTGCCCAGCCCTGGTTTAGATGTCAACAGTTTAACAAGGTTAATTTAGCAGGTACCAATGGTATCTCAGGGGATCAAAGATCATTGGCTAATAATATGGAAGCCTAGTTTAGGACTGAAAGAAATTTGGCTGTAAATATGGTTTAGAAATATTATAAATATATAAAATACATCTCATCTTCTTGATGGCCACACCATGTTATATTAAGCCATACATTACTTACCACGAACCATTATATTCCTCCTTGACTTCTTTAGCTAGTAGCAGAAGCAAAGCAAGCTATATTATTTCTTCACATTATTTTTTTTTTTGAAGTAACATAAAATCTGGGAATTTCTACTTGCTCCACTGCTTACTAGATATGCACCCCCCCTCCCCCAGTTTGATAGAATTGGCTATATTTTATGCTAGGAAGATGTATCTAAATTGCCTCAATATATAGTTTGGCTGAGACACATTTCCTATGCTACTGTATCTGGTCAGCATAAATCCATTTGATCAATTGGCAACAACATTTTAAGTTTATTTTTATTATTATTATTTGTATCTCTTTGCTACCATCTAGTAAATGTTTGGATTTCTGCAACCTTGATATGGAAGACCTAACATTGCAGGTATTTTATCTGGGTTAATTAAATTATGTTTCTCTTGAAAGTCATTTAGGTATATTCCTTTAAATATTAACACTCTGATTTTCCTGATTTTGAAGATTCCAAATATTTCAGACAGAGATTACTGATTATTCAGTCACAAAAAGAAAGGTAGCTTATTAAGAAAATTAAAAGCTATATTGGCTTAAAAATGCAAATAAACTAGGAAATACAGTAATTTTTCATCACACATGGATTCTTTGCTTTGTGTTTCCCTCTTGACTGTATCACCTCTCTGGCTCTTTCATTCTGGTTGCAGCTTCTGTTCTGTGATGTCATCAAAAAGAACCAGATTGAACTAGCCAGGAACTTGACAAAAGCCACAGGGCCTAAAGTTTATCCTCAAATTGCTGATGAGCCACATCAAAAGTAGAACAAGAGGCTGAAAATCCCTTATATGTTACATACCAAAATATTAGCAAAAATAAACACCCAGCAAGTTATGCTGCATGAAATACAGTGGTCTAAAAGCCACAATACAATTGTACTTATTGTCTACAACTTCAATTTATCAGCCTATGTCATAAGTGCCAGGAAGAAATCTTTGTTAAGAGAGCATTTTCACATTATGAATAGGGGGCACTTTACAAATAAGAGTTAATATTGTTTTCCAAGTTTTTCTCTTCCTCTCCCCATAGAAATTACTTTATGTATAAATGAATTCCGTTCCAATCAAAAGTATTCTAATTGTTTTGAAAAAGTGTTCTGTACTTAGTGAAGGAAGATGTTCTGAAATATAACTTAAATCATATTTTTGGAATTGTTTGTGGACAGCCAAAAGATAAAGATTCCCTCAAGCTCAACTTAACTTTTAGTGGCTCTAGAAAAACATTATACTTCTCTCTAACTTTATAAAAGGGTTTTGTAACTATATAGAAAAGGTTTGCAACATCCTTTTTCTCATTTCCCAGACTAAACTACAGTTTTGTGATTCCTGGCTATGTTCTTATCCAAGTATTAATTGGATAGATATAGCTAGCTTTTGTGGTTAAATGTTGCTAGTATATCACATTTGCAATAACACCAGAAATAGATACACCAGAACATATAATTTGGATTAAGGTATTCAAATCCAAACTCCCAACACATGCAGTGTCTTTTGTGCAGGTATTTCTAAACAATATTTAAAATATTTATATTTAAAATATTATCCTTCTACCTGGCAATCTTGAATGCATTATAACAATGAACCTATACCTACAGCCCAGAAGTGATTCAAATAACAGTACTGTAAAAGGAAGATTAATACATTTCAGAAATATACTTCCGAAATACTTAATCCACACATGGCTACATTATAGTTCTTTCATAGTTTCTTTTAAATCTGTTTTAAAAGCTCTCATATTTTACTTTGAAAAGCCTCTTCCTCTGTTTTCCTAAATAAAATTTTCTGTAACAATAAGTTAGAAGCAATAAATATTTCCATGATACTGTATTTAGATATAATTATAAGATCATTGAAGACTAACATAGTGCCTTTGTATATTTATACTGGAAGACCTGAAATCACAATAAGATCTTGTTATGAACATAAAACTGCATCTAGTATAGATGAGAAAATGTAATTTTCCTTTCTTTAGTGGTTAATTACTGTAGATTACCCACAAGGGTGGGGGGGAAAGGAGATTTTAATTTGGGTTTTTACAGCACCCATGTGGTTGTTAAGAGTCAACACCAATTTCATGGCACATAACCATAATAACAATTGTGTGAAAAGGACACTTACATATATGGTCATCCATCTTCAGAGGCCGTTGCAAACGGATATTAGCAGGAATTGTTCTATTGATCAACTCATCAATTGTCTAAAAATACAAGGGATACATCAAAGCATCATAAGAATCAAGTTTAGACCTCCACTTCTTGTAAGATTCATCGTCAAAGAGGCTAAAGTGAGGCATAGTAAGGCACAATAAAAGAGGTTTGAGAAATGTTCATTAAACCTGTCACTAACAAAAAGGGGATTTTATGAAATTCAATTCACATTCTTCCTCAGTCCCTTTCGAATGGAGATCAGTTGATGTGACACGGTAGAAAATGATGTATGGATGTGATGATGTGACTCGGAGGGAGAGGGATGCAAAGACAAAGCAAATCGGGCGCTGCTAAAGAGGGAATGTTAGAGAAACTATGGGGGGAGGGAGGGAAGGAAGGGAGAGGGAAAGAGGAAGGAAGGAAGGGAGGAAGGAAGGAAGGAAGGAAGGAAGGAAGGAAGGAAGGAAGGAAAGAAAGAAAGAAAGAAAGAAAGAAAGAAAGAAAGAAAGAAAGAAAGAAAGAAAGAAAGAAAGAAAGAAAGAAAGGTAGCTCAGGTGGAGTTTCCTCACCGACAGACCGACGGTCTGCAGCATCTCTTGCTTCTCTTTGTCCCCTGGACCGATATGTCGCTCGGAAAAGTCATCGTGGCTGCCCAGGAGTTTCTCGATGTGCCTGGAAGAGGCGGTGGCGACGGCGACGGCGGCTCTCGCTCCGGGGTTGCTACTGCTTCTTCTCACACAAGCCAGTCTCAGCTGCTCCCTGCGTCCCCATCGGCCTGGCGGCTTCTTGCCTCCCCAGGCGCTGCCATGGTGCCCGTGCAGATTGGCCCCCCGACCCACCAGCCTCCCCCACCACTGGACGCAAGACTGCATGATGCCTAGAAGCCGACGACCCCCAATTCGCCCGGGCAAAGTTAGTTTGCGCTTCGAAGACGGCAGCCGGCAACTCTTTCCTCTCAGGCCCCCCGACCCTATTATAGCCCCCGAGCCGATCGTCAGCCGAAGGGAGGGCCTTTTGGCCCCGCCCTGCCTCAGATCTCCCCGCCGAAGCCACCTGCCGAGAGGCTGCCCCCTCGCCAGCCAATGCGCGCTCCTCCCAAGGCTGGATTGGACGGGACAGGACAGAACAAACGACGCGAAACTGGCTATCAGCCAGTTCCTCGCAGTCAGGCGTTATCATAGTTGTTTCTCCAGAGTGAAAAGAGAGATGATGACGGAGACCATTGAAACGATCTTCTTTTTGTCCTCCTTTTATTTCCTATTTTCCCCCCCTTCTACCCTAATTTTTGTTTCAATGTTTTCCACACAAGGATCACACTTGTTGCTGAAGAAATACTCCTTAGTAACTCATTCTGCCAAAGGGAAATCGCCATAGCTGGTATAAGGATAACCCAACGAGTTTTGGAAGCGTCCTGACTCTCCATAAGTCTCTCTTGGCCACCAGCCACAGTTCTGCTACTGGAAGGACTGAAATGTTCAGCAATGTTTGTCTTGATCTTCCAACTCAGTAAGCTGAAAGTGACAGAGAGTGCAATGAATGTCATGAATCGTGGCAGTTGGTTGGTGCCTCAGGACTTCCCCACATCCCTGGTCTCTACCTGGTTTCTATCCTCTGCTCATGACTTCCTCCTACTGTGTCTGTTTCTCCTTTTGGGCGTTTATGTGTACATCATCTGTACACAACAACAACAAGGAAAAAAAAGATGCAATGAATATTTTACAGAAAGGGGAAGAAGAAAATCCACAATGTTAAATTACTTCCTGCCCCTTCTACTATCACACAGATTTTGTGCTACAATAGCTCCAAAGTCTATAGTATTCTCAGTCAGAAGCAAAGCAAGTCTGTGAGATTCACCAAGGGAACGCAAATGAACCAGCAACTTCATCTGCAGGGTTACAAGACCTCTTGAGGACATTCTACAAGGCCCATTAGCACGTACATCATAGCCTTTGCTCAATGCAAGGTGATGCAAGGTGCAGATGCAAGGTGATGCATCCCCCTTGGTCGCAGTGGAGCATGGCAACATCTGCTGCTCTACCTTGGGATACAATGAAGTTAACTTTCCATGTTATTGCGCTGCTGATGACACCATGTTTGTTATCTGTACCTCTCTTCTGAGCTTACAAGCCTGAATTTGTCCCTTTTAATCTTTCAGATGCTGCTTTGATTGATCAGTTGTTCTGTACTTGCTGTTCTCTATGTAGGGGTACACCAGTAATATGCATTGGGTTTTAGTTTTATATGTTGGTTGAGATTCCAGTAGAAGATATAGGGACTATTGCAACATTTGGACAGGTAGAAGGCATGATCATTGACACTGCACTCCCTGGTCCACAGCGTGCAGATACTCGACAACTGCTAGGCCTGAGGACAGCAAAGCAATCAATACTTAGATCTCATTCATTCCGTTTCCTTCTTATGACCTCCAAAAGAGTTGCAGTATGTTCCTGCATCTTCCTTCCAAGACAAAAGAGGCATCACTCATACATCAAAAGTAGGTGGAATTCCTCATTCATCAACTGAAGCATAACTGAGAGTTCCTGAGAGGAATAAGGGTAGACTGTGAAGCAATGGCAACTTTATACAAGAGCTTTGAGAGGAAACACACAACAGGGTTGCCACAAAGGAGTAGATCCAGGTCCTATGCTGCACCAGCAGAGATGCAATGCAGCTGATGCAGAACTTGCCACAATGTACCATCCCCAGTGTGTCCCCTAGGGACACTAGGGACTTGTCACATCTGTGTGATTCAATGTGAAGGGATGGTAAACAAGACCAGCATATAACTGATGTACCTTAGCGTGCCTTGCAAGTATTTGCTGCCTCTGGGATTTAGGAAGCCTCAGCGGTGAGTATTCCACAACCAAGAACCACAAGCAGACCTAAGATGGAAAGCAGGACTTATGCCTGAAGACAAAAAAGCCAGGAACTGTAAGTATCCCTTGCTAAAGAAAATGCAAATGGGAGTTCTTTGGTCTAATGGTTCTCTCCATGATTAGAAGCTTGTTCATCGCCATTGGTAGAATAGCAAACCCTGGTCAATAAAGTTCAGACAAAGATCAGAGCCCCATGCACCCATCTATTTTGTCACCATGGATAAAATCCACATGCCTGCATATAGGCCATCCATTAATGCCAGGCCACCTGCATTCTCCTGGCACCATCCTTGTCATGGATAAACTTCATTTTCTTCTATTGGTTTATCTTTGGTACTTGTATGGTTAATGTACGGACAAAAAGGAGAGGGCCAGCTTGCTATGCTGTCTCCACCACCTTTTTAAAAAAATTCTCTCTTGCAGATGCTGCTGTGCCAAATAGTTATGAGTACATGTGTGTAGGCAGATTAGGTCCTCCCGCTGTTCTACTCCTCTGCAAGACATTTCATGTTTGTTTGGGTACACTGTGCTAGACAGCAAAAGAAAAAAACAAATTAATTGATGTGCAGCCAAATCAGACACATGGCTGCCAGGAAGGAATAGTTTTGTCCACAGGATGTGCAAAAGCATGCCTATGATAAAAAGCAGAACGTTTCTGTATCTATAAAATGTATATAGTTACCCATCTCACACATGTGACTGAGGCTAGTATACAACAGAGTTAAAACATGCAGTTAATAAATATTAAAATAATATAATAATAATTATTAAAACATTAAAAAATAAAGAAGAAACAATATTAGGAAAAGTTATTAATAATAATGTAGCTATCTTAATAACTCACCATATAACAATTCATAATTCACCAATTCAGTGGGTTTATTTTATGGATTCTCTAAAAGGACCATGAATGCACACAACATCCATCAAATAAGAACTTACTGTACTTTCCTAGGTGCATGGACATCATGTCAGTGCAATGATGATGCTCAGGGACCAATGTAGCAAAAGCAATTTTGTGAGTGCTACTTCTGCAAAATTCAAGATGTCACACTGCTCCTACATCTAACTGCCATTAAGTTAATGATTTATGAAGTCATTCGCTTGGTGCCAGGCCTACGTGAGATAGCATACAGCCACTTGTAGGAATGAGATAGAGAAAACATTCAGGCCATTGAAGGCATGATGATAAAAAGTATGTGTGTTGTCGTCGTCATCACCATCATCATCATCATCATCACAATCTTCATCATGATGTATGGCATGGTTAGTTAAGAAACATCCTGCCTCCCATAACATCTGCCAGGCTGGTTTGATTTGACAAGATTAGTGAGCTCTATGTTCTTTCAACTAAGTGATCCACTGTTTTTTCATATTATTATTATAGATAGAGCCGAGGTGGTGCAGTGGTTAGTACTGCAGCTACTTCAACTGACTGCTAGTTCAGCAGATCATCAGATCAAATCTCACCGGCTCAAGGCTGACTCAGCCTTCCATCCTTCCGAGGTGGGTAAAATGAGGACCCAGATTGTTGGGAGCAATATGCTATTTAGTATACTGTCTTTGGTGTAAGCCACCCAGACTCCTTGGAGAGTGGGCGGCATAGAAATAATAATAATAATAATAATAATAATAATAATAATAATAATAATAATGGTTCGTCACACAGTCAACCAGATGTTCAGACTGGATTTGGCATTTTTATCAGTGACTGAATACTTCACAAGAACCTGGGATAGTCAGATGTTGATGTTTGATGGTGTTAAAGGTACTGTTGAAGGATGTAAGCTGTTCTGAATCAATCTCTGTATATTTGTGATGGATAAATATTTCCTTCCAGTAGTTCTACAGCTGCTGGTCATGGTTGCTCAACCAACAGTCTCGAGTCCTGTAGCCCATTTTCACTAGATGTCCAGGAACTCCAGTACCTAGCACAGTACTTATCGACCTGGGTGATGACCAAGCTGGTATGTATTTCTGTAAATTATATGTCACCATATTTTTTGTGAGAGAGACACTCTTTGTCTGATTCCTCTGGTCAGATTTGTCCAGTATGGTTGATAATCTAGTATAGTTCTCATCTTCCTCAGAACACACAAGCCCAACAAACCATATCAAGGCAGTGCCTCACTTTGTTATTTGGATGATGTTGTACAACATTTGCAAAATATCATGCTGCCTACTGACATGGGACACAGGGCTGTGGTTGTTCACCAAGAGGGAGACACATTTCTGTGCCAACTCAGGAAGTTCAAACTGTCCAAGGAGCTGCTAATCCAGTTCTATAGAGGAATTATTGAATCTGTCATCTGCACCTTTATAACTGTCTGGTTTGGTTCTGCAACCCAACAAGACAGACGCAGACTTCAGAGGATAATTAGAACTGCAGAAAAAACAATTACTACCAATTTGCCTTCCATTGAGGACTGTATACTGCACAAGTCAAAAAGAGGGCTGTGAAAATATTTACAGACCCCTCGCATCCTGGACATAAATTGTTTCCAATCACACTTGGCCAATAAAGAATTCTCTTCTCTTCTCTTCTCTTCTCTTCTCTTCTCTTCTCTTCTCTTCTCTTCTCTTCTCTTGATCTCATAACCAGCAAAGTAGTTGGTACTTTAGCAGACCTAATTTGGTCATGCATGCATGGTGACTGAGAGCTGTTCTCTCCTCCAATTTTAGTCATGGAGAAATCTGCAGAGCAGTAATTCAGAAATATACATGAGTTACATGAAATAAAAATAGCATCTGTTTAATCTATATAGTTATAGATTAATTATTATACAGGACAGCAGAAATGAAACTTTGATTACTTAGGAGATAAGTATGCAATTATATTGTATCAATCTCTGGCTAGTCTAGAGTCAGGAAACATTTTCACATATGTCATGTAGAGTATATTGGGAACATTCAGTATCAAAGTACAGAGAGAAGCTGCTCATAAAATGTCAAATATGACACGCATGATCCCATAATAATATAACTTTGCCATTCAGCAACATTTTGAAACCACTGTCCAATCACCTTTCTTGTCTTTGAATACCTACTGCCATCCCAAATTCACTACCCCAATTTTTAATCTGGGCAGAAAGGTAGTGCTTTAAAAAAACAGGCAGAAGTAAAGTAGGAAGTAATCCTGCAGTAGATTAATTCAGGCTGAGAATATTCATAAAGTAGAATAAACTTCAGCTGGTAAAAATTGAGGCTCTGTGGGCAGTTACGTGTGTCTCTTAATCAGCATATGCTATACCTCTGCATTGTCGGCTGCATTGGCTGCCAGTTTGCTTCTGGGTACAATTCAAGGTGCAGCTATGAGCTATAAAGCCCTTCATGGCATGGGACAGAGTTAACTGAAAGATAATCTCTCTCCAATTACATCTACCCACCCCATCAGGTTTAGCAGGAGGGACATGCTCTGGGTCCAGTCAACAGCTTCCACCCTGTTGACATCCCCTGGAAATCAGAGTGGTCCCAACCCTGTTGGCTTTTCACAAAAAGCCCTGAAAATTTTAAATTACCAATGTATTAAAAATGGATTTGCTAAAATACTAAGACATGAAAGTGCCAAAACGCTACCTTAGAATATACTCTTCATTACAATATCCTAACTTGTGTTTTGCATATCATCTTAGCCATCAGACTGCCAAACAAAGTTTTGCCACTGCTCAGATAATATTGAAGTGAGCATTTGATATAAAAAACCTGCAGAATTTATAGATACTTGTAGATTATCTCCATGATTATCCATATAAAAAAGGAAGATGTAAAAGGTTATGTGATACAGATTCTATCATATGTACATCACAGAGGAACAGCTATATAATTGTGATTAACAAATAAAAAAGGAAACAAATAAATGAAGTATATAACTTTTTTCTTGTAAGCAAAAGCAACTTATCCTGCTGGACAGGTAGTTGTTTAGTGACCGTTAATACAGCACTGAAAAAAATGACTTATGATCAGATTTCACACTTATGACTATTGCAGCATCCCCACCCAGCCATGTGATACAAATTGAGCATTTGGCAACTGGAACATATTTATGAGAGTTACACTGTCCTGGGGTCATGTGATCACCATTTGTAACCTTTCCAGCTGGCTCGGGACAAGCAAAATCAATGGAGGAAGATAGATTCACTTAATAACCACTTGATTCACTTAACAACTGTAGCAATTCACTTAACAACTGTGGCAAAAAAGGCCCATAAAATGGGGCAAAATTCACTTAACAACTGCCTTGCTTAACACCAGAAATTTTGGGCTCAACTGTGGTCATAAATCGAAAAAAACTACCTGTACTGAATATGTTCAGCTTCTGCAACTATCTAGTTTATGGATGCAGAATTGTTTCTGGAGGAGTAGAGTTGCATAGCTGTTTACTAGGAAGTCTGATAGCTTTGTATTGTGTCTACATTTTCTTTTTACTAAATGTCATCAAGGATGAAATAAATTCCATTAAAAAAAAGCACTTCTGCTTCAGCATTTCTATTTAATATCCAATTCATAATTGCTATCATGTTAACAAATATGGGTGTTTGAGAGGATAGAATGCTATTTTTGGTCAGATAAATCCTCTATATCATTTTATAATATTTTAAGCACAGTTAAAACTAAGAAACTGAGAGCCATGCTAAGCTTCTTTCCTCTGTGATGCAGTGTTTCTTTCAGCTATTAAAATAATTGCTAACATCTAAAAATTCAAATATATTTAGTGAGGAGAGAAACAGAATAAATAATACAGTAAGGGACTGATTTTAAGCATGGAACATTGTAGATCGTTTTAACCAAAGTACATTATAACGCACCTTCAGCAATCACAGGATTAAAAGCAAAATCCCAGAGAATCATCTGGATCTGAACTGACATCATGGGTCCCAAATGAATGATAGAAGAACTTCAACCTATTCATTATCTGAAACACCAGAAAAGTTTTCAATTCCCCTAACCTCAGAATTTCCAGAAAACCAAAAAGCAAATATAGTGCAACTAAAAGTGAATCAGAAAGTTACTTCTGATTAATACAAAGTTACTTAGCGGGGCTTGTGTAAATGTCTGGCTAGAAATGCATTCAGGTTATTTACTTGTTCCATATGCATTTGTTGATTTCATGACTGATAATCTGTACATACTCTTGTTGATGCATACTGGCATTTCTTCACAACAGAGTGTTTTCAATCAGGAGCAAAGCAGTAAAGCATCCTAGGATCTGTTGAGATGTAAATTGTATGCTAATCATGTGATGTTTTGCTTAATGAGTGCAGTGATTTGCTTAACCACCAATGTGATCATATTATTTTTTTCATTTAGTGACTGTGGAATTTAGAAATTGAGCTGTTGGTCTCAATTGTGGGTGCTAATTGAGGATTATCTCTACATTTTATTTTCCTGTATTCCATATATTAGCTAGAAATGAATTAGAAATATGAGATTTATATTTCTGAAAATGATAAATATGCTGCAAATAATTTAATTATAGGATTGGATTATTTACCAAAACAGAGGTATTAATGATATATTTCTGTATATTGATTTTTATCTATGATGCAAATTGAATTACGTTGTTCTATAACTTCATTGTCTTTTTTTCAACATTTGTTTTAGCTACTATAAGCTCATAGGTTCATCTATAACTTGCTTTAATTTATTGTCAATTTCCATTTACAATGTTAATTTGAATTATTATTCTACATGCTTTCACATATTTTTAAATAGCAATCCAAGTAGTTGTCACATAAAATATGACAGCGACTTTTCAGAAAGTCAAATTAATTTATGGCAGACTTTTAGAGGATTGAAAACTGAAGGAAAAGAAGAAGACAAGTTAAAATCTCAGTAGATGGAATAACTGGATAAATGTCTCACAATATTGACTGTCTGATATGGGAACACAATTGTTGTGGGAAGTAAGAAAATATACAAATAGATTTTATACTGAGATATATTTTGTATATATTTAAATAGGTAGTAGCCTGTAGATCTATAAACTTTACAGAAGATCTCTGAATCAAAGTAGCTTGGCAATAAAGTAATAGAATTGCATCACATAATGACATAAGCTCTGGCAATTTTGACAGGCGTTCTGACATATTTGCATTTTATGTCAGAGAAGATGTGGGAGTTGGCTTTTATCTTTGTGGATTCAAGTAAAGCTAGAGCTTGTCTTTATGCAAACAATAGTTTGCTAAATTATTGGATTGTACTCTCTGTGACCTCAGCCTGTACTCTCCTGCTGACAAGGATAGCATTTGTTTCATTGGCAATGAAATCTGTATTTTTTTAAAAAAAACTCACATTGTTCAACATACAGATGTCTGAATAATTTTAATTAGAAGGAGGAGGAGAAGAAAGAAAGGAAGAAGAAAAAAAGGGAAAAAGAAGCAGGGGAAGGAAAAGGAGAAAAAGAAGGAGAAGGAAGAAGAGGAGAAGGTGAAGTAGAAAGAGGAGGAGGAGAAAGAAAAAAAGCAGGAGGAGAAGGAGGAGAAGCAGGAAGAAGAGGAGGAGGAAGAGGAGGAGGACAGGGGAGAGGAAGGGGAAAAGAGGAGCAACTCCCATCAGTACCACATCACTGCACCGTCTTTCCAAATAATACATAGTGGAATGAATCAGCCTTCCAAAAGTCTTAGTGTTTATACACTGATACTCTGTTTAATTATATTAAATTAAGAAGGATTCTCCTCTTATTATTAAATGTGGCTGGGAATACCTGGAGTCAAGCAACAGGAAAGGAAAATAGCAGTGTGAACTTTCACCACTGAGGAATATGGTACAAAACTTTTACCTGTCAGGAATATGGTACAAAAAAAGCAAAGACTATACAGAGACAGCAGCTAAAGTTTAGATGGGTTATCAAAAAATTTCCTTGAACAGAATATGAATGAAGCAGATTTATTCTCACACAATTTATTGGTTTCATTTGTAAAATTTATAACACAATTTTCAATCAGGAGCTCAAGTTAGTGAAAAATATTCACAGATATATTCATAAGCAAAGTTTACGAGTATGTATAAATCCTGATATATAATTTTATACAAATACTTGAGGTTTGTGAGCCCAATATTATATGACGAGTGGCAAAACTTTGTTTGGCGGTCTCCTGGGTAAGGAATGCAGAAGAGAAGTTAGGATAGGTAGGATAAAGAAAGGAATATTCTAGATAGGGTAGCATTTTAGCACTTCAAAATTTAGTAGCCTTTTCTTTTAGCAGCAATTCAGTATTTTAATAATTTTAAAATTTAGCTTTTTAACATGCTGCACTTTAGCTCACTTTGTCCTAAAATCAGTATCATTTGCTTTTTAATTTTTTCTTTCTCTCTTAAAGAGTTCTTCTCTCTTAACAGTTCAGTAATAAAGGATTCACTTAACTAACTAGGAATATGAACAATTGATAAAAAATATAGCCTATTACAGTACCTGCTATCAATTTTGTTATCTCTAGTGGGCAAGTACGCAATAAGTACAAGGACTTTGCTTGCTAAATCTTGACTTATTGAGTAATTAAATGAGGCATGTGGCCAGATTTAATAATTTCAAGCTCTGTGCAGCAGAAGGCAGGGATATCCTTTAAAAATGTGCAGTTTTGCACTTTTGTAGGAACTGTGTATATTGTTTAAAAACTTAAGCACAGCAGATTGAAGGCATTTGTCTACCATTAATATGCTTTCAAAGTGCTACTTGCTACTGTCACTTATTTAAAATAATAGTGTTAGGTTTATCATAATTCAAGGTCTTTGCAAATTGGGGGATCTTCTGGGACACACAGTCCCATTGTGTCACCCTTTCTTACTTTCTGCATGGATTTATTATAATTTGATTTACTTGGGGCTGTCCTTGGGAAAGCAAACAAACATCAACTATAGTGAGCTAATAACCTAATGGGACAATCTCATAACTGCATTGACTGTTGCTTTGTTTCCATATACAAGTCAAGGTGCTGGTTATTACTATAGACTCCGCTATAACTCGAGGACTGGATAAGTCATGAGTCAGCCTATCCCATCCAAAACCAAGAATGTTTCATGAAACCTTCCTACCTGTAAATATAGTGGGAGTTCCCCTTCCCTGGAATAGCTTGCCCCTGAACTGAGGATAATTCCTACTCTGTAAACTCTACTAGGTAGACCAGATCAGAAAATCAAGTCCACAATAACGTAGATCTCACTTAGCAAATGCTTTGGGCAGCAACTGTTCAAATTTACAACAGAGATGAAAAAGTAACTTTGCAATCAATGCCCGCGTTTATGATTTTAGCAGTGTCTGTCTGTCATGTGTTTGTCAATTATAATCAATATGTGATATTCTATGATTGTCCCATTAAAAAAAAATTTTACTCCTTGCAAAAGAGTAAAAATTTATTCTCTTCCTAATTGTGGGGAAAAAAATACTCTCTTCCTAATTGTGTTTTTCCATAGTGCAGCGTTTCCCCAAAAGGGGCTATCTGCAAATTAATAAACTCAGCTGTGTCCTTAATTAGCTGGCTGTAGTTGCTGCCTGTTACTGACAAGATTTTAATCATTTTCATACCTCCAGTTTTTATTTGCTTCCTATTGACAAGGGACTCAGCTGCAATTGTGCTTGGCAAACAGTCAGCCTCAGTGCATTCCTTTTGAGGTGTATCCCCCATTGTGTGCTGCTTACTCTTTTGTAATCCCTTCCTCTCCAATGGATATTAATACAAACATCATTTGCATTCTTGCTAATTGTCCCTATACAAGGGTGAGCATTCCAAATGATGGGGAAATGGGGAAAAAAAAGGAAAAACTGAAGTAAAATGTGATTGTAATGTAATATTCCACTTAGTGACTGTGTCATTATCCAACTGAGTTGCCAGTCCGAATTGTGGTCATTAACAAGGGGACCATGTGGTCATGTGTTTGTGCAGTCCAGTTTCTGTCATGCTGTGGACTGGTGCTGGTCCATGGAGTGGGGTTGGGGACCCCTATTATAGATGACTTGGATCGTAACGATCAGTGTTGGACTTTATGAGCCATTTGGCTCATTAAAAATGGACTGAAATTGTGTATTAATGGAAAAAATTGATGACATCAACCATGTTAGGAATACATCCCATGGAAACTTATCTAGTTTCAAAGCTGAAAGTCCCTAGTGAGCATGATATTTGTGAACAGGTTACCCTATTCCTCCGAGACCGTCTTCTGCCACCAATAGCCTCCCACCGACCAGTCCGTTCCCACAGAGAGGGTCTCCTCAGGGTGCCATCAGCCAAGTTATGTCGGCTGGCGACACCCAGGGGGAGGGCCTTCTCTGTGGGAGCCCCAGCCCTGTGGAATGAACTGCCCCCGGAAATTCGTAAGATCTCCGACCTCCGGGTGTTTCACTGTGCATTGAAGACCCTGTTGTTCCGCCAGGCCGGACTATCAACACAATAGTTTTAAATTGGGTATTTAAATTTATTGGGGTTTTAAATTTGAGCCACCTATTTAATTATTTTAAATTTTATACCGTTGTTTTGTCTGTGTTTTTAAATAGGCTGTACACCGCCCTGAGTCCTTCGGGAGAAGGGCGGTATAGAAATAAAATAATAATAATAATAATAATAATAATAATAATAATAATAATAATAATAATAATAATAATAATAATAATAATTATTCTACATATAGGTAGCCTGCCACTTGTTGGCATTCACATAGCAGGGAAAAGTCTATATGTTATATCTTGGCAACAAAATTTATCCAACAAAATCTTCATCTTTACATGTGTCTTCCAACCTATGTTTCATTATTGTAGAATATTAATAATTGAACTGGCTTTAGACAGTAAAGATTATTACTGTCTGTTTCGTGAACCTGAGGAGAATAAGATCTGACTATTATATTTCTGCTGAAAGCTTCCTTAGGATTAGCTTTCAGGATTTCTGGGATATGTCTGGGACTATTCAAATATATGCTATTCTTCTCCCTTATCTACTGGACCCTTCATTTCTGTCTTCTAAAGTAGGGGTCCCCAAGCCCCAGTCTGTGGCCTGTTTGGAACCGGGCTGTGGAACAGGTGCATAGACATGAACACAAAACTGAATTTGTGAAAGCAGCACACACACACACACACACATGAAACCATTGCCTCTCCCCCCCCCCCCCGCAACCACTTCTGCTGCTCCAGTGAGCCAGACAGGATGGGGACCAGGGGTGAAATCCAGCAGGTTCTGACAGGTTCTGGAGAACCGGTAGCAGAAATTTTGAGTAATTCGGAGAACCATCAAATACTGTATTACCTCTGGCTGGCCCCAGAGTAGGGTGGGAATGAAGATTTTTGCAGTATCCTTCCCCTGCCATGCCCACCAAGCCATAACATGCCCACCAAGCCATGCCCACAGAGTAAAAAAAATTGGTAATAAAAAAATTTGGATTTCACCACTGTTGGAGACCATTATTCTAAAGTACTGTACTGTACTGTACTTTACTATACGTTAAGGCAATTCACTTGTTTCACCTTTACCATATCCCTTTACTTTATTTTATTATATATCACCTGTTTCTATAGGGAGATCCAAAAGCCAAGGCAAATCTTTCATCAAAGCTGCTTTCTAGTCATCCAATTGTGTAGAACTAAAACCAGGCATTCACAAATATGATCCTACATCAGCATGCCCTAAAACGAAAGACTAATCCAAGTGCATGACCTTCCTCATTCCAGTTAATATTTTCCAAATTGTCAGTATTGCCTGCTATTAGTCAAGCATATTCCTAGCCACAGCTAGGGTGCATGTTAAAGGCTATCTTTGCATCATCTACTTTCAGCAGGCTATCCCAGTCTTGCTCATATTACAATTAAAAATTGCTTGTAAGCAGAAAAAATAGCCTGAACATTGTTATTCCACCTCTACTGCTTGAGCATCATCCCCCAATTTCTTATCAGAATTCCATACTTCCAGTTGAGGGAAGCAGGTTAGACTTCCACTTTTATCAGTTATCGAGTGTTACATGGACAGCAGATACTGTTTGTTCCAACAATTTCAACATCTTAACTATTTCTTACTGTAAATTATGCTAATAAGTAAACATCAGTCACTTTAGATGAATTTGGAGAAACTATTGAGTTCTTATCTATAATTCATGATTTTTGGCCTGCATTGCTGGCTTCCTTTCATCGTAGTTTTTTTGTAATTAGTGTCTGTCCGAGTTATACATATTTACTGAATTCAGATGGAAACCTAGTATTAGAAATTCTCTGTGGTGAGTCCTTTTCTACAGATTACCATGATCTTACTGAAAAATAGTATTCTCTTTCAAGATTCATCAAATGACCTACCCAGATAGATCCCCCTTTTTTGTTGTTAACCCCCCCGCAAGAATAAGGATAATGGCCCAGAAACTGGAGTAAAATAATCTAAAGTTGTTTTCCAGCAATATCCAAAGGGTGACTCAGCAAGTTTAGTTTATCAGAATGGCTGTGTCAGGCCTGGAAGCCATCTTTTGCACTAAGCCTAGTAATTAATTTATCTATGCAAAATGACACAACTATACAAAAAAGAGTCACTTTGGGTAGAACCTTCCTCCTAGAGAGCAGGGAGGAAGGTGGCAGCAGGCTCTTCCTAAAACCAAATTCTCCAATACAACCCCAGAATTATGTGGCAGAGAGGAGCTTGACCAGACCTCCTTCAACTACTAGTTAATAGTGAAATCTCACTCCCTGCATCTACAGACATTGGGTAGCAGACTAAGTACATATAGTCCTCAACATACGACTGGTTGCTTAACAACTATTCAAAGTTGCAATAGTTTTTTTAAAAAGTTACTTAAGACTTCTCCTCACAGTTACAACTGGTGCCCTCCCCTCCAAACGCATGATCACATTTTGGGTACTTGGCATCTGGCTTGCATTTACAACCAGTTACAGCATTCCACCATTGTGTGACTGCGATTTGTGACATTTTTGTCATTCTTTTGGGTTGGAAGAATGGATTTGCTTAATGACCATGTGATTCACTTTACAACCACAGTGACTTGCTTTACGACCATCATAAAATGTTCATAAAATCGAGTCTGATCACATGGTATCTCAATTTATGATATGACTTATGACCAAAATTCCATTGTGGTCGTAAGTTGATCACAACCCAGGTCTTTCAATTACTAGGGGCAGAGTCCCAGGCTTTTCCTACACCACCATTCCTTTATCTGAGAGAAAGGAGATTGATGAATTTTAAACTGATTCTCAACACAATCACTTCTATAATCTGTTTTCTGAGAAACGGTTGCAAGAGACCGATGCTTCTGTCATTTGTAAAAAGCCAGTTTTAAATAACATTCTAGGCTGGGTAGACAGCATTTATAAGAAAGCCAAAATACTTCTAGTTATAATCAATTTGACATTTGTATATGTTCTTCTCTTTAATACTCATTAGAGTTTTCTGTTTCAAAAGCAGATTAGTTGTACAGCCAGGTTTCCTTCTGCCAAGAATATTTTATTTTCAAAAAGTGGAAGATATAATTTGATACAAATAAAAAGCAAAGGCTGCCACCTACTGTCCACATGGTAATATGTAGTCTAATCATGCAATTTATTCATTATATTTAGAATGAATAGGTTTGTTTCAGTTCCCCAAAAGCAACTTTTATTTTGCAATCAAGATATTTCACAGTAGATTGTTTAATAGCTGGATAATTCATGATTAATAATACTGACTTCTTTTTTTGTACGCTCCAATCTGCGAACCTAGAGCATATATTTATTTAGGCAGTTTTTCAAAGATTATCTATTTTTTGAAGTGTGGTTCCTGGTATATTATTCAAAAGTCAAATGTAGAGTTGGCTTCAAAATATTTTAATCCTTCTGATATGTTTTTTTTATAAAACTTTGCAATGTCTATGAAAAATGTGGCTATGGATTTCGGTTCAGATAATTGAGACTTCCAGGAGAGGTATGGCGAACTTTGATTGTAAGCAAAGGCGAAAGAACCACTGAACAGCCAGAAGAATCAAACCTGTTCTTAGCAAGGGTAGAAAAGAAAACAAAAGCAGAATTTCTCAGATTATATATCATTTTATATATGTTGGAAAAATATTACACAAAATCCTAGTAATAAATCTAAATATTGGGGCTCTGGTTAACAAAAACACCTGCCATTTAGGGCCAAAGTGAAACAATATAGTATCCAGATTTTTTGTTTTTGCAGAGTTCATTGGTATTTAAATTAGTGGGACATGATATTTATTATTTGTGCACTTATTATTTCAATTCTGGCTCTAATGTACTTGGATATTGATGTATTAAGACACTGGCTCTAATGTATTTAGGCAAATTGTGGAATACTTATTTGGCTGAAATTGGAATTGATACCAATAGGAAACTATCAACAGCTAATTATTATTTTCATAAATACTAAATTTATTACCTATTTAGGAATTCTTTAGTCCATGTGATATACTCAGTATAAATTATTTTCCTGTACTCTTTTGGTCCATTTAAATATGATAACTTCAGTTAATGGAACAGTTTTAGATTTAGGGTTTAGTAGATTTAATATAAGTCCAACACTATAATATCAGGCGAATATACGTGTCTCAGAATAATGTTGCAGGACTCAATCTAGCAGAGCCCTGAAGATGGGCTCCAGCTCACATCTGAAAGCTTAGAAGACCAACCCAGAATGCATCCTGCAACTGTAATAGTTTGAATATTGTGGCAAACTTTCTAAAAATTGCATTTTGATTCTTTTCCTTTCTTGGAATCAATGCTTTGGGGATAATTCATTGATCTTAATATTGAAAATCTACGTTAGATCATTTTTTGTGTTAAATAATCAATATTACTTGTATGTTGCCATTGGTAGTATTTATAATAAGAACACTGACTGATTCTGCTGTATGATGCAACACGTTTAGTATCCTATTTGGGGAGAAAGTTTTAGAGAAGACACAGGGTTTCTCCTACAGAGAATAGTAGAGGATGTTCGTTCAGTCAGGACACAGATTAAGCATAGTGAGTCTGTGTTGGATAATCTTTTTTGGAACTTAAAAGGAGGCAATTATATCTGTCTGGGCCCTGCTGGACCCTTCAGTAGTATCTTATACTATCAACCAGACCAGTGATTACTAGTGAGGATTGGAGATTGGAAGTGGTGATAATTCATTCCTAAAGTAGGCATTCAAGATGATTATGGGTGAGGACCGTAGGGGAGGAGCAGTGGTTATTCCAATATGGTCATAGTCTCTTTTTCTCTCTCTGCTCTGTAATTTAACATCTGCATTTGTTGTTGTTGTTGTTAGTTGCGAAGTTGTGTCTGACCCATCGCAACCCCATGGACAAGGTTCCTCCAGGCCTTCCTGTCCTCTACCATCCTCTGGAGTCCATTTAAACTCACACCTACTGCTTCAGTGTCTCCATCCAGCCACCTCATTCTCTGCCGTCCTGTTCTTCTTTTGCCCTCAATCTTTCCCACCATTAGGCTCTTCTTCAGTGAGTCCTTCCTTCTCATTAGGTGGCCTTCTAAAGAGTAGTCAGGGTTGATATCCTCTAGGACTGACCGATTTGATTGCCTTGCAGTCCAAGGTACTCACAGGAGTTTTCTCCAGCACCATAGTTCAAAGGCCTCTATTGTTTCGCGCTCAGCCTTTCTTATAGTCCAACTTTCACAGCCATACATTGCAACTGGGAAAACCATAGCTTTGACTATACTCACTTTTGTTGGCAAGGTGATGTCTCTGCTTTTTAGTATGCTGTCTAGATTTGCCATAGCTTTCCTCCCCAGGAGCAAGCGTCTTTTAATTTCTTGGCTGCAGTCCCCATCTGTGGTGATCTTGGAACCCAGGATAATAAAATCTGTCACTTCCTCCATTTCTTCCCCATCTATTTGCCAGGAATTGAGAGGGCTGGATGCCATGATCTTAGTTTTCTTAAATGTTGAGTTTCAAGTCAACTTTTGCACTCTCCTTCTTCATCTGCATCAAGAGGCTCTTTATTTCTTCTTCACTTTCTGCCATTAAAATGGTATCATATGCATATCTGAGGTTGTTATTTCTCCCGGCAATCTTAAGCATCTGCATTAAATTGCTCAAAGAGGTAAGTTACGTACTTTAGAGAGTGGTATAGATTGGGTTTATGCATGTATGAATAAATGAGAAGCATAATGGCTAGTATTGTTGGAGAATAGAGGCTAGTTGACCACATCAATTTGGCTTGTCTGGTAGACTGCATTGAGCCTATTAGTTTAAAGTTTGTTTGTTTATTAAATTTATTGGCTGTCCATTTTACCATAGGCTAACTCTTAATTATTTAAGATCCCTGATTTCTGCTGTAAAAATTAAAACAGAATTTTAAGTTAAGTAGCATAAATCTGGAGTTAACTTATTTATTTATTTATTTTATTTATTTATTTTATTTGATTTGTATACCGCCCTTCTCCAGCAGGACTCAGGGCGGTGAACAGCCAAGATAAAACAGAGCATACAAAATTTAAAAAACAGTTTAAAAGGTAATTAAATAATTTCGGCCCAGAATTTAAAACAACCCAATTAAAACCAATTTCAAATTCCAAATTAAAACTGAAAACTTAAAAATATAATGACTATTTCTGACTGGCAGATTTAATTCTGGCTGCTGAAATTTTGATGATCCAAAGTTTCCAGAACTGATAACTGAAAATTATAGCCCAGGGACTAATGAAGCTCTGGGCAGGGCAAACTGTCAGTTGTGCTCCTAGCTCTCTATTTTGAGGGACCTCCTCTTCTCCTTTTTGCTTGCTTCCCCATCATCCCAGCTCCTCTTTGTGACCCCTGTTGGGCAATCCAGGCTCTATTTCAGACAACTGGACATCCTAGCCTGGTTCTAGGAAAGTTTCACAGAGCCTTCTAGTTTTCATTGAGAAAGTATGCACTGCATAGGAAGATAGTGATAGGTTCTGTGAATTCACTACAGGACAACAGCCCATGCCAAGCTATGATGCTGGTGAATATGCTTCATTGCACCAAGTAGTTAAGATGGAGCAAACAAAGGACAGCTGTTAAAAAAATGTTTGGATTGCTGCATGTTAACATACAGTCCTATATCCTTTGGGAAAACAAATTAAGATTCAAAATGTCATCACACTAGAAGAAGAGATGATGGTGCCACTGGCACTGCAGCTTTCATCATTCTTATGTCAGGGTGTTTTCTCCAAAGGCTTTGGAGCCCCATCAGAAGAGAATATGCTGGTTTCTCCTTTCTCATACATCGGTCTCTCTTGAGGTGTGTCCTCCTAATTGGTTTTCTATTTAGTGAACAACTTTCTGATGTCCATTTTTTGTTCGTGGTGATGGACAGAAAATATCATTCACACCGATTATCCCCCTAGCATAACCTAGAAAGGCAGAACAATATTTACAAAAATATAGTTCTGGAAGATATGTTGGATAATTCTTGAGTTGGAAGGTGTTGGGCTCAAGTTGTTGAATCATAAGAACTCATGCCAACCTTGGCCTTTACTTTTCAACTCTGCATTTCCACAGCTCATTATTTGTTAAAATTTCATGGGACTTCTTAGTAGGCAGTAAACAACCTGCAACTATGTATGTACACATTTATTTATTAAAGTTATAAAGCAACCTAACTCTGCGATTGACTATCCAGTGAACCAAGACATGGCAGACACAACAGGCAAATTACAGTAAAAGTTATTTGCATACTGCTTCGAGTCCCACCCAAGAAACTTCTACCTGTTGCTGCTATCTGAAAATAGACCACTGTTGCATCACCTTTGTAACATCTTACACAACACAGTAATGCAAAATAGCTGATTTTCTATCCCCAGCACTTCATCCTACAAAGCATCCCTTCTGTTTTCTAAACTTACGGAAAGGTAGCTTTTCCAACAATTAAATTTCCAATTTATGAGTTAAGTTGGTTGAAATATGGATAACCCTATCTCTTTCACAAGCTATTTTAAAAAGATGGCAGAGTAGCAACTAGGATTCTGATTCACATACTAACATGCTCCAAGTAATCCAAATAAAGCTCCTTTTCGCCCATCCCACTTTAAAAGTTAGGTTGAGGATAACAATCTGGATTTTCAGTCCCTTCCCTCAGTTGTCTGTGGAAGTAGGCTGTCTGCCAGGTTGCTACCGTAACTCAAGGCGGGGTGGAGGCGTCTTTTTTTTCCCCAACTGTTTTCTTCCTCTTGACGATTTGGTGCCCAGCGCTCCAATTTCAATCTCTGATGAGATTTTTTTTTTTTTTTAAAGACAGCCTCCGCGAGGTCTTTAAAAAAAAAAGAGAGAGAGAGCCACACAACCCCACCAGCCGGGATCCCACGTGCAGACCCCACGTGACCCAACACGATGGATTTGTTTTCTTCAGCCTCGCGCCTCTTCGGAACGCTCCGACTCAAAGGCACCACAGCGTAGCAGCGGAACCGCACAGGTCGCGTGTGCAACCAACTTAGGTCACGTGGCCGCGGAAAGGAAGCCGCCGCGTTTCACGTCACAGGGGTGGCCTTCCTCAAAAAGCTCTCGCGGCGAGCGAGGGGAGCGGGGTTTGGCTGGGTGAGTGGGAAGTTCTTTTTTTTTTTTCCCTTCTCCCTTCCTTCCCCGAACGGACTGCGCCTGCGCAGCTAGTAGCTGTCATCCGTGTGCGGAACAACAAGTCCCAGCGAGGGGTGTGTGTGTGTGTGTGTGTGTGTAAAAGAGGAGGGGGGGTTGGTTTGATAGTTACAATCGTAGTTGGAAGCTTCAAGGAAGTCCGGCGACTTTTGACAACCGGCGTTCTCCAGTCGTGTCTCGAGGCAGCGTCGTTTTGAACCTCTCGCGGCCAGGTAAAACGGGCAAAGGTGATGGAGGAGGACTGACTTAACCCGCTTGTCTGGCAGAGGCGGCTCCCCCACCACCCCCACCACCACAGGGCGAGAAACAGCCTGATGAGATAGATGGGCCGGGGACGCCCGTCATCGACGGGGAAAGGCTGCTTGCGAACCCCGGCCCTGGGCTGGCTCAGGAGGAAAAAAAAGGAGTGGAAGAGGAGGACGCGGTGTCGGGGTTGGCCCTCTGGGGATGGAGGAGGAGGAGGAGGAGGAGGGGAAGACCTTTTTGGTGGGGTTTGGCCTCGTGAGAAACGTGGAGGAGCAGCCCCCGAGGGGCGATGTGGGCAAAACACAAAATAACCCAGGGAAGGAGAGGGGATGTGGAAGCGCGGTTTTACCGTGGGAGTAAAAGCTTTAAGGAGGGGGGAGGCAGGTGGGTAGGCTGGGCGAGAGGGAGAAGGAATTAGGAGGGCCGGTCGGAGGTGGAGTCGCAGGGCTTCGGGGGAGCCAAGTGCTGGCCTTGGCTGGGAGATAAAATTCCAGTCAACTGGTGGCTCTTCGGGGTTGAGACCAGCTTTGGGAGTAAGGTCGCCTGGAGATAGGAAGGTGAGGAATATCCCCACAAAGGCAGCATCCAAGAGGCTGTTGGGGCTGTTGGGTCTGCCCCCCCACCACCTTTTGTGGAATTGGCAAAGGCAGAGAGAAGTATCAGATGAGTAAGACCAAATAACTAGGTTTCTTTCAGGTGTTTTGCACGAGTGAGGAACAATGATCCCCTAAGAGGCAGCTACATTTAAATGGTTTTTGCAGTCAAGTTTTTTTTATTCTTTTGTAAGGTTTAGTCATGCTTCTGAGTAATTTCGTAGGGATTTCAAGGGCTAGGCATTGGGTATTTTTTTTAAAAAAAAAACAAAAAACCCCGGGCTGCTGGAGGTTTTTTAAACATTACATTTGTGTGCTTATTTGGAACATTCTGAAAAATGAAAAGCTGGACTTCATCTCTATTCCTGCTTTTGAATTAAAAATAAAGCATCTAATGTGTAATTATATTGGAAACTGACACCACAAAGACTAAACAGATTGATGATGGCATCAGCATTTGTACACAAATCCTTTTCCTTCACAGATATTCTAAGTCTTTGTCTCTTTTTGTGGCCTGGAAATTAGTTTTATCCAATGTGTGTGAGTTTACTTGAAGTTATTATAAGATTTGCTTGTATGATTTATTTCTTTATCTGTATAAAGAAGTAGTGTTTTAGCTGTATAAAGAATTAGTGTTTAGATCAGTTAATAGGGTGGTAAACACGCAACCACAACTGGCCATTTTTGTTAATTCCCCAGGGCTTTCTCTGACTAGACTACTGAAATTTGGCAGAACACTTGCTGAAAAAAATAGTTGTAGAAGTCGTAACTTTGTGCAAATTACAAAAATTAAATGTACAGTGTTCTAAAACTGGCTTAATTTATTTTAAAATGCAAAGTCTCTTTTCTCTTAATGGAAAATGATGTAAAATTATCTTACATATGTTTTGTCTGTATAGTTCATCACCAAACCCATTTCTACCCAAAATATGTCAGTTTAAGTTATCTTCCATTGCTGTAGCGGAATTTGTTTTGTCTACAACTTAAATGTTACCGCACTGTCCCTTCCAAGATTTTATATTTTATATTCAAGTTTTTTCCCAATAGGTTTCTGATAAATTTACTATGTTCTACTTAGCACCGTTTATTATTTTCAGTTCCCATAACTTGTCTTGAAGGCTTCTAATACTGACAGATTGTTTCCTTCTTAAAAGTATTTAATATTCATTTCTTTGACTATTCAATTTGATTTGGTTTACTTTCAATTAAAGTATCATATCAGTTTAAAACCAGTTTGATCATTTGTTAGTCTTTCAGGTAATAGTTTAGAACAATTCAATCCATTTTTTCAGGCTTAGCTGTACCAAAATGCTCACTCATTCATGCACTCAGATGCCATAGATTTACCTATTAATACTGAATTTGATAAAGTAATTGTGTGCTAGAATTGACCAAATTTGAGTCCATAATTTATTCATGTTTAAAATTCGTTTGGGGATCTTAGGTTGTCTTTTTAATGAAATATATGCAAATTGTGTTACATGTACAATGAATTCTGATGTATAAATATTTTGTAAATTCTCAAATTTAAATCTCCTCTCATGCACAATGTGAATTATGCCTAGAAAAATGTTTCAGAAATTGAATATGCCCTAAGATTGGTGATAGGTTGAAGGACATTTGAGGCTGAGTCTCAGCAGGCTAGGCAGACTCCGTATAGGTTTTTTTCTCTGGACATTAGAAATGTTACTGATTTGGATAGGGTGCCCTTTCTCTAAATCAGTATTTGGTAATCGGAGGATGCCTCTAGTTTCATCATGATAAGTAGAAACTTTGTAGCAAAGATTTCATTTTTCTGACAATTTATCAGTTCTGGTTCCTCCTGGCAACAGATACATAGTATGTTTTGTATACTATTAACCTGAAGACAAGTTTGGTGTATTTAGGACTATTCTTGAGGTAGTTTATGAAATTTTAAATGTAGGACATGTGCATTTCTCTCTCTCTTCAGGTGGGATTTACATTAAGTATGGCTAGTTGAAAACCTATCTGATTGCTCAAGCTAGATGAGCTAGGTTTTCTGATTTGGTTCACAGTCATTCTATACCTTAGTTCTTAAACTTCTTGTAATTTTAAATACATTATTTATTGAATTTTTTAACTATATATTTTTTGACATTAAAATTGGAAGTTATTTTTAACAATGGGTTAAAATTATAGAAATATCTAATTAAGTTGTAGAATGCTCATAAAATTCTGCATAAAACTCTCATACATAGGCTGTTGTACATTTTAATGTAATCTACAGATCAAAACCAATATTTTTCCTTTTTATAAAACTTTTAACCCCCCCTCCAATCTTTTAGTAAATTGATCATTTCCTGCTAATCTTACATTTTAAAAAGAAAATTGGGAGTAATGATTGCAACATATTTTTATATTATGTGATTGAAGGTGAAACAAATGTCAAGAATAACATATAAAAATATTTTTACCTTAAAAAGAGATACCTTTGGGCTCATTTTGGGAAGCATTAAGAAAGCATGTTGACACTTTTACACATAAGTGCAATGTGTGGACTTCTATGAAATGTAGAATTGTACCACAGAATATAAATTAATTTGTACATGATGTATACTTAGTTTACTATGATTTGAATACCAACTTATTGAACCCTGAAGAAATTCAGCTTTAATCTTTAAGAAAGTGTGCACCAGGGTTGAAATGTGAACTGGTTTGCTACCGGTTCACTGGCTGCGCATGCACATGAGCACCACGCGCCAATCATGTGCACATGTGCACCAAACGTGCTGCGTGCACATGTGCACTGCACATCAAATACATGCTGCATGTGCATGTGCAGTGTGCACCAAACACGCACTGTGCGCATGCATTACACGCCAAAAGGAGGCTTGGGAAGGTAAGTAGAACAGTAAGGGGGGGATCAGCTGTGCTGTGCAGTTTAGCTTCGCTAGAAAGTAGGAAATGCGGTACAGGTGATTGTTGGATCGTAGTTTTTAAAACTTTTTTTAGCTTTTTTTTACTACCGGTTTGCCTGAACTGGTAATTTTTATCGCTACCAGTTCGCCCGAACTGGAGCAAACCAGTAGCATTTCACCACTTGTGTGCACTCTCAAAAATATGGCAATCCTGCTTGTTTTAATTCTTGAAGAAAGGAATAGTATGGTGTCTTTCCCTAGTTCCACAAACTGCTGGATTGTTTATTGAATATTGCTTGAAAATTGATGACAGGAAAAATTATTTCACTATATTGAAGGGAATATATTAATCTAGAACAGGGGTCTCCAAACTTGGCAACTTTAAGACTTATGGAATTCAACTCCCAAAATTTCTCAGCTAGCCATGCTGGCTAGGGAATTCTGGGAGTTGAAGTTCACAAGTCTTAAAGTTGCCAAGTTTGGAGACCCTTGATGTAGAGCAGGGATATCAAACTCAAGGCCTGTGGGCTGGATCCGGCCCACGGGGTGCTTAGATCTAGCCGGCGGGGCCGTTCTGGAAATAGCAAAGGACCGACTCGCGGTACTTCTGCTAGCAAAAATGGGTGTGGGTGGGGCGCCCTACCCACCACAACAACTTTTGGCCTCTAGAGTGGTCCAAGAAGCCTTTCAGGCCTAAAATGGGGCCTCCAGAGTACTGCAGGAGGCCGTCCTTGACTCAGAAGGTTATAAAAGGGAGGAAAAGTAAAATACTTTACCTTTCAGGCTTGCAGGATTCTGCTACTAGCCTATGTCAATAATTTATAGTTCTAGTCTTCCTATGGAGTCAGGTTCTTAATCTGGTCTCTCTCTCATAAACTGATCAAGTAGATCAAGAAGTATTAAAAAAAACAAAATCACAGAAATGTACACCTCCCTGTTTTTCTAAGTTTATAAAACCATGTCTGTGGAGGTGCATTTCTGTGTCACACCCATCATGGCCACACCCACTATGGTCAGGCCCACCCCACATGCCCACCCGGTCCTCCAATGTCAAACCCAATCCTGATGTGGCTCTTAATGAAATTGAGTTTGACACACCTGATCTAGAGGATACAAGATAAACTGTACATTCAGGTCTACTGTCCAAAAGGTATGATGGGAAGAGTAGGTAGAGGAGTGGAAGAACAATTTAAGAGTCTGCAACTGCTGTGCTCATATTATCTGCAGCTTGAACAAATAAGTTCACTTTGCTTAATGATGGGCCTTGTGACCTTCTAACTCTAATCTTTAAAATGGGATTTTTGTCTTGAAAGGTAAAAATGATGTTCTATTTTGTTAAATGTTGCAGAAAACCTACTTTTTTATTTGGTCTAGCAACCTGTGGAATCAGGGACATAGTGATTTCCTTAATTTCAGTGCTACTGTATATATAATACTAATTGATATGTTATTAAAACTTTGAATATAAAATAAAAAATATCGGGCTTATCTACTGAAAGTACATAGGGTAACATACACCATAGTCAGCTATTCTTTTAAAGGAATTCTTTAAAAAGCAATAGGAAACATGTAACACAAAGGTCAACCAGCAAGAAGGAAACAAATATTTTACATAAAAGGAAGTAAGAGTTATGTTTTATAAAGGTTTACTGAAATAAGTATGTTTAGATTCCATTAAAAAACCTCCAACAATGACTGACATATTTTTATTTGAGAGAAAGATTTTAATTGAGAGATATCTTAACTAGACCACTGAAAAGGGTCTGCATCTTCTACTTATTAATTCAATACGATGAAATGCCACTAAGTTTATTTTAATATTGATCTGAATTCTTGGGCAGGCCTAAAAAGTAGGCAGCTCTAAAAATTATTGGAATCTCTAAAGCAGAAATGTTTGGAAGACTAGATTCATCCTTCTTCCTGAATCGGTTTAGGGAGTAAATCTTACCTCCTCCTGTACTGAGAACCTTGCCCATCTCTGCTTTGCAGGAGAAGAATGAAATATGGATAAAGCAGAGTCAATTTTGCTTATTTTATTTGCACTGCATCTTTTACCACCTAAGCTTGTAACGTCTAAGGAAGATAGAGGTTTTCCCACCTGTGGATGGATACATTATCTGTCTGGCTTCTTATGGTATCAGAGTAGCAGGGATGGGTTCTAATTTTTTTTTACTACCGGTTCTGTGGGTGTGACTTATTTTGTGGATGTGGCTTGGTCATGTGATGGTGGGAGTGGCTTCATGGTCATGTGACTGGGTGGGCGTGGTCAATTCAATGTCACTCAAGTCAAGGGGTCCCTCGCCTGGCCCCTCCCCTCTAAGCCATTCCTTGTCACACACAGCCTCAACATATCTATAGTTCTGTAAAAATGTTGTTTGCCTTTTTTCAACTTTATTATCTACATACTATAGATGTATTTTCATGGACCACTGAAAGGAGAAAATGGCTCACATGCTTTGCCCAAGAGTGTGATAGGCAACAGGTTTTTAAGGGGCTGCCAGAAAGAATGTATAGGCAATGTATTTTCCAAAGCACCAGAAGGCAAAATAAGAAGCAATGGATGGAAACTGAACAAAGAGAGAAGTTAATTTTTCTCCTAAAACTAAGGAGAAACTTCCTGACAGTGAGAACCAATATAGGTGCAGAAATATTTCAGTCATAATTTCACATATAAAATAGCCATTCATGCATATTGTTCAAAACAGTAATTAGTATTACAGCTGATGTTTGACAGCAAGCGTAAAAGTCAAAGATCACAAGAGTGCTTCTTTCTCTGTATGTATACAAAACATCATATACCAGGAATAGCATATTAAAATGGACTTAATAATGCAACCTGATGTACAAAATAAACACACACATATTTATGCTCTGGACTATAGACATTGAATGCATGTAAATCCCTGAAAAATATGTGGTAGCCCTGGGCAAAAGAAAGGCAGTAAAATCATTCTAGGTGCAGGGACAGTGTAAAATATTAACACATGATAAATAATGGAACAATTAAAAATAATAGCACAGAGTTTTTTCTCTCTCTCTTTCTCTTCCTTCTTCTTTCTTTCTCTTTTTCTCTCTTTTTCTCTGTCTTTTTGGGGGGAGGGTGTTTGTGGCTATGACAACTACTTTCAAAATTGTTACTGGATATTTCCTGTTACATGAAACTGCTAAAAGGCTTTTGCAGTCATATAATGCAACAAAACATTTTTTAATGGTAAAAGTAAACTGCCATATGAAGCTACTTCTAAATAACTATGTAAGAGAGGAATAATTCTTTTTCTGAAAAATACTGGCGCAAATACACAAAATTAGAGCTGAATGTGGTAATATTATTTATAATAGAATTTTGGTGGAGGAAATAGAGTAGCAAGGAAATTGACACATTGAGAACTACATGAAAGGAACATGAAAGTGATAGTCACTGTATATGAGTTGGGTAGCTATATATATTTGTTTAATAAATACAATGGGAAAGGTCTTTGAGGATTCCAGAATTCATATGACACTAATTGGATTTTTGATCTCCCTTTTATTTTGAGACATAATAGACTAGTTTTACACTATAACTAAATTACACGAGAATGTAGTATATATACCAAGAATAATTCAATAACAATTTAATCTGATACATTGGGTTAAGACTTGTGCCCTAAGTGATGTAGGGCTTGATCTAATATCAGGCAAGTTCAAGCCTCTGTTAAGAGATACCTGCATTCTCTCTCTCTCCCCCTTCCTTTTTCTGTCTCTTTCTTTCTTTGTCTCTATTTTTCTTTCTTTCTTTCTTTCTTTCTTTCTTTCTTTCTTTCTTTCTTTCTTTCTTTCTTTCTTTCTTTCTTTTCTTTCTCTTTCTTTCTTTCTCTTTCTCTCTCTCTCTTTCTTTGTCTGTCTTTCTCTCTCTCTCTTTCTTTCTTTCTTTCTTTCTTTCTTTCTTTCTTTCTTTCTTTCTTTCTTTCTTTCTTTCTTTCTTTCTTTCTTTCTTTCTTTCTGTGAAGAACCCCAGAAGGTCTTTGGTAGGAGGAAGAAAAACCAGACGATTTGAAACATTTTGTAGCTTAGCCTGAGTAAGGATAGCTAGCAGCCACTTAACAATAAGCTTTCAACTCAAGCTCAGTGCATGTGGGGATCCCCAAACAATGAGGAAAAACGTTTTGTAGCTTAGTCTGAGCAAAGATAGCTAGTGCAGGACTTACAATAAGCTCTCAACTCAAGCTCAGTGCACCTGGGGATCTCCCTAAACAGTGAAGATTTCTTTGTTTCTTTCTCCTTTAAAGCCCCCCCCCAGCAGCCCATTTTTGCTTCCAGGGGGCTGCAGGGAGTCTTGCTGGGCACTCCCCTCATGCCCCATTTTGGCCTTAGCAAGCCTCCCTGCAGCCCCTGGGAGCCAAAACAGGGTGCGGGGGGGTGGAATCCTGTAAGGGGTGGGGAAGGTAAGGTCGCGAGCCCAGTGGGGGTGGCACAGTATGCTCGGGGGGGGGTAGCGCGACTTATCTATAGGCAGGAGGCGATAGCTCAGTTGGGACGCAGGGCAGGCACCATGTGGGAAGACAGCTTAGGCAGGCAAGCCGTCCGGGTGGTAAGGAGGAAAAGGAAGTGACTGGGTGGGGTGGGAACCGGTTCAGGGGCGCGGCCAGCCAGCAACTAATACCAGTTCTGTGACCCTCGCCAATTTATCGCTACCGGTCCTCCTGAACCTGTGCGAACTGTAGCAACCCACCACTGCAGAATAGGTATATACAGCCAGATTCAGTAGGTAATTCAGAGGGAAATGGCACCTGAACAATAATCCTCCCCACAAACCCTGTTCTGGGATCCCTGATTTTTAGAGTCCAGAAAATAATAGAGGAAGCAGGTTATCCTGTCAGAATTCAAACCTGAGCAAAAGGATTGAGACAGCATTGATTGCTGTGCTGAATGACTACTTTTGGGATTTGGACAGAAGGATTATGCTTCTTTTGGTGCTATCAAATCTCTCAGTGGCAGCTGATACTATCATCCTGATTTGCTTGAGAAGTTTGAAGATTAGAAATACTGTTTCATGATCACATTGACTGGGCTAGATTAGATTAGTCTTCTTAGATGGGGAATGCTGTTCTCTTTACATCGCTAAAGATTTAAAACAGCATTTTGAATTGAACCAAGAAGCTGAAATCTGAAGCTGCAGAAGAATATTAGAATTATTTATGAGTACCAAATCAAAGTCTAACTGCTATAATTTGGACTAGTCGGTGTTTCAAAAAATCATAATGTTGGAAGATTCCTAAAAGATTAAACATTGCAGAATTAACTACACCATCCCTAGTAGTTTTCTGTATCAGGTTTTCTATACCATTGTGGCCTGTGGTCTACATGCAATTCTCCAAGAAATTTCCAGTGGGGTTATTAAAATACAAGTAAATTATCTCCCTGTTGGCAAAGACTATCTTAAAAGGGGGCATTGTTCCCTGCCCCTTTCAGTGTGTATGGCAAATGAGGTGTAAGCAAACTATATAATCCTAGATGAAACAGGAAAGAAAAGGTGAATGTTGGCTTGTTGCAATCTAGAACAATAAAAAGTGCTTCAGTCACACAGAAAGAAAACAACTGCAGATCTTGCAGATTTTGACCATGCTAGTCAAAAATAAGGGTACTCTAACCTCTTGATTTCTTCCTGCCTTTACCACACTTTCTCTTTGCACTCAATAACAGTTGCATGGATCTACTCCCTATAGCTGACCATGGTTCTCTCAGACTCTGTATGGAAAGGGGTGTGTATACTTATAGAGATTGTGGTAGATTCTGTGAATTCAAGGCAGAATAGCAACTTTTTCAAGTGGGTAGATGCCTTTGCCTGGAGTTCCAGTTCTTGGGCATGTCAACAGGACTTCCAGAGTCTGCAAATCCAATGATTTTGTTATTCATACCTTTTTATACAGGCCTGTATAACAACTGTAGACAACTTCAAGGTCAAAAGCAACCCCAACCATTACTGGGCTACCCCTGTGACTTAAATGGCAAAAGATAAAATATTTTTTTCTCTTTTTCAGTAAAATAAATTTACGTTTAAGGACACATAGCACTTCCTTTTTGAAACTTGAAACTTCTGTGTTATCTATGAAAAGACTTTGGACAAATGAACTGCTCTTCATGTGGAATTCATAAGAATTTGTGTTTGAGGCTACTATTCTATACTGATTTTAAAGGGCACTTCAAAGAGCATTTCTCATTATACTGTTAGGGAGAAAAAGGCAGTATAAGGAGATAGATTTAGAAAGGAAAGAAATTACTAATTAGAAATATTTAATTAAATAAATCAACTAGGGTGACCCATGTTTGTGCTCAAAATATTATGTAGGTATTAATGTGCTCAAAATATTATGTAGGTATTAATGATAATTTGGCTTATCTCTTAACCCAAATTTTTGTAAATAGTGAACCAAGCTAACAACTATTAAAAAAAGTTGTTAAGTGGAAGACTGTTTTCTGCACAAAAGATTTCATAAAGATTCAAATGTAAATAAATAATATTTACAGGGAAGTTTGGAACACTATGCTGCATAGGGAGCCATAGGGATCTTTTGTTATTCAGAATGTGAACTATTGCTTTATGTTAACAATTCTTTTGATGTGTCTCCCATTTAGCTATGACATTAGCTTAGGACTTACAGGTGCATTTAAACCTATGTCAGATTTCCTGGGACATACCACTATGTCTCTTGGGGTTTTAGATGCACAGTAGTTTATCTTTAAGTCATTCTCTGAGGCAATGAATGTCTTTCTTTCCGGTTACTAAAAACATAAATATTTTACAGATTAGAACACAATGGTATCCATATATCATTATCCATATCAAGGGATTAGCGTGAGATCAGGATTCTAAATTAATATCTTAATATATCAAGTATTGTTTTCTACTAGCCTATCTGAGGCAAACTCAAAGAAAGGATGAGCTCCCCTGGAAAATTAAGTTTGCCAACCTATTAATCTAAAAAATTATATTCCATCAGATAATCATGGACAGATAACATGAGATAAGATTGGATTATCTTCTTTTCCAAATCGTATGTCACTGATTTTTCAAACACGTATAAACGTGCATAGCTACAAGATAATTTTACTTAAATGAAGTTATATTTATATACTTTCAAAATGATGTGAAACTACTTATGCTTGTATCTGAATTACCTTTATAACTGTTAAGATTCTGGATATATCTAAATAAATAAAATGAAATCTATCTTAAATTTATTATTTCTTAAATATGCCAAATTCCTTAGTTTTTCATCCACTGCCTCCCTTTGATTCTTTGCAAAGCTGCTTTGCATTTTTCAAACTTGCTGCTCTGACAATCCCCGCATGGGGTATTCACTTATTGCTTTGCTAGAGACTGAGTGTAAACAAATTTTCTATTGGTACAGCCATGCCCCCTGCTCCTCCTTTCCAGTCTTTTCACTCAGTCTAGCTGAAGGGACTTGAGTTGGATGTCTCTGACTTTGTCAGTGTTTAACGGTTATTTCTGTTAATTTTTTGTTTGTTTTGTGGATTAAGCATTGTTTATTTGGACTTGATTATTTCAAACTCTACAGGTAGGGCTGCACAACGTGGATTATAGGGGATTGACAAGCTCTCCCCTCAGCTGCTGGAGGTGTGATTAGCATACCTGGGACTCCAGGTCGCTTCCATCACCCAGGACTTGACAGTGAGCAGCTTTCCGGAGGTCTGTTCCCTTCGAGTCAGCTCCGTTTGTTTCTGATTGCTGCTATGGTGAGCTGGTTCCCTGGCTTGCCGGCACAACCGCCACTACCCCCGCAGCCCTATCCTCAGCAGTGGCTCCAGAGTCACTGCCTGGCGATCTGTGGCAAGCTCCATGTATAGACAATTACTCCATGTATAGACAATTACTGCTGGGAAGGCGGTTTTTAGCCTTCAGGTCAAATTGATATTTCGGCAAGCCGTGGCGGCATTGAGGAGCGGTTTTCCCGCTCGCACCTGCCATTTTGTTTTCTCCTTTGACTGCGGTGGTGAAATTACGAGATTCTTGTGTCTTGCACCTAATTGCCTTACTTTCGGCTCTGGGACTTCAATTGAGAAGCCGAGCCTTATTGCGAAGTGGTGTGCAGTTTGGGGCTCAGTCCCTCCCATGCCTGATTCCGCCTACCTTCTTCCACCTGTGGCAGCCCTCAGAAGACCAACTGACTTCAGCACCGGCATTTTGAATGCCGAGGACAGGTTTTGATTCAAATGCTGCATTCGGCGGTTTCCCAACATCACTACCCTGAGGGTGATCCCTAGTAAGGGTTTGTGTCTCTTTACATTGGGGCTAGTGACCTTGACTTTGGGACAAATCTGAACCAATTTGCTTATTTGTACAGCTGCCTTCTAGGTCCATCATGGCCGACTTGGCCCTGTCTTCTGACATTGAACAGGAGCCTACCCCCCAAGGTACATAAATCGAAGCATCCTGATTCCAAATGGACCAGGGCTGCATCTAAAAGTAAACTGATTAAGGACAAGGCCTCCAACTCTAGACCTTCAAAGAGAGCCACAGGAGGTGACAAGGATGCAGAAAGGTGTCACAAAGCATTGGAGCGTCAGTTTGATAAAGCTAGGAGGCAGGCACAGGCTGCTGGACATTTGGGGGACTCAGCCATGGCTAATGTATTCCGGGTGCAAGATGATGTGACCCCTTTGGCACCTAATTAGGTTGCCACTGGATAGCAGCAGTTGGTGGGGTTGACCTGCGACATCCCTTCGACATCGTCTCAAGGACAATTGGCGGGTGGTCCTGGATCTTCTGGAGCTGGCCACAGGGTACCAGAAGCCACCTTTACACCAACCACAGCAGGGCTGTGTGAGGGAAAAGGGCAGCAGGCTACTCAGAATTTGGATATTCACTCTGTGATATCACACGTCATTTCAAAGATTTTGGCTGTGACCATTCAAAGGGGTACATGTTCGCCCTCCACTGAGGTCATGTCTAGAATCCAGGTTCTGATACAGGCGTCTAATGCTCATGTAGCTCCTTCCGAAAATGACTCCTCCCACAGTGATGGTTCTCATCTGGAGGAGGATTATCATGGGGACCCTGAATTTTCAGAGGACGAAGGGATGGCGCTGGATACACTGGCTTTTGTTGGATTATTTCATCCTTCAGTTTTCAGATCGCTGCTGCACAGAGCTAAATTAGCCACAAATTTGGCTGTTGAAGGTAATTCCTCAACCCAGGATCCAGACTCATCCAATCCTCATGGGGTTCTGTTTAGAGTGCCACAAACAGAACAGAATTTTATACCTTGCCCAGCTCTGTTTTCAGAGGTGATTCAGAAACCGTGGAATCAGCCCAGTTCACTAGCGAGGCCCAACGGTCATGATAAAAAGCTTTATTGCACTGCCCCTACTCTGGATGGTTTGTTACAATTCCCATGGATGCTCCTGTCACTAGCCTTACTTCTTTGGCGGTCTTATCCAATAATATTATGGAAGGTCCTAGAATGGAAGACAGAAAGTCCGAGATGTCCCTCAGGAAAGCTCACCAAGCGGCCGCTTGGGCTATCCAGGCAGCTTCCTCCGCTTCCTTCTTTAATAGGGCATCTCTGATTTGGCTTTGCCAATTACAAAGTGCAGAGTGTCTTATCAGGACATTAATAAGTTGGTTGCGGCCACTGAGTATTCAGCGGACGCATCTCTGGATGCAGTGAAGTTTGCTTCCAGGGCTTTGGCATTGGCTGGCACTTCTCATAGACTTCTGTGGCTGTTGGAAAACAGATATGAAGTCAAAATGGAAACTTGTGTCGGCCCCGTATAAGGGGTCTAACCTCTTTGGGGACACATTGGATCCAGTGTTAGTTGAAGGTCGTAACAAATGGAAAGTATTATCTTCCTCTCAAAGGAGACAGGACCTTAGATACACTCCCTATTCACAGCAATAACTCTTTCCTTATGATGCCAGACTGGGGGGGGGGCTTCCTACTTTCAGTGGTCTTACTCACAAAGATTCACCCAATCGTCTGACCGAACATTGTTCAGAGGTTGGGAGAGACGCCAACCCCAGCCTAAGAGACCCTTTCAGGCAACAGGCAACCGGACCTTTCGTTGTGGCAAGTGACTGCCAGCCACCTTCTCACATTGGGGGTCGTCTTCAACAATTTCACTGTCAATGGGACTTAGTCGCGGCCGATGCTTGGATTCGACAAACGGTGGAATTCGGCCTCACCTTAGAATCCCACTCCAACCCCCCAAACCATTACATCCAGTGCCCAGTTTCTCGTCGCCATGTAAAGAAACAACTTATGGAAGATGAGATTCAACATCTTTTAGATATCAGAGCCATTGAACTGGTGCCACAGAATGAGGAAAGGATGGGGTTTTATTCCATCCTGTTTCTGGTTCCAAAGTGTTCAGGGGGCTGGAGAGGGATCTTGAATCTCAAGCAATTAAATCATTATATATCGTACAAGTGATTCAAGATGCAATCACTCAGGTCAATCTTGGCATGTATACGACCTCTTACAGTCGGTGGACCTCAAGGAGGCATACCTATATGTGCCGATCCATCCAGCACATTGGAAGTATCTTTGCTTCACATACGCAAATCATCATTTCCAATACCAGGCCATGCTGTTCGGCCTTTTGTCAGCTCTGCGGACGTTCACCAAGTTGCTGGTGGCAGTAAGCAGCGGCTGTCCGCATGGTTCCAGTTCGCATTCTCTGCTATTTGGATGACATTCTAATTCTGTTGTCCAATCTGTCACAGGCAATGACAGATGCTGACAAAGTGATTCTGGTGGACATTGTCGGCCTTGCAGAATGGGTTTGTATTCTAGGACCCTGAACACATCATTCTAACATCCGATGCGAGCCTCTATGGCTGGGGTGCACATCTGTTATCTCAGGTGGCACAAGGGCAATGGTCTCCAGAGAAAAGTTGCCAAAGCATCAATTGTTTGTAGCTACAGGCGGTGAGGCTTGCCCTCCATCAATTTTGGACCGAGGTGGCCGGTTGACATGTCTTGATCCTAAAGGACAATATGGCCATGAAGGCCCATATAAACCGACAAGGCAGCACCTGGTCCAAGCAGCTAATGGAGGAAGCAGAGCGTTTGATGAGCTGGGCGGAGAGTCACACTCTTTCAATAAAAGCGGAGCATATTTCCGGCTCCGACAATCTTCAAGCGGACTGGCTGAGCAGGACCCACCTCGATCCATCCGAGTGGAGGATTCATCCTCAACTTTTTCTGGAACTGTCTCTAAGATTCATATTATCAGATTAATGAAATCAACAAACGCATATGGAACCAGTGAATAACCTGAATGCATTTCTAGCCAG
Organism: Arizona elegans; assembly: GCA_022577455.1. Classification (NCBI taxonomy): domain Eukaryota; kingdom Metazoa; phylum Chordata; class Lepidosauria; order Squamata; family Colubridae; genus Arizona; species Arizona elegans. The sequence continues at coordinate 24,834,470 of JAKOOJ010000008.1, read as the reverse complement.
ACATTTACACAAGCCCTGTTAAGTAACTTTGTATTAATCAGGAGTAACTTTCTGATTCACTTTTACTTGCACTTTATTTGCTCTTTGGTTTTCTGAAAATTCTGAGGTTAGGGGAATTGAAAACTTTTCTGGCGTTTCAGATAATGAATAGATTGAAGTTCTTCTATCATTCATTTGGGCCCCATGATGTCAGTTCAATTCCAGATGATTCTCTGGGATTATGCTTTTAATCCTGTGATTACTGGAGATGCGTTATAATATACTTTGGTTAAAACGGCCTATCCTACAGCATTCAGTGTTCAAAATCAGTCTGTTACTATATTATATATTCTGCTTCACGCCTCACGAAATATATTTGAATTTTTAGATGTTAGAATTTATTGGGCTAGCCAGGACCACCCTGACCATGCCCACTCCGCCTCCCCAAGGTCAAACACACCCTGATGTGGCCCTCAATAAAATTGAGTTTGACACCCTTGCCTTGGCCCAATCACTTACTCTCAGCCCTAAGAAAAGGAGGCAATGTCAAATCACTTCAAGTCACAAAATCTTGCCAAGAAAATTGAAGTCTTGTCCAGAGAGTTGCCACGAGTCAGCAATAACTCAAAGGCAACTATATATATGATATAGTCTTTAACATTTAACACATTTATATATTAAATCTCTCTATATTCTGTAAAATGCATTTGTGTGTGTGTGTGTGTGTGTGTGTCTACACACACACACACACACACACACACAATATTAACTTTGAATATTACATATTAAATACACAGGATGTTTATATCCCACAGCTAATATTTAAAATTGCTCAAGAATAGCACTACATTGCATCAGCACACATGTTGGTAGGACAATAGGTTTAAAATATTAAACACATTTAGGCTTTCAGAGTATATTGAATGTAAGCTATGATAGTTCTGCTGTCAGTGTGCTGTGTAGTTGAATGAGTTCAATTGAGCAGTAATTTTGAAACTTAATCTTTGCTTGTACAGTCAGGTAAAAGTTTAAAGTTTATTATTAGTGTGAGGTGCTCTGGATATAGTTTATCGTCCTTTCATCCCCACCCCATTTTTGTACAGTTTACGTCATTTGGAATTAATAGTATTGTCGCATTTTATAAGCAGCTTCTGCTTCCATTAGTCTTGCTGAAAAACACAAGTGTTAGGTTTGTGAACTATGTTAATCAAAGTGTACCTAATTTTTGATAGACAAGATTGGTTCAATCAATGCTTCCTTGTGTGTGTTGAATATTATGTTAGGCTATGGTTAATTGTCTTTTGTTTCCCAATATTTTGATTTTTTCAGGGACAGTACATTTTAGTGAAACCGGATATTCAGAGACTTCACAGTCACATTATTTATTTCAATTCACCAGTAGATGCCATACTACGGTATGTTAACTAAGTACTGTATATCTTCTAGTAACTTGTTTTGTTATCAAATCTGTAGATTTAAGTTAATAATTCATATCTGAATATTTGGAAAATGAACATTATGTGCAATACTTTGTTTGACAGATTCGACTGCTGCAAATATTTTGTACTGAGAATAGATGATCCTCTTGGCTCCTCTTGTTTGGAAAAAAGTCACAGCTGGTATATTATAATTTGGACGCGTGAGAGTTGTTAACTATGGGCTGAATCTGAAGTCTTTGTTATAAGAGAGTAGCAATGTAACATTATATCCTGCTTTGCCTTGATTGAAACTAAGAGATTTAATTAAACATGGAATATGCATACTGTGTGGTTTATGTTCTCTTAGCTTAGGTGATTATTTCTATTCTAGACAGACATATACTGAAAAGCATTTTGTTCACTGTTCACTTACCGTCTTTGAACAATTTCTCTTAAGATTTGGGCTGCAAATTGAAAAATAGGAAAGTATAGATACAAAAATATATAACAGTTAAATAATCATACATCAAAGTGTTAAGGTCTGTTATTAATAATTTTGAAATGAATTGGTCAGTCAGTGTCTTAGTTGTGGGTATTATAAGATTTATTTTAATTTTCTGACTTTTTAGATCCTTGGGGGAAGATTTTGGGATTCTAGTGTTTATTAGAAAACATTCAGAACATTTTCTTTAGGGTTGCATGAGAAATAAAGTTAATATACTTTTGTACAGATAAATTACTTACTGCATTTTCAACATATGTTTCTTGAAAAGTATTCATAAATTCATTGACAATGCAAAACAGATAATTAGGAAGGAAATAACTAATATCACTGCAGATTTTGTGTATTACCTATTTGTAGTGCCTCTAGAAACTATGGACTGAACCAAGGAATACTGAGAGGGGTCTAATGTGGATCACATACTGAATTATATTTCCTTATTTCTGCTAAAGGAGCAAGACTTCCAGAAGTTTGCATAAATATATTTGACTTGATACAGATAGAAATGCACAACCCATATGAAATTACTCATAAGTAGCATATTAAAAATATAGGGTAAACACAGAAGAAGCACCTTGCAGCATTATTGTTATGTATCTATTTGCTCCTTGCTTAAATATGTATTCATGAAAATGAATGTACAAAAATATTAGTGAAGAGGTAATTATTTATATTTTAAGAGAATTTAAAATATGTTTGAGATTTTTTTGTTTTTTTGAATGGTAAGAATCTTTAAATAAACAATACAGTTGAAATGGATTTACAAAAACACTTAGAAAAGAATGATACAAGATGTTTTACTGTTGGTGTTTTACCCCAGTGCTAATTACTAAAATAGGAACCTCATTTTTAAGATTTATGAGAAATGCAATAATCAGAAGGATTATTCTTTTATATTTGGTGACAATGCTGTAAAGCCTAATACTTCTGAGAGATAATTTCAATAAGATGCAGCAAAATGATCTCCTGTTTTAACTGTTGCTGAAGTTACCATGTATGGATTTTTGTGAAAGGATTGTAACATTTAGTTTGTAGTAAAAGAACAAATTGTCTTTATCTTTTCCACAAAGGTCTAGTAGCAGATTTCAGGATTCTTTTTTCCTGCATGATTTTTATTAAAAGATTTAAATAAGTCTTAATAAAACTTTTAAACTAAAAGTAATGTTCTGGTTTGTTAGTAATCCTAACACCAGTTTAATTTATCTTGCAATAATGCTAAATCCCTGTATGATATTGCTTAGCACTTATACTGAGGTGATATGGAACTCTGTTGCATTTCTCAAAATATAAGGAGATGACTAGTCATACTGCAGCTCTTTCTAAAGCAACTCTAGGGCTCTTTCCTATATCCTTAGTTATAAGGGGAGAACAATGGGAGGACAGTGGAAAACCATTGCTTTAGCAGCTATCTTTTGGCCATGCCTCAAATATGAGACCAGCAAAACTGCTGCCCTCAGTTAAGAGCAGGAAAGCATCTGCTGCTATTATTGGGAATGATAGCAGTAATTCTAGAAATTTTGGAGATAAGGGAAGGAATCACCATGATGGTAGATGGCAAAGGATCTGTACTGGAGTGGAGGGCATTGAAGAGAGACCAGAGAGGGGGAAGAATCCCTTTTCTTGTTTCTAGCTCCTCTGACAGTAAGCATAGAGCAAAGGGTAGATGGAGGCTGTGGAAGTCAATATTAATAGGGAAGAAACCAGTGGTGGGTTTCAAAATTTTTTACTACCGGTTCTGTGGGCATGGCTTGGTAGGCATGGCATGGGAAGGATACTGTAAAATCTCCATTCCCACCCCACTCCAGGGGAAGATTACTGAAAATCCCCATTTCCTCCCGATCAGCTGGGACTCGGGAGGCAGAGAATAAATGGGGATGGGGCCAGTCAGAATTTTTACTACCGGTTCTCTGAACTACTCAAAATTTCCGCTACTGGTTCTCCAGAACTGGTCAGAACCTGCTGAAACCCACCTCTGGAAGAAACGTTGCTCTTCTCTCAACAGCCAAAGGAGAAATGGCCAAGGAGTTACATGAGGCCAGATGAGAGGAGCAGTGAAGCAGTAAGCAGGTTGGATCCTTACAGGTCACTCATCTCCCTAAAGCTTCTTCTTCATGTAAATCAGAATCTTGGCACAGAGGAATGTTTCCACAGGAAATATTTGGAGTAACCTGGGCGTAAAATGATGTGAAAATATGTAAATAGACTATCTCTAAGACAGGACACAGGGACTATGTAAAAAAACTGTCAAGAATAGAAACACCCTTCATCCCCAACCCTCAGGTTTTATCCAGAAGAATAAACTATTCTTCTATTGTTATATTACATTGTATTTATCAATGTTTGGATGCTCTCTAATGCCTAGAGTTCTAGCTGATTGAAACCACAAATAAATAAATGAATGGGATACCAGAGGCCATCAAAGGAAATTGAGAATGAGCACAGTGTCCAGGTGTTCCTGTCATTTTGTCAGCACATAAGCAAAAGAGAAGATTTTGTGGGCAAATAGTTTTGAAACTAGACTGCTGCTTCTATGCTTGAGTTGATTTGTGCTGCATCAAACTACTCAATATGGAGCTGGATAGTATCTCAGGCCTTTATGTCTTGTTTAAGAGAGTCTGTGGGAGAATCACCATGACTGTCAGGTCAATGGGAACCGAAACTATTAGAATTAAATGAGACATATATATCTTTAGAGTTTTTGATATAATATTTTAAATAGATTTTTCTTTTCTTTTTGTTTGATAACTTTTAAAAGTTAAATAAATGTGCTTGGAAAATAGAAATGTGCCAGTAAATAATTTTGCTTAGTTTAAGCAGAGATACAAATATATAAGATATCTATAATAAACCTACCTATTCTTGTTATTTTTTTCAGTTCTCATAGCCTAGCAGTTTATCAAAACAGTTTTGGCATTTAACTACATGATTTTTTGTCACTGCTATGATAGAATATTGAAGAAATCAAAATTAAGTAACTTGTTGCAACTTACGTGTAAGATGTCAATATTTTAATCAAGTGTATTAATCAAATCTGATAGATATTGGAATAATTTTATAAATTTGTTGGGCATCAATTATAGGTATTCCTCATCTTACAGCCAGAGTTTCCATTGCTAAGCAAGGCAGTTGTTAAGTGAGTCATGCCTGATTTTGTAATCTTTTTTGTCATGGTTGTTGAACAAATCATTGTAGTTGTTAAGTAAATCACATAGCCAAGGCAGTAAATCTAACTTCTGCCATTAACTTTGCTGATCAGAAGCCAGCTAGGAAGGTTGCAAATGATGATAACATGACTCTGGGAGTCTGCAACTGTTTGAGATAGCATCGAAATCTGACAACATACCTGTTGCCAAGTGCTCAAATTTTGATCATGTGACCTGGGGAAGTGGTGCAACAGTCAAGATGTTAATGTGAGAATCAATCATAAGTCTTTTTTCAGTGCCGTTGTAATATCAAACACTCACTAAATCAATGGTTGTAAATTGAGGACTACCTGTACATTATTTCTGACAAATCAGAGTTAATAATTTTGACATTACAAAATCTCTGATGTAATTTCAACTGTCTCTTGCTTGTTCCTCTTAGCTGGTTTTGCTGAGTGCTTGTTTCACCTGCTGAGTGCTTTTAGATTGTTTTTTTTAATTTAGAACAATTTTATGAACACATTTTAAATTAAGCAAATTTTATATATTGAAAATCTGTGGAAGTTTTATTACTTATGCAGTAATGTAAATGTTTTATTTCTCTCTTTTCTTTCATCTCTTCCCTAATCCATAGGGAGAAGAAAACTGAGTTGAAATAGAAGAAAATACAGAATTGGCAGGTAAAATATATAACTCCTCTACCATTTTCCTCACCAGATATATAGATTTTTAAAATAGTTTGACTTCTTAGCCACAGGAATTATATAAAATAAATTTTGCATTTGCTTTTTTACTTCATGGGTCTATTAATCCCTTCAAAAATATGGCAAGATGAACATTTCAGTTGTGGAAAGCTTTTTAAAATATTCTATAGAATACATTCAGATAGGTTCAAAGGCAAATTTTGTAGCTGCAATGGCCATTGTGGAAAAAATTTCAGAAATTATTTTTTCCATACCATCTGCCAACCTCGAAGCATAAAAGTATATTTCAACTATTACAGAGAATAGAAAACTTGTGCGTGGTTCAGTTAAATTGGCCCATTTGAAATGTAAAATTCTACATCAAAGACTGGGTTAACCTGGAGGTGATCTAACCTTCTTCTTTAGACTGGCTTACTGAATCTCTGTATTTATATCCCAAAGTGATTACTGCACACATAGGTATTCTGAGAATTCTAGGAAACTTGTTTAGAGACTGAATCCTAGATAAATATAATTGCATGTAGAATAGAATTATACTGAAGGCTTAGATGTAAAATCATGGAATTAAATGGTGATTAAATTTCTGGCCATTAACTACTATTTTCTTTCAGTTTGTTTGGTTTTAATAGCCTCTTCATATTATCTTGAAGGTATTATATAAAATCATCATAAAAATAGACCTTTTAAGAATGTAAATTTAAATTTAGATAAAATACATTTATAATGTTTTGTTCAAATAGAGCTCAATAATCAATATGTATTTCCTTTATCAGCAGGTCTAACATTGAGCAGCCATGGCTGCTCAATCTTTGGATTCCCCTCCAAATCCAAGCTGTAAAATTATGACATTTCAGCCGACAATGGATGAATTCAAGGATTTTAACAAATACTTGGCGTATATGGAATCAAAAGGTGCTCATCGTGCTGGTTTAGCAAAGGTACTTTTTAAAAAAAACATTCTAGATGGAGGAACAATGAATGTTACTACATTACAGCTAGTCCTTGACTTGCAACAATTTGTTTAGTCCCCACTTGAAATTACAGTGGCACTGAAAAAAGTGACTTATGACTGTTTTTCACACTTACGATCATTGCAGCATCCCCATGGTCACGTGATCAAAATGTGGATGCTTGGCATTTGACTCTGATGGCACAGTGGTTAGAATGCAGTATTGCAGGCTAACTCTGCCTTCTGCCAAGAGTTCAATCCCGACCAGTTCAAGGTTGACTCAGTCTTCCAATATGCTGACTCTGTAAACCGTTTAGAAAGTGTGTGAAGTTTCTGAAAGATGCCCTAATTAATTTATGAGCCACGAGCCAAACTTCAAAAGAAATACAGTCATTTATTAGGAGCACCATTCCGGCAATACTCTGATGCAGTTAGAACAGACCTTACGTAGATTTACGGTCCCCATGACCCTGTCTTCCCCCTCCCTGGCCATGTCATAAATCAAATTCTCCAAATGACCACGTTGGCGGGCTGTGAAACCCAAAGCCCTTCTACTGACTCCGGTAACCTAGGACACAATCTATAGAAAGGCATTTGTGAAATGTAGTTTCAGTTAGGAAAATCAATCAGCTCCGTCAGTTCTCCCCACCACCTGCTTATGGCTTTGTAAGTTGACAGAGTACTGTAAAGCACTATGAAGCAGTATATAAGAAAATGCTATTTTTGTTGCTATTGCTATGATACTTGCAATGTCCTGGGGTCATGTGATCACCTTTTGCGACCTTCTAACAAAGTCAGTGAGGAAGCCAGATTCTCTTAACAACCATGTTACTAACTTAACAACTGCAGCGATTCACTTAACAACTGTGGCAAGAAAGGTGGTAAAATGGAGCAAAACTCAATAATATAAATTTTGGGCTCAATTGTCATAAATTGAGGACTGTCTGCATTCACATCTTAAAAGCTTCTACTAAATGTTTATATAATACCATACTTAGCAGTACTATTTTAGCACAATAACCCATTACCAAAATACATTGTGGAAATGCTCATAGGTTCTGCTGAGATGTAATCCCAAAATCACAAGAAAGAAGTGCATCTGATAGCTTTTTCTTAGAAGCTGAATAGAGATATAAGAATGAGCCGAACACTCGGATAATTCTCTTGGGATCAACCAGAAATTTCTTGGTACTATTTTCTGTTATTTCTTGGAGTAGTATGAATAGAAACATTACAAAGTGGAGAGTTCCCCAACTTTTCCAAACTCTCCAACAAGATACAATGAGATTCAAAAGTGTCAAAAATTTACATTATCCCATTTCTCTCCAAATATATATAATCTACCTGAGTGACCATGACAGTCTTCATGCCCTATATTAATCTAAACCCAGACCAGAAAGGAACAAGACAAGCCATTTCATATAAGCACTTCTGAAGCTATAGTGCTAGTTTCTTTTCCATCAGCTTGACCAATGAAATTAGATATGTAAGCATGCTCAAAGTGGTTGGAGGTGTTAGGGTGTGTGTAAAAAGTATTTGTTGCTTGTGCAACAAGCAGAGCAGAAACACACAGGGAAGGAGATAAACGTGCAGCTCATGTGAGAAAAATACTTTATATATATTTATATTATATAAGATAATAAGCAGTCTCGGTGTAGGTAAAACAGTCCAAGGTCATAAACAGTAATATCAGTCCAGTAAGTATCTTCCCTTACCAAAGCAAACAGACATTAGTAACTCTCGGTATACAGTACCATATAACAATCCAGTCTAACACCAATCAGCAGCAAAACGCAGGAAGCAACAGGAACAATCAGGAGCAAAGAACGCTTCTCTGCGCTGCTTATTTATGCACTGTAGCCTAATTACAGGGTTCAGCAAACCCTGATTACGTGGCTCAGTTGTTTCTTAAAGAAACAGATATATTGCCTGACCAACAAGTTAGGAGTAAGCTACAAGCTGAACCTAACAGGAGGCAAAGTTGATTTCTGAAATCAAGATCTCATCAATGCCTCATTTAAGGCAATGAGAATTAGCCTGCAAGAAGGAAGTGTTATTTGTTTCAACATTTGGGAGATGAAATCTTACTTGTAAGAGCATAAACATATGTATGTATGCATGAAAGACTGTTATTGGCTTTTTAAAGAGACAGACTGTAACAATGACTGAAACAAGTATTGTTAGATAGTGTAGTGCAGAAGTTCTCCAACCTGTGGGCTGTGGCCCACTACTGGGCTCTGGCCTATTCACCCAGGGCTGTGTGAGTGGTGGGCTGGCACGTGGGCATGCAGCACCACTTGTGCGATTGATGGGTGCGGCGCCCACAGCCCCACTCATATGAGCACCTGCCCCTCACACAAACCCTTTACCTCCCCCCACTGCAATGGGCTGCCAACTTGAAAGGTTGGGGAATGCTGGTGTAGCGGACACCTTAGCATAGTGCTGCTTAAAGTATGGTAATTACAAACTCAGTTTGAATCCAGATAATTTGAATAATACCCAAACTTTCATTATAGTATACCAATGGAATCTGACCTTTGTCAGAACTATTAAATGTATCCAACAACCCAAAAAAGCTCGTTGGATGTAGTCCATGTCCTGCTGTATTCTGTCATTACTGTAGCATAGGCCTTATGATGATGCCTCTATTATGCTTGAGTTTCTCCTGGATCTACAGTATGTCTTCTTTTCCTACAATGCTTGCAACTACCATACATAGCATATCATGATGCTATGTGTATTCCAGTTTAACATTTTATTGAGTTATAAAATATTGTACAATATAAAATACAAAAGTAAACAGAAAAGCAGTGAGGAGGAAAAGGGGAAAGAGAAGTGAGGAAGGATAAGAAAAAGAAAAGAAGCATTGACTTCTGACTCTCTCTGTTGCAGTAAAATAAGGCATTAACATCGAATCACAACTTTTTGGATGCTTACGAGACCGCCTTCTGCCTCCGATAGCCTCCCACTGACCAGTACACTCCCACAGAGAGGGTCTCCTCGGTACCATTGGTTAGACAGTGTCGTCTGGCAACCCCCAGGGGGAGAGCCTTCTCTGTGGGGGCACCTACCCTCTGGAATGAGCTGCTCCCGGAGATTCGTCGGATTCCCGACCTTCGTATCTTTTGCCGCTCCCTTAAAACACTATTATTCCATCAAGCAGGGCTGGCCTAAAATATCATTTTTAATGGGTTATTTTATGTTATTTTAGATTGTGGGCCAAACTATTTAATAATTTTAAATTGCTTTTAACTTTTATATTGTTGGTTTTTATCCTGGCTGTACACTGCCCTGAGTCCTTCGGGAGAAGGGCGGTATATAAATTTAATAAAACTAAACTAAACTAAAACTATTTGTATTCCAACATCATCATCATCATCATCATCATCATCATCATAATTTTATTTATATACCGCCCATTCTCCCAAAGGACTCAGGGCGGTGTACAGCCAGAATTAAAATACAAATATACAAATATATAATATCATAATTAAAATTAATTAAAATCATTAAATAGTTTTGGCCGAATTTTAAAACCCAAAATTAAAACCCAATTTAAAGTCATTCAATTTGACAGCCCCGCCTGTCGGAACAGTAGGGTCTTGAGGGCACAGCGAAAAACATGGAGGTCAGAGATGTTATGAATATCCGGGGGCAATTCATTCCAGAGGGCAGGAGCTCCCACAGAGAAGGCTCTCCTCCTGGGTGTTGCCAGCCGACATAACTTGGCCAACGGCACCCTGAGGAGTCCCTCTCTGTGGGAGCGAACTGGTCGGTGGGAGGCTGTTGGTGGCAAAAGGCGGTCCCTTAGATATCCTGGTCCTATGCCATGGAGCGCTTTCAAGGTGGTGACCAACACCTTGAATTGCACTCAGAAGACCACTGGGAGCCAGTGCAGCTCGCGCAGGAGAGGTGTTACATGGGTGTAACGAGGTGCACCCATAACCACTGCGCGGCTGCATTCTGGACCAGTTGGAGCCTCCGAGTGCTCTTCAAGGGGAGCCCCATGTAGAGAGCATTACAATAGTCCAGACGGGAGGTGGTGAGGGCGTGAGTGACCGTGTGCAAGGTGTCTCAGTCCAGAAAGGGACGCAACTGGCGGATCAGGTGAACCTGATAAAAAGCCCCCCTGGCTACGGCCGTCATATGCTCTTCTAAAGACAGCCGTGAGTCCAGGAGGAATTAAGAATGCTTAGGAAACACTATATCAAGCTGGGATTCAAATTTTTTTACTACCGGCTCTGTGGGCGTGGCTTGGTGGGCGTGGCGGGAAGGATACTCTAAAATCTCCATTCCCTCCCCACTCCAGGGGAAGGTTACTGCAAAATCCCCATTTCCTCCTGGGTCTCAGGAGGCAGAGAATAGATGGGGGTGGGGCCAGTTAGAGGTTGTATTTACCGGTTCTCCGAACTACTCAAAATTTCTGCTACTGGTTCTTCAGAACTGGTCAGAACCTGCTGAATACTACCTCTGAAACTCTTATGAGATATTGGTGTTTCATGTACCAAGGCCTGCCACTACATTTAAGCAAACATTCCCTTGTGGGGCAGTCATTTAAGAACCCCCATCAGATCATAGTGCTGTAGAGATGGGATTTGGAAGGAGTTGACTGTATTTGAACCATTTGGACAGGCAGATGAACATGTACGTGATATTTGAACACTGAAATAGGGCATCTTGATTAAAGAAAGGTCACAATTAGCACATAAAATCTAGCTGTTCAAAAGCCTTTCTAGCCATAGATGTCACTTGTTCCACAAGGAGGAGTTGTGAATTTAGAAAAGCTTCTAAATTGTGCAAGTGTATACAACTCTCTTCAAAGTGAAAGAAGGAATGTCCTTGGAGTAATTCAGGCCACAAACCAAAAGCCATCTGAGGGATTTAAAACTGTTAAAAACTGTTTCTACCCATTCATACATGACAGCCTGTAGGCCAGTGATGGCTAACTTTTTTGCCATTATGTGCCAAAAACGGGGGTCACGGGAGTCGCGTGTACACATGCCCACAGCCATAATTCAATGCCCCTCCTGCACTCCTGCGCATGTGCATGCGACCCCCCCGCATTCCCCCCGCTTCTGGCATACAATGGCAAAAAGGTTACTGGTGGGCCTGGTAGGCATGTTTTTCACCCTTCCCAGCCTCCAGAGGCTTTCTTGGAGCCTGGGGAGGGCGAAAATGGCCTCCCCTAGCCCCCTGGAGGTCCTCCAGAGATTGAAAATGCCCTCCCAAAGCCTCCGCGAGAGCCCTGTGCTTACCTGGCATCCAAAATGGGCTACGTGGACACTCTTGGGAGGGGAAGGGCAGCGTGGGTGGGGCCAGCTGAAAATCAGTTGGCCGGCGCGCGCATGCGCGCTGCAGCTAAACTAGGACAACAGCTCACATGCCCACAGATATGACTCTGTGTGCCACAGGTTCACCATCATGGCTCTAGGCAATGTTAGCACTTGCTTGGTAAATATCATCAAAAACATTTGTTGTTTACTGTGTTTTTGAATCACCAAATTTAAACCTAAATAAAATCTTACAGTTGGTACATAGACATACCAGTAAACAGATAAATGATGCCTTTTCAAAAAGCAATATTCTCATATTGAGTTTATTCTTGATTCTTTGTAACATAAAACTTTTACTTTTGGTCCATAGAATGTGAAACTGCTATAAATGATGGTAATACATGCATAATACAATGATATAAATGTAATGGATTTATTATATATTTTAATATTTATTGGGAGCCATTTAGAAGGGTGCCATTTTTATTCAGCATTATTCTCCTGAATTGACTCCCAGGGAGCAATTTAGATTTACCAACAAGCAGTCTTGCTTATTCTGGCCCCTGTTTCAGACAACAATTGTTTATTTTAAAATTAAAATAACAGAGAAATGCAGTCTTAAAAAAGAAATAGTAAGGGTCTAAACATTATCCATCTTTAAGTCAGAGCATAATAAACTGTTCACAAATATTGCTATATTAACAACTTGGTTAATATTATGGAGATATAATCTATCTATACATGAACACTTTGAAGTGATTTTCTTAGGTTTACTTATACAGATTGTCTCAATGTAACATTTTGCTCTTCATTGTTTAAAACTAAATTTCTTTTCTTCTAAATTTCTAGGTAATCCCTCCTAAGGAATGGAAGCCAAGAAAAAGTTATGATGATATTGATGATCTGATGATTCCAGCTCCTATTCAACAGATGGTAACTGGTCAGTCAGGTCTATTCACTCAATACAACATTCAAAAAAAGCCAATGACTGTGAAAGAATTTAGGCAACTTGCTAATAGTGACAAGTAGGTATATTTATTCCATACTTTGTTTTATAAAGGTGCACAATTTAAATTACATTTAATTAACCACATTTGTTGTTAATTACATTTAAATTCAGTTGATATTTTTCTGATACCCTGGCCTCATTTATTTTATGGTGGGAAAGCCCTCCATAAAGTCAAAATAGGGCACTTACTTGGAAAAAATGTTCTGTTTGGTACTTGTTTATCTGTTCTTTGGTGCATTCAAACTTTTTATCCTTGAAATTCAGAATAAATGATTTATTGCTCTTTATGATTTTTGGTAAGTTTCTTGATTAGGAAAAATAAATGAATAGAGGTCTACTGCTTAGATATCTAAGCAACTTATTCACAGTAAGAGAACATTTACTAGGAATGACACTGTGATAAGAAGGCTGTGAGATGGATTTATTCATTTATCTTTCCATTCAGTTTATATTAATAAATAGATTTATGCTTTTTGCATTTTATTCATATGACTTAAAGCTATTTTTTTAAGACAGTATTGTTGATTTCCAGAATGTTAATTTTAGAAGATATGTTGTTCACAGGGACGGCATGATGGCTCAGCAGTTAAGACACTGGGCTTGTTAGCAGGAAGTACTCTTTCTGATTTGTCCATATTTTTTCACTTTCTTAGTCAGAAGTAAGCTTCTTTATTTGTGTCCCATTTCACTCAGGCCAGAATCCGAGGGACAATTTTATTAACCTTAATAAAGTATTAAATGTATTGATTTCCTTTTGAGAGAGTTACTGTCAACCTAGCAATAAGATTGTGCTGTTCTTTGTCCATTTCTTGGAAGTCTGTTTCCCGTTAAACAATAAATTGGAAAAGAGAGGCCACTTGCCCATAAGCAATTTATTGTTGAGGAAAGGGCCTTATCTAGAAGCTCTAACCTAAGAGAGACTTTTGCAACCATCTTCTTTATTAAAGTAGAAAGATGATGTACCTGGAGGTCTGCTGGTCCAGCATTCTAGATGCTCCACTGGGAGTCCATTATTGGTACAATTTATCCTGTTACAGCATAGCTCAGCATATTCCAAGAAAAGTATGTGGCTAATCTCTGAATAGGTGGAAAATGAGACTAGACAAGAACATCTTGATCCTGGGCAGGTCACTTTGGATGGCTCTGACTCTCTGGATGGTTTGAAATATTTGCACAAATATCATCATCAAAGGAAAACAATAGCACTTGCATCCAATGCTTAACCAGTCCAGTAGTAGCACTTGGCTGAATGCTACAGTACCTATATTCATGCATAATGGGAGTGAGTGTGACTTCTCTCAAATTTGCCCTCTCCAATAAGTTATGATCCCCAGTTTGAGAACCTCTACCAGTAAGACTTTTAGACAGCTTTCTAATGATTTTTGAAGCTCTTAAGTCCTTGATGGCGAACCTATGGCACATGTGCCATAGGTGGCACGTGTAGCCATATCAGTGGGCACACCAGCTGAGCTCTGGCATGTATGTGTGTGCCGGACAGCTGATTTTTGGGCCTTCTGGGCCCACCAGAAGTAGGGAAACAAGCTGTTTCCTCCCTCCGGAGGGCCTGGGGTGGGTGGGTGGGGAAGCCTGTTTTACTTTCTTACTTGGATCCAGATCCTTTCTATGCATCTGTGGAGGGCGAAAACAGCCTTTCCCACTCCCTCGGAGGCCCTCCGGAGACCTGAAAGGGCCCATTTCCCAACTCCTGGTGGGACAGGAAGTGACGTATTTTGCTGTCCCCAGCCTCTAGAGCCTCTCTAGGAGCCTCCGGAAGGCCTCCGAGGGAGTGGGAAAGACTATTTTCGCCCTTCCCAGATGCATAGAGAGGATCTGGAGCCAGGTAAGAAAGAAAAATGGGCCTACCAGGCCATCATGTGTCAGGAGCGGGGGGCGGGGAAGGGGAGGTTGCACGTGCATGCGCAGGACAGGGCGCATAGAATTATGGGTGTGGGCACACATGCGCGTGAACCTCCCTCACCCCCCCCCCCCTTCCTGGCACACAATGGCAAAAAAGGTAGCCATCACTGCTCTAAGTTCTATAATAAGTTTTCAGGAGAAGTAAAACTATTTCAGTTGCCTGAAATACCAAGATCATACTAGAAAATAAATTTGGATTATTTGGCATGATGGCAATTTATGTGATTTGATGATTGAGTTGCCTACCATGATAATTCTTGTCACAGTACTTTAAAGCTAAAATCAACCTCCTCTTTACTGATATCCAGTGTATCTTATGTGTATTTCCAGGAAATTTATTTCAATTGTTGTGATAGTGTGAGCATGTGGACAAGGTTCTTGCAGCTATAAACCAATTCTTTGCCCTCTTGATCTGTAACTAACAGTACTGATTGGAACTGAGGGTGGGCATTTGTACCATTGTATGTTAGCTGTGATAATAGAAGTTAACTTACTTGTATTCTTCTAAAGTAAGCAATCAACTAAATATTTTTGTAGAAGAAAGATGACACAGCACACTAAGAGAACTTGGAAAGAGGTATGAAGAGAGTGGCAGTTGACAATTAGACAAAGAGAAATGGGGAAATAATAGATACCTGCTTGAATGAAAACAGTTTTACATAGGAAACTGAAGTGCAAGTCTATGGGTCACAAGGGATCTTTTAAAGCTATCTGTGCGACTTGCAGTAGATGCTGCTTCCCTTTGTCACCGTTTCAGCTCTCTATTGATTGGTGCTTTATGGGAAGCATTCTCACACTGGAAAGCTCTTCATGATAGTACATGATCTTTTGGCAGCCTATGGAGAAGATTGCAAAATATCTGTTTCCAATTGTCAGCCAGAACTCAGGAAACTGAACCAGGTTCACTGGCAGAAAACAGTGAATATTTCTCTTCCTCTCAAGTGATCTAAGTAAATTTTGCTGAAAAAAAAAAGATTATTGGAAGGGAAAAACTCATTTCCTTCATCCTTCCATCAACTATGATATCTAGGATTCTGGTGCAGCACCTAATGTTTCAATTAGTGTCCTTAAGAATGAAAAAGCTACACACCTCTGTTGGATTTTCATTTCATTTTTTTCTTTAGCTTATGCAATTTTTGAAAAAGGATTTTGTTGTTAATTTTATATGCAACAATAATAAAATGCATTCTGAAGAAAGTGTAAAACATTAAAATAACAAACAATAGGATTCAGAATTATAGGCCAATCTAATTGCTAAATGCTGACTACAAAATATTTATGGCTATAATAGCAGATAGAATCAAAATTATATTAAACGAAATTATACATTTGGATCAAAATGGATTCCTACCCAACAGACATATAAAAAATAACATACGAATTATCATGAACATCTTAGAATTCTATGAAACTCACCCTGAAAAACAGGTAGCTGTGATATTTTTGGATGCACAAAAAGCTTTTGACAACTTAAATTGGGACTTTATGATAAACCAATTAATAAAAATGAATTTTGGAGAAAAATTTACAGAAATGATTAGAGCCATATACACTACACAGACGGCGAAAATAATAATAAATGGGGAACAAGCAGAAAGCTTTGAGACAGCTAAAAGAGTAAGACAAGGTTGCCCCCTATCACCTCTGTTATTCATTCTGTCTGTGGAGACATTGTCACAAATTAGAGACAATTCAGAAATAAAGGGACTAAAAATTAAACCACAAGAATATAAGGTCCAAGCATATGCATATGATTTGGCATTATTGAGGAACCTTTAGAATCTGGACCTACTTCATTATAAGATATAAACCAATTTGACATGGTAGCAGGATTTAAAATAAATAAAGACAAAACTAAAATATTGACTAAGAATTTAACCAACAGACAGAACGAAGAGCTAGAGGAGAAGCTGGGAATCTTGAGAGTAAAGAAAATTAAATATTTAGGAATTTGGCTATCGGAAAAATGTACCATGATAAAGAGGGATATTTACGATACACTTATATTACAAATACAAAAAGATCTGGACAATTGGACTAAATTACCAATATCATTAAATGGCAGAATTTCGACAATCAAAATGAACATATTACCCAAATTACTTTATCTATTTCAAATGGTACCAATAAAATTAGGGAAAAAACTCTTTGAACAATTAAATAAAATGACATCAAAATTTATATGGTCAGAGAAAAAAACGCGTATCAAATTCAAATTACTGGAAGATAGCAGGAAAAAAGGAGGTTTCAGTTTACCAGAATGGGAACTTTACTACCAAGCGACATCCCTAACATGGCTTAAAGATTGGATATAACTCAAAAATAAATGAATACTAACGATAGAAGGCCATGACCTCCAGCTTGGTTGGCATGGTTTTCTCTGGGATGGGAAAAATAAATCACATACCTACTTTCAAAGACACATGTTAAGAGATGCCCTACTGACAGTTTGGGAAAAGATTAAAAAGAATCACTATACAAAGGTCCCAGTTTGGTTGTCTACAAAGGAAGGAATGATACATCCAAATATCACAGATTTAGACAAAATGGTGAGATATATAGAATTACTAGATACAAAAGGAGAATTAAAATCAGTACAAGACCTGAAAAAACAAGTAATAAATTTGGAATGGTGGCAAATCAAATCAAAACTAGATTTAAAAAAGATAATGAACAATTTGGCATAAGCAGGGAACAATTGGAACTAGATAAAATATTAGGACCAGGGAGATAAATGATTACAAATACTTATAATTACCTATTAAGATATAAATTGGAAGAAGAAACAGTTAAAGAAATGATGATAAGTTGGGCTAGGAATTTTGGACACACTATAAAATTGGAAAATGGGAAAAAAAATATAAATTGACCATGGCAGTAACATATAAAGAAAACAGCTATAAAATGTTTTATAGATGGCATTTAGCACCAGCGAGATTGGCAAAAATGTACTCCAACCTATCACCTAAATGTTGGAAATGTAGCCATAAATTAGGAACATACTACCACATGTGGTGGATATGCCCCAGTGTTAAAAAAATTTGGTATAAAATCAGAATTTTGGTATAAAATGGTTAGAAGAGATAGCACTCCAAAAGATTGATTTTAAACTGGAGTTGTTTCTTCTAGGAATGATTGATAAGAAAATGGAGAAAAGTTTGTACTACATAACATTGCATATACTAACGGCGGCCAGAATTGCTCTGGCGCAAATGTGGAAACAGATCAATACACCACCAGAAGAAATAGTAATTAAAAAGATCCTCGAATGTGCTGAAATGGATAAAATGACAATGGAAATTAAAGAAAGATAAGATTTGGACTAGCATAAAGTGTGGAATAGATTCTACACGTTGCTAGAAAATAGAAATAAAAAATAGAAATAAGAATGTAAATTGAAATTTGATTAATTGGAACCTAAGAGTATTGAATACTGGCAAGGATAAAATCTTGACTATGTTAATAAATAGGATGCAAGTATATATAACAATTTAGTTTATAAGAATGCTCAATATGGTTATAAGAGAATGATTAGTAAGATTGAATTTAAAAGTAAAGATAATTATCGATGCAGAAAGTTGTAAAATATTATATAATGTTGTTATTTATGTTTTGTATTTTACCGTTTGGTGTATGTGTATGTTCTCTTCTTTTTTCTTTTTCTTTTTTTCTTTTTATCTTTTTCTATTATGTTTTTGGTTTTAAAAATGTAAAATATTCAATAAAAACTATTTTAAAAAAATTAAAATAAATAACTTTTATTAGCTGGAAGATAGAACTACTATTTATGTAAAGTTGATAGTAACTGGTACAACAAGATTAAAAAATGTTTCAATTTTTCAAGATTAATAGGCAGAGACATATATGTATGCACCAGTAATGGGTTTCAATTTCAGCCGCTACTGGTTCGCTCATGGGCGCGCATGCGCAAAGACATCCGGATAGGCAGAGCCTCCTGCCGCCGCCGCTACCGGTTCAACCGATCTGGGGCGAACTGGTAGCAACCCACAACTGGTATGCACATAGACAAAATATATACACACAGTGTTCTTTGTTAATCTAAGGTTTATTTAAAAGTTTGTTTAGTCATACAAGGAGCAAGCATTTTTATATATAAATACTAATTCTTTGAAACCATTGTCTTTTTCATTTTTTTCTTTACAGATATTGTACTCCAAGACATTTAGATTTTGAAGATTTAGAGCGTAAATACTGGAAAAATTTAACTTTTGTGGCACCAATCTATGGAGCAGATATTAACGGAAGTGTATATAACGAAGTAGGCACATTATTTGTATCCTCCTAAACTGTCTAATGTTATATTATTTTCACTACAAATAAGAAACATAAATTGAATATAGCTATGGTCCATTTCTTTTGAGTGCCGGTATATTTTATGAAATGAGCCAGTATATTTTATGAAATGAGCTTGTATCTGGCATTTGGATGTTTTAAATATAAAATAGATGGTAAAATTTATGGTAAAATTTTTATTTAGCAATAGCTGGCAAAAATTACAGCTTTAATTGGGTCAGGCATTATTGTGTTTTCTTTGAAAGGAATAAGCTATGTAATAATTTCCTTATGATTTCATGTCTCAATAATCATCTACATGTTGCGTAAGTGGCAGATATCTCTAAAATATTTTCCTTGTGCCTTCAAGTCAATCATGATTCCTGGTGACTTTAAGGACAACTCCCTGCAATTTTGATAGATGGCATAATTATGGAAAATTGGGTTAAAAGATTGACAGAAGAAAGTAATCGGAAAAAAAAAAGAATAATGGAAAGCATATGGGAGATACTAAATTATTAGCAGGTCTTTATGGATGTCTCATCAGAAATGTGACACTTCTCAAGTAAATGTAGCCACATGGAAAGTGAAAAAGAGCAGATTGACGGGGTAAATAGCCAGTTCCGTCTCAGACTAACAAAGTATGTTCTGATACCTGTGCCTTTCCAGACATCTAATCTGAAAAGCACTTTGGACTGGTTATTTCTTTATCAGCCACCAGATGGTAACCTTGCACAAGGATAGATATCATTAGTATTATGTGCTGTTAACTGAAATTTCTTCTAAATTTAGAATCATGATCTCCCATATTTATTCATATTAGGGATTTTCATATATTCAGCAATGATGGATGAAAAACAAGCTGTTTAGAAATGAGGCAATGGAAGCAAAGGGTAGGGAAGGAAACAGTTCACAGTGAGTTCATACAACTCACATGAAACCATATGTGAATTGTTTTATCAAAAGTGAAAGCAATTCAGGTATCCAAATGGAAGCTATTTATTTTCTATAATAAATGAAGACTGTTATTTTATGAAGCTTCCATTTAAAAAATGTGGCCACAATATATGTATTTTGGCATTATTTAGTGTTTTGGAGAAGGCTTTGAATATGTAGGGCAAATGGAAATCTTTGAAATTAATAAACTCATAATTAAAATGGTTGTGATTCAACAAGTTATTTAAACATAAACCATGTCTTTGTTTTACATTTTTGTTCAGTAGACATTGAAAACATTGGGACTGTAGCTCAGAGATTTATCATATACATTCTATGCAAAAAAATCATTTCAATCCATGACATCTCTAATTGGGTTCAGTAGAACTGAGTAGATCAGTCAGTGGTTTGATTTATCATGAATCTTTATGATCTTTTCAACTTAAAACAACAACTTTTTTCAATGTAAAACAACCTTGCCAGTGAAGCAGAGCTTCAAGAGAGTCTTTCTTACAGTTTAATGTTAACCAGTACCTTAGCCAACAGATTTTCAGATGTGTTCGTATAAAAGAAGGACCAGCTATTAGACACAAGAGAGCATTTGATATACAACTAGAGACATAAAAGATAGCTCTTACAAATTTATTCTGGATTGCTTCTGAAGACACACTTACATACTTGGCTGTGTGCCATAAGACTTGGGTTTAAAGAATCTTATTGCTGAAGTTATTATTGCTGCAGCTAGCAAATAGGACTGTATCATTGGACATATTTTATTTTGTTCTTCCGTATCAGGGAAGATTACAAAATGGCTCCTAAATATTTGAAGAAATGTGTATTTATTCAGTACTGATATTGTTTGCTTCCAATTATACTTTCAATTACTACATATTTTAGTAAACATGACAACTTTAGTTTTGGCATGATTAATGCCCCAGGATTTGTTTTTTTCCTTGCTGTGGTATGTTGTTAATGCCTGCAGACTCAGCTTTAGGCCCAGCCGGGTCTAATATAAATATTTTTTAATTGGGAAAAAAATTGACAGGGTGAGTGACTGATCTCTGCTTCTCTTTCTTTGCCCCTGATTTCTAATAAACATTTACAAAATTGTATGGATATTGACACCATACAAACATTTTTGTTTTAAAGCTGGTGTGCTTGCCTAGTTTTTGCGGTTAGGTATGTATTTAGGAGATGGCTTCAAAAAGAACATTAAACAGCCTGAATGACCTCCTACTTCTAATGCAAGGGCAGCATTTTATTAGAGGCTTATGGCATGTGGTCCAATCATAAATGCAAACAATGAAACACATATATTTTATCTTCCTTTTACTTTCCTATAATTGCAATAGTATATAATTCCACTACACGTGATTATGCTATAACTGTGCAGCTAATCCTGTGCAGTACTCATTACTAGGTAGTCATTAGCAATTGCTTATAGAAAATATGAGTATTTTGACCATAAAAGGAGTGTCAATAATTTATATAAGAACTATTGCTACTCTATGTCTAGTATGACAGACAATTTAAATGAGGCCTTCTTTAAGTAACAAGTGATATAATTTTGGAATTATACATATTTACACTGTTTTTATTAAAAGCATTTTTATGCATTCTGCAGTCAAAAATAATTCTTGATTGCTTTACATATGAAGACTAAAATATTAATGTGTTCCGATGTGCTGGTTTACAATGTCAGTGGTGTAACACAGAAAAGAAAAAGGTCAGAAAAACAATATATTAATTATTCAGAGAAAATGCTTATAATGAAAAGCTGAAACGGAAACATTTCAGACAGAATTGTTGGCTTGTCTTTTAATAGAGATGACAGAATGATTTTGCTTTCTTGCAATTAGAAAATCAATGGACAATTTAGATAAACCTACCTTTTTCCAAAGGGAGAGTAGATCTCCAAAGTGATACATGAGTATTATTATTTTGTGCTTGTTTTATATTTGATTTATTGTTCATATCTGCTTTTCAGGGTGTAAATGAATGGAATATTGCTCATCTCAATACCATATTGGATATTGTAGAAGAAGATTGTGGAATCTCAATTGAGGGAGTCAACACTCCATATTTGTATTTTGGAATGTGGAAAACAACTTTTGCATGGCACACTGAAGATATGGATCTCTATAGTATTAATTATCTCCACTTTGGTGAACCAAAATCCTGGTAAGCTAACTCTTATGGGGGGGGGGGGGAGGGGAGGAGAGAGAGGGTGCACAATGTTTCTTAGTTTTGGAAGATTAAAAAATATGAAGAGCTGCAATGTTAAGTCTATGGCTAAAAGTAGATATGGAAACATCTTGTCAGCAATTTGTAATTCAACTAAAATCTCAGATTTGTGACAAAAGAAGTATACTTAACTTTCAAATATCATTTAAAAAAATTTATATTGCTTGAATAAAGTTTCCAATATTGTCTCTGGCATCTTTAAGAAAGATAATAACTATAGTACCATATACATTACAGAGCTATTGAATATAATAAGAAAAATGTTGCAATAGCAATAGCACTTAGATTTATATACTACTTCACAGTGCTTTATACCCTCTCTAAGTGGTTTACAGAGTCAGCATATTGCCCCCAACAATCTGGCTCCTCATTTTACCGATCTCAGAAGACTGGAAAGCTGCAATATAAAGGAATATGTTATTTTCAGAGCCAAGACATACTGTTTGTTCGAAAATCTTTATTCTATAGTACTTCAAAGAATTAGGTTACAGTGATGGGGAAAAAAATAGAGAAAGGAAAATAGAAGTGAAGTAATGTTATGCAAAATGCAGAAAAGGAGTAAGAAATAGTAAGTCAAAGGTATTTGAGGCATGAGAAAAAGATAAGAAATCATAACAAAATCTAATTACGCAAATCATTCATAATACCAATCTATACCATCCTGTCTTTACAAATCATCCGTGCTTCTATCACACCTACAAGCTTAGTCCAGATGGCTTTCTTGCCTAAAGGGGGACAAGAATTCACAGTCTCATGGCTTCTAGCCTGGTATCTTAACCACGAAACCAAACTCTCTCTCTATATAATTTCATCCCAAATTATTTTATCATTTTTATTTTGATTAACTGTGCTGAAAGCTTCTTGTTTATCCGTTTTCACCCAGTTACAATTTTCATAGAAATTGTTCAGCTTTTTCTCCTATTTCTTTTGATCTTGTGAAAATTTCATCTCTGTCTTCTCCGTGGTTGAATGGTCTGTAATACACACCCATACTATTGTCATTATTGTTTGTTTTCCCCTTGATGCTTACCAAATGTTTTCAGGACTGTTTTGATCCTTAATCATGAATTTGTGATGTAGGTTCAGTCACTGCGATTTCCCTCCTTTCATATCTTTTTTTTAAAACAATGTATATGTAGTAAATCATAGTCTGAATAAGATACGAACTCAGGATAGTTGGTAAGTGATACCAATTAGTTAGGCTCCTGATCCAGTCATAGAAAGAAGATGGACCAATCTACTGAATATTCTGTAGTTTCAGCCATGTCTATTTATTCATTTTAATTACAATCCAATTTAAAATACAGCACATCATTAATACATGCATAAGCAGTATATATGATACATTTATTTATTAATTAAATTTATATAACTGCCCATCACATCAAGGTGACTCTGGGTGGTGCACAGAATAAATAAAAAATATCTAAAAACAGCAAAACCAAATATGTAATACTAAATATGTAGTAACAAATATCTTAAAAGAAACCCAAATACAGTTAAAGTAAAGGGTAAGAAATAGATTCCTCAACAATGGAGCCCTGTAGTTGAATCTTTGTTTTATGACCCCCAGGCCTGGTCCTATAATTTAAATGTTTTATTTGATGCATATATAAAATAAAGACATCTAATAAAATTAATGTTTCATTAAAGGAACCAAACAGTAACAGACTTACAACAGTTCATTTAGTGACTGTTAAAAGTTACAAAAAAGTGAAAAAACTGACTTACGACTATTTTTCACAATTGCAGCATGATCAAAATTCGAATGATTGACAACTGGTTCATATTTATGATGGTTGCAGTGTCCCAGGATAACATGATAATCTTTTGAAACCTTCTGACAAAAGTTTAATGAGGAAGCCAGATTCACTTAACCGTATTTCTAATTTAACAACTGCAATGATTCATTTAACAAATGTGCAAGAAAAGTTAAATAAATAATAAAATTCACTTAACAAATGTCTCACTTAGCAACATAAATTCTGGGCTCAATTGTGGTCGTAAGTAGAGGACTACCTGTAGTTTATCTTTAGGTGAAAGGTTAGCATGTTTATCAGTTGTCACCCTTGTAGGAAGAACATCTGTTCAGGTTAGAGAGTAAACCCTTCTATGTAGAGCATTCAGAATTAGGAATGTTCAGGTGGAAAGAACAATTTTTCTCTAGGAGAGGTATAAAATTTTGGCATTGTTGACCTGAATGTCTTAAGACCCATATTCTCTGCTTTAGTTCTACCAGGGTTTTTTCTAGGCCTAGAGCAAGTAGAACTGGTATAGATAGTCCATACTGTCTCAGATCTTGGTTGATTTGTTTATCAGAGTATATTGATGTATATATGTGAGTAAACATACTTACCATGCCAAATGCCACTGTACAGAGCTATAGGATTGGTAGAGAAAGAATCATCTTCCTCCACAACTAGTACAGTAATGTAGTAAGCTGCTACTATTGGGACAGTTCTTTTATTCTTCTCTGGACAATACTGGAAAGGTTTGTCGAAGGATAATAATACCCAATGTCATATTCAGTGCACTACTGTTTTATAGTGCAGGTAGTCCTTGAATAATAACTGTAATTTGGACCAGAATTGCCATTGCTAAGCATGTGGACACTGGAAGGCTATGGAAAGAGGGTGTGGGATGCATGCCGGTGCAGAGAAGCCAAGGAAGGAGGGCATGGGATCTATGTTAGTGAAGGGGAGAAAGAGGGTGTGGTGCAAGTGAGCAATGAAAGGCCAAGTGTGGGGCAGACTTACCTGAGCAACTTGCAACCAGTATGAACTGCAAGCTGGTTGCCAAGCATTCAAATTTTGTTTACATGACTGTGGGACCACTACAATGGCCAGAACTTTGAAAACAGTGTAAATTTCATCATTCAGCACTGTTGTATCCTTGAATGGTTGCTGAATAAACGCTGTAACTTGAAGACTACCTGTAAATCTTTCTCCTGGATATATAGTCCAATAATTGGTTTAAACAGGCCATGGTGGCTCAGCAGTTAAAGACGCTGAGTTTGTCAGCTGGAAAGCTGTCAGCCCAGGTTTGAGACCCGGGTACCACATAACGGAGTGAGGTCCCATTACTTGCTCCAGTTCCTGCTCACCTAATAGTTTGAAAGCATGCAAAGGCAAGTAGACAAATAGATAGCACTTCAGTTGGAAGGTAACAGTGTTCTGTGTGTGGTCATGTGACCAGCATATAGGCATGCTGGTCACATGACCATGGAAATATCTTCAGACAACGTGGCTTCCTCAGTGAAGAAATGGAGATGAACACCACCCCCTAGAGATGGATATGATTGGATAGGAGAAATATTTACCATTAATTGATTTAAAAGGCAGAAGGGACAAAATGTGTTATAAAATAATATTATTGCCAGTCTAACTTCCAGCAACGGGGTTTTTTCTAATTTCAAAACTGGAAATGGCAGTCCAAGATGAGAAGCTCCTTTTAGATAAGTGTGTCATAAGCCTTTTAGCATTTTAATTAACATCTAGAATTGAGCTGAAAGATAGACATTATTTAGTCTCTTACAATCAACTAATTCAATTTCTTTTGTTTAAGTTTTACATAAGCTGCAATTTCCCAGCATCTCCAAGGCAATCTGGTATGGACTGCCTTATAATATTTCAACTAGGAAGTTATAAGAACATGAATTACTGTTAGGAGGTGAACTAGTCTGTGAAATAATGCTAGAAATAGCATTCTGATTTTTTTCTGAAATCATTCATAGCATTTCTATTTTGTTGGACTTAAACTCCAGTTCATTAACTCACACAATTGTTGCTTCAGGGTATTCCTGATTCTGCTTCTATATATCTTTATCTGATTCTTATAGAGGATGAATGAGAAAGATTGTTAGCATACCAATGGCATTTCACCCCCTTGTCATCTAGATAGTAAATGAAATAGAATAAAAGGGAGAACTCTTAAAGGCATCAGACTAGAAACCAGAAGACTATGAATTCTAGTTTTGCTTTACACATAAAACCAACTGGGTAATCATGGGCCAGTTACAAACTCTCAATCCTAGGATGTGGCAAACCAAATCAGAAATCCTGTCAACAAATCTGCAAGAGTCCAGACAGTAGCCAGGAGTCAAAACTAACTTAAAGACACACATATAATGCAGGTTTCTTTTTTTAAAAAACTTTTTCTGTGCAAGTGTTTGTATATGTGCACTTGTACATATATCTAATTTTTATTCATTGATAAACTATATTTCAATAATAAAAAGTACGAATATCAAATAATAACTTGACTTTCTCCCCTATCTTTTCTGCTGTTACCTACATACCGTGTTTCCCTGAAAATAAGACATGTCTGGATAATAAGCCCAATCAGGCTTTTCAGCACATGCGATAATATAAGCCATCCCCGCGAAATAAGTCCCCCACCAACTACTTACATGCATGCACAGCCGGTCCCGTCTTTTCCTCTGGTTACTTGCTGCACAACCAAAATGAGTTGAGGTGAGGCTGGAGGTGGGGGACATGCCCTCCCCTCCCTGTTCTTTGCACCGGCCGGGTGGCCCAACACGTCCCATCCCACCCCAATGGCAACAGCAGCCTGGCTGCTTCCCTTCTCTGCAATCTCTTTATCGAGGGGGGTGGCAGATGGGGTGGGGGAGAAGTAAGATGCGTGGGGTGAGACATGGCTTCCCTTGCTATCTCTTCTCCCTCCCCCCTCGCCGGGCATGGCAGGGCTCCTGCCCCTTGCTTAGCCACCCGCCCCCTTTAGGGATGCAATTTGGGGGTGGAAGGTTGGGTGGGTGAGAAGCAGGATGCAGGTCTTACCTTTCAAGCTCTGTCACTTTCCTCGCCATTGTGTCCAGGGAAACACGCTGTAAAAGAAAGCCTTCTCATGAGTTCGAGAAGTTTGATTGAACTCACAAGAAGGCTTTCTTTTACAGGGTGTTTCCCTGGACACAACGGTGAGGAAAGCGACGGAGCTTGAAAGGTAAGACCTGCATCTCATTTCTTCCCTGCCCCAACTGCCACCCCTCTCGATAAAGAGATGGCAGGGAAGGGAAGCAGCTGTTGTCATTGGGGTGGGGTGGGACATGTTGGGCCACTCGGCCGGCACGAAGAACAGGGAGGGGAGGTGATAGCAGCGATGGGACATCCAGTCCCACGCTCGCTGCCTCCTGCACCCGCAAAATAATAAGACCCCCCCAATAATAAGACCAAGCCCTTATTTGTGGGGTCAAAAGAAAATAAGACTCTTATTTTCGGGGAAACACGGTATACTAATTTATACATCTGACAGAATATGCATTTTTTAATTATTGAAAAATACTTTCTTGAAAGTAAAAATGAAAATGTCTGTAAATATACACTAAGAAATAGCATAATCTTATGCAAGGTGAGATACAAATTGGAAATTTGCAAAAATGCAGCATGGTTACAAGCACATACATATTTGGATCAAAAAAATCCACATAAGAATTGCATAAAATATTTAGTATCCTGTTTGTAGTATTTTTAAAAAGCTTCATAATAATAAACCAATGTTACACATAGTACAATTACTTTAATTTAAATGAAACTACTCTTATAGATATATTCTGTCTGTACATTTTATTAGCTTACATGTTGCGTCACCTGCAAAGTCATGGAATGAATCATAAACCAATCTATTACCCTCTACTTAGAGACAAACAACCTACTCTCTAACAAGCAGTTTGGCTTCTGAAAAACATTGTCCTCCAATCTGCAACTCTTACACTGCAAAAATATGGACTTCAAAATTCGACCAGGATAAAGCAATAGATATAATTTATATAGACTTCTGTAAAGCCTTTGATTCAGTGGTACACGGCAAACTACTTCTAAAACTAAAATCTTATGGCATTTCTGGATCCCTGCATAAGTGGATAGCTGCGTTTCTATCAAACAGTCAAGAAGTAGTCAAAATAGGGAACGGCCTATTAAACCCTGCACCTGTTAACAGCGGTGCTCCCCAAGGTAGTGTTTTAGGACCTACACTCTTTATGCTTTACATAAATGACCTTTGTGATCATATTATAAGCAACTGCATTTTCTTCACTGATGATGTAAAACTATTCAACACCACCGACAATGCTACTACAAAGGCCTTGACTATGTGTCAGAATCTCAAACAATTGGCAACTACAAATCTCAACCAACAAATGCTCTGTCTTACACATTGGCAAAAAAAATCAGTCCACAAAATACAAGCTGGGCAGATACGACCTAGTAGATGACCCTCACTCTGTCAAGGATCTTGGCGTACTCATTTCAAATGATCTATGTGCTAGAGCTCGCTGTAACAGCAGTGCCAAAAAAGCATTAAGAGTTGTTAACCTAATCTTGCATAGCTTCTTCTCCAGTAATGTTGAACTGCAAAATAAGGTATACAAAACTTTTGCTAGACCAATTCTTGAATACAGCTCATCTGTCTGTAACCCACACTGCACATCGGACATTGAACGAGTCCACAGATATTTCATGAGAAGAGTCCTCCACTCCTCTGCTTGCAACAGAATACCTTATGCCACCAGACTTGAAATTTTAAACTTCGTCATCTTCGGTCTAACCTAAGCATAGTACATAAAATTATCTGCTACAGTGTCCTACCTGTCAATGAACACTTCAACCAAAACAATACACAAGCACACAATAGATACAAACTTATGGTAAACCACTCCAAACTTGATTGCAGAAAATACGACTTCAGTAAGAGTTCTCAATGCCTGGAATATACTACCTGACTGTGATTTCTTCCCCAAACCCGCAAAACTTTAACCTTGTGTCAACCTCATCCCATTCTTAAGAGGTCTTTAAGGGGCATGCATAAGCGCACCAGCGTGCCTACCATCCCTGTCCTAATGTTCACTTTTATTCGTATCCATTTCATGTATTCATAATCATGTTTATACTTATATCTGTTATCTAGTACATGTGAGCTCCTAACAGTTTGGGACCTGGGTATTTGAGAAATATCTGGACACCAGTTGCAGTTCTTTGCAAGAACAGCAAAACCTTTTTGGAAATGGTGCTTAGGTTAGGAAACTTCTTGATGTTTGTTTTGCCACTGCATTATTACCTATTATTAGCATCTTTAGGATAGAAGCTGATAAAGTGTATTTTAACTTTTATATTAATTTTTGGTTCAGGTTTTATTTCATTATTTTATAACTGTAACTCAAATAAATAAAAATGTAAAAAAATTAACTTGCAGTTAGCATCTGAATTTTATTTTAGAAAGGAATGCCACTAAAATATTAAACTAAATATTTTTGTGTTTTATGTCATATATAGTCTGTAGAGCAGCGGTTCTCAACCTGGGGGTCGCGACCCCTTTGGGGGTCGAACGGCCATTTCACAGGGGTCGCCAAAGCCCTCTCTCCCCCCCACGCCTTCACTCACCCTCACTCCTCTGTTGGATCGCCGGCCTTCGCTTACCCCGCCCACTCCCCATCTATTGCTGCCTCCGATGGCTAGAGGAAAAAAAACTGTTTAAATCCTTGCCGCGGGGCTTCAAAGGGCCGCCCTAGAGCCAGTGCTGCAGCCGAACCCTTTGTTAAATTGCTGGCTTGCCCCGCCCTCCGCACCACTATTTATTGCCAATCAATAGTGGTGGGCGGGGGGCGGGGGAGCCAGCAATTTAACAAAGGGTTCGGTGTTTTTTTTTTGTAATTTTATTGGCCCCGGGAGCTTCAGCATAGGCTAATTAGCCCTTGCTTAGATTTGCTCTCAGCTGTTTTGCTCAGGGATCTGCTCCTTGCTTGCAAAGAGTGCTGATTTTTTCTCCCCCTACCTATACTGAAAAACGAAAGAGAAAGTAAAGCAGGCTGTTGGCTTTGCACATTGGAAAATTAGGCAGGCAGATTTCTTTTCTTTTTCCTCACTAAAAAAGGTAGGTGCAAACAACAGGAAATTTAGGGAAAAAAAGGAGATTTTAAAACACAAAAGAAAAAAAAGCTCTATTTAACTAGGGAATTGTAATAATTGAGATACTATTAGTTGTATATTGTGTTCAAAGCAGAAATGGTTAAGTTGTGGTTTGGAGGAATATATGGGGGAAATTATTTGGTTTTTTATTATTATTGGTAAATATAATTAATTGATTTGTAAGAAATTGGATTGCATGGAAATAATTGGAATATTCATGTTCATATTGATTAATATACAAAAAAGATAGTTATATAACTAATTGATTTATATTAAAATGTTGAATTCATATTAAACAACTGTAATATTACATAATTAACCAATGTGAGGATGGATATAAAAATAGATGACAATGGGAAGGGGTATAATATAGAATAGAAGGGAAAAATTGAATTTGATTAAGATTAGAGATGAGGATGAAGGGTAATATTGGTTTTTTACAAAAATAGATGAGGAATAAATATGGCAAAAAGGAAATATAGAAATTGTAAATTTAATTGAAATGACTAAACACTGTTTAAATTTATGAACCGGCCAAATACTCTGTTCAAAGAAAATACATTGTATGTTTGTATGTGTGTTTCTAATTATTGTTATTTATTCATATTTGTTCTCTTTTATTCTTTAAAGTTTAACAATTCATTCTTTATCTTAATATCTTTATATTTGTTTGGGGTTGCCTTTCTTCCCTTTCATCTTTTTTATTGTACAGCAATCTTTCTCCTCAAACCTACCACCTCTCTCTTTTCTTTCCTTCTTACTTTCTCTTCCTCACCCTCTTCTTCTCCTCCCTACTTCCTCTTCCTTTCTCCTTCTCCTCCTCTCTTCCTCCCTCTCTTACCCTCACTCCTACTCTAATTTCCCTTCTCTTCCTTCATCCCTCTCTATTGCTGTATCCTTTTGTGCATATGGACTACTCAGAGGGCTGAAAAAGTTATTTCTGACTGGTCCTCACACTTTTGACCAGTCTTCGAACTTACAACTGTCCTCACATTTTATGTTTTTGCCCTATCTTGTCACCATGGTGAAGAGAAGCAGTTGTGAAATGAGTGACATGGTTGTTAAGAAAGCTGCAGGGCATAAATGTGAGGATGGTCATAAGTGTGAGGAGTGGTCAAAAGTGCGAGGCCCAGTCAGAAATGACTTTTTTCAGCCCTCTGGTTAGTCCTTTTGTGCATATGGACTACTCAGAGGGCTGAAAAAGTTATTTCTGACTGGTCCTCGCACTTTTGACCAGTCCTCGAACTTACGACTGTCCTCACATTTTACGTTTTTGCCCTATCTTGTCACCATGGTGAAGAGAAGCAGTTGTGAAATGAGTGACATGGTTGTTAAGAATGCTGCACGGGCATAAATGTGAGGATGGCCATAAGTGTGAGGACCAGTCAAAAGTGTCAGAAATGACTTTTTTCAGCCCTCTGAGTAGTCCCTATACACATAGCCATGGCCACCCGGTCACATGACCAGCTAGCCACACCCACCCAGTCACATGACCTCCAAGCCACGCCCACAAAATAAGCCATGCCCACAGAACCGGTAGTAAAAAAATTTAGAACCCACCCCTGGTTGGGGGTCACCACAACATGAGGAACTGTATTAAAGGGTCACGGCATTAGGAAGGTTGAGAACCACTGCTGTAGAGTATTTTAAGAAAATTCTAAAAGGTTAACTGTATCTCTAAATTAATCTGTGTTTTCCCCTTAAATAAATTTTAGGTATGCTATTCCTCCAGAGCATGGAAAGCGACTTGAACGACTTGCTCAAGGTAGATCTGTTTGGTTTTAAATAAATCTTTCATACTGTATTTAAAAGGCGAGGCAAGGCCTTGTGATTGCTGTTTTTTCACCTTTCCACACAAAAGTTTATGCGTAATTTTTGGGTAGAGGATGGGATTTTTAGTCCAACATGTTGGAATAGCTCTCATTTTGAATAAGTTAAGATTTTAGCAAGCTGTATTGTTTCAATTAAAGATTTATAGTTTTTAATTCGTATTGTTTCTTTATCTTTCATTTTTGTTCTTTTGATAATTCTGTTTTGTTATTAATAGAATTTAGGAAAGAGATACATACATGATTTTCATCCAGGGTCTCCAACCACAAAGATTACAATAAAAAATTAAAAACAAGCTTTTTTAAATTATGAAAATGTCATAACAGCCTCGCAGCTACAATTTGCATAATCAGCAAAGGTTAATAAACTTGCAGAGTGAATAGATTTTAAGCTTAATTACATATTTATATTAAAAATGTAGCCCAGAATTGCAGCAACTATAAAAAAAAAGCTGTGAGATGCAACAAAGTTGGACCTGCTTAACAGATGCCTATTGAATTAATTGAATTTTCCTAAATAATTAAAATGCTAAAATAATGCAGTAAATGTGGTGAAGCATTGCAGGTTATCTAGGTCAAGCCAGTACTTGATACATAAAATTAAAGGAAGCCTAGGATTTTTTTTCCATTATCTTGTCTGCCGATCATAATTATCACATTGCCTTTTATGCATGAATGCTTTCATCTTTGGAATTCATGAATACTTGATTGACTATGGCACCTACAAATATTTTATCTGAAAGACATTATACTTACATCTAATAAATGCAGAAGTCTGATTTTGCTCTTTCGATTATTTTTCATTTATGTGGTTCTTTTTTGTATAGCAACAAATGTAATAAAATCTCAAGTGAGCTGTTACTACAATTTTGAAACTAGACATTTCTCTGTAATACTGCTGAATACTTAAGATATTGACAGTAGCTTGCATAGTTGTAAAATGCAAGGTAAAATAGAACAGATTCTATATTTGATGACAAATCTAAATGGCAAATGACAAATATTATGAAGCCATATCGCAAAGCGCATTTTAGAAGAGGTTTCTGTTTAAAATTTTTCTTTTATGTTTAACAGACACAGTCTATAATGTTGTATATGGTCAGAGAAAATGGTTGACAAACTTTACTGTTTTTAGGTATATTTGAATATAGTTCTTTATGCAGATCATTTGTCTTTGAATTACGTTTTCACAAGCTTCTTCATTTGTATTCAAACTGTATATTGGAAATAAAAATAAATATACACAATTTCTCTATACATTGTAAATATTGTCGCTTAGGATAGTGTCTTGTCAAAGTATGGGTCAAAAGTGGGCCCCAATGCTTACACCAGCTCTGAAGCAGGCTTATCCTTTGGTATAAAAGTATGCAGAATGCAAAACAATGAGATGTTTCTAGACCAGTGATGTTGAACCTATGTGTGTCAAAGGTGACACACCACAATTATTTTGGGTGACATGTCAGTGTTCATCAACACTCAACAACTATTCTTGAAAGCACACCCTGTTCTCTTGTGGTTTTTGGAGCTGCAGAGGCAGTGCAAGAATGGGTGTGGCCTCGCATAGCCTCTGGAAGTTGCACGAGAATGTGGAGTATTTTCAAATTATTTTTGGAGGCTGAAGAGGCTGTGGAAGAGCATTCTCTGAAGCTGCAACAAGAAAAAGGCTTCATGTGATCTAGATCAGCTTTGGGTAGGCTGCAGGATCTCTCAACAGAAAGAGAACACCACCTGAAGATAAGTGTCATGCGGAAGATCTGGGGAGCAGCTTCACCATTGCCCAAGATCCTGTGGCCCCATGTAGAGTACCCTATCAGGGTGATTTAGATGTGTGTGGGGCGGGAGACATAAAGGATTGTTTTTCTTTTGTTCAAGGGGAGGGTGACATACCAGCAGATTTAGGCATTTTCTAATTTGTTGACATGCCTAGCCCAAAAGATTTGCTATCACTGTTGTAGATTGTGAAGTCTAAATATATTTTTTTTCGTGAAGGGGGGGGCTATTATATTGTACATTAAACCTGTCTTTCAGAGAAGGAATAATCATCCTTTGATGACACAAGATTCTTTTGCAAACGTATTTATTTATTTAAAATATTCCGACCACCTGACTTGATTTTCATTCTTTAGAGGAAATTACTATGGAATGGAAGGAGGAGGGAGTTGTAAGGCTAGGGGAGGGAAGGAAGGATTTACAGGTAGCAGTATCAAGGAAAATACTATAATTATGGGTGAGTGTGACAAAGACAATTTATAGCCTGCCAATGTTTTGCGAGCTGCAACCTTTTAATAGTTTAAGAGAACCTTTCTATTTTTTTTTAATTTGATGAGTAAAAGTAATTGCCCTCACTAAAGGAGAATGAGAGGAGAAGAAATAATAAAATCAATCAGATTTGCCATCCACTCTATTCAGAAATCAACACCGAGCCAGTCATTGCCTTTATGTGACTTCTATCTCAAGAATTAATAATAAAGATATTTCAGTGGTGTCATTTTTTAAAAAATATGAAAATATGGTAACTGTATCTGCAGGGAACACTTTGTATTCTTATTATAATGCAGAAATAAGTTCATTGTTCTAGTTAAAATAGCCTTTTAATTTTTTTTGTTATTGTCAATGAAACAATAAAACTATAATAACCAATTTTATTTTATAGCCTTGTCAGTTTTTAGCATGGTTGATTATATTTGATACACAGAATAAGAATTATTAAAAGCAAATATTACCGTATTTTTCAGAGTATAAGACGCACCCCCACTAAAAGAGGGTGAAAATTTGGGTGCGTCTTATACACCGAATGTAGCCTCGCCCACCCGCCGGCCCCCACCCTTCGGCCATTTTTTACCTCTGCACGTTGTGTTTTAGACCTGTTCCAGCCTGCAGGGATTGCCACAGACCATTGCCGCTTCTGTGCCTCGAGTTTTTGGCCTCTGTGTCTCGCGTTTTCAGCCTCCGAACACCCCATTTTTGGCCCCTGTGCGTTGTGTTTTTGGGCAGTTCCAGGCGGTGGTGGCGATACCCTCTGTCTGGAACTGCCCAAAAACGCGACATGCAGAGACCAAAAATAGAGCATGTGGAGGTCAAAAATGCGATGCGCAGAGGTGGCGATCGGTGGCAATGTTCTCTGGCGATCCCAGCAGCCTTGAATGGGTCTGAAACGGAGTGCTCTGAGGCTGAAAATATAAGGCACAGAGGCCAAAAACGTTAAAGAATGGAGGTGGCGATGGTCTATGCCAATCCCTGCAGCCTGGAACAGCTGATTGGGGGTATTCCTGGAGGCCGATCCACCCGCCAATCAGCTGCTTGTGCTGAATCAGGCTCCAATAATGTGCTGAAGCTGACCTGGCTGTTCACTATTTGCTGCAAGGACGTGTCACGAGTTTGCAGCAGCAATCACATCCAGAAAGCACACACAAGTAACTGATTCAGCAGGATTCAATAACTTCTCTTTATATATAATATAACACATGAAGTAAATATACAATAACAAAGCAGGTTTTCTAATGTGGTAGTAAATACAAACAAACACAAGCAGAGGAGAGGAGTTTCAGTTTCAGTTTTAATTTCAGAGCTCAGCACAACATGCAGCTTTAGTACAGAACAGTTGAGCTAAGCCATGTCCAGGTAGCAAATACTGTTTCAGTTTCTAAATAGCCGTCATTGGCTGACTTAATTGCTATGCCTATTCATTGGCTGACCTTGTTATCATGTCTTCCAAGTCATGAACTCTCTCACACACTGACAGGATGCTAGCCGTATAAATACTGACGGATGCTGGTAGGCAGAGGCAGAATTTCTTTTTCTTATTTTCCTCCCCAAAAGCTAAGGTGCGTGTTATGTTCTGGAGCGTCTTATACTCCGAAAAATACAGTACTTGTTATTTCTTGCCCAACCCTAATCTCAATGAAATCATTAGTTTATTCATTCGGAGGACAGGAAATGTATAAACGTATTTATCATGTCAGGGGCTTATGAAATTTCAGATTTTTTTTTAAAATTTGATTTATATGCCACCCTTCTCCGGAGACTCAGGGTGGCTTACAATGCGTTAAGCAATAGCCTTCATATTTGTATATTTATACAAAGTCAGCTTATTGCCCCTACAAACTGAGTCCTCAATTTACCTACCTTAGAAAGGATGGAAGGCTGAATCAACCTTGAGCCTGGTGAGATTCGAACTTATAGTAATTGCAGACAGCTGGTGTTAATCATAATGCTATCAGTCTGCTGAGCCACCAGGCCCGTTTTTGAAAGATTTTGAAAACTCTTAGTTTGAAGAACAGTATAATTCTTATAGAGTATTTTAAGTGTATAAAGAAAATACTGTTACAATGATATGAAATTTGATTGATAAGGCAAGTTTAGCACATCTGTAATATATCTTGAGAAAGGAGCAATATTTTACTGTACATAATTATTAATTAATATCTGGCGTGTTTTTTGAGACCCAAGTGTGTATTGTGAGCTACTTTTGAGGATTTTACAATAATTACTAGAAGGTGTTTCATTTGGTATACTTTGCTAGCCCTATTTTACTCTACTGATAATAGAAAATTTGGGGCTAAACATAGATTTTATTGTATTAAATAATAAAGAGGCTACATAATATGTTAGGTTGCCAAGTTAACGTAATATAGATTTATAGCCACTGAAATCAATGAGCATAAACGTGCCTAAATCTACACTGCGTTGTTATGGTTATTATGGTATTTTTTAAAAATGAGGCTTTAGTAGGACTATTGTTTGGTATTCTGGAACAGAGCTTATTGGTGTCAACTCGCAAAGCATCCCTGGCCTGCTCTCGAGTTGCCATAGGCAAGGGGAATGGGAAAACGAGCTCTGCAGCTGTGGCAAGGCAGCATGCCAAAACAAAAGCACATTCCAGCCATATCTCTGTCCGGGCCATCTCCACGGTTACCCACAGTAGCTGGAGGGGAGTGATCTCTACAAGCCAGGAAATTGCTTCGTTGGAGAATGTGACTGATGACACACCTTGTGGGGGGGGGGAAGGGGGAAACAGGGTCAGAGCTGGAAAGTAAATTATGTGGGGTCAGAGTTGGCTTCACTTGGAATGTGGAATGAAGCTCTCAATAAATAACTGGATTTCTTTTGAAGCTTGGCTCAAGGCTCATGATTTAATTAGGGCATCGGTAAGAACCCTGATCGCAAGCCAACTCTGACCCCATGTAATTTACGTTCCAGCTCTGACAATTGGCTTCACTGCCTAGGAATTATCAGAATAATTTTTTGACATTTTCATACTTCAATTTCCATACTTTAGAATATATGTAGGTGTGGCCCATTGCTTTCAATTATATACAGTAAATTGAAATGTTCTGACTTTGTTAAAGCGTATGACTAAATATGTACTCAACTTATTCTAGAAATGGTTTTTTAAATCTGTCATTCAATTTCTTTAATTTCCATTTTTGTTGTGATTTTTTTTCCTGAAGAGATTTCAGTTTGTTACTACCACTAATTTATTTCTGTCTCTTCTACTGTCTCTTTTAGAAGTGTTTTACTCAGTTTAATAGATTTCTTAGTATTGCATATTGCAAGGAAAATAGGAATCTGATAAGTCATGATATGATTTTTATTATGTTAAATGATTACACTGGGAGAAGTGAAGTACATGTTCTGAGGTCTATGGTTATTTATTGAAATTCTTTATCAATGGATCTGTCAAAAGTGGTGCAATATAAAAGAAAAATTGGAAAACATTTGTTGCATACGTTTTTAATCCAAAAATTGAGGTAGTAAATAGAAAATTAATTATTCTTCAATTTTAGTAAAATTTTACATAGTAATTAACATTCAAAGACACCAGAGAATTGGATCAAACTTCATTGGTTGTGCTGTGACGTCTCTTTTTTTATCTTAATTTATTGTTCCTTAGGAATATGCATTGTCGATCTAACTACAAATCATTTATGTGGAAAGAATAGCTTTGTATTGCTCAAATTCTCTTAAGCATAAACAAAGCATTTTATTCTACTTAAGGAATAATATTTTACTAAACATCAAATAATATTTGGCATTGTATAGTGACCAATGTATCCTGTACATATTGTATTGAATTCTTACAATTATGCAATATTAAAGCATGTTTTTTTCACATGGCATGCTAAACTACACCCAAGGCAGTCATATAGCATGAGGAACCCTAGAGTGGCTTGTTTTAACATGTGTGTGGCTTGTTATAAAACTTCAGATATCTTCTGTAATTTTTCTTAACAATGTTTTTTTAATAAATGCACTGGCACAGGAGATAATGTCTCTAGTTAAAATTTTGCCTTTTTTATTTGTATGACCATATACAAGCTGCTGTATCTCAGGGCCAGAGCCTCCGGCTGATGTTATGCAATGCCAGGTCCATTGTCAATAAAGCCCCCCTCATTCACGATCTTATTCAGGAGGGGGAGGCGGACCTGGCGGACATTACGGAGACCTGGTTGGGCCAGGAGGGGGGAGTTCCCCTCGTGGATATATGCCCACCAGGCTTCCGTGCATTTCATCAGCCGAGGGCTCAGGGCAGGGGCGGAGGGGTGGCGGTTATTATAAAGGAAGGTTTGGATCCAAGGGAGACCACTGTTCCACAGATAGCCGGATGTGAGTCCCTCTTTGTGAAGTGGGGTCGTGGAGTACAGATGGGCTTGTTGGTCACGTACCTGGCTCCCTGCCACGTGGCAATGGCCCTGCCCGAGCTGCTTAACGTTATAGCCGAGGTGGCGGTGGATACCCCCAGACTTGTTATTATGGGGGATTTCAACCTGCCATCTATCGGTGAAACGTCTGGGGTGGCTCGAGAGTTCATGGCTTCCATGACAGCCATGGACCTTACTCAGTTAATTCATGACCCCACTCACACAGGGGGACACAATCTGGACTTAGTTTTTGTCTCTGGTCAGTGGTTGAGTGGCCTTGATATAGGGGATATAGCCATCGAACCCTTGTCATGGTCTGACCACTCGCTCCTTCGACTGGACTTTCTAACCGCTGCACCCCGCCGCAGGGAGGCGGGACCGACCAGGTGGTTCCGCCCCAGGCACCTGATGGACCCTGATAGGTTCCAGATGGAGCTTGGGCCATTTCCTGAGACTCTGGCTCATGACTCGGCTGAAGACCTGGTGGCCACCTGGGATAGTGCGGCTGCCGGGGCCTTGGACCGTGTCGTGCCTTTGCGGCCTCTGACCCGGCACCGAACTCACCTAGCTCCTTGGTTCTCCGAGGAGCTTAGGGAGATGAAGCGCCAGAAAAGCCGCCTGGAGAGTAGTTGGAGGACCAGCCACTCCGAATCCGACCGAACACTGGTGAGGTCCCATATTAAGACCTACCTAGTGGCGATAAAAGCGGCGCAATCTAGCTATTTTGCCGCTCTTATCGCGTCATCAGATAATCGCCCAGCTGCCCTGTTTAGGGTGACCCGCTCCCTCCTCCATCTGGAAGTGCGGGATGACCCCTTGCAGGGCCGAGCTGAGGATTTTGTGCAGTATCTGTATGACAAAATCACTCAGATTCGGGAAGGGCTGGCCTCTGACTGGGTATGTCTGGACGGGATGACTGAGGCAGGTCTTGAGAGTGTTATCTGGGGGAAGTTCGATCCTGTGGCTCCCGAGGACATGGACAGGGTCCTGGGACGGCTGAACGCAACCACATGTTTATTGGACCCGTGTCCCTCCTGGTTGGTACTGGCTTCCCGGGAGGTGACACGAGGCTGGCTCCAGAAGATTGTTAACGCTTCTTTGAGTGAGGGGGTCCTGCCGGCCGCTTTGAAAGAAGCGGTTATGAGGCCCCTCCTCAAGAAGCCCTCTCTGGATCCGGCTGTTTTGGCCAACTATCGTCCAGTCTCCAACCTTCGCTTTGTTGCGAAGGTTGTTGAGAGTGTGGTGGCGCAACAGCTTCCCCGGTTCCTGGATGAAGCTGTCTATCTAGACCCGCTCCAGTCCAGCTTCCGGCCTGGGCACAGCACAGAAACGGCATTGGTCGCGTTGGTGGATGATCTCTGGAGGGCTCGGCATAGGGGTTGCTCCTCTATCCTGGTCCTGTTAGACCTCTCAGCGGCTTTTGATACCATCGACCATGGTATCATGTTGCGCCGGTTGGCGGGGTTGGGGGTGGGGGGCACCGTTTTGCGGTGGTTCTCCTCCTACCTCTCTGACCGGTCACAATCTGTGTTGACAGGGGGGCAGCGGTCGACCCCGAGGCACCTTGCTTGTGGGGTGCCACAAGGGTCGGTCCTCTCGCCCCTTCTGTTCAACATTTATGTAAAGCCGCTGGGTGAGATCATCCGTGGCTTTGGGGTGGAGTTCCATCAGTACGCTGATGACACCCAGCTGTACATCTCCACCGCAGGCCACCCCAACGATGCCCTTGAAGTGATGTCCCAGTGCCTGGAGGCCGTGCGGGCCTGGATGGGGAGAAACAGGCTCCGACTCAACCCCTCCAAGACCGAGTGGCTGTGGCTTCCGGCGTCCCGATATAGCCAGCTGACGCCATCGCTGGCTATTGGGGGCGAATCATTGGCCCCCACGGAAAGGGCTCGCAACTTGGGCGTTCTCCTGGATGCACGGCTGTCTTTAGAAGATCATTTGATGGCCGTGGCCAGGGGGGCTTTTTATCAGGTCCGGACAATGTCGGCTGACGACTCCCAGGGGGAGAGCCTTCTCTGTGGCAGCACCCACCCTCTGGAACAACCTCCCCCCAGAGATACGTACAATAACAGACCTCCGGATTTTTCGTCGGGCCCTGAAAACCCATTTATTTCAACTAGCTGGGCTGGCTTGAGTTAAATTTTAAATTGATTTTAAATTGGGTTGTTTTAATTTACGGCCAAAATATTTAATTATTTTAAACTGCTTTTAAATTTTGTATGTATTGTTTTTTACTTTGGCTGTTCACCGCCCTGAGTCCTATTTGGAGAAGGGCGGTATAGAAATAAGAACAAATAAATAAATAAAACTAGCAAAAATAGCATAATCCTGTAAAATAAATCAATAGAACAAATTATTGAAATGATGGCTGGATTGTACATTGCACTAAGCCATGGTATATTCATCTGTATTTTGTTGAATAAACTAAATTGGATTCATTCGCAGATCATGTTACGGCAAACTTTCAGAGTTAAGTCCAGGTTACATTATTTGGGCTAGAATTTACTCTGCTCTAAAAAAAAAGGAACAAAAATATGAATTCATTTTCCAGTTACTCAGGTAGCTGTTTATGTACAGTATGTTCTTTTATTTTCATTTATGGGTGTCACTGAAATCACAATGCCGTAAAATTAGTTTTGTTTGTTTTTGCTCTTGTTTGCACATACTATATTGCTTAAACTGGATATAGCTATCCAGCCCACTATGTGAAAAAAGTCTCTGCATCCTTGTTGATGGTGCAAACATCAGTCAAGGATTTGGTGGTCCTGGACATGAAACATAACATGTCGTAAATAGTTTCACATTCCTTTGAATATTTTGAAGTTCCATTTTTGCAGAAAAGCTGAGAAAACCTTTGGATCAATTCTAGGTCCATCCTAGCATCTTGTAATTTAACATTTTGTTTCCAAGGAGCCTGAAGTTAATACGTTTTGTCACTGTTAAAAGCTCAGCTCCATCCAGTAACCCTGACTCCACCCCGAATAAAGGGATTAAAGGGTTGTAAAAAGAAAAAAAAATTGGGAGAAGATGACAATTAGACTGCTCAATTATTTTTTAAATAAAAAATACCAAAGACTTTCCATAACATTATAAGTTGCATAGCAGAAATATCTACTCAGTAATAAAAGAAAATAAATGCTACACATTACTATTATAAAAGTAAAGGTTCCCCTCACACATATGTACTACGTCGTTCCCGACTCTAGGGAATGTGCTTATCTCTGTTTCAAAGCCGAAGAGCTAGTGCTGTCCGAAGACATCTTTGTGGTCATGTGGCCGGCATGACTAAACGTCAAAGGTGCACGGAACGCTGTTACCTTCCCACCAAAGGTGATTCCTATTTTTCTACTTGCATTTTTTAAGTGCTTTCGAATTGCTAGATTGGCAGAAGCTGGGACCAGTAACAGGAGCTAACCCCGTTACGCGGCATTAAGGATTCGAACCGCTTAACTGCCGACCTTTTGATCGACAAGCTCAGCGTCTTAGCCACTGAGCCACCGCATCCCCTACACAATACTATTAGCAGGACACTAATCTCACTATTTTCTGTACTAATGTATATTTCCATTTTGTTATTTTGTGTCTTTTTTTCATCTAGGGTTTATGTCTACTATTATATTTTATTTGTCACTGACCCAGGATTGATTTTAACAATATACTTACATTCACATGTAACTCATGTAATAATATAGCCATCTAATTGCTCAATATT
Source organism: Arizona elegans (assembly GCA_022577455.1). Classification (NCBI taxonomy): domain Eukaryota; kingdom Metazoa; phylum Chordata; class Lepidosauria; order Squamata; family Colubridae; genus Arizona; species Arizona elegans. Next base: position 24,791,999 of record JAKOOJ010000008.1, on the reverse strand, counting down.
TCATAGGTACCATAGGACCCTGTGCTTAAAGTATTTTACTAGTACTATTTTTACTAATTAATTTATCACTTTGTTTCTATTATTTGGGCTCTATTTCTGTATTCACTTCATTGTGGTAAATTGTTACATGAATTTTATCCATGTTTTAGAAACATTCTAGGTTTTAGACATTTTGCTGGTTTTTTTCCAGATAATTATTTTCCCTTTCAATGCTATGACTTCTTGTGCGCTGTTCTTTTAAGAAATTTAGGAAGCTTAATTATTACTTAATTTGTAATAAAGAATATCCACTAATAGAGCACTTGGAGTAAAAATCCAAGTTATAAATATACCTAATTTCACCTCATGTAATTGTACTTTGCATTGGAATAAATAATTTGCACCTCATATAAATAATCACATACGTTGCTCAGCTAATGATCAGTATTGCAAGAATGGCAAAAAGACTTCCATTTTCTTTTATATTTTCTTGACATTTAGTAATAACACTCCATGCATATAATAAGATCTAATTATATTCATGTCTGCTTAGATACTTAAGGTCTAAAATGAACTAAAATGCAGGATCTAACATTGAGATTTTATATAGTCTCTAATTGGCTGTATTCCTGAGACTGAAGACAGAAAAATGACTTCTGTCTCTTGTGTCTTCTGTGAGTAGTTCTGACCATAGTTGTTCACAGAATGAAAACTATAAAATACTGCCCACCTACTAAGACATATCAAGCATATTGTATTTTCATATGTATAATGTTGGAGATTATGGCGTTTGTGCAAAAAATGATATTGGTGTTACAAGTGTAACCAATTTAAAATATTCACAAAAGATTGGCTTTCAAAGCATGTATCTTGTATTGTATTTCCCTTCTTGCTAGGATGATATAGGATATAATTTTCCAGGGTCATTGTAAATATACATTCTAAACTGATGTGCTGGGCTTAATATACTGTGCATTACCTTACTCCAGTGGTTTTCCAATTTAAATTAACTTATGACCAGTCACCACATTTGTTCAGGCCCTGATTACAAATCCATAAAGAAGGTGATTTAAATAGTCTCTTCTTTCTTCATTGATTTTAATTTAAAATTTAATTTATTTAATGCAGCACAAACCTCTAGATTTTAAAAGTGCGATGATGAGTTCATTTCAAGTTTATGGCTAGCAGATAGGTTTTCTTATTCCTACTCTTGAATTTATCAGTCTTCAGTATCAACTTTCCTAAAACATTGCACTATATAGGTTGGCATTTACTAGGCAATGAAATAAGATTTGATGCACTTCATATGAAATTCTTACAATTAGTATTTGGTTTTATTAAATGCTGATATTTTGACCATTCCTGCCTCTATTTATGTGTCAGAACTATAAGTATTATGAGTCCCACTCATGGATCAGAATACATCATGTGGGGATCTATAAAAAACTGCAGCCTTTGATTTATTACATTGTGGTAAAATGAGGTAAAATAGAAATATCTATGGACAAAATGCAGCTGTCTACAATGTAGAACTTTTTGTGTTTGTGGTTGAACATGTGAAAGTTTCCATATAATCTCAAATCTTGCTAATATAGAGTTTGGTAAAATAGAAATGAGTGCCTAACAGTGCATAGAGTCACAGATTCTCTTCTTGCTAGCAGGCCCACATTTCACATAATATTCTTGGCTGAAGTATTTTGTAACTTCTGGGAAAATGTGGAGGCCTAAGAAGGTAGAATAAATGCTGTTCTATAAAGCACAATATTCTTTATCAGGAGTTTAAGCTGTGGTATTAATAAATGATCAACATGCCTCTTTTATTTCAGTATTTATTTAACAAGTGAAGTGTGTTTTGGAATCATTGCTAACTTCTTATATATTGATTATTAAATATTTTGAAGTCCTTAGGATAGTGGATTGGCAAGGAATATTTTGATAAATAAAAGGGTGTATAAAATAGTGATATTTATGTGAAGACTTAAATTAATGCATTCTAGAGGGTAAATATTAGCTGCTAACAAAAAAGGTTCAAAATGTGCATTGATAGAAGATTTGGCTCACTATATTTTAGATAAATTGTAGTTATTCTAGGCAGGCAAGAAAATGAAAGGCAAATGTTGTGTCAGAGCACTTTTTCTTCTTACTTTTTTGTTTGGAAAATATCTAGTTTTGCAATTATTCTGAGGCACTTGGTTCTTGTAAATGAAAATTCTATAAAGAAAATTGATGGAAAAAGGCAAGAAAAATGCTTTTGGAAAGAATAGGAATTTTTGTAAACTAAGAAACTGTTTCATTGGTTTTAATGCAAGCTTTCTCCAGAAGGAAAATTCACTTGTCACTTATTCGAGTAAGGCAACTATATCACAAATGTCTTACTTCTCTGAGGAAGGTTCCCATTAAAATGTTGGGCAATTTTACATGTTATTAATTGCATAGGTTTTTCAGTAATGTATTGAGGATTGCCAATGTTTTTGTGTTTAAATAACTGTTATTCATTTTATTACTTTCAACAGATGAAATTGTTCAATACAATTTGTAAGTTTCTTTTTAGTAAAGATCTCACAGAATCCACTGTTTTTGTGGAAAGAGTTGCCATCATATGATCACAATCTGTGTGACAAATTCCATTAGTTTGATTTCTTGAAAGTTAGGTATAAGAATTGCAGTTCTGTAGAAAAGAAATTTGAATCGCCCAACAATGCAGTTATAGTATTTTAAAATTATCTGGAAAAGCTATAAATTTTACATGTCAACAACCATGATAATAAATTATTCAACAGTAATTGATACTGTAAAATAATTCCTGTGAGATTGATATGTATGTTAATGTAATTTCTGGGGGGGGGACTCTTTCTATGAGAGATTTAGTTTAAAAGCACCAATTATTGTTGATTATATGTGTTCTTTCTCAGACAGAATGCTGTTTTTGAGAGGAGTTACTGTTTATATATGTTTGATTATAGATAAATTCAAATAATCTATTCACAGTATACTGTTTATTAACTATGTCTAATACAGTTCTTCATTTATTTTTGTTTTACTAGGATTTTTCCCAAGCAGTTCTCAAGGATGTGATGCTTTTCTACGCCATAAGATGACATTAATATCTCCCTCAATATTGAAAAAATATGGAATTCCTTTTAATAAAGTGAGTTATTTATTATGTTTGGATCCTTAGCCATTAGATCAAATAATGCCTAGGAAATCACATTTATCTTTACACAAATTCAATTTTAAACATCTTGATGAACAAATTATGATGTGCATATACTTGGTAAGGGTGGAAAGACATGAAATAAAACTTTATTTATTGAAAACACATAACACCTAGATACATATTCCCTCCCTCCCTTTCTCTAGATTTACATACTACAATTTTTTTTCTAAATCAATCAGATTGGTGAACTAAGATTTGCATAGTCTTTAAATGAAAATTCCAACCTAATTGGAATTTACATTTACAAATCTTACATTTGTTCAAAGAATTCAAAGGAATGTATATGATTCTCTTCTTTTTGGAGGAATAGACCTGACAATTGGATGAAATGCGACTGGTTTGGCCGAACCGGTAGCAATGGCGGTGGGTGGTTTGGAGAACCAGTAGTGATGGCGGCGCAAGGCTCCGCCAGCCAACTGGTCATCGTTACTTCCTGATTTTAACCAGGAAGTAACCTTTTTTTACCCTCTGCACATGCGCAGAAGGGTTTGTGCATGCGCAGAGGATCTATGCGAGCACGTGAAGTGAGCGCGCGCACAGGGTGCGTGCACTTCCGAACTGGTAGGGAAGGTAAGTAGATTTCACCCCCTGCTGACAATGTAATTGTATGGGAACAACATTTCAAAGACAGTTATGGGTAACCTAATTGTCTTAAAATTGGGAATCATGTTATAAAAATCTTCAAATCTTAAACTGCTTGATTCTTGATGAACGTATCTTTTCTTTTATGTACACTGAGAGCATATGCACCAAGACAAATTCCTTGTGTGTCCAATCACACTTGGCCAATAAAAAGTTCTATTCTATTCTATTCTTTGGGGTGGAAGCAGATATTGGTTGATGAGAGTGTAATAGATTTTGCTTTTAATTACCTGTGCAGACAAATGCAAACTAACAGGATGTGGTGGTTCACTCTGATCGGTTTGCAAAGCTTTTTGCAGACAATTCACTCATATCTATTTTTATTTGAATATTCATTTGAACATTTGTTAGATCAATATTTGTAGATACATCTTTAGCACCCGCTTGCCCACTTAAAATTATATATGTGTTCCAAATTATGCAGTCTGTAAACATGGATAGTATTATTGGCAATATAGGCCTAGCTACATGTATACTTAGATCATCTGGATAACATTTGTCCAAAATTAAATTAGATTCAACTTTGCTTCTTTGGGCACTAAGAAAGTTGTGATCAATTCATTGAATTGTTTATTTTATGATCAATTCATTGAATGATCTGCTTTGGCATTTTAGATGGTGGTGGTTCTGCTGGATTTTTTAGCATATTTTCATTACCACCAAGCATGGCAAAACTCTTGATAATCTTTAGGAATGGGATTTAAAGGTATAGTTTTACTGGGGCTTTAATTCTTTCTGTTAGATTGTGCTCCAAAGATTGTGCTGAGGTATTTAATTTGATTTATTATTGAATTTATTTGCCACCTCTCACCATGGGACTACTCTGGGCAGCTTATTTTATTATTTTCCATTCTGTTTCTATAAGAAATCACCTGAAATTTAGAGGTTTGGTATCACCAGTATGTGAATAATAGCCAACTCTATTCTTCCCATCTCATTCTAAAGAAATTCTTGGGATCTTGAAGAAGGGACTCTATAGGACTAGCAAACTGAAGATGAATTCTGATCATACAGATGTATTTTTCATTGGTAGATTTGATTTAGGAATTACCTTCAAATGAACCAACATTTTCCTTTGAAAACTCATTTTAGAGATAATTCTGGATCCAGTTGTGAACCTGGAATTCCAACTGTCAAGTGACTAGGCATTACTTTGTGTAACTGAGATTGGTGGGCAATTATAGCCATTGTTGGAGAATGCAGATCTGGCACTTTGACCAGGGACGGGTTTCAAAACCCGTCGCTACCGGTTTGCTCGTGGGCGTGTGTGTGCTTGCACATGCAAGTGATGCTTCTGCGCATGCGCAGAAGCATCCGGGCAGGTGGGTGGAGCCTCCCGCCGCCGCTACTGGTTCGCCCGATCCGGGGCAAATGGGTAGCAACCCAGCACTGACTTTGATCCATTCAAGTGACTTTCAGACTGAAGCTAAACAGCCATCTGTTTGGATGCTTAATCTGGATTTCTGCAGTAAGCATGCATTTATACTTGATGACTTGAATAGATCCGTCCAATTCTTCCAGTTCTGTGATTCTAGATATATCATGTATAGATTATTTCAGTGCACTTTTATTTAGAGCTGTCTTTGGAGACTTTTTTAAAAATAAAAATTAGTTCAAGATGCTACAGTCTGTTTGTTAATAGGTATTGTGTATGGAAAACACATAACTATTTTGTTGAAACTGTTTCATGTCTTCCAGTTTGCTTCTGCCTATACTTCAAATTGCTTGTGTTGATTTTTTTTAGCTCCAAATTATTTAGAAATAGAATATTTGAACTATAACATTCTTCCATATGAAATTGTTTACCTGTTGGTAGCATCATCAGATCATTTTTCTATATTGTAAGCTTTCTGTGATTATGATTTTCCATTATTGTGACTAGGAATTGAAATGAAATTTACATTTCTAGAAAGCCCCATCTCATTTCCTTATCCATAAATTTTGAGAAATTAGTGGATCTTTCTTTTTAAAAGTGCCATCAATATATAAAAGTATTACTGTTTTTATCAAATTGCATCTAGTGCACAATGTAATTTTTGTCTGCTGTTTTCTGGTTTTATATTTATTTTATTGTAAGCCATTTGCATTCTTAGGTGGAATAGGAATGTTTTAAGTAAGCGAACAATGGCATGGCAGACAAAATCGATTATTCCAGTATGGATGACCATTTTAAATTGGAGATGTGGAAGTTGTAGTCCCAAGTGTTTAGCAGACATTGTACTTGGCTCTCTTAGGAACTCTTAGGTATTTACAATTGCTATAAGAATGCTGGGATAAAGATGAAATATTAAAACATTTGATCTCCCATTTTTTTTCAAAATACAATGTAGATGTATAAAAGATATAATAAAGATTGGTGTCCTGTTGAATGCAAACTCTAGCAGCCTCTCAAAACAAAGAGGACTCTCAATATAAAGGAATGAAAACAAATAAGAAAATGTAAATCTTTCCTTAGGTTTGAAAATAATATAATATAAAACCACTGCAAAAACATAATTGTTTCTGTTTCAAACCCTGCCTTATAGTTTGTAGTCTTGGAGAGGAAAACATTTAAAAAATGACTAAGTCTAATTGTAGAACAGCTGCAGTTTTCTCACAATAGTTATATGCCAGAAAACACAGAAACGGAATCCCAAACCAGCCAAGAATGTTATCAAAACACAATGTGGGTTTCTTCCATATGTAGGAACAAGAAATGAGCTGCAAGAGGTTTGTTATCATGTATTGGTGGGAAAAAGAAATGTAAGATTTAAAACTGCAGCCCACTATAAACAAAAAGATCGTTTCAAATCTGCAGTGACTACTGTTATTAGGGCTTCTTTTATCTACAGTAAAACAGATTATATATCCAGACTAAGTCTGTTGCTCCTGAGTATGCATTTAAGTTTGTAAAGAAGGATTAATTGCTAAATTGAGGACAATGGTCTAACAGGTATTATGTTTTGTAAAAAAAAAAACCCATGGAGCGAGTTGTTTAGCATCTATTTAGAATGTCTTCAGCTTCTTTTTATGCTGGATACCACTGTGCTATTTAGAGATGTGAAATCAATAATTAAAGAGTTACATCTGAACAAATTTAGATGTTTATTTTAAGTATATGTTAAAACATTAAGCAGAAACTGCACTGTTTGATGATGTGCCATCGAATTGGGGTCGACTCTTAGTGACCACATAGATTTTCTCTATGACAATCTTCCTAACTTGGTCTTTCAGGATTTCCAGTGATGTACTGATTGCCATTACATCCACCTTTCTGCTGGTCATCATCATCATCTTTTTTTTTTACCTTTTCTAGCAATAGAGATTCCTCCAAAGATGTATACACATCCAGTGGCCTTTATTAAATTACATATATAAACGCATACCATATTCGTTTTTGTTCCTCTCCCCATATGTCATGTACTGGCTTTTATTTTACGTTTTGTTTGTATTCTGCAAGCTGAAATAAAAGAAATATTGGAAAAATAATAGAAGTGTCAAGGATACTGACAAAAGTATTCCTTTTGTTGGGAACAAATGTTTCCCAATTTGTTTTTCATAAGCTGTAGGGTATTGAGTATGCAAAATTTTACATTATTTTTTTAATGTTATTTTATTTCAATTTTATTTTTATTTTATTTAAGGTACCTGAATCTCCCTAGCATTCTCCCTAGTTTCTTATTTAAGCATTTTTAATAGTTATATAACTTAGTACCACTAGGGAGCAGTCTATACTAAACTGAATTCTAATAAATATACCTCTGTGAAAATGTGAATAGGGGGAGTCAGGCTATGATCTTTTCTGGCTTAGAGTGATAGAACTGGAAACATGCTGAACACTGATAAGCCAGCCTACACCTACCAGGTGACAGCTGAACTGCTGGTTATTGCCACAGCACACCTGCTAAACTGTCACTAGTGAGGGTGAGTGACAAGATAAATTTGGGAATTACTGGCACAGAAAATATTTATACTTCTGTGCACTCACTTCATATTCTTAAAAATAAAACAATTCAATCACAATCTCAGCATGAACATATGGCTGTTGTGCATAATCCCCTCTATATTGCTTATGCTTAGATATAATATGCAATTGCTATCTTTAATAGGGGTGTAAGGAAACAGGAATTTATATAAAACAGCTTTACGGTCACTTTTTTTGGGGTAAGCTAAGATGGTGCTAGGATCTTTGATGGTCTGTTACAAAGACATTGACTTATCAACCTCCATCAGAATTCTATCTGGCCTCCTTTGGATTATTGTACACAGAGGGCCTACAAAATTCTAGCCCTACACTAACATGGCTACCAGTAAAAGATAACACCACTTTGGTAATTGTATGAAGATCATACTCATGTCCCGGTGCCTGGAGGCCGTGCGGGTCTGGATGGGGAGGAACAGGCTCCGACTCAACCCTCCAAGACTGAGTGGCTGTGGTTGCCGGCATCCCGATATAGCCAGCTGGTGCCATCACTGGCTATTGGGGACGAGACATTGGCCCCCACGAAGAGGGCGTGTAACTTGGGTGTCCTCCTGGATGCACGGTTGTCTTTAGAAGAGCATATGACGGCTGTGGCCAGGGGGGCTTTCTATCAGGTTTGCCTGATACGCCAGTTGCACCCCTTTCTGGATCGGAACTCCTTATGCACGGTCACTCATGCCTTCGTCACTTCCCGCCTGGACTACTGCAATGCTCTCTACATGGGGCTCCCCTTGAGCAGCAGCCAGAGACTCCAGCTGGTGCAGAATGCAGCCATGCGGGTACTTATGGGGGCAACATGGCGCTTCCACCTAACACCTCTCCTGCGTGAGCAGCATTGGCTTCCGGTGGTCTTCCAGGTGCGCTTCAAGGTATTGGTTCTCATCTTCAAAGCGCTCCATGGCTTAGGGCCCGGTTATTTACGAGACCACCTCCTGCCACCGATAACCTCCCACCGGCCAATACGCTCCCACAGAGAGCGTCTCCTCAGGGTGCTGTCGGTCAGGCAATGTCGGCTGGCGACCCCCAGGGGAAGAGCCTTCTCTTTGGGGGCACCCACCCTCTGGAATGAGCTACCCCCAGGGATATGACTGATCCCGGACCTCTGGACCTTTCGCCGGGCTCTGAAGACTTTTTTATTTCAGCAAGCCGGGCTGGCTTAAAATTTTTAATTGGTTAATTTTATGGGTAAGGGGTTTTAAATTGGGGGAAGCCAATATAGATTTAATTATGTTTTAAAGTATTTTAATGTTTATATTGTATGTTTTTTAATCCTGGCTGTTCAGGGAGAGGGGCGGTATAAAAATTTAATAAATGAAATGAAATGAAATCATACAATCATATTTCATTGGGCAAAGGAATATATGACTGATCTTATTGGGGCTTGATGTGGTAGACTGTGCTTGGGAGATGACAAAACAAGAAATAATTAGGATATAATCAGTGAGATTATTGCTACTAAGGGTAGAAGAAGTTAACTTGTCCACCCAGGAAAAAGAGGAAAACTTCAATCTATCTGCTACAGGGAAAAGAGAGCTCTAATGCTGACTTTCTTTCAGGTTGCAGTGTAATTAGGGAATTCATAGAGAAAGGCAATAATCTCCTATCCTAATGTGGTATGCTGTAAAGCATCTAAGAGAAAAATTAAAAAAGCCTAGAATGTATCATAGAAATCTCCTATATGAAATAAGATCATGGACCTGTTTGTCATGAGCTAGTATGACTCCTCTGCATCAGAGGGTGAAGAGCCTGGTTCATCAGATTGCCAAGACTCAGCAGCTATCTGAGGCAATCTGAATCTAACTCAGCAAAACATCAGCAGGACCAGGTGTCAGAGGAGTCAGGTGATGAGGGATCACATCCCTGCAGAGCACCTAACTGCATTAGCAGCTTCAGAGAGCTAAGCAGAGAAGAAAGAAACTAACGCTTGTAATTGAACCATATCTACATCTGGCCCATTTTAAAACAGCTGCCAGCAAAAACATCTCTTTTGGAAACAACTCACTAACTTTGGATTAGTGTTCTTATGTCTTTGCTTTCCCTTTGCTCTTTGACTCAGACTGTTCTCTGGGTGTTTCCCTGAAAGTGTGTGCTGTTTGTTCCTTGTTTGATTTTAAACAAACTCAAAACTGCTGTGATGTAGCCAGCTCTATCTTGCTTCCCTATATTTGGGGGGCATACATGTATGGACATCTCTCTGCCAGCCTTACCTCTAGTCAATACATTATTTGTAAATTGATCCATCATATTTTTCTCAGCTTGAAATAGTACACTGGTCCAATTAATATCGGGCCTCAAGCATATAAGGCATATTCTAGATCTGATGCTCTGTTTGCGTAGAACCAGTAACATGAGACTGCATATAATAAGGGTAATTTATCCCCAGACTGATCCTTCTCTAGTTACTTGTGATCTAATTAAAGCGCCTGATGGATCCATTTTTTTTCTCAATGAACTTGGAATTTTGCTGTCTTCTATTTGCAACACTCTTCCCTTTTGAAGACTCAAGTCTGTTTTACTAGGGAATTGAAGGTGATCAAATAGAAGGGCTAGGAGTTGTGAATGGAGGAAGTCTCAGAACAATTCTGTGGTGATAAGTAGCGAAGAATGTTTCCTTCTCTCTCTAGATAGAGAATTGGTCATTACTGTTCTGAAGGATTTTTTTTTTTTTTGCATTATGCACCATTGCTTTCACTGGAAAGCTGGGGAGATGAAACAGAGCATTCTTCATAGATAAAATTATTCAGATATGCCTTGAATTGATTTTTAGTAATGGCAACCACTTGTCATATTATTTTGGATACTTTTGAATTTGTAAACCTTTGATGAAGCAGGCAAAATGCCTATATGCTTGCTTGGCTCTTGCATCTTAATATAGCCCTGCAATTAAAGGAAGTAATTAATGTTCCCTTACAGGAGATGTGTATCACTCTCTGCCTATAGAAGTCATTAATGACGCCAATGTTAAAGAAAACTTCCCTTGACTTGAAAGAGCTTAAAAATCAGGTGGTGTTAAATGTGCCATTTCTGGCTGAGGTAATTGAGAAACTGTAGTGTTAACTGAAAGATATCTGGATCATATATTATCTGGACTCATTTCAGTTAGGCTAAACCGGCCCACGGGCTGGATGCGTCACGTGCTGGCTATATCCATGCCTGGTTTAGCGAAGGGAAAAAAAGTTGTTATATGTCATGTGATGATGCCATGACGACGCGAGTTTGACTCCCCTGAGTTAAGCTCTTCAACAGGATATGGAGTCATACTATTTAATTATCTTGATGGTTAAACTATTTTGGAAATTAGAAGAGTGTTCCCATTTTCTCTGATCTCATGGTGGGTTTTGAGATGCTATCACCATAGTGATATTACTGAGCCCTACTTCCTGCCATTTAATTTTAAGAAAATGGCAGCCTCCCTTAGGTTAATTTTGATAATGGACTGGATGAGGATGAAGTTAAATTCTGATAAGATAAAGATTATGTTGGTTAGTAGGGAAATGGTCTCAGGCAGTGAAGTTCAGCCTGCTCTTGTTAAGATTATGTTCCCCCTGAAAAAGCAGACCTATACAGGCAGACCTTGATTTACAACCACAATTGACCTTACAATTTCTTTTTGTTAAGTGAGATGAGACATTGGTTAAGTGAGTTTTGCCCCATTTTATGACTTTTTACAACACAGTTGATAAATGAATCACTGCAGTTGTTAAGTTAGTAACCAGTAGTGAAATCCAAACCGGTTTGCTCCGGTTCCCTGGCTGCGCATGTGTGCTGCACACCAAATGCATGCTACATGCACAATGCGCACCAAACATGCGCTGCATGTGCAGTGCATGCCAAACATGTGCTGCATGCAAATACACAGTGTGCACCAAATGCACATTATGTGCATTTGCGCACATGCGCAGTATGCACCAAAGGGAGGCTTGGGAAGGTAAGTAGAAGTAAGGGGGGATCAGTTGTGGAACATGATTCAGCTAAATTGCGCTGCACAGCTGATTCCCCCCGCTGTTCTACTTACCTTCCCAAGCCTCCTTTTGGTGTGTGCTGCGTACGTGTGCATGCGTAGTACGCACCAAAAGGAGACTTGGGAAGGTAAGTGGAACAGCTGGAGGGGGAAATCAGCTGTGGTGCGCGATTTAGCTTTGCTAAAAAGCAGGATTTTCTGTTTTCTAGCAAAGCTACACCCCGCTGCACAGCTGATCATCGGAAATACTGGTTCAGAGGAACCGGTAGCTTTTTTAAACTACCAGTTCGCCCGAACCGCTTAGCTTTTTTTTTTACACTACTGGTTCGCCCAAACCGGCAGTTTTTACGACTATCGGTTCTTCCGAACCGGAGCGAACCGGAGCATTTCACCCCTGTTAGTAACTCAATTGTCAAGTGAATCTGGCTTCCCCATTGACTTTGTTTGTCAGAAGATCGCAAAAGGTGATCACATGACCTTTGCACACAGCAGCGATCATAAATACGAACCAATTGCCAAGCATCTGAATTTTGATCACATGATCATGGGGATGCTGCAAAGTTTGTAAATATGAAAAAGGGTCATAAGTCACATTTTTCAATGCCATTGTGACTTTGAATGGTCACTAAACAAACTGTTGTAAATCCAGGACTACTTGTAGTCTGTAGATGCTTCTTCACCTCAGCTTCCTAATATCATAGTAGCAAGGAACACATCTGTATAGTTATACCAAGTAGATCAACTGTGTTCCTGAGCTGGAATTAGTAGTTACCTTTCATATATCCCACCGTAACATGTGTTTGGTATAAGGCTGTCTTAAAATGTATCAAGTGCAAAATGTGGCAGGTTGGTTGCTGACCATTATGAAATTCAGAAAACAGACCCAAATGAAAACGCATTATTAGTTGTTTTCCAGACACAATATAAAGTGTTGCATTTTATCTTGAAAATTGTATTTAAAAAACCCTTAAGATCTAAATATCCAAGGGAGCACTTTTTAAATATTTTTACCTGAATAGTTAGATCAGCAGGAGATGCCGTCTTAAACAAGTTCTTTTTTTTCAAAGTTTGCTTGAAAGAAACTTCTCTGCTGTTGTTTCTAAGCCCTGGAGTGTACTGCATTAGCAGTTATGCTTAGTTCTCATTTACTGCTTTTAGAAAAGGAATCAGTGGTTTCTTTTTCAGCCAAGCTTTTGCTGTTTGAATTAGAAATGTTTTATTACATTTTGTTTGAGTGTTCTCTAAGCAGGAAGATGGGATAGTCATTGTCATTGTCCTTCTCCTCTTCTTTTTTTGCTAAGTATAAATTTTCTGTTTTGAGGTCATGATAAGATTCACATGCAGATACCGTGTTTCCCCGAAAATAAAAGAGTCTTAAATGAGGGCTTGGCCTTATTATCAGGTGGTCTTATTATTTTGGGGTGCTGGAGGCAGCGAGCGTGGGGCTGGATGTCCCGTTGCTGCTGTCGCCACCCCCCCTGTTCTTCACACCAGCTGAGCATCCCAACACATCCCACCCCACCCCAATGGCAACAGCTGCTTCCCTTTCCTGCCATCTCTTTATCGAGACAGGTGGCAGGTGGGGCAGGGGAGAAGCGAGACGTGTGGAGCGAGACCTGGCTCCCCTTGCCGTCTCTTCTCCCCGCCCCTCACTGGGCATGACAGGGCTCCTGCCCCTCGCTTAGCCACCCGCCCCCTTTAGGGATGCAATTTGGGGGTGGCAGGTGGGACAGATAAGAAGTGGGACACAGGTCTTACCTTTCAAGCTCCATTGCTTTCCTCGCCGTTGTGTCCAGGGAAACACGCTGTAAAGGGAAGCCTTCTCGCCAGTGGTGAAATCTAAAATTTGTTACTACCAGTTCTGTGGGTGTGGCTTGGTGGTGGGGGTTAATGTGACTGGGTGGGCATGGCCAACTTTTTTTTTTAACTTCTAAAACCATTTTTTCTACAACCTCTTCGGACGAAGAGGTTGTAGAAATAATGCTTTGAAAAGCCTCTGACAATCCCAGATGAGCCACGGGATCATCAGAGGCTTTTTTTTTACTTTTAAAAGCACTTTTTCTGCCGAAGAGGTTGTAGAAAAAATGCTTTTAAAAGCCTCTGACGATCCCAGCTGAGTTGCCTGATAGGCAGAGGCTTTTTTTCTTTTAAAAACCTCTGATGATCCCAGCTGCGTTCTTGATCAGCAGAGGCTTTTAAAAGAAAAAAAAGCCTCTGCTGATCAGACAACTTAGGAGGAAATAGAAGGTGAGTCTGCTGAGAAGGAGGATGAGGGTGCGCGGCTCTGCAATGTGCAATGGGAAGAAAAGCATTTTCAGGCAGCAGTGCTGTGATCCCCTCCCCAAATCCAAAACGGTTCCCGGTTCCCCGCTGCACATTGCAGGGGAACTGGCTGCCGCTTGAAACGCAGCTCTGAGAATTGCATTGGGGAATCTGGCCAACGGGCAGCTATGGGTAGAAAGGAGGGACATTTCACTTTAGGAGCTCCCGCTCAGCTCGACTCCTGGGTGCGGAGAGGGCTTAGGCGGCGGCGGCTTCTCACATTGCTGGGGAGTGAAGTCATTGCGACCATTGTCTGTCCTGAACTGCCCGCTGGGTGGCCAGAGGGGTGACCAGCCGCGAACTGTGGGGCCCGCCTTGTTCACCAAAGCTGCTGGGCAGATTCCCCCCCCCAGACCATTCCGAAGAGGTTTGTTCCTCAGGCTGTGCTCTGACCATCCCCCAGAGCTTGCAAGGGGTCTCTTCAGGGAAAGTGAGTAGTCCCTGCGGATTGCAGGAGCATCCCGATAAGTTTTCTGGAAAAGAACTTCTCAGTAATCGACACCCTCTTTGTCAGCCGAGTCTCTGAGGCACCTGTCGCTTGCAGGAGGAGGAGGAGGGTGGCATAAAGCAGTGCCACCTTAAATGCTGGTAGGCAGAGGTAGAATTCTTTTTTTCTTGTTTTCCTCCCCAGAAATTTAGGTGCGTCTTATACTCCGGTGCGTCTTACACTCCGAAAAATACGGTATCTTTTCCATACACAGATTCAAAATTTGCTACTCTCTGTTTTTAATTAAATATGCTTTAGCTATTTTGCCAACCCAGGAGAAGTGGTAATTAACTCTCTTTAAGCACTGTGATTTGGTGGCATATGAAAATAATGGGTAGAACGTTTATTGAAGCTTGTCTGTTGATTTAGTTTTTACAATGAAACCTTGATTTGTTATCTATTTTAGCACTGGGTGAAGTTGTTGGAGATAGCAACGTGGCTGTATAAAATTATGTGTTTTAATTCCTGTTTTCTAATATGCAGAAGATACTTTATCATGATGTCTTAACAGTTGGTGGCATATATTTGACCTTGGGTAGTCTTTAAAAATTAAATGCAATTTTACTCCATTAGTATTTCGGTGGGAGACCCAGGAGGGTAGGCTAGAGTAGATACTTGAACAAACATGACAGGAAAAAAAAAGGAAATCATTTATCCTTTATTGTTATGTTACAGGAATACGTTCACACAGTCAGCTGAAATCAAACATGGTTTAAGAGAATCTTTATCTGTTCCTCTTGTCAAATGTCCCACTTGACCTATCTGTTGTATAGTCCACACAGAAATACTGAGACTAGAAAAGGACAACTGGGAGGTAACATCTAGGAAAGCAAGGAATCTACAGCCATATTCAAGAGATTCTCATTTATTGTCCTTGTCTTCTTTTTTAGATCACGCAAGAGGCTGGAGAATTTATGATCACTTTCCCATATGGATACCATGCAGGATATAATCATGGTTTCAACTGTGCAGAATCAACAAACTTTGCTACAATTAGATGGATTGATTATGGAAAAGTAGCTAAATTGGTAAGTCAGATGATATTACTAATAACCAAGTTATCCAAAAGAATATGTTTAAAATAGATTCGTGAATTTAGAAATTTAAAAAAGGCAATTTTGAAAAAATCTGCAGCATGTAATAATTTCAACAAAAGTAATTTATACTGAATAAATATTTTGTATAATATACTATATTATTAAGCATTACAAGTAATAATAACCAGATAGTTCAGACATTTCCTACAATAGTTATGGCTATTAAGGCAGTGCACATTTTGTTAGAATTGGCTCATTAAAGTTATGGTGACCTTTAAAACAATAACAGTCTTTACGGGTTTATATTTATATTAATTCCAACTTATTTCATCTGAATTATTTTCAGAGTTTGAAAATGCTTCAACTCGTTAGTTCAACAATAACGGTTGTCTTGCTAAGGTAGAATTTTTATTAAGTTTTCTCAGAAATAAGTTCAATGATGTTTTCTTCTCAGAAAATATATAGTATGTGATTTCTAACTGAAAATTTCTCATTTCCATGTAATTAATGATTTATTTAGATAAATTCTTAAAAATTCAGCCAAATGTTGTGCTGTTTTGATAATAGTAATGTTATGTTATATGTATGTAGGAGCAGTATCTATATACTACTAGGACACTCATCATGATTTTTAACTGGACAAATGGTGCATCATAGGGCAACAATTTTTGAACCAAGGCGCCTCAAAAGGGCTAATTTACAGAATGCATACAAAATCTGGAACCCATGATTCCCAAGAAAAAACTTCTGTGAAAGTTGTGGCTTTTAGGGTTCTTGTTTTTACAAGAAGAATATTGATGAGACTTTTTGAGTGTCTTTGCCTAGCAGTATTAAATGAATCATTGGGGGAGGATGAGAGCTGTCAACAAGATGGAATATATTGTCTACAACTTTATTTGATTTTAGCAGTTAAAAGATTTGGTTCAGCATGGGACTTAACCAAAATTCTGACATCCCCTTTATTTGCTGTAAAATCTAGTATCAGCCAGTCAATAGGCAATCTCCAAGGCTGTGCAGTCCATATAAACAAATTGTGAGTTTACTTGTCCTCATCAGATGAGAGAGATTAACTCTCAATTCTGTCTAGACCTTCAACCACTTCCTCAACTTTAGCAACTTGCCACAGCTCCTCATTCCAGGGTCATAAGATCTTCTGACCTGCCTACCCTCACTATGGATCCAGCCTAATCAGAGGTGGTATTCAGCAGGTTCTGATCAGTTCTGGAGAACTGGTAGTGGAAATTTTGAGTAGTTTGGAGAACCGGTAAATACCACCTCTGACTGGCCCTACCCTCATCTATTCTCTGCCTCCTGAGTCCCAGCTGATTGGGAGGAAATGGGGATTTTGCAGTAACCTTCCCTTGGAGTGAGGAGGGAATGGAGATTTTACAGTATCCTTCCCCTGGAGTGAGGTGGGAATGGAGATTTTACAGTATCCTTCCCCTGCCACGCCCACCAAGCCATGCCCACAGAACCGGTAGTTAAAATGTTTTAATCCGACCACTGAAATGCCTAAAATGCTAACACTAATCACACATTTATGATTAAAGCATTTTACAAAACTGTATGAATACAAACATAGAAGGATGGCTGGGAAGAGAAGCCATTTATCCAATAAGCAAATGAGCAGAGAATAGACAAAGCATACTTTTTATTGTCTAGCTTCCAGCCCATCTTTCCCTGATCTAATTTTTCAGAACATTGAGGAAACTCATGGGTTCCATCTCTTTGCTGTTGGAGGCAGCAATCGGTTCCTTTCATCTGTATTGTCTGCTCTAACTCCTCTTCTGTGAATCTGCATTGGGTCTTTACTTTGTTTAACTTTTTTTTTTTGTTTAAAGAGTTTTACAAATACATTTTCTCCCCAGTTTTCCCCCCGCCCTATACCCCCCATGCCCTCCCTAACCCTCCCCTTTCCCTCCCAGGACTTCCACAGTATAAAATCCTAATTGAAAAATACATTTTATAAAACTTATAAAACTTAAACCCCCCCGCCCCCTGTATACTATTAATACCTTCATAAAACTCAATTAATATAACCCTACATGATACATTCATTCAACTAAATGCTATCTGATATTTCTTGATTTGGTATTTCTTCTGCACATAATCTATCCACTTTTTCCACTCCCATACATAAGTCTCTTGAGTTCGGTTTTTTAAGTATGCTGAGATCTTCGCCATCTCTGCAAAACTGGCCATCTTCAAAGTCCATTCTTCAATGGTGGGCATAGCTTCGTTTTTCCAATATTGACCTGTCAATAATCTCGCTGCCGTAACCATATACAATATCAACTTTGTTTCACCCAATGTAAAACCCTTAACTATACCCAATAAAAACAATTGTGGAGAAAACTGAAGTTTTTTCTTCAAAACATTTTGCATAACCCACCAAATTTTTATCCAAAAAGTCCTCACTTTTTTGCAAGTCCACCAAATGTGATAATACGTAGCATCTAAACAATCACATCTCCAGCATTTTGGTTGAACATTAGGATACATACACGATAACTTCTTAGGGTCTAAATGCCACCTGTAAAACATTTTATAAAAATTTTCCCTCAAATTCTGCGACTGTGTAAATTTAACATTCTGGACCCATATTTTTTCCCATGTTTCCAACATCACTGGTTCTGCAAAGTTTTGTGCTCACTTTATCATACAATCTTTAACCAGTTCAGTTTCTGAGTCCCTTTCTAGCAAAACATTATAAACCCTTTTAATATGCATTGGACCTTTCTCTTTTATATGTCTAACCAATTCTTCTTCATGCAACATTATACCAGTTTTTTGGTCCTCTTTCCATCTCAGTTGGAGTTGATTATACTGTAGCCAAGTTAAATTAATCCCTTCTTCCAACAGCGTTTCTAATGTCTTCAGTTGCCATCTGCCCGCATCTGTAAAAAGAACTTCTTTATATAAAACCCCCCCAAGTGACATTATATTTGTATTCCACATGGTATGACCAAGATCCAGCCAAAGCGGTATTTTATAATCCCATTTGAATCGGTGCTTCTTCCAGACTCTCATCAAAGAGTTCCTAAGTATATGGCTTTTAAATACTTTATCCACTTTATTCTCATAAAATAAATATGCATGCCATCCAAGTTCAAGGTCATGACTTTCTATATTCAATATTCCAGTCTTTATCCTTCCAAACCAATCACTTGCTTGCGTCAAAGCTGCTGCTTCATAATACAATTGTAGATTTGGAAGTTTAAGACCACCCCTTTCTGGAGCATCTTGCATTATTTCCAGTTTAACTCTCTGCTTTTTCTCGTTCCAAATAAACTTATTCAATCCATTTTGCTATTCTCTCAATTGCTTGTCACTTTTAAGCACTGGAATCATTTGAAACAAAAAAAGAAATCTAGGAAAAATGTTCATCTTAACTGCTGCTATTCTTCCAAGCAACAACAGCTGCAGTTTTTTCCAAGTCCTTTTGTACCTCTCGCCACAACACCTCATAGTTATTTTGAAATAGTTTTATATTCAAGTCTGCAACTTGAACTCCTAGATATTTAACTTTTGATACTATTTCAAAGCCTGCCTTGCTTTCAAGTTCCTGCTTCCGATCTTGTGTCATATTTTTAACAATCATCTTAGTCTTTTTCTGATTCAACCTAAATCCTGATATCATGCCGTATTCATTTATAATGTCTTTCATCTGGATTATTGATTCCATCGGCTGTGTTAGGGTAACAACCAGATCATCTGCAAATACCCTGGCCCTGTAGTCCTCATGCCTAATAGCTATGCCATGTAATAAATTTGAGTCCCGTATAGTATTCAGCAAGACTTCTAATGTTAAGATAAATAACAGTGGGGATAGTGGACAACCTTGTCTTGTTCCTTTTTCAATATTAAAAGTTGTAGTCAAACTTCTATTAATAATAATTTGTGCCGTTTGCTGTTGATAGATTGCTGATACTGCCTGTATAAACTGATCCCCAAAATCCATTTTTCTCAAAGTCTTTAATAGAAAATTCCAGTCCACTCTATCAAAGGCCTTCTCCGTATCCAAAAACACCAGCACTGCAGATATCTGTTTATTCTTCTCAAGATAGTCCAATAAGTTTCTTATTTGCCTTACATTATCTTTCATGTATCTGCCTTCTATAAATCCTGCTTGGTCATGATGAATCACCTTTTGGATAACTGGCATCAATCTGTTGGCTAGTACTTTAGCAAAAATTTTATAATCATTGTTCAGAAGAGATATTGGTCTATAATTCTCACGTTTTTTAAGACCTGCTTGCTCTTTCGGTATCAGTGATATATAAGCTGCTTTCCATGAAGGAGGTATTTTACCCCCTTGTTGTATGCTGCAAAATAAGTCTTTAAGATGTTCGATCATTTCTGCTGGTAAAGTTTTATAATACACCGCAGTTAGACCATCCGTCCCCGGCGCTTTAGCTGTTTTCAGCTGTTTAATTGCAACAATAATCTCCTCAACTGTGATTGGTTGACTCATTCTTTCCTTTTGATCATTTGAGATTTTTATAACTCTTTTTTCTTCTAAGTATTTATCTATAAGTCCACTCTTTATTTCATCTTTAGCATATAATTTAGTATAATAATCTAGAAAAGCTTCTTTAATTAGTTTTTGTTGAAAAATTTCCTTCCCTCCGATGTCAATACTACCAATAACCCGTGTGCTCTGGCACTTCCTCAATGTATAAGCCAACCATCTGCCCGGTTTATTAGCGTTGCAAAATGTATTGTGTTTTACAAATTGTAAATTAGTTGCTGTCTGCTCCGCCATAAGCATATGAAATTGATCTTTCAAAAGTTTAATAGCTCCTTGTATTCTTTCATCTGTTGGATTCTTTATAAATAGCTGCTCTTTCTTCTTTATCTCTGCTTCCATTTCCAATCTTTTCTTTTGTCGATTTAATCTATGTTTAGAGTTCATATGAACTCTATCATCTAAACTTATAGAAGCAGATGACTCTGAGAGGTTTATAGCAATTGAACTTTATACAGAAAATGGTCCAATTTTGGTGATTGGAATCTATGCTCCTAATCAACAACAGGAAGACTTTTATAAAATATTGTACTCTAAAATACTGCAATGGGACTATAGATCTATTTTAATTATGGGAGATTGGAATGGAGTAATTGATCCTAAAATAGATAAAAAGAGTTCGGCAAAGTCACTGAACAGATTGCCACAGATTTTTTTTTGATATGAAAGAAGATTTGGAACTAAAAGATATTTGGAGAATACATAACCCAAAAGACTTGGACTTTACTTTTTTCTCAGATAGACATAGATCCTTCTCTAGGATTGATTTTATTTTACTATCATCTGATTTACTTACAAAAACAAAAAAAACCCAAAGATTTTCCCAAGGACTCTAACTGACCATAGCCCGGTATGGATAGAAATTGAAATGGGAAAGACTGAGAGAAGATCATGGAGAGTAAATGAAAATCTGTTTAGATATGAAAAAAATGTAAATGAACTTAAAAAGCAAATGAAAGAAATTTTTGAAATGAATTTGAATAAGGGTACCCCTATTGAAATTGTGTGGGATGCGAGTAAGGCATATATATACTTTACTTTGTTTAACTTAATCTAGGAATGCAGATGTGAGCACACCCAGCATTGCACTGTAGCTATACATTCTAGAAACGTTTTGTAAGGTATTTTTTCAGTGAAGCTTATCTAGTGTTACTGAGTTAACTGATCAATATAGAGTTCCACAGAACACAATATGAAAGCTACTGAATTGGAAAAATAGGGATTCTCTACAACTGTAAGTTGTTCTACATTAATATCATATGTTTGCCAATTATAGCCTGCATAGGCCTGAGACACATGTAGACTGTAAAGTTTGTTCTCTTTTATTAATGTCATCTCCTTCCTCTGTACAATATAGCTAATGAAGATATAGAGGAAGTATATATTATCAAGCTGCTTCCTTAACATGGTTAAAGGAATGGATAGAACTAAGAAATAAAAAGAATATTAGCGATAGAAGGCCATGATCTACAAGTAGGATGGCACGCTTGTCTCTGGGAGGAAAATATAAAATACATAGTTACTTTAAGAGACATATAATAAGAAATGCATTATTACAAATTTGGTTGAAAATTAAAAAACAACACTATACAAAAATACCAATTTGGCTTTCACTGACAGAAATATTAAAACACCCAAATTTAACAGAATTAAATAAAATAATTAGATACAAAGACCTAATAGACCAACAAGGAAAACTGAAATCAAAACAAGAACTGGAATCAGATTAGAACAGAGATATAGATTGGTGCAAATCCAATGCAAACATAAAGAAGACACAAAAACATGAAATACAAAGAGAACATCACAAATTAGATAAAATTATATTAGGGACAGATGAAAAACTAACTAGCAAGATTTACAAATTTTTACTAAATTATAAAATGGAAGAGGAGATAGTGAAAGATTCAATGATTAAATGGGCACAGAACTTTAATTATACAATAGATTTGGAGAAGTGGGAAACAACATGGCAAGTAAATTCAAAATTAACATTATCAGTGGCATACAAGAAAACCAGTTGAAGATGTTTTATACATGGCATTTACCACTGACAAGAATTGCAAAGATATTCCCAAATAATGACCCAACATGTTGGAAGTGTAAGAAAACCCATGGAACCATCTATGGTGGACATGCCCGGTGGCGAAAAAATTTTAGACAAATATAAAGAAATGGTTAGAAAAAATAACAGATTATAAGGAAAAGCAGTATAAAATACTTCACAGGTGGTATCTAGCCCCTGCTAGGCTAGCAAAGATGTATCCAAATATACACCCAAATTGTTGGAAATGCGGTCACGGCCAGGGCACCTTCTTTCACATGTGGTGGACATGCCCCGATGCAAAAAGATATTGGAGCAAGATTTGGAGATGGTTACAAGAAATAATTGGAGAAGATATTGAATTGACACCTGAAATATTTCTCCTGGGAATAGTAAAGAGGAACTATGGAAAGAAAAAGATCCACCTAATAATACATATCACTACAGCTGCTAGACTGGCATACGCACAACACTGGAAAGAGAAAGATCTGCCAACAGAAGAACACATAATTAGGAAAATATTGGAGTGTGCAGAGATGAGCAAGCTAACCCATGAAATAAATGAGGGTGAAAATTCAGATTGCCATACTGTTTGGGAAAGGTGGTATGAATGGATGAATGATAAAATAAAAGGAGAAAAAGGTGTGTCTAATAAAAGGAATAAGTAGCTTAAGAAACACCAGGTATATATCTTGTATATATGTATAAACACTGCACATCCGATGTAAATAGAAATGATATTTAATGTATTTTCACAAACTTAATAAAATATTGAAAAAAAAAAAGAAAAGAAAAAATAACAAATCAACCAATAGAAAGAAAACCGAATACATTTCTACTAGGAATATTTACGAGAACATATACCAAAGAAATAAAATATCTGATTTTACACATCATAACAGCGGCTCGAATAACATATACACAAAAATGGAAACAGGAAAAAACACCAACAGATGAAGAAGTGATAAAAAAAGTTTTAGAATGTGCTGAGATGGACAAGTTAACAAAAAAAAAAATTAAAGAAAAAGAAGAGACAGATTACAATTTGGAACAAATGGTATGAATGTCTTGAGAGCAGAAATAAAAAACAACACAAATAAGGGAGAAGATAAAATGTAAAATATGCATGTAACAAATATATATATATATATATATATATATATATATATATATATATATGTAGGTCTTTGGTTATTCGGGTCTTCTCCCACGTAAAATTGGAAGTGTCTTGGCGACGTTTCGACGAAGTCTCATTCGTCATCTTCAGGCTGGTGTTCTCGGCTTCGTGCTTCCAGGAGCAATGTGAGATCGCAGCTGTCTCTTCCTTTTAACTGCTAGTGGGGGTGTGAGCTGATTGGGTGGGAACTTGGCTGTGTTCTGATTGGGTGGAGGTGTGTTCCTCCACCCAATCAGAACACAGCCAAGTTCCCACCCAATCAGCTCACACCCCCACTAGCAGTTAAAAGGAAGAGACAGCTGCGATCTCACATTGCTCCTGGAAGCACGAAGCCGAGAACACCAGCCTGAAGATGACGAATGAGACTTCGTCGAAACGTCGCCAAGACACTTCCAATTTTACGTGGGAGAAGACCCGAATAACCAAAGACCTACATACAAACACCCGCGAAAACCTGAGAAAACATATATATATATATATATATATATATATATATATATATATAAAAGCTAATTGTTTTAAGGGGAAAAAAAAGTTAAGCGTTAATGGTTTTTTTGGCAACTGAAACAAATACATAGAAATGTATAAAATTAAGGCTATTAGGATTAGAAAATACATTGTAATCAATCAAAAAGGGGACAATGAAGAAAATGAAACAAGATGAGAGACATGAGGTGGGGGGGGAAGTCACAGTGGAAAGCAGACCAGGAAGAAACACTTGTTAAAAAGAGGATATATTTATAAGTTGTATGTTATGTGTTTGTCATAATGTGTAGTAATAAAACAATAAAACTTTTTTTTTAAAAAAAAGAAGATATAGAGGAAGTCTGATATTAAGATTTAGGTAGGATGTTTTCTCAGACCTTTCTAAATTTTGTAAGATAGTCTATCTTCATGTTAGTTGGTTAGAGATGTATTATTTTATGGACAACATTTTGGCTTATTCTGCTTGAGTGCATTTTGTAAACGTTAGTAAAACAGATGATACAGTGACAATTATTTCATGTATTGTGCTAGGGCCTTCTTTAATTTGTGCTTAGCTTGCAATATTTGTGCTGAAGTTGGAGCTATATGCAGACTTCTAAACTGCTGAATATATATGTTTGCAAACTTTGTGATTATCTTTCCTGTTTTTAACAATCAGAAGTTTCCTTAGAAGTAATTTAATTTCCAAAAATACTTTGATCCAAACAACAAGTACAGGATCTTCCATAGCAGTTTGTACACCATTAAACCAGATAAATAACCTCTCTGCCAACAAAAGCTCGTTCTTATTTACTTTGAGACTTAGTTTGTATATCATCAACCAATCCATTTATTAAACACTTCTTCCTCAGTTGAGTGTAATAAAATTGTTCTGTGTCAGGAGCATACTGTGTCATTACACAGGATAATAGACATTGGTACACAGAGATGTCACCACCATCATCATTCTAGCCATTGTCTGTCTATCCACTGCAGGATGGCCTCTTTTTGCATCTTTCCAACCAATATGATCTTGAGCTTTCTTTTCCAATTAGGTCCGTGATACTTGCTGATGTCATCTCTCCATCTTGTTTTAGGTCTCTTTTGGTGATGCTTTTTATCAAGTGGAATCCATTCTATGACTGCCTTAGTCTACCTGATGATACAGAGATGTGGAGGGATATAAAGAAAAAGTAAAGAAAAAACCTATAGGGATATGGATCAAGTGTAGGGACAGGAAGAGCTATGCAATAACTTTCAGCGAAAAGAAAATGAAAAAGCAGTAGAATTAAGAAGTAGGAAGTAAGAGGTGGAAGACTACTTCTAGTCCTTACTTAACACTATTGGCATTGGCAACTCTGTTGCTAAGTGCCATGGTCGCTAAGGGAAAAAAATCACATGACGGAGCCAGACTTACAATATAACTTCTGCTTTTGTTGTTCATTGAATCACTGTGAGTGATAAATGAGACATCATATGACCATGACTTGAGATTTCAGTTCCAAGTTCTTTACTAATTCTGCTTGTTGGAAGCTGATTGTGAAATTTGCAAATAGTAATCACATGACCATGAGACACTGCAAGTATTGTAAATGTGCAATGGTTGCAAAGAGCCCAACTGATAATCATGTAACTGTGAGCTGTTGCAATGGCCGTAAATGTGAGGATTAGTCACAAAGTTGTTTTTTCAACAGTTGTAACTTTGAATGGTCACTAAGCAAGGAGTTATTGAGGGAGGATTACCTGTATTACCTATATCAGTCTTGAAATAATATTTTTTCATCCAACATTATAAACTTACTGGATTTTTAGTATCTATTTCTGTTAATATAAATCTGAAGTAAACAGTTCAATATATTTACATGGTGGACAAAGACATTTTTCTATGGATTATTCTTCCAAGATATTTTTTTAAAAATTCAAATACTAAGAAAAATTCAACCCCCCGTGTTTGTTTTTTTTTTTTTTTACAAATTTCCATTAATAGAGCCTCCAGGTAATTAAGTAGTCTGTTAAATTATCAAGTTAATATCAGTGGTAATAGTAATGCATGTTAGTATTTCTAGGAAGCATGTTGAATATCATTCAATTTGAGGAACCATTTTCCAGGAGTATAATCGTTAATCATTTGATCTTGTCTAGCCATGGGAGATTTTTGGTAAAATAAAGGAATAGCTAGCTAATCATTACCTTCTCTCATGCACTATAAAATAATTCCTTTGTCACTAAAATGATCATCTGCATCTTCTTTTATTGATCCTGCCCAATAAACTTTCTTGCTTTAGTTGAGAGCTGGGATGACCTAATTGCTATGAGTGACCCTGTTGCTGTATACCCCCAGTATCCTTCACTAATCCCTCTTAGGAGCACCATTTCCACCATGATGAAGAATCAAAGCGGCATGAGGGGAGATTAGAAGAATAATTTTTCTACATTGAGATATATTTTATTTTTTATTTTCAAAATACCATACAGCAATAACTATAATATAGCAGTTAAGGGTTTTACAGTTATTATTGCATAATGTTGTTATCCTACTAGTTCTGTAATGTGATATTGAAGTATCGTTACACTTGATTTCTTTTTTAATGTAAAGTAATTTTTCGGTCATAAATCTGCATTTAATCAAAACTTTGGTGAAAATAATCCCAAGTGGTGAGTGAAGTAAATCAAAACTTTTTCAAAGGAAATAATGAAGAAACTGGTGTATGCCAGTGGTCCCCAACCTTTTTATCGCCGCGGACCAATCAGCCTTTGATAATTTTACCGTGGTCCGCTGAGCGCGCGCAGGGGTGGGGGGCGTTGTTCGCGACGACACATTGATTGTTTATATATCAGACTACTATAAAAATGAGAAAGTACCAGTGAAAAGCGAGAAGAGCTAAAAAAACAAACAAACATCGGGGTCCTGTGCGGGAGGGGGTTTCAACCTCTTCTCCAAAGCACCTGAAGGTAGGAGGAGAAACTGGATGGAGCAAGGAGATAAGCAGCCTCGAACTAAGGAGAAACTTCCTGACACCCAGAACAATTAACCAGTGGAAAAGCTTAGCCTTCAGAAGTTGTGGGAGACCCATCACTGGAGGCTTTTAAACAGAGACTGGACAGCCATTTGTCTGAAATGATATTGGGTCTCCTGCTTGATCTGGGGTTGGAATAGAAGACCTCCAAGGATCCTTCAAACTATGAGCTCCTCTGTTACAAACCTCCAGGGATGCAGCACCCACAACCTCTGGAGAACCAACCTCCACTTGAAAGAGGCTTTTTCAATCTTCCCACCAGCAGAAATTGCAGCCACCAGTTTCCCAGCCTGCAGCACCAGTGGGCTTCCATTTGGGGAGGAAGGAACCTGCAGCAGCAGCAGCTGAGAGGCTTCAGCCCAGTTGCTTCTCCGCTTCCAGGCCGTGGAGGGAACCAAACAGCCCGATTTGCTCCCGGACTCTCCTCCCACCTGCAGCCCTCAACTCACCTGCCAGCTGCTGCTTTGACCATGGAAACAGCACAAAAGCCGCTCTGCACACCAACTTCCTCCCATGAGTCATCCGGAAAAGGAAGTTCCTCTGCGCTTCTCCTCTCCTCCCATCCTTTCTATCAATACGGTACTCGATGGTTTTAACTCCTTTATTATGCACTTTTCAGGCACAGAGGTTGCCTACCGGCCGCTGCAGCAATCATGTCCCCCGGCTGCTGCAGCGATCATGGCCCCCGGCCGCTGCACGGCCCGGTGCCAGGTACTCCACGGCCCGGCACCGGTCCGCGGACCGGGGGTTGGAGACCACTGGTGTATGCCATCCCCATTTGTATCATTTGAACCATTAAAATAAATTTTAAAAGAAAAAAAATGGCATAAAAATTCAATGTATTGATACCATTTATAATGAACACAGATGAAGGGCTTGAATATATTTTGCCTATAATTATAAATTTAACTTAAAATATCAAATTTATATACTACCTCCTGCCTTACTTTAATATATCACAAGACGAAATATATAACATTTGTGTTAAAGAACATAATAAGCTTTTAGGACAGCTCAAAATTCTCTCTTATATTATCTCCTATGATCTGCTATTAAACTGACTAGTTCCCAAAAGGAGCCAGAGTTACACTCTGAAATCAAGGCAGCTAAAAATGATTAGCTTGTTTGTGAGATGTAAGCCCATAATTACTCATCCATATTCTGTAGCATAGCTGCTTAAGAGACCTTTGTTGTGTGGGTAGGTTAGATCAAAGTGCTGGCCTGCAGGTTGTATTTCATTTTTCCCCGTTTGGTGGGATGAAGTGCAGTTGTTTTGATGTTAGGTTTGATGGATTTGTTTGCCACTGCATTCATTAGCTTCACATCAAAAAATTGACAGGCTGTTAAATGAAACTTTGGCTTAGATTTTCAGCTTGACTGTTTGGAGACATTTGTGAAGATATTTTATGTTGGTGCTATGCAACCTCAAGTACTTACGCCTATTTCTAAAGCCAAGGAAAGTTAGTTACTATGTTGTTTTCATTGCCTTAAAAAAAGAATTTCTTGCCCTGCAGATAATCAGGTTTAGCATGTGTTTTGTAAAGTATAGATGAGTATTTATGAAGTTAATATTTGTAGTAGTATGGTTTATGTTTGAAATAACAAATGAATAGGCATATCTCATTTTCAGTGGAAAAAAATTCAGTCAACAAACAATATTTTTTTAATAAAATAAATGATTTACATTAGATTTGGTATACAAAAGCATAAGGCAAAATTCAGTATGACGTAAGTCAGCTTTTATTTCAGCAATGGGATGTGTCTCCTTCCTTGCAGCCAGTGAAGATGTAGGTTCCCAGCTTTGACATTCTGTGCATTTACACTTTAAAAAATCCTAAGCACCAATCTATCCTTCTTCTCCATCTTCTCTTAGAAGCCTACTGGAGAAAAGAAAATGCTAATGCCCAAACTGTTTAAAACCTGAAGGTAGAAAAAATGCATTTATAAGCTAATAAAAGACAGAAAAATTAACAATTTGCATAATGAGGTGAAGTAAGGAGAGATGGTCTGGTAGTTATCTGGGCTTCAATTGCCATCCTTCCAATGGGTGTATTCAACTATTTTTCTTTCCTTAGTAGTTTACAGTGGAAGTGGCTATGTATTAAAATAAATTTTGGTGACCATAATAAAACCTACAACCCATAATATTTAATGTAATATACATTACAAATAAATTAAATGCCTGATAATCATTTAGTACTTCTCTGAGGTTAGACTTTGAAGTTGTTCTGTTTATCACTTTTATTTTAAATCATGGAAAAATAGCGCAAGCCAAATTTTTATCTTCTCTTTAAGAAATGTGATCATCAGCCTACATTGATAGCTACTTTTACTTACAGCAAATAGAAATAAAGAATTTTGTATGTTTATTGAATGTTTTCAATATATTGTTATTCTGGAAGTTGGACTGATCCGTCTGTTTCTTTCATTTGTCATTTTTGATCCCTGTAAACATGTTGTTTGCTCTTCATTTATCTTTGTCTGATGAATAGACTATTCTGCTACCATTTTCTGAGGAAATGCTGGAAATATCATTTAAAGATGGTGAACGTTTCTTGAGTTCTCATGAGAATCAGAACTAAATCATACCTTTGTCAGTAATGTAGGATTCTAAGAATATTTTATTATACTTTTTATTGATGGTATTTTCTTCCCTAAATCAACATTTTAAATCTGCTAGAATTGCTTGCTGTTTCCAAGAAAGTAGATTTTTAGCTGATACACAGTCCAGATAGCAGCATTCAATTTTATCAGCATCTTGCCAAATGACTACAGTCCTTTACACATTCTAATCATAAATATGAATTTATTTATTTATTTAGTGTATGGCACATGTTAGCCAGGGATCATTGAGGTGGCTGGCTGCCTCTGTGAAAGGAATTTTTTCAGGCAGTGTTATCTTTACTCGTGGGATGCCTGAATGCTGGTATGCAAATGGGGAGGGGGAGGCTCCTTTCTTGTCCCTCCATGGTTTATTCGCTTACAGGAATTGAACCGCCAAGCTGTCAACCTCAGTGGCACGCAGACTCAGCATCTTACCACGTGAGCTACTGCAGCCCTCATAAATATGAATATATAGCGTCTACAAATAATTTTTGGTTAGTATAATTTAATTTCTTCCCATTCAGGTTTTTTTTTTTTTTTTACTGATATAAGTTTGAACTCTAGCTCCTTAAAAATACCAAAACTTATTCTCATTTATTCCTTTGGAAATTTTCATAGTGACAATCTTACAGAACAGCACTTAATCGTTTATCACCGCAGACGTCACTAATCTGTTCAATAAAACTTAAATATGTTTCATGATTGTAATAATCATTAGGAGTAGGATTGTTCAGGTCTGTCTAGATTTGCCATAGCTTTACTCCCCAGGAGCAAATGTCTTTTTATTTCTTGGCTGCAGTCTCCATCTGCATTCTAAAAAGCAGAGACATAAGAAAGGCTAAGCGCCAAAAAATAGAGGCCTTTGAATTATGGTGCTGGAGAAGACTCCTGCAAGTCTCATGGACTGCAAGGCGATCAAACTGGTCAGTCCTAGAGGAGATCAACCCTAACTGCTCTTTAGAAGGACAGATCCTGAAGATGAAACTCAAATACTTTGGCCACCTAACGAGAAGGAAGGACTCACTGGAGAAGAACCTAATGCTGGGAAACATTGAGGGCAAAAGAAGAAAGGGACAATAGAAAATGAGATGGCAGGATGGAGTCACTGAGGCAGTGGGGGTGGGTTTGAATGGATCGGGGGGATGGTGGAGGACAGGAAGGCCTGGAGGAATGTTGTCCATGGGGTTGCGATGGGTTGGACACGACTTTGCAGCTAACAACAAATACTATAAATTTAAACTTTTAGTTTAATTCAGTAATCGAAGCTGCAAAGAAGGGTTGCAGTTTATTAAAGTTTGCTACTTCATTCAATTTCCAAGAAACTTAAAATGTTTTGGGATTGAAAATTGATCTATATTCCTAATCTATATAAAAAACTAAGGTTTAATGAGACTTTCTTTTGAAAATAAATTTATTATAATATTTTTTCCCCAAAGTTTGCTTCTGCTTCTATTTAAATTTCATATTTATTTACAGGTAATCCTCAAATTATGACCACAACTGAGCTCCAAATTTATGTTGTTAAGGGATAAATTTGTTAAGTGAGTTTTGCCCCATTTTATGACTTTTCTTTGCACATTTATTAAGTGAATCACTGCAGTTGTTAAATTGATAAAACCGCTGTTAATCTGGTTTCCCCATTGACTTTGCTTATAAGAAGGTCACACAAGGGGATCACATGACTCTAGGACACTGTAATCATCATGAATGTGAGTCAGTTGTTAAGTATCCAAATTTTTATCACATGACCATGGAGATGTTACAGTCGTACCGGTAGGTGAAAAAAATGGTCATAAGACATTTTTTTCAGTGCCGTTGTAACTTCAAACAGTCATTAAATGAACTGTTGTTAGTCGTGGGCTACCTGTATTTAGCAGACATAGATACTTCTAAAACATATGACAATAATGTAGTAAATCTAGTCAACAACAAACATTATGTACAGAATAAGGGATTTGAACTATCCTAGCCCAAAGTTAGATGCTTAATGTACACAGAGAGAGGGA
This sequence comes from Arizona elegans, assembly GCA_022577455.1. Lineage (NCBI taxonomy): Eukaryota > Metazoa > Chordata > Lepidosauria > Squamata > Colubridae > Arizona > Arizona elegans. The sequence continues at coordinate 24,760,552 of JAKOOJ010000008.1, read as the reverse complement.
GGGAGGGAGGGAGGGAGGGAGAGAGAGAGAGAGACAAAGAGAGAGACACAACATTCATCATGCTTCTGTATAATTATGAAAGGATATCCACATGTGGAATGTGAATTCTAGAATTAGAATATACACAAACTTACCTGATTTTGTTTGTTCTTTATTCTTGTAAAATATATTTCATACATAATCAAGCTTTTTTTTTAAAAAAAATCAAAGCTGCTTTGAACAACAGTAATGAAAGAACCTTAATTGCAAGAATATATATCCATAGATTTAGAAAATCTGAATAATTAAATCTCTTGCTGTTAGATTCAGACTAGCCTTTAGTATTATTCAGCATCTTTAGTTCAATATTGAAAATCATTAGAATGTTAATTTCATTTTTAAAGTACCTGCATATATTATGTTCATCATGAATGATGAATTCACAGTGCCTTATTTGTAGACAGCCTTAGCAAAAACTACAATTAAAAATCATAAAAAGTAAACAAAACAATTTATAAGTACAGAAGTAAAAAAAGCAAGGGTCTGAAAATACAAAAAGTAACACTAAGAAATTCTTTGAAATCACATTCTGTAAATCTTGGTAATGATACTAAAGTTATACAAAATTTATCATTGAAATAAAACTGTATTAGTGCTATGTGATACAAAATTCTAGATGTATTTCTTCACAGCAAAATTAAATAAAACATGATTGAGATATCACTGTTCATTTAAAACAATACAGGAATACATTTCAGTGTTGCATTATGTGGAAAATTGATACAAAATATTTTGAGTCATGAGATTTGAAACCAATCTAATGTGAATGTTTTAATTAAATCTGAGTTTATTTAATTCATATTGTTACTAGTGTGGAAGAAAGGGTCTTTTAATCTTTACTTACTATCTAATTATTTTGTTCAACTTTCAGAGTTCTTCTGAAAATATACGAGTAGAAGAAAAATCACATTACTTAAAATATGGCATTTATTCACAAAATAAAACCAGACTGTTTTAGGCAGAATCAAAACCAGTGAAATGCAGAGAACTAGCTGCATGATTATGATCTAAGTCCATATTTCTTTCAACAGAGATACAAACACAGACTTATTTTATTTATTAGTGACGCCTGTTTATAAGACACAATGTTTTTAGTGAATCACAAAATACCTAGACATATAAGCAAATAGTAATTTATCAATAATATGGAGCAAAAGAAAATATTCATTTCCTTGGTTATGGAAAGGCTCCAAGGTATGGGGAGGGGGGGTCTAATAGTTCTGGCCCTACACTGGAGATTGAAGTTTATGTTTTACCTTTAGTTTAATAAAAACTTTTCTTGGGGCGTGAACACTCTATTTTTCTTTTTAATTAGTTGGCCTCAAGCCAATTAATGACTACTACAAACTGTGTTTCCTCAAATAAAAGCCCAATCACCTCAGATTCTCTTCTAAAAGGATTATGCTCAGTTGGATTGATGGCTCATTGCAGAGTTTTTATTCTGAACACTTCTGCAAGACTCTATTATATTTGTCAGCTGTTAATATCGAAGTAAAACTGCTAACTAAAGTCAATCTTATATTTAGTGCATTGTTGATAATACACAACTTTCTTTGTCCCTGTGATGGATTACATTAATGCAGCAGGTTCCTAGGAGGAAACACATTCCAAGGAGGAGAGGGGTGGGTGACAAGAGATAGCACAATCCGGAGCTGGATCATGGGAAGAGGATAGTCACTCCCTAGAACAGTGATAGCTAACCTTTTCTGTACTGAGTGCCCAAACTGTGTGCATATGTGTGTGAATGCACATGCTCCCAACCCCCCAAAATACAATGCAAACCCCCCGCATGCACCCCACCTCCTGCTGCACGCACCCCTGTGCATGAGTGTGGCCACTGCACATGCACTCTGCCCCTGCACATGCGTGTGCATCCCACCTGCACATGTCCCCCTGCATATACATGCTCAGGCCCCCTGCATGCCCACATACCCCGTGCATGCACAGCAGAGACCCAATGACCAGTTGGCCGGTGGGAGGTATGTGCCCATGCACAGTGGAGCTGAACTGGGGCGCGTGCCCATAGAGAGGGCACTGCGTGCAACCTGTGGCATGCAAGCCATAGGTTCGCCATCACAGCCCTAGAATCTCCCAGGCTATGTCTTTTAACTTAGGGTAAATTTTGTCTATGATGTAAGCCAGGAGTTCCCAACTCCCGGGCTGTGGCCCAATACTAGGCCGCAGGCCATTTAGAACCAGACTGCGCAAGTGATGGGCGAGCAAACGAGCATGCACAACTCCGCTTGTATGAGTGGCATGCACATGCCACTACCGCCATTGCCGGTCCGCAAAGTTGGAAAGGTTGGGACCACAGATGTAAGCAATAAACAACTGAATTTAAGACCTGGATTGTTTTGCATCATTGCTGGGCTACACCTGACATTCCCTGTTTTTCAACGTTTTCATGTAAGAGTGGAAGTGGTTAGTCAACACTGAGGCAATAAATTGGATGAAGCCAGCAAACTGTACCCTAGTCAGATAATATGGTATTGTGATAGTCTAAGTGAATAGTGTGCACGATAACATGACTGCGGCTGCCTGTGGTGGTGCTGTAGGTTGAAGGGCCACAACCTTGCCAATACAGCTAGTCTGAAGATCCTTGAATTGACAATCCCACAAGAGTTACTGGTTTTGGATACATTCTTTAAATTAGAATATTAGAAATATATTGATTGAAATATGAAGAGCCTGTAGTACAGTGGATTAAACACTGTTATTAACATCTGCTTGCAATTACTGCAAGTTCAAATCTCACCAGGCTCAAGGTTGACTCAGCCTTCCATCCTTTCAAAGGTAGGTGAAATGAGGACCCAGATTGTGGGGGCAATAAGCTGACTTTGTATAAATATACAAAAGTATGAAGGCTATTGCTTAACGCATTGTAAGCCGCCCTGAGTCTCCGGAGATTAAAGCAAAAAAAAAAAAGTTACCATACGATGCACTGTTTCACCCAATTGAACTTTACAAGCAGACAGGATAGTTCTCCGTATAGGAGGGAAACGGCAGTCAGGCTGGGGAATGACTCCTCTATGTTGCATAGGACTGAGTCTGCTAAATTTGCATGGCTCTGCCCTCTTGGCCCAGTGTTTCGACTCAGTCTATGCTGGACTGACGTGTCTTTCCAGCCTGACTGTGTTTTTCCCTTCAAAAAAGGAATTGAGAGAGAAAATTTCTGCTTATATCCTCCTTTCTGAATTGTGAGAAAATCTTTCTACGATTGCTGACATTTGGCTCGCATTCTGTCGGCTGACAGACCTCAGTGAGGTGGGCAATTTGGCCTCATTGAAGCTTCCCCCAGCCATCGGGGAAGCGACACTGCATTTTAATGGCCTTTGCCTAGCAGCCTTAACAGCCTCCAACTGGTTTTTCTTAGCCCAGAGATCACATTAATAGCCGGATGGCTAGCGTTCTGGGGGAAGCGCCAGTCAGCATCGCCGGCAGTCCTAGAGGCTCTGCCGACATCGTAGATTGCTTTTCTAGCCGGACAGTTAGCGATCTTGAGACACTGCCCGTCAGCACTGAGCTTTTGAGAGCTTCTGCTTCCACTGCCGATCACCTCAATAGCCGGAAAGCTATCGATCTTACACATCCGCCATCCAGAGACTAGCTCGCAGCGAGCTGACTGATGAGAGGATCATTTTACTTACTGGGCGATCCACGGATCTTACAATTTGGGTGTCTCCACATAGTGAGTTTTGCCTTCGGCGACTTTCTGTCCTTACAGTTTAAGTGGGCGGCCATCTTAAGTGCAATCAGACCTAATCAAAATGGCGGATGCCATGCAGTCCAAAGCCTCGGCGAGTGCTGGCAGTGCGGGGAGGCGGTGTCCTTTTGACGACCCTATGGAGGGCTCCTCGGGCCTCCCTCCATTCAAACGGGCCAGAAATACCAAGGCAGCCCCCTCAGCCTCTCTTGCCTCATCCTCCAAGGAGGATCAGTGGCGACATAAAGCCATCGAGAAGGCCTTCCTCAAGGCCCAATCACAGGCTGGGCTGGAGGTTCAACAGCCTCGACCAGGGGTTCCCTGGAGGTCTCATTCATCAGCTCCTATGCAGGATGACCGCTCTATACAAGAACTGTCCCCAGATCTGCCAGTTGCCGTGGGTCCCGCTCCCATCCCAGGGAAGGAGCCCCTTTTTGAATCGTTGCCTACTCCTGAGGCACCTCAGGGCGACCTAGAGGCTCCCCCCGTACCAACGTCTCAATCCCAGGATCCTCACCCTCAATTGCCTGAGGCCTTTGAGTTCATTATTGCCAGAGCCATCAGGCAGGGCCTGACCCAATGCATGCAACAGGGCAGTTTTCTGCCTGAGCCAAACACCTTTGTGCATTCCCACCATGCTAGTCACATGGAGGATTCCATGTCAGAACAAGACCTGGCTGAATCTCCAGTGTCAGCTGATCAAGCTTCTATTTTGGAGGCGGGTGAGGTCCGGGAATCTGCTCTCTCGGATGATGAGGGCTTGGTCCCTGACCAGACACCATTCATAGGTCTCTTTCCGCCACAAGTATTCCGATCTTTACTTCATAAAGCCATCGCGATTACACGTTTGGGGGACGTTCCTTCTGCCTCCACCACGACCAACTCTTTGGATCCGGCGTCGGCGATGTTTGCAGAATCTACAATTGAACTAGAAACTATTCCAGCTCCCAAGTTATTTTTGGATGTCCTTCACCATCAATGGTCTCTTCCAGGGGCTCGGCCCAGCCCCAACGGACTTGATAAATGACTTTACAACTCCACTCCAGGTCTCTCTGATCTCTTACAACCACTGCCTGTGGATCCGCCCATTGTGGCTCTTTGCAACACTCCTCATCCCACTGGGCCGATGGAGGATTCCCTGTGCCCGGAGGACAGATGCGCTGAGAAGACGCTGCTCAAAGGGCATCAAGCAGCTGCCTGGTCCATCAAGGCCTCATCCTCTGCCTCTTTCTTCAATAGGGCCGTTCTCCTTTGGCTCAAACAACTCCAAGAGCATCTGCCTGCCTCTGACACTAGGTCGCATCAGGACCTGAATAAGATATCAGCTGCCCTTGAGTATTCCACGGATGCAATGCTAAATGCGACCAGGTTTGCCGCCAAGGCACTGGGCTCTTCTGTGACCTCGCGTCGCCTCCTGTGGCTCAGAAACTGGAACGTGGACATGAGAAGTAAATGGCAGCTGGCATCTGTGCCTTATTCTACCGGATCCCTATTTGGTCCTCCTCTGGAACCCCTCCTTGTTGAAACGAGGGACAGACACAAAATTCTTTCCTCTGCTTCCAGACGGCCGGATTCACAATATTCTGCCCTTCCTCGATACCAGTCCTTTCGGACCTCCGAATCTAGCGCTTACCAGCCCCGTTATCAATGGTCCTTTCCGGCCAGGTCCCAGCAACAGGATTCCCAGGTCAGACAAGGGGGCAAATTCTTACCCAAACGCTCCTTTCGCGGAGGGAGGGGGCGTTTCACTAGACAAAGCAGATAGGCTCCTCTTGGAACCTCCCATTGGGGGACGCTTGTCTCTCTTCTTTCATCATTGGGAGACCTCGACTTCTGATGCCTGGGTCCTGTCCACCATCAAATCGGGACTTTATCTGGAATTCCACTCTCTTCCCCCGACAGTTTTCCTCACATGTCCGGTCTCTCGCAAGCCACGAACACCTTGTGCAGTCCCTGGCCAGCTGACCACCTCTACGCTTCCCGCCGCTACCACTTATTTCCAAGACCATTCAGAAGATGCTAGAGGAGGAAGTGGAACTCATCCTCCTAGCGCCACCTGGCCCAGGCAACTGTCATACGCGGACCTGACGTCCCTGTCCGTGGCCAACCATTGGTGCATACCGGATTCCAAACTGGTCTTCACTCAAGGTGCACTCCAGCATCCAGATCCCACGAGCTTCCAGCTGACCGCTTGGTGGCTGAGCGGCACCTCTTAGAGGCAGCCCATATCCCAGCCCGTGTCATTGCCACCATGCAAGCAGCACGCCGCAGCTCAACTAATCGTATTTATGAAGCCACTTGGGCTTCATTTTCTTCCTGGTGTCGACGGTCCAACATCGATCCTCTTTCGGCCTCGGTCATCCATGTACTGATCTTTCTTCAAGACCGTTTTGAAGGGGGATTGGCTCCGAACACTCTGCGCTGCCAGCTGGCGGCTCTCACTTCGTTCTTGTCCAGCGGCTCGATGGAGTCCCTCTCCAGACATCCATTTCTCCACAAATTTCTACATGGTGTAACGAACTTGAGACCACCGGTCGTCCATTGCTTTCCTACCTGGAATTTGAACAAGGTCCTTCAAGCCCTGACAGCGGCACCATTTGAACCTCTCCGACAGGTATCTTTGCGTTTTATGTCTTTCAAGGTGTCCTTCCTCCTTGCCATCACCTCGGCTCATCGCATATCAGAATTGGCTGCTCTTTCCATCCGCCAAGACCTGTGTATATTCTATACTGATAGGGTCGTCCTTCGGCTCGACCCAGCCTTTATGCCGAAAGTCAATTCCCTCTTCCACCAAGCACAGGAACTAGTACTCCCAGATTTCTGCCCCCATCCAGTCCATAGACTGGAACGTTCTTGGCATACTCTCGACGTTCGTAGGGCCCTAAAAATATACATCTCCAGGACGGTGACCATCCGTAAAACAGAGGCGCTCTTCGTATCTTTCCAATCGGACTCAGCTGGTATCTGTGTTAAAGGACCGACTCTAGGTCGCTGGATCAGAACTATGATAGCGACAGCCTACCAGCAGTTAAATCTTCAAGTGCCACGCCCCATCACGGCTCACTTGACCCAGAGTGCGGCCACTTCCGCTGCCTGGGCTACTCAGGCCTCCTTGGAAGAAGTCTGTCGGGCAGCCACTTGGACGACACTTACTCCCTTCATCCGTCATTACCGGGTGGACTCATTTGCATCGGCGGATGCAGCCTTTGGCCGTGGGGTCTTGCAGATGGTGCATCGCTCTTAATGGCGTCCGGCCCGGAGCTCTCCCTCCCTGGAGGACATTCAGCTTTGGTATTTCCCCAGCCTGACTGCCGTTTCCCTCCTATACGGAGAATGGATGTTGGTCTTACCTGATATGTCCATTCTTGATCAGGAGGAAACGGCAGTCAGCCCCACTCTTCTGGGTCCGGCCCGGATGCTAGGGCGGGGTGGGTGGATATTAATTCTCTCTCGTTGCAGGACGACACGTCAGTCTGCGTCAGCGTCCTCGCCGAAACACGGCCAAGAGGGCGGAGCCATGCAAATTTAGCAGACTCGGTCCTATGTTACATAGAGGAGTCATTCCCCAGCCTGACTGCCATTTCCTCCTGATTGAGAACGGATGTATCAGGTAAGACCAACGTCCATTTTCATAACATATAGATGGAACTGCACTAGCTATAGCTTTGAAACTTATCATAAGAGAGATGGCCTTATCTTGTAGTGCTATGTTACTACCGATAGCTCCTAGTTCCAATTCAAAATGTTAGCAATAATTTATGTTTATATCTTGAAGTATTGCAGTCATATTTATGTTGCTGTTTATTCATTCTAAATTCAAATTTTGGGCAATTTTAAATTGGGCTTAATTTTTTTTGATGGTAGTTTATGTTATAAATATATAGATCTGAATAATGGTAATACCAGCAAAATAATAATGGAAAACTGTTAAGTCATGAAGAGGACTAACATGATGCTATGAACTTTAAAATTGGAAGCTATAATTTTTCTTGCGCAGGTAGATTGTTATATAAATGTAAACCGGTAGTATTTTACTATTAGTTTTCTGTATATTCATTAAGAGCCGAGGTAGCGCAGTGGTTAGAGTGCAGTACTGCAGCTACTTCAGTTGACTGCTAATTCAGCAGATTAGCGGATCATATCTCACCGGCTCAAGGTTGACTCAGCCTTCCATCCTTCCGAGGTGGGTAAAATGAGGACCCAGATTGTTGGGGGCAATATGTTATTTAGTATACTGTCTTTGGTGTAAGCCGCCCAGAGTCCTCGGAGAGTGGGCAGCATAGAAATATGACTAATAAATAAATAAATAAATAAATTTAGAAGTAAATTATACCATTTTCAAAAAGGTTACTTATTGTTAATTTTTTATAGGATTTTATCCTTAATGGGAGTTTTGATCGTTTTATTTGGCCAGAACAGTGTTCATAAAAGAGAAATATTTTGATGCTGTTTTTATTGCAATAAAATCTAAATATAAGAAAAGTATTTGCAGAAATAAGACATTTACAAATATGCATAATCAGAATATTAACTTGAACTAAATACTGAAAATGCATTTAAACTTTTTTACTTATATCATTCTATACCAGATAATATAAACATATTTTTCTTGATTATCTGATTAACTCAATCTCTAGTATGCGTTAATAGTTGTAGAATGTGATATTAATGTAAAATATAATTGTCACTCTTCATTTATATTCATGGCCATTATGCAACTGTGCTTACTGTGCAGCTTTATTTCTTTTGACACACACTATTTCTGGAAAGTATTACAATTTTATTCCTTAGCAATTAAAATCTTTGGTCCAGCAGTTAAGTATTAGGGCTTATATTTTTCCCAGAGAATAATTATTTCTTCAGAATTATATTCTATAGCAGATATATATTGGCATACATTTCAGCTTCACCTAACATTTCAATAAGGAAATGTACAATGAAAGTATTTTAGCTATCTGTTCTGTGTCTCTTGGTGAGATAATGAATTGGTATACAGTTGGGATAAGTTGAAGCAAATTTGTCTCTTCCAGGTATAGACATGGAAGAAGGAATAGCTGAAAAAGTGAATAATATTACTAGTTTCCTTAAAACAAAATTTTACCCAATCATTACTGTGCTGGACTCAACAATGAGAGAGTAGAAATGTAAAGAAATGTGGTTTTAGATACCAGAGATGATTTCTTTTAAACATTAATAGTATGAAAAATGATGAAAATATATCTTGGTCAATAATAAGATTTTTTAAATTTTAGAAAAGTATAGTAAGTAGCCTTATGATAAGATATCTGCTTGATGCCTTATAAATGTGAATCAAACTTCCATTTGTAACACAAAATTCCAAGCGATTGAGAAGACCTTATATAAATTAATAGGGTTGTGTTTTATTTAAACATTAGTGCAATTCAGTGGTGGGATTCAAATTTTTAATGACCGGTTCTGTGGGCGTGGCTTGGTGGGTGTGGCTTGGTGGACATGTGACTGGGTGGGCGTGGCTGGGTGATCATGTGACTGGGTGGGCATGGACAACTCGATATCACTCACATCGAGGCCTGGCCTGGCCTCTCCTCACCCCCTCCCCTCCCAGCCAGTTCTTGCCTTGTCTTGCATGTTATGGTGAGAGAGGAAGCTTTGTCAACGTCATCTTCCCCTTGATACTAGCCAATAAGATGAGATTTTGCTATCAGAAGACCTGATGTACATTTCCAAGTATTGTTTATCACCATTCTCTTGGTAAGACTGAATGGAGAGATTTATAAGGAATAACAGAGTTGGAAGGGACCTTGGAGGTTTTCTAGTCCACCCCTGCTCAGGCAAGAGACCCTGTACAATTATGGACAAATTTCTTCTTAAAAACCTCCAGTGTTGGTATATCCACAACTTCTGAAGGCATCCATTCCTCTGATTAATTGTTCTCACTGTCAGGAAATTTCTTCTTATTTCTACGTTGGATCTGTTTGATAAGTTTCTATCTCACAGATCCATCTCACAGTTACCGTGTTTCCCCAAAAATAAGACCCCATCTTATATTTTTTTGAATCCTGAAATAAGCACTTGGCCTTATTGCCATGCGCTCAAAAGCCCGATTGGCTTATTATCAGGGGATGTCTTAATTTGGGGGAAATGGTACTTCCAGTTGAGCCAGGCACCACCAATTCTATACCTGTGCATTTGGTTTTTTTCTTGCTTAAATGTAAAATATTACTTTACTCTCCATTAAATTTCATTTTTGGTGAGAAATGATGTTCTACAGCAGCATTCAGTTTACTACAATGATTTTTGCAAAATGCACTAAAGCTTGAAGAATACATCTCTGTTTATATTGATAAAGATTATTCTTTTTGAACATTAAAGCATATAGTCAAGCAAATATTTCCAATCCATTATAAATGAAAACAAATTTGAAAGACATTTTCAAAGCAGTCGGTGGATGTCTTATCATTCTTTCTCGTCTCTTTTAATTAAATCTTTCTGCTTTTTCACCCTTGGGCCTTATTGCAATATTCTAAAACTTTCACAGATCCTTTACAAAGAACCACTTCTAATTTAACTGGAATACATTGTTTTCATTCTCAGTTTTTCTGGTTACAGAACTTCCCTTCTCCTTCACTCATCATTTCACCGTTTAATGATGTTTTTACGTACTTGCAAGAAAACACAGCATTTAATTTTGGAGCCACCCAGGTGAGGGCAGTTCACCGTATCCAGGCCCGGCTTCATCCCGAGCAGCGATCCCAACACCGGTCTGGCGGTCAACACCACCTTGCGAGCCAGCCAGCCTGCCTAGCCTGAGCTGGACAGACTCCTAGCCAGTCTCCTGGGAACGATCACGCCCGGCCCCACGTTGCTCGTAAAGGCCGGAAGGCAAGGCTTCCAGGTCCAACAAAGGGGCCAGGGGTGCGACTTTCTCCCCTCCCTCTTTTTGGGAGATTTTCAACAAAGGGCTGGGAACTTCAAACGAGGCATGGGCTGCAGCCTCGCCCACCCCCACCAGCAGCTCTGGGCTGGGCAGTGGTTCAGCTTTCCTGGCTGGCTGCGACTATGACCTTACCTTCCTCCTGCAGATGGTGGCAGAGGGGAAAGAGAACCAGGAATGAGCCGCTGCCGCTCAGCTCCCCACCAGCCCGCATTTCACCTCCTGCCCAGATTCTCCGCAGCTGCTGGGCCTTGCCTGCCAGCGGGTGCGGGATAGAGTGACCAGGGAGTACGAGGATATGCCACCCGCATCACCCCTCTGCCAGCTGCCCTTCCCATGCCCACTCGCTGGCCCGAGCGCTTCAGCTGAGTGCCGGCCACTGCTGTGAAAACGGTGCGAACCCCATGGGCTGGAAGGTAAGGCTGATGGCGGGGAAGGAAGATCTGCTCCGAGCTTGCTGCTTTCAGCTGAAGGGCTGCCTCGGTGGGGACATGGCAAGGCCCATCCCCCTTTCGGGCCATGCTCTGGGCTTCCACCTGCTCAACCTCCGCTCCACCTCAGGTCCCACATCCAGCCCGCAACAAGGGGACCTGCTGCTTCCAGGCCAGTCTGGCTGGCAGATGGGCAAGCGGGCAGCCCTCGGGGGAGGCATTTTCTCTCAGGACTCCCACCTGGAGGCCCCATAGAAGCTGAAGCTGAGCCCGAAGGCAGTTGAGCCTCACCTTGTCCACCCCTGCCGTGTCCCTCTTTCTTACCTCCCATCAGCCTTATCTTCTGGCCCATGGGGCTTGCACCATTCTCACAGTGGTGGTCCGTGCATGGCCGAAGAGCTCAGCCCAGTGGGCAGGTGGGGGAGGGTGGCTGGCAGAGGTGAGATGTGGGCCATGTAGCCTCATGTCACCTGGTTGCCCCCCACGCCCGCCTGCTGGCAGGTGAGACCCAGCAGCTGTGGAGAATCGCCCGGTCCCTGGGAGACTGGCCAGCAGGGGTTGAGCAGCAGGCCAAGACAAGTGGGATGCTGCTGCATCATAGGCTGAGGCAAAGGCAGGCAAGCAGGCTGGGCCGCGTGGCCACATGGTCGAGGCAAGGGAGCCAAAGAGCAGCTGCAGCTATGTTGCGGTGTGGCTCTAAGGCACCAGCCAGGGTGTGCGAGGCCAATAAGTAGTGGCAGGGCGGGGCCAGCCAGCACTTTAACAACCGGTTGGCCCAAACCAGCTGAATCCCACCACTGGTGCAATTCTGTTGTGCAAATGAAAAGAGGCTGAAAATTCTTAAAAATGACTTAGCTGTGGAAATTAAATAAATATATAGTAACCAAATATTTTGTCTTAATTTCCTAGTATTTTCTAATTTCAAGCTTACCTTTGAAGAAATATATTTTCACACCATCTTCTGTTAGTTTCAGTACCTGTGGAGAAAGATTCATGCTATATAACAAAACACTGCTTTGCTGTTTGAAAGTGGTTTCTGCAGAGACATAATATAGTTTAGAATTAAGTTGTATTAGTATATTTTTAACTAATAGGGAAGTCCAAAATTGCATGTTTTTTTCAAATCTTTTCTGTAGTTTTGCATTTGTCATAATCCCTTGTAAAACGTGAACTGATACTTGGTCTATGAAGTTACATTAGAGCAATATATATCTGAATTTTCCCCATGAAATGAAATATTTAGAAGTTTTAGTTTCTGCTTATTCATCAGCAGAGGGCAGTGTAACCTCATGTATTTGTAGGTACTCAACTTGTTTACTATTGGACACACTGTTAAAATATAAGTGTAGTGCATAAAATAAGCAGATAGTATCACGTATAAACCTGATGGCATTGAAATGACGATTCAGGTGAACATTATACTACCACTTAATAGAACAGTGAAACTTTATGAAGTTATTTTCTCTGGGAGAAATATATTAAGTTCAGTAACTCACAGTGATTAGCTTAAATGATTGTGCTATAAATAAAAAAAAATATTACCACTTATTTGTTTGAAAAATAAGTTTTATCAAATTCCTATTTGAATTAGAGGTTCATCTGCAGGATCATCTGTTAAAGTGCTGGTGTGAATTCCTCTGGGCTAGTAGCGTTTGGTGATAGAAGTCAAGATAATTTTAAAATAATTTTTGTGGCATACTGATATCATTGAAAATGGACTTCCATTGATTCACTTGCTTATACTGTATTTTTATACATCTTTTTTTTTCTCAATTAAAATTTTCCTCTCTCTTGTAAAAACTGATTTTGAAGTGTGTGTGTGTGTGTATGTATGTATGTATGCATGTATGTATGTGTATGTATCTTGTTCATATGCTGGCTATGAAAGAGTGTATATCAATTAAAAGAAAGTCAAAGTATATCCCTACGCACGGTCACTCAAGCACTCGTCACTTCCCGCCTGGACTACTGCAATGCTCTCTACATGGGGCTCCCCTTGGGGTGCACCCGGAGGCTGCAGTTGGTCCAGAACGCGGCTGCGTGAGGGGGATTATGGAAGCGATGGGGCGCTCACATATAACACCTCTCCTGCGTAAGCTGCACTGGCTTCCTGTGGTCTTCCGGGTGCGCTTCAAGGTGTTGGTGACCACCTTTAAAGCGCTCCATGGCTTAGGGCCGGGGTATTTGCGAGACCGCCTTCTGCCGCCAATAGCCTCCCACTGACCAGTTCACTCACACAGAGAGGGCCTCCTCAGGGTGCTGTCGGCCAGGCAGTTCCGGCTGGCGACCCCCAGGGGGAGAGCCTTCTCTGTGGCAGCACCTGCCCTCTGGAATGACCTGCCCCCTGAGATACGCACAATATCAGACTTCCGGACTTTTCGTTGGGCCTTGAAGACACACTTGTTCCATCTAGCTGGGCTGGCTTGATCCCATGCTCTCAGTTTTTAATCGAATTTTGGTTTTAATTGGGCTGTTTTAAAGTTGGGCCAAAATTATTTAATTGTTTTTTAAAATGTTTTTAAATTTTATATGCTATGTTTTATCTTGGCTGTACACCGCCCTGAGTCCCGCAGGAGAAGGGCGGTATAGAAATATAATAAAATAAAAATAAAATAAATAAAATAAATATACTACAAAATTGTATTTTGTTTAATGAAAAATACAGAAGATTGAAAGTACAGATTAATTGTTATGTGAAGGGATCTGACTCTCTTCCTGCCACTCCAATTTAACAAGCAGCACTAGAATAGGTATTGGTGAGAAAAAGAAGCAGTGAGAAATGAATAAAATGGATTCTCATTCCTGCCATTCCATTGATAAAATGTAGTGCCCTGGAATGCATTGTAGGTTGCTAGTAATAGAATTACTAGTAGGAGAAAAAAAATCTAGCCTCTTCCCCCCAACCCCCTCTCAAAAAGCAATTCCATATGTAACCAGGTTGGCACTAAAAGTATCTGAGAAAAAAATTGACTGTAGTCATGTAAACTGTATAATGGAAAAACTCTGGTTGGAATTTTATTGAACAACTTTAACTGAAGATATTTCTGAAGAAGACTATTGAAAAGTTACGATTGGTTGAAATGCATGGAGATACAAAAATTATTAAGCAAGGGCACCTAGTTAAGTAAAATTGAAATAGTGTCTTGAAATCCAAGCTACATCAGAATATAGGATTTCAAGACTCTATTTCAATTTGCAGTTTTCTTTCATGAAAAGAAGATAGAAAGAAAATAATATTGAATCCTAGATGCTTCAAAGGAATTTTTCAAAGGAATTTTTAATATAATACTGTATATACTTTTCTTTTTGCTATTTTCGGACATGTTAGAAACAAAAAGTTCTAAATGACAGAACAGAGAACTACATTTTAATTTCCTTACTTTTTGACTTTCAAGAAATTTGGTTGGCGAAAGGTATTTTTGACAACTGAAACCGTAATACAGGTATCAGTACAGGTAGACTTCTAAGACTAATAAAGGAGAATATTTGTGGCTCAGGGTTGACATGAGAAGTCCTTGGTGCTCTCTGAGCTTTCTTATTTTCTTGCAGACATTTCGCTAGTCTGGAATGACGCTTTTTCTAAAGTTTTCTTGGACTCGTGGCAAGTTTAGTGGTTTTAAATGCCCCTTCTAGGGCTGCAAAAAATTCTAGGTGATTGGCATCACCTGTATTATAGTTGAGTCCTTTTTGTAGGATCCTGTGTTCTGCAGTGTATAGTGGGCAGCTGGGCATGTTGAATACCCATTCAGGCTCTGGTGTTTCCTTGGTTCTGGCACTGATGATATTACCTAGTTTGGGTAATGAAATGTCTGCAAGAAAACAAGCAAGCTCAGAGAGCACCAAAGACTTCTATAAGAATTTGGAAGAACAATCCTGTGACAGTGTCTCTTAAAGAGATTTTTTTTCATTCCAAAGTTACTCACCACCAGTTCTCTTACTCACTAATAAGAGAAGTCATAGCTTCATACCTTCCTAGCCATAGCTCCCAAAAGTTAAAGATTAGCATGTGCATAAATGTCTGTGGAGATTCTTAGTCATGTAGGTAATGGTTGTCCCAAAGGTGCTTTTTTCCAGAGGCAACTGGACTTTCTTATTTTTCTTTGAAGATGTTTTGCTTCTCATCCAAGAAGCTTCTTCCCCACCACCCAGTCAGAGCTGAAGAAGCTTCTTGGATGAAAAGCAAAATATCTTCAAAGAAAAACAAAGTCCAGTTGCCTCTTGAAAAAAGCATATTTGGGGCATGTGCATAAACTGCAGAGTTTGCCTTCTTTAGTAAGATATGTATGAACTGTGCAAGGGTTGCTCCCTTTTCAGTGAGAACTCATTTCAAATAAACATTTTGCAATAGTATTATTTTTTTTGCAAGCAGTATTAAATGCAGTGCAAATGAAATAAGCCAGATCCAAAGCCATGTTCCCATCACATAATTCTTCTTGTTTGGAACTTTAGCTTCTGGAAAGTTTTTCTTAAACATTCAAGGCCCTCTTGCTTTGTAAGTGATGTGGCATAGAGCTATGTAGTTTTTGTTTTCAGGGCAAAAATGGTTACTTTACTTACAAGTTCCAGACTATAGTCTTTTAATTTGACAAACTATTAATTTAAAAATTACTGTCAGTATTTTTAATTGCAAAGTTTTATTGGAGAGGATTGTGATTTAAAAACTTGTTTGCAGTATTTTTAATGGCTGGGTTCCCTCCTCCCTTCCTCCTTCACCCTCCCCCCTTCCCTGAAAAGGAAAGGGAAATAATGTAGTTTAGTATTGCTGGACAAGGCTGATTATCAATAGTTTTTAGTGGCAATGTTGAAGTTAAAGGAGAAATATACATTTGATTAAGGTTAATTCAGTAAAAATAGTAAAAATGATAGAACTGACTTATGTTCAGGGGCTATACCAAAGCATAGTTGGCAATGAAATTTTAATATGTGTTTATTTGAAATTCAGTATTCAAATTATAGCTTTTTTTTTTCCTTGTGGTGTTATAAAAATAAAACTAATAACATTTAATAGTCTAGTATTTAAATTATTTCATTCATACTTCTAGTTCCTGCAATCCTGCAGAGTAGATACCATACCATACCTCTCGGTTTTCAGTTTCCTTGAAGGAGAAATTACAGTCAAGTGTTTCAATCAATGAGATGACAATCAGGTTTGTGTATGTGAGTACTGGTATGTGGGAATGTCAATGGGAGACGGGGAGAAATGTATTTTTATAATTGCAAGATTTTGTTAATGTGACCTTAAAATATAATAGAATAATTTCATTTGGGCATGCTTATCTGGACCAACTAGCAAGACTGACACTAGTTGTGCAAGTCTAAAAGTTTGCTGAGATTTAGAAAAACAAATTTGATTATAACTTGTATTGTTTTAATACAATTGTTTATAGTACTGGAATGTTTGCCCTGTAGTATTGCCTGCAACTTGAAGTGGCCTATTAAATCTAAATAAATAGTAAATATTTAACATTTTAGCCATTGTAACTCAATGAATAAATATAAATTAATACATATTACAAGAACTCAGAATCTGCAATACTTAAACTCTGCTGAACCCTATTACCTTTCTCAGTATAGGATTGTGCCATTTGTCAGAGAAAAAAGTTATCCAGTTATTTTCAAATGTAGAACTATGTTTTCATAATATTTTGTTGGAGATAATTTAAAATTGTTTATTTTACTCAGTATACAGAATAGTATTTTTCCTCTTTAGAGCCATAAGTGACATTTTTGTCTGATTGTAAAATTGGTATCACTGGAAAAAAGTTTGTATACTTTATGTGGCTTCTCTTCCCGAAGTCTTTTTAAAAGATGAAGTATTGTTGCTTCTTGTACATTAACTTTTAGGATTGGGGCTAGAAATAGCATGGAAGAAAAATCAATTCTAAATTTAGGAAGGAGTTAGGACTATGGAAAACAAGAATGTGATCAGGTATCAAAAGGAACAAAGTAGAAAATGTGGATTTAACAATTATATATTTCTGGCAGCTGAAAGTGGGGGAATTCAAAAGAATTCTCTCTGTACTTTTCTTGTAGAGTGTACAGCTTAAACTCTCAGGATGAAGCTTTCTATATTTTTTTTAAAGGTTGAGAAACCTTACTAAAAAGGGCAGTCAGTTTATTTATAGAACTTTTTCTGTAAAGCTACTGTAGTGACAAGGCCTATTTTAGGATAACAGGCAGTGGTCAACAAGCATGACCTCTGAAAAACACTGTATACTTCCAGGAAGCGCATCTGTGTAAGGCTACAATAAACAACAAATTTTCACTATATGTAGTTTGTTAACCTGCTTAGTTGCTATACATAAGACAAACTATTCAATAGGGAAGCTGGGAAATAATTAATTCTAAAAGATGCACATAACATGAAACATCATGTACCAACTTAATCACAAATTAGCAATGTGTATGTATGTGCATGCAGATTAAATTTATCTTGATGCTTTTGCATACAGATCAATACTGAATTTAGGATGAAAAGAACTCTGAAAAGGAGTAATAGGATGATTTAAAGCATGGGCGCTCAACCTTTTGGCTTGTGTGGGCTGTACTGTGTGAAGAGAAATACATAATATATATTTCTAATGTATATAAATCACATAATAATGTTAAAAGTTTACAATCTTGTAGGGCTGCATTACTAGCCATCCAGGGCCACATGTTGGACACACCTGATTTAAAATATGTTCTGGCAATGTTTATTTTGGTAGGATTAAAAAGCCCACAAAAAAGATGAAATTTGAAAAAAAATTCAAGACAGTTTTTAGGTTGGAAAGGATCTGACCTCTTAAGACATGGTGGTGCTTTTATTTAATTACTAAAGATTAATTATCTAAGAAGAGACTCTTTTAAACTTGTACTTATTTTTTTTTTTGTTCTTCATTTTTTTGTTTTAGTTCTGGTTTAGGATTATTTCCTTTAATCCTACCTAATTCATTGTGGTTATAGTATATACTCTATATACTCTGTATATACAATGTATACTCTGTAAGCTTCCAAGAATTGTTAGACTGCAATTGAGTACAAGTTAAAAAAAATAACTACAGGATATCCTCAATTATGACCACAATCAAGCCCAACATTTTTGTTGGTAAGTGAGACAGTTGGTGAGTCTTGCCCCATTTTACGACTTTTCTTGCCCGAAAAGTTATTAAGTTGTTGTTAAGTGAATAACTACAGTTATTAGGTTAGTAATACAGTTGTAAAGTGAATCTGGCTTCCCCATTGACTTTGCTTATCAAAATGTCACAAAAAGTGATTACATGACCCTGGGGCACTGCAACTGTCATAAATATGAGTCAGTTGCCAAGTGTCTGGATTTTGATTACCTAACTGCGGGGATGCTGCAACAGTCATATGAATGAAAAATGGACATAAGTCACCTTTTCCAGTGTCTTTGTAACTTTGTACAGTCATTAAATTAATGGTTGTAAGTTGAGGATTACCTGTAACTAATTACTAGACTGGTAAAGACAAGTTAATACATCACAGTTTGTAAAGTAATATAGCACCAATTCTCACAAGTACAAAGTGTCCTGAAAATCAGTGGAAGAGGATTATTTTCACTTTTCTAACAAAGGTGGTGCTATGACAGAAGTTGACCTAGGAAGCAACTCTTTATAAGGTTATTTATAGTTTGCTCTTTATAGAGACAAACAAGGGAGCAAGCCTAGTGAAAAACACTTAAGGTAGAACGGAGACTGCACCACTGAAAAGCAGAAATAGCTACGCCTTTGAGGAAATGAAAAAAAAAAGACATTGTAGACCAGGTGACAGGATGGATATTCCTGAATACTCCCTGCAAAAGCCAAAGAGGACTGCTGTTATAATTGGAGATTCACTACTATGATGAATTAAATATGTACTGACTGGGTGTATTGGAAGTATTGGCTTGTGAGGTGTATTGTCTGCCAGAATCAAGGATATGTGACTATTCAACAAAAAACTTATTAAGTACGCTGACAGTAATCTCTTCCTGCCAATATACTGTATAAGGCATTGAAAAGGAAAGCTAGAGCTTCATTTCCATGTATTCTGAAAAACTGAGAAGATATTAACTCAAGTGGGGTTATTAATCCTTCTAGTCCATAGGAAACTACAGGAAAGGGACAGAGAAATAGAGAAAGAAAAATTGGAAATGAATTGTACCAATAGAGAGATTGGGTTTCTAGATGTATGGTCCACATTATCCAGATAACAGACTGATGGTACAAGATGGGTTGTACCCCCTCCCCCAAAGGTTTATAAAACTGTATTCGACAAAACCATGGTCAGGAATCAAGCTGAATCGTGTGGAAGTTAAAAATCCTGAATTAGAGACCATAACTAAAGATTTATGCATTATGGAAAAAAAAGTGTTGCTGTAATGAGACCTATGAAAATACATAATAAAAAAATCAGAAGAAATTTGGTTCATAAAGTTCACGTCTTTCATCCTCTCTACACTAATTGTTAGAGTACAGGAAATAATTATACAGCTTGTACTAAAGAAATAGAAGTACACATCAACTCAGAAATGCAAGTGAATGAAGTTGGTAACTGTGGAGAAAATGGTTAAAATAGTTGGATGGAATAAATAAATGAAAGGAAGGGTGATTTTAATTACTTGACCATTTGTTGCGAGACAAATTCTGCCAAGTATGATGCTTGTGGGTAATTCCTGACATCTCTTGCTGTCATCATTTTCTTTCATGGGGTAGAAGGCACAAGAGGAGTACTTATCCTAGACTTAATACTAACAGCATGGAAGACATAGATAAGAAATAGTAGCACAAGAATATTGGGGAAAAACTGACAATAGATTTAAGTCAGTTGCACTTTGGAAAAACAGGCTTTAATATATTCAGAACTTTCACAATTAAGATTCATGCACAATGCATTGGGAGAAAGAGTTTAGGATGGAAGTTCCCACAGACTTCCGGTTTGGCGTCCCAACGATGCAGTTAGGGAAATAGTGGGCTATGATGAGCCCCGCAAAAACCCTGACTGACGAGCCGCCGCCAATGGGTTTTGGACCGAATCTGTCTTGTAGGGACAGGAGAAGGAGAGGGGCGCCTCGGAGGGCCGAGAGGAACAGGCAAGTTCCTCAGAGACTGGAGGGAACCCTCTGAGTCGGTGGCAGGGGGAGGCAGCTATGGCAGCTGCCACGAAGCTGGGACAAACCAGGAAAGAATTGTGCAGGAGGAAAGAAGAAAGAACAATGTGCTTTGAAGCCGGGTGAGTCACACCAACCCAGGCGAGAAACAACATTAGACTATGGACTTTTACTAATAAGACCCCCAGCCTTAAACAGCGGCTGTAGATTTGCGGGGCTTGAAGATTTTGTAAAGTAACAATAGGGGATAACGACTTATTAAGGAATTTACTTTAGTACTGATTGTTTTGGATGAATTGGCTATTAACAAATTAGAAAACTGAGTTTTCCTTCAAATTGGAACAGATTTGATCTTTAGAAAAAGAGAAAAGCAACAAATAAGGATTTAATACCTTTAAAAGTTAGATGAAGCAAGGCAAATGGATGGTTACATAATTGCTACAAAATGGAGATTGCTGTGACTAAGCGAAAATGTAAATTGCGGAGATTCGCCTTCTGCTTGAAAAAGAACTATTTTGACTGGCTATTTACCTGGGATTACTTAGAAAATAACTATGGAGTTTTGGATTTTGGAGATTCCTATTCTGCCTATGTGTGGTTTTATAAAGAAAGAAGAAATATAATGGAACTAATAAAATCGAAACTAACTGGCGCAGGGACAAAACAAGTAGTGCAGGAACAAAATAAGGAAACATGGATTCTACATGGAACAGACTTTACAATAGAAGTAAAATGATATATAGAGTTTCAAACATGGATATACTGATTTTGAAGTGGAATACTTATGGACAGATAGGGAAATGAAGAAATAAAATAGATAAACTTAAAATGTAATGTTTAAATATTTAAATGAGTTTTAAATATGAGCAGGAGTGTCTATGGAGAAATAAAGATGGAAAATAAAAGAAGGTAACTAAAATAGAAATTTGATGTTAAGATGGTTAAAAATGATATTTTTACAAAAGCATAAGTATATATTAATATGAGACAAACTTAAGAAAATTTATTATACTATGGGAGATGCAATATGTTGTAATTTTAAATTGTAGATTTATTAGATTATAGGAGAACAAGTGGAGAATATGTTTGATGTAACATGTTTTAATTTTAAATGGTAAACAAAGTTGAGAATGATAAATATGATTAAATGTGAATGATTAATGAACTATTGGATGATAAAATAAGAAACGTAGACTTAAGTAACAAATTGCGATTGAATTTAATGTATGTTGGAAATGATCAACATTAAGAAATAGGTTGGGAAACATCCTGGAAAAGTATATTTGGAAATAATTAAATAATAGATAAATATACTGAAAAGAAAACACTCAAAAGAGCCTTGGTAGTACAGTGGTCTAAAGCACCCTGTCATTAAGACAGCTGCCTGCAATTACTGCAGGTTCAAATCTTGCCAGGCTCAAGGTTGACTCAGCCTTCCATCCTTTCTAAGGTAGGTAAATTGAGGACCCACTTTGGGGGGGCAATAAGCTGACTTTGTATAAATATACAAAAGGATGAAGGCTATTGCTTAGCATATTGTAAGCCGCCCTGAGTCTCCGGAGAAGGGTGGCATATAAATCAAATTAAAAAAAAAAAGATATGCTGGGTATCAGCCAAACAAGAGGTGGCGATGTGGAGGAGATTATGCTCGAAATCAGCCAAAATAAAATATGCTGGAAATTAGCCAAACGATTGTTGGAGGTATGGAGGAAAATATCCTGGAAATCAGCCAAAATAAAAAAAAAATGCTGGAAACCAGCCAAACAACAGTTGGAGTTATGGAGGAGAATATGTTGAAATTCAGCTAAAATAAAATTTGCTGGAAATCAGCTAAACAATAGCTGGAGATATAGAGGAGAATATACTGGAAAATAGTCAAATTAATATGGGGTGAAAAAGAATATGTTGGAAGGCAATGAAAATGAAGTGAAATGATTTTGAGATTATTCTGTGTAAAATGAAATGTGTAATAGATGATAAGCTCAAGAAAATTAAGTGTAAATTGACAAAGTTTAAGATCTAAAGATTGGAGGAAATGGGTCCAGACATTAAGAAATACAGATAGAGTTTAGATTTATAAATTGAAATAAAAATAGAGCTGTATATATTGGAAATTAAGATTTGTGGTGATAAAATAGTAAGGTAATACTTAGATTAAGAGGTTATAATATTTCTTAAATTTGTGTTTTGATATTGATGTTAAAAGAAGTAATGGAGGAAATTTAGGAAAGAGAATGAACTTTGATTTATATTTGGATATAAAAATGAGTGGAGTTTATTTGGGAATTAAGATTTGTGGTGATATAATAGTATGGCCTAAATTAAGTTGTTAGAATTTATGTTAAAAATTTTTGATTGAATTTGTAATTTTAAAAAATGCAATGAGGAAATTTTGAATGGAGTTTTTTTAAAAATGTAAGCGATTGTACCTATTTATGACCGGATCAAGACTTCGTTCTTAAAAGATATATTTTATGTTTATGTTGGGAAAAAAAATAAAAAAATATTAAAAAAAAAAGGATGGACGTTCCCACAAAGAGCTTCTAACAGCATAATTGCAAAACCACCAACAAAAATGATGGCTAGTAAAATAAACTGTTATACAAAAAGGGAAGGGAGTTTTGGATTATTTTCCTCAATAATAAATTGATAATGTAATATTTTTGACTTATATGCTTAATTGAATTCTTTTACTAGTTTTAGGACCTGTGTGGAGAACAGATCATGTAGATCATATTTATGCAGAAATATTGAACACTAGCTGAATATCCGTGCTCCGCTATGAAACTATGTGATTGGGCTTGATAAATCGACACAGCTTGAAAATTAATAAATAGTTATGATTGACCTCTCCTCTCCCCTTCTCTTCCTCAGCCTTGCTCCACAGAAGCCTATCCTATCCTATCCCCCTTCTCTCCCTCAACCTTGCCCCAGAGAAGCCTCCCCTATCCTATCCCCTTCTCTCCCTCAAGCTTGCCCCATAGAAGCCTATCCTATCCCCTTCTCTCTCTCAGGCTTGCCCCATAGAAGCCTATCCTGTCCTGTCCTATCCTATCCTCTCTTCCTTCTCTCTCTCAGAATTGCCTCATAGGAGTCTCCCCTATCCTATCCCCTGCTTGACGCTATGAAAGTAAAACTGAAACTCTTCTTCTCTGCTTGTGTTTTGCATTTGGGACAGATTTCTTTTCAAATGGGGAGGGGGAGTTGAACTCCTTAGCATCAGAGGGCTGTGTGGAAAGTGAAACAGTATTTGCTGTGTGAGCAAGAAGGAGACAGGAAGGAGCCTGGCCGTGGCTTAGCTCAACTGTTCTTTAGTAAAAGAAGAGTTGCTATGAAAGAAAAACTGAAACTGAAACTCCTCTCTTCTGCTTGCGTTTTGCATTTGGAGCAGGTTTCTTTTCAGGTGGGGAGGAGGAGTGGAACTCCTTAGCATCAGAGCATGTTAATAATAACATAGTAAATATTAATGCTCTGATGGTCATTTCAAAAAATTATTTCTTAGTGAGCAACTAGAAGCCAAGAGGAACATGTGGCAAACTTCAAGTTTGTAGGCTTTACGGTTCTGGATATTTTGTGATGATGCCTGAGTGGTATTTCGCTTTTATATATATAGATTCAAGTCACAACTCACAAACATTTAAGCACTATGTGTATTATTTCTGAGAAATCTCAGACAATAGGTAAAATGCCAGGTGACAATAGGAAGGCAAATGTCCACATCTTTAAAAAAAAGTGAAAAGGATTAGGAAACTAAAGATAAGACAGTTTAACTTCAATACTTGGAAAATTATAGAGTAAATCAAAAGGTGGTCATTTGAGAAAAAAAATCAGAGGTCAGCATGGCCTTGCCAGATTAAAGTCATCTAATTTTTAAAAACAAGGATTTCATTTAGTAAATTGTGTGGAATTATACAGATACAATATGTTCTGTTTTCAGCAAAGCATTTGACAAAATACTTGATGTACTTGGCTCTTATCCTCTCTTATTCCAGAAGGCTGTGGAAACCATTTTACTTTCAAAAGGACTTTGTATAGTTGTGGGCAACTCTCTTTAAGTGTTATCATTTGCTTTAACATGAATTTGAAATTGCTGTGATTGTTTTTGGCCATTGCCCTGTATCTATAATGATTAAAATAGTATATAAATAAAATAAAATAAATAAAAAGACATGTTGATGAGCAAGCTAACAGTGTATGCTGAATGGCATAAACAACTGACTTAAAAAACTACTTTGAATGGTCCTTGTTGACAGTTCTTCATCAAACTGGAATGAAATATTAACTAGCACTCCATTCTGAGTAATTTTGTTGATTACTTAGATGAGAAAGTGGATGAAATGTTTATCAGATTAGCAATTTGTGTAATTAATTCATGTAAAATGGATAACTAGTACTTTAAAGACAGAAAATTCAAAATGATTTGAATAGATTTAGAAAAATGGATTTATAAATACTATAGTATAAAATTTAACAGAGACAAATTCAAATGTATTCAGTAAGAGATTCCAAGATTAGTAATAATACTTATGAAAGTGTATCAGTAATACGATGTACAAAAAAGGCAAATTCAGATTTGGATTGCATGAACAGCATTTCTTTTCCTTTCCTTTCCTTTTCCTTTCTTTTCCTTTCCTTCTGAAAACCGGGACTCTGGGCTAGTAAGGCAAACAGGCTTTGGGGGTAAAAGCTGCTCAATTAGTTATTCATTTCAGAAATCAGCCTCACTTTTGTTACTGGAACTCAGATGGAAGTAAAAGAATGGGCTGCTGGTAAGTGAGGCTATGGGGTATGATTATGGCAGATCTGTATTTAAAGATGAGGTGTGTTACGGTTTTGTCCATATTGCTCAGTGATTCAGTAAATTCAGATAGGAATTCCATGTTTTTGGAATGTGTTCAGTCTGAACTAAGAAGGGAGGCTTTTTAAATTAAACACCATCAGTTGTATTAGGTGGTATCGGAGTTGAAGATCACCAGTATCCTCTTAGGATAAAAACTGCATGGTGCATCCACAGAGCAACAGATATTAGCCTAAATTGCTCTCCCTGGTTGCCAAATGTATTGTGGATATAAGAAGTAAACTGCTTGGTGGTATTTTTGAATTGAAACTTCCAGTACTTCAGAAGCTTAAAAAAGGTTGCAGAACAAGTGCAAAGGATAATTAGAGAAATGATCTGTGAAAATTAAGTTATCTCTTGCCCTAGTTATTTCCTTAGGGTGTATATCTGTGACAAATACAGATGATGGTATTATATTGTTCCATGCCTTGAATTTATAAATTTTGTAACAATGCAACATATATACAAACATTTTAACAGCAATGATTCACCTTAATGTAAATATTTAGAATAATGTCTTCTACTAAATGTTATTTATTCATTTGATTTATATACCACCTTCATATTCAGGAAACTGCTAAAATACTAAACCTCCAATTTAGTATTTTTCCTCCATATATCAATTACAGCAGGATAAGAAAAATATTATTTGATTGATGCTTTGACATTGCAGTCAGATATCATCCATTTTCTTGCTCTTTTGCTGTTTAATGGAAATAATGCTGAGTTTCCTGATATGTATGAATCAAATCATTGTCCTCATTGAGGAAGCACATTGTTGCAAAAAATGGACAGTAAAAAAATATGATAGTCCCTATACTAACTAAGTTCTATACTATGTATACCTTAAAAGTGGCAACCAATATCATAAATTGCACCCAGTCAACTGGTAACTGGCACAGTTCACAGAACATGGGTGTTACATTGCCAGGACATGGTCTACCCATCACTGCCACTGACTTGCGGACCAGTTGGTTCTCAAACGGTTCTCAAGAACAGCCATATGTGGAATACATTGCAATAGATCACAGCAAGGCATGAATGATTATTAACAAAAAATCTCCCAGTCCAGGAAGACCACAATTAACACACAAGGGGAATGGCATCCTGGGACAAGTTTCCACGATGGCACTCTGATTGTACCTAGCCCTAAACATGGAAATGCAACTCTATTCAATTCTATTCAAGACCAGAGATGGAAAATTCCCAGCACCAGAAGATTTGAACATCATAGCTACTGAATCATGTGAAGGTTGAGTTTGAAGTTATTCCTCCCTACCCAAGTGTTCACAACCTCCAGATACTGGGAGATGACTTCACTTGCCAGCTGAAGGACAAGATGTATAACTAATATGATCAGCATATGGATGATACATGATATTAAACAAATGGGACTCAAGTAGATGTTAAATTGTAGAGATGAAAGTGTGCCCTGAGACATCCTTCAAATCAGGGCACTGGATTTAACCTCTCTCATACCAATTTAGATTAATCATCGCCATTCAAAGCTTTTTTCTTTATCAGATGTGCTTAAGAAGATTTATAACTGGAGATTTATAACTGGAGTAGGCCCTGTTTCCTGTTGATTTGAGGGATAAGATCACTAAGATCTTCAAAGGCCCTCTTTATTTTTTGTAGAAGGAAATTTATACTATGGTAAGATGAAAAAACATGAAACATATGAAAACATGGAAAAAATATAAAATAGTGATGAAAAAAGAAATAAGTGCAGGAAAGAAAAAAGAAAAAATATTAGGAAAAAGAACTTACTATCTTCTTTACAGCAGTTAAAAACATATTTTCCCTCCTTCCCCTTTAAAATTTCATACATATTTCTCCTCTTCCATATTCAAACTTTTTAATTAACAAAAGCTCCAAAACCCTGGTCATTTAAAATTTTGTAGTGAAAGTTCCAAAAAGGATTTTTGATCTTTTATGAAAATATATATTATTTTACTGCTGGTCAAACAAATCTACTTTATATTTTTTCCTCATATGCAGTATCTAATCCGCTGCTTTGTGCAGAATTAATTGAGTATTGAAGTATTTTTGTATAGTTTAATCTGTTGTCACTTTGGGTTTGTAACTCTCTCTAAGCACAACCCACATCACAGGTTAGTTGTGAAAATAGGAGGAGGAAATTGTGTTGGATATGTTTGCCACCTTGAGTTATTTCTAAAAATAAATAAAGGGGATACAAATAATTGACCAAATAAAAATATTCTAGACTGCACCGATATATCTCTTGAAATATTTTTAGCTTCACATATTTTGTGTTGCTTCTGTATATTATGCTTCCTTCTGTACCCACATCTTCCCCTTCCATAATTTCTGTTAGTGGTTCGATAGATGATTGATTAAGTTTCCCAAATTTACTCTCAGACTTAAACACATTTCTTCCTCTCGTCTCTTGGTTCCAGTAGATGCCAATTCCAGGTCTTCATTAATTGCTCTGATGTTATTTTCATTTTATATTGTGGGATCTCCATTTTTTCCATTGATTTAATTTCTTCAATCATTTATATTGCAGATACTTCAAACTTTTAAATTCATTTTCTCTTCCACATTTGCAAATCCATTCAGCCAGGTCTTTCTTAATAAATTCAATTACTAAAGTTTTCACTGATTTTATAGTAATGTTCCACAATTCCTAAGGTGACCAGATTTTAACATTGGTAAAGAGGGACACCATTGTGGATGTGGCTTATTTTGTGGGCGTGGCTTGGAGGTCATGTGACTGGGTGGGCATGGCTAGCTGGTTATGTGACCGGGTGGCCATGGCTATGTGTATAGGGACTACTCAGAGGGCTGAAAAAAGTCATTTCTGACAGGTCCTCGCACTTTTGACTGGTCCTCACACTTATGACCATCCTCACATTTATGCCCGTGCAGCATTCTTAACAACCATGTCACTCATTTCACAACTGCTTCTCTTTACCATGATGACAAGATAGGGCAAAAATGTAAAATGTGAGGACAGTCGTAAGTTTGAAGACTGGTCAAAAGTGCGAGGACCAGTCAAAAATAACTTTTTCAGCCCTCTGAGTAGTCCATATGCACAAAAGGACTAACCAGAGGGCTGAAAAAAGTCATTTCTGACAGGTTCTCGCACTTTTGACTGGTCCTCACACTTATGACCATCCTCACATTTATGCCCGTGCAGCATTCTTAACAACCATGTCACTCATTTCACAACTGCTTCTCTTCACCATGATGACAAGATAGGGCAAAAATGTAAAATGTGAGGACAGTCGTAAGTTTGAGGACTGGTCAAAAGTGCGAGGACCAATCAAAAATAACTTTTTCAGCCCTCTAAGTAATCCATATGCATAAAAGGATACAGCAATAGAGAAGGATGAAAGAAGGGAAGGGAAATTAGAGTAGGAGTGAGACATACTAAGAGTGCTGTACAACTATGCATATTCTGACTTGGTGTTTGGTGTTAGTATCTCTTCTTTCAGAGCTGACCCAACTAACTTTCCAACCAGCAGGGACAAGACCTTTATCCAGCCTTTGGTTCCTATTGCTTTGTGTTATGGATGATTCTATTCCATGGCCCTTTAGGATGAAATACAGCAGCCTACATTGTCTTCTATAAGGATTTCCAAGCAACTGACTTTTATTTCTTTATTAAATTTCTACACCACCCATCTTACCTAAGTGACTCCAGGTGGTTTACAACAATGTAATAAAACAATATAAACATAAATAAAAATAAAATTTAATAACATTTTAATAAAAGCAAGGCAGTGGATGTGACCTCAAGTAACCAGCCATCCTCAAGATTGCATTACACTCTTAATGTGACCCTTTGAGCCTTCACCCAGAAACAGCAGTATAATTATTATATTGAGGGTTACCTGAAGAGCTATCTTTTTTCAAGAGTTTTTACTGTCCGATCCGATCTAACAGATTGGGCATGCTGCAGACCCCGTCAGCCAAAAAGTGTTGACTGGCGGAAACTAGCAGCTGGACTATTTCTGCTATAGCCTGTGCCTTATAGAAAATTCTTCCCTCAGAGATTAGAATGGCTCCAATCCTTTTGGCTTTTCACAAAGCTTTAAAAATTTAGTTGTGTACTTGGGCTTGGGCCTCAAAATGTATTAAAGGGCTCTTTTACTTGGCTTTACTATTAGTTGATTAATCATCACTACTGCTGTTTGTACTTATTTATTTTGTGGATGTTTTTATTGGTTTAATGTTTTTTTAAATTATTTAAAATGTTTTATAATTTCAGAATTGTAAGCTGTCCAGAGTTACTTGGTTGAGTTGGGCAGCTATAGAAATTGAATAAATACCATATTTTTTGGAGTATAAGACGCACCGGAGTATAAGACGCAGCTTAGTTTTTGGGGAGAAAAATAGGAAAAAAATCTGCCTACCAGGTATTCATCTGGCTAACGTCCTTAGTCTGGTCAGCTTCAGCACATTAGTTTGCTGGTTTTGAGCGGGCACACTTTTTATACCCTGCTTGGGGATAAAAAACAGCTTCTATGTTTTCTACAGCTGAGAGGGAGCAGCAATGAGAAAAACAGGCAAAGCACGGATATAGCTTAACTCGTGCCTCGTTAGGGCTGAAAAAAAGCTTCTAAAGCACAGATGAGAGTAGGAGGGAGCAGGCAAAGCTCAGAAGATCGCTTCACTTGCTAGCGCCTCGTTAGGGCTGAAAAAAAGCTTCAAAAAAGCTACATTCAGAATATAAGACACACCCAAATTTTCAGCCTCTTTTGGGTGAGGGGAAAGTGACTCTTATACTCTGAAAAATATGGTAAATAAAAACAATGCCTTGCAATATCCATCACATTTTGGTTTTTCATCTGCATTTGAAACAGCAGTTTGACTTTCTCTCCAATAAAAAAAAATTTTTTTTGGCCATCTCTTCATTTTTCCTTTGTCCTGAAGTTAAATTTCTTTTCTTTGTCATACTGATAACTTCATAATCTCTGTTTCAGCTTCATGTTTGGAGCCTTTCTCTTGTTCTCATTATGTTGAAACCTTTTGAAACCATGACCTATCACACAACTTCACCTCCTTGCCTAGAAGATATATGACTTTTTATTGCTATGATTTGTCAATCTGAAAAACTGTGTGCCTTGAAAGGTAATTCTCCTTTCCTCACTTTGCATAGGAACAGAGTAGTTCTTTATTCATGCATCTATTTACATGATTTTTTATTTTTGTTTCTTTATTAAATTTATATGCATTCTTTGCCATGTCCACCATACATTTCTTTCTATCTATAGCCAGAAATTTCTAGCTATCTATTTCCATCTAAAAAGTTTAGTATTTCTTCTCAGCATTTCTCCAGATAATTTCTTCACTTAAGTTTGGCTATGAGCTGTCAAACAATCATGTACTTTTTTGATCGGTATTTACTTTCCAAATAATTTTTAGTTGCTAAATTCAATTTTTTTTTTAAAAAAATGATTTTTATGCTGCCCTTCTCCGGAGACTCAGGGCCGCTTACAGTGTGTTAAGCAATAGCCTTCATACTTTTGTATATTTTATACAAAGTCAGCTTATTGCCCCCACAAACTGGGTCCTCAATTTACCTACCTTAGAAAGGATGGAAGGCTGAGTCAACCTTGAGCCTGGCGAGATTCGATCTTACTTTAATTGCAGACAGCTGGTGTTAAATTACAGTGCTTCTGTCTGTTGAGCTAAACCAGGCTCCTGGTTTTTGAGGCTGCCTAATTCCTTAATGGTGCTGGGTGATTTATAGTTAAAAGAGTAGAGAGATAGTACCACAATTTATCTCAAAAACATATATTAGCAATAGAAACGAAAATGTGGGGACTCCACAGCCACTGATCAATGATACTCAGAGACTGGATCAACAGCTTCAGCTGGCCTGTTTCCCTACCAGAGCTACCTCTGAAGGTAGTCCTCAACTTACAACCATTTGTTTAGCAACCGTTTGAAGTTACAGTTACAGTGGAACTGAAATGTGACTGATGATTGTATTTGCACTTATGATAGTTGCAGTAGCCCCACATAATGTAATAAAAATTCAGATGCTTGGCAATCGACATGTATTTATAAAGAGTGCAGCCTCCTGGGGTCATGTGATCACCATTTGTGGCCTTTCCAGTGGGCTTCTTACAGGCAAAGTCAATGAGAAAAGCCAGATGTGCTTAATGACTGTGTGATTCATTTATTTGCTTAACAAAAATGGCAAAAAACTTGTAAGATCAGTCACGAATCACTTTACAGCTGCCTTGCTTAGTAATAAAAATTCTGGTCCCAATTGTGGTCATAAGTCAAAGACCAGCTATACTTTCACCTAATATTATAGACCAGATTTCTGTGTCCAAGAGCCGTAAAATGGGTTTGAAAGCCCATTCCCTCATGACAACTATATCTCCTTCCAGATAAAAGCTTGTTATTCACATGTGTGAATTAGATTACAATAAAGAAATGGTTACTTATTTGTAATTAAGGTAAAGGTAAAGGTTCCCCTGCACATGCATGCTAGTCGTTTCCGGCTCTAGGGGGCAGTGCTCATCTCTGTTTTTAAGCTGAAGAGCCAGTGCTGTCCGAAGACGTCTCCGTGGTCATGTGGATGGCATGACTAAATGCCAGAGGCGCATGGAGCTCTGTTACCTTCTCACCTAAGGTGGTCCCTATTTTTCTACTTGCATTTTTTAAAAACATGCTTTTGAACTACTTGGTTAGCAGAAGCTGGTTAGCAGAAATAATGGGAGCTCACTCTGTTACGTGGCGCTAGGGATTCGAACTGCTGAACTGTTGACCTTCTGATCAACAAGCTCAGCATCTTAGCCACTGAGCCGCCGTGTCCCTTTATTTGTAATTACAATTCTTCAAATGACCATCAGTATTTTTACAGAAAAATCTTCTTACTCTCTTGGTCTCAGATAAAATCATTGTTCCTTCAAATCTGGCTGAATGAAATGAAGAATTTCTTTCAGGGTTTTTACAAATAGCTTTTAATGTACAGAACATTGTGAATAGAGCTTAGTGCAGAAGAATAGTCCATGTGTGTGAGTTCACAGATCAAAGTACAGGTCTTTTTAGCACATTTTAAGACCAAAATGTATAAATTGTAGGAATGTATTTAAAAGGTTTTTGGTTTGTTGGTGTTGGAGATACATTACAACTAGAGCTGGAATGCAGAGAATGCAAACATGAAATTGTCACTTAGACAATTTCAACAGCTGCTCTGTCAGCAGCTCCCAGGTGCACTTGCTACCCAGTCCATTCAGTAATGCTTGTTGCTAGTCTGAGTGCCTTAAACGTCCGGAGGAGGCTGCCATGGCGACGAACACATTATCAAGCAGCACTTGCAACTGATGAGCGGTGAGGGTGCAAGCCAGGAGAAGGATCTTCACATTTCTTGGTGGCCAGGAGGTAAGTTGAGGAGCCAAGGTGCCAAGGGAGCCTCCTCATCGCTAGAACCTCTGTACCACCAGAATGGTAGTCCCGAAACGCAGCCGTGCGTCAGGGCTGACACCTCTGCCTCTTCGAAATCCTGTCTGTATTTCTGGTAGTTCTCAATCCACAAACTGCTGGAGCCTAGCTTGTAGGATTTTAAGCATAACCTTACTAGCATATGAAATGAGTGCAATGGTGCGATAGTTTGAACATTCTTTGGCATTGCCTTTCTTTGGAATTGGAATGTAAACTTACCTTTTCCAATCCTGTGGCCAATGTTGAGTTTTCCAAATTTGCTGGCAAATTGAGTGTAGCACTTTTACTGCATTGTCTTTTAAAATTTTGAATAGCTCAGCTGGAATACTTTCACCTCCACTAGCTTTGTTGTTGCTCAGATTTACTAAGGCCCGTTTGACTTCACATTCTAGGATGTCTGGCTCGAGATCAGTGACCCCCCCATTGTGGTTATCAGGGATGTTAAATTCGTTCTTGTATAGTTCTTCTGAGTAATTTTGCCACCTCTTCTTAATCTCTTCTGCCTCTGTTAGGTCCCTGCCATATTGGTCCTTTATCATGCCCATCTTTGAATGAAACGTTCCCTTCATATTTCAATTTTCTTGAAGAGATCTCTGGTCCTCCCCATTCTATTGTTTCTTCTATTTCTTTGCATTGTTCATTTAAGAAGGTATTCTTATCTCTTCTAGCTATTCTCTGGAATTCTGCATTCAATTGGGTGTATCTTTCTTTCTCTTTCTCCCTTGCCTTTCGCTTCCATTCTTTCCTCAGCTATTTGCAAAGCTTCCTCAGACAACCATTTTGCTTTCTTGCATTTCTTTTTCTTTGGGATGGTTTTAGTTGCTACCTCTTGTACAGTGTTGCGAATCTCCATCCATAGTTCTTCAGGCACTCTGTCTATTAGATCTAATTCCTTAAATCTATTTGTCACCTCTACTGTATATTCATCAGGGATATGATTTAGTTCATATCTGAGTGGCCTAGTGCTTTTTCCTACTTTCTTCAATTTAAGTCTAAATTTTGCAACGAGAAGCTCATGATCTGAGCCACAGTCAGCTCCTGGTCTTGTTTTTACTGAATGTATAGAGCTTCTCCATCTTTGGCTGCAGAGCACATAGTTAATCTGATTTCTGTGTTGACCGTCTGGTGATATCCATGTATAGAGTCGTCTCTTGGGTTTTTGGAAAAGAGTGTTTGCCATGACCATCGTATTCTCTTGGCAAATTGTATCAGCCTGTGCCCTGCTTCATTTTGTACTTCAAGGCCAAACTTGCCTGTTATTCCGGTTATCTTTTGGCTTCCTACTTAGCATTCCAATCCCCATGATGATAAGGACATCATTTTTTGGTGTTAATTCTTTAAAGTGCTGTAGGGCTTCATAGAAACCGGTCAATTTTATCCTCTTCAGCACCAGTGGTTGGGGCATAGAGACCTGGACTACTGTGGTATTGAATGGTTTGCCTTGGATTCAAACTGAGACCATTCTGTTATTTTGGGGATTGTATCCCAGTATTGCTTTTCCTACTCTTTTATTGATTATGAAGGCTACTTCATTTCTTCTGAGGGATTCTTGCCCGCAATAGTATACCTGATGGTCATTTGAATTAAATTCACCCATTCCTGTCCATTTTAGTTCGCTGATTCCTAAGATGTCGATGTTCAGTCTTGTCATCTCTTGTTTGACCACGTCCGGCTTGTCTTGATTCATGGATCTTACATTCCAGGTTCCTATGTAGAAAAAATATTTGCAGCATTGGACTTTCCTTTCACCATCTGATGGATCCACAGCTGAGAGTCCTTTTGGCTTTGACTCAGTCGCTTCACTCTTTTTGGGGCTACTAGTACTAGCCCTCTGCTCTTCCCCAGTAGCATATGTACAATCACACTTGGACATATGCTATTCTATTCTATTCTATTCTATTCTATTCTATTCTATTCTATTCTATTCTATTCTATTCTATACTATACTATACTATACTATACTATACTATACTATACTATACTATACTATACTATTCTATATATTGGACACCTTCCGACCTGAGGGGCTCATCTTCCGGCATCATATCTTTTTTCCTTTTGGTACTGTCCATGGAGTTTTCATGGCAAAGATACTGGAGTGGGTTGCTTCCTTCTCCAGTGGATCACGTTTTGTCAGAACTCTTTGCTATGACCTGTCCGTCTTGGGTGGCCCTGCACGGCATAGCTCATAGCTTTATTGAGCTACGCAAGTTCCTTCGCCACGACAAGACAATGATCCATGAAGGGGTCATCTAGATTAGAATAAGGAAAACATCAGGTACTTACTGTACAACACTCGAAACTTTTATTGGACGAATGGACTTACAATCTGTATATTTATATATTTTATTTTAACAAATTCTTTTACTTGCTCAGAAATGGACAATCAAAAGTTCTAGTTTTTCAGTTATTTTCACAAAATATGCTATTTTGAACTTTATAGGCTGTCAAAATCTCCCTGAGAAAGAGGAGATCCTTTAATATTCTACATGCAGTCCTCATAGCTGCTCTTTATGAGTAGACCACAGAAATGGTTCTGCAGTCGGCTTATGTGTTGAACTGCTGGGAGTCAGGAAGGAGCCATCTTTGTTCCCAGGCATGAACATACAGTAGCTCTTTTTAAGGAGATAAAGCTCAACCAAGCGTCATTTCTTAATCACTTTGGATATATTTTATTCCCTTTGAAATATTAAGACCCTTCAGAATGGAAAGTTATATGATATTCAATGGGTGAGTTGCCTTCTTCTTGGAGAAATATGTTTAAATATGATTTTAAATTTTTGAAAAAAAATCACTTTTTGGATTAAATAGCAAAAGGGTTCTTACAATATTGATTTCAGAAAGTAGCAATGAGTTAAGGCTTCAGATGGACTTGGAATTACAATGTTAAATTAATTACAAGGATCCTTCTATGGTAAATAGGTGATTGTTTGGGTTTCTTTAAAAGAAAACATAATATAGGACTTTTGAAGGTTGGACACCAGAGGGAGGTAGAAGATAATAATAAAGAGTTTAATTAAAAGTTAAAAATGGAGCAAAATACATCAACAATGGAATTTTTGATGGATATTTTTGAACAATGGTCTTTGAAATCATTTGATATAATAGATAACTAGTCTGTCAATGAAGTTACAGAAGAAGAACCAGCTATACTGGATAAGTTCAAAGTTAATTTGAATGTAGTTTCAAATGTGACAAGTAATGAGAAGTATATGGAAGATGTATTGAATATACAAACAAAATCAGTTGTTTCGTTGTTTAAAGGAGATGTACAAGTAATTAGAAAAACAGTTTACATAACATTTTCTTACTGTTTGTACTGTACAAATCGACTCTGTTAAAGTTTTGGAAGATTCCTTGAGAAGGGACAAAAAAAGCTGAAAAGAATTCAACCTCTGGGACTTTATTTGAAGATGTTAAAAATCAAGACAGTTAAAAGTACAGGGAAGAAATACAAGGTTGGCTTTTTTTAAAATCAAGGTTAAAATAGGTAATTAGTTATATCTGGCAACCCTTCCTGGACTTCTGCTAAGAATAAACAATTCATGTGTTTCTTGGATTTTGTTTTTAGTTAGGAGATGAGAT
Organism: Arizona elegans; assembly: GCA_022577455.1. Taxonomy (NCBI): domain Eukaryota; kingdom Metazoa; phylum Chordata; class Lepidosauria; order Squamata; family Colubridae; genus Arizona; species Arizona elegans. Next base: position 24,724,525 of record JAKOOJ010000008.1, on the reverse strand, counting down.
ATGGGGTGAAGAGAGTACTTGTATTTCATGAGAACACCAAAATTGTTTATACTTGTTATGTTGAAGGGTAAAGCTCCTCCTTTTTTTCTTTTTTCTTTTTCATTCTTATATTTTTTACATTCTGTAATAGGTTTTTTTCCTATTTATAATTTCTAATTATTTAAAAAATCCCCACAAAATCTTGCAACCAATATGGAAAACATCTGAAAACACAATTTCATTATTAATCTGGATAGCTATAATATACATGTTTTATGCTGTTATAAATAGAAATCATAACACATTTTGGAAATATATCTGTGTGTTTGTATGTTTTTGTAGTAGAGAGATATTTTATTACATTATTAAGTAGAAAATTCTTATTTTGAACTCAGGTTGGAAAGCAAGAGATAGGAATTAGTAATACTTCCATCTTGAAATGCTAAGATTATGTCAGATCTGTTTCATACAAAAATCTGTTTCATATTGGGTTCTGTTCTGTTCTTTCAAAAAAGTTTCCTATTCTAATTTAATCTGGACAAAATTTTAAGTGGATAGGTAGAATATATTTCATTATATTTCTTTCTTGACATTGAATAGACCACAATAGGAAGCAACTTTTCAAGACATGCTGAAAAGGGCTGTCACATTATAATTTCCTTTTTACATATTTATATTAATAGTTTTTCTTTTTGTCACTATATAATGCGTACAGATGTCTGTTCTGGCATCAGATATGCAATTGGAGAGTAGGAAGCAGAATTGTTTTAGAATGGTCTTTATTGCTTGCCAAAAGTACTAAACTGCTTTATTTATGGTTGATTTATTTATGGATGATTTCCAGATAACTGCAAATAATTTTAAAAATATCCTCTTGAAAATCTGTGATGAATGTATAATTGAGATATGCTGTATACTAGGGATTTTAAAAGAAGTTTTGGAATTTTTCGTATGTTATTGACACCTCATTAAGAATAGCTTGCATTTATGCTACACAAAAGTTATTGTCCAATATTATCAATTATCTCCACATTGCAGTTGCTTACAAAGATTTAGGTGGTTCTATTCAAATTGTATATTTCAGTAATCCCCCAAGTAACAGAAGTTGTATACATAATGCAAAATTAAATGTGACATTTTTTAAATGTAGAATATATGCCCAATATATATATATATAGTGTCAACTTTGAAACTAACCTGGCAGGAGCCATTTTCCTGTTCCTCAGTTGCCACACAATGTGGGGAGTGGGGGAAGGAGGATGGAATGCTTTGCTTAGACACAGAGTTTTCTCTGAGAACCAAGGTCATTTCCACAAGTGACAGATAAGATCGGGAGATTGGCAGGTTCTGGTCACCTTGGCCAATTAACCTAATTGGCCAAGGTGACCTCTGACAATTAGGGAGGGAGTTATTTTCTATTTTAATTATACTGAAACCGTAGGAAAGAGTTACAGTTGGTTTTACATTTAATCATGATGATATGATGTGCCCAATAAAGAAGATCTTTGAGAAAGGTCTGAGTCTCAGAGTTCTGATTAGTTAGTCGGAATCTTGACATATAGTTGTCTAAGGAGTCAAATAAGAAAAGGGATGTTGGTCCTACCTGAAATGCACCTTCTTGTTGGGTGGACACAGCAGCCAGGATGGGATGGGTTTCACTCGTCTGTTCAGATTGAAGGATGGGAGTCTTCTATGGCCAATCCCGATCTTACAGTGGACTGGACCCATGTATCAGATGTAGTTCTCTCCCAAAGGTTAGCGAAGAGGGCCAATCTGCCACCAATAGGAGGATCAGAAATGCAGCTAGCGATGGCGTCGGATCGAACGACCTCCTCGCCGCTTACTCAAAAAAGGTCTACCTGTGGAAGACCTGTCCTAGGGTCTTTGCTGCCTGGGGAAAAATTACCGGTAGAGCGAGAAGAACCAACGCTCCCATCCGAACTTCTAAACTGGGGCCGACGAGGATACGGCAGAAAGTGGGATCTCCCCTACGATATGCGGCAGGCAAGACCTTCCACTTATCCCTGGTCTCAACTAGGAAGAATTCCAGCAGATCTCCAAATAATTTAGTGCCCGTGAAGGGCACAGATGCCAAACACCATTTGTGCCTAGCATCCGCCTGCCAATGGCGAAGCCAGACCAAGCGACAGGCTGTCACCGAGGAGGCAAGGGACTTGGCGGCAAAGCGGGCAGCGTTGAGTGTAGTGTCCGCCGAAAACTGGACTGCCACAATGATTTTATTCAAATCCTGCTTCACTCCAGTGTCGTCTGGAGACAGCTTCTCTTGTAACTGGTGCAACCACAATAAAGTTGTCTGGTTGAAGAAGGAAGCGGTGGTTGCTGATCGAATTGCCCATGTCATTTCCTGATGTGCCCGCTGCAGAACTTGGTCTGACTGACATTCTTCAGGATGCAGTCCTTCATCCGGATTCCCGGAAATAGCAGCGTTAGGTAGCAAAGCGGCCACAGAGCTTCCACCATTGGAACTTGGAGCAGCAAGGCCAGGTTGGATGCAACATTGAAATTCTTGTGGTCCGCTGATGATGGGATTGGAGCAGACCTGGGTGAGGTCCACTGCTTCCTGATCACCTCCAGGAACAGTGGTGGTGTTGGAATGGAGTCCACTGGTTTGGAGGGCTCCGCAAAAAGAGGGTTGAGAGTTCCTTGAGAAGGCGGAGGTACTGGCTTAGTGGAAGCTGAACCCAGCTGGGCTGTATTAACAGCCTTGAATAACAAGGACTTAAAAAGGGCCTGAGGAAAAAGACCTGTGAAAGCGGGCTGACCTTTGTCTACTGACAGGTCTGGTTCCCGAGGCTCAACCTCCGCAAGCGATGTTGGAAGACGGACATGAGAGGGAGCCGGGGAATCTGGAGCCCCAGAAGATAGGGAGTCCTCGTGAAAATCTCTATCCGGAGTGGCCAATACGAAAGACCTCACAGAAGCTTCCCTGCTTGGAGGCAGGAATCAAGCCGACAGAGACTGATGGACAGTAGTCGAAATCATGTGCTGAATTTGTTCAGGTGACAAAAAACTGCAAGTCTGGTCTTGAATTGGTCCAGCACCTATGGGAGCCTCGACAGAAACAACCGGAGGAGGAGCCAGGCCCAAAGCGGGTGCAGGAGCCACATCCGGAACCACTAGAGGAGCTGGGACGGAAGTTGACCCTCATAGACTGGAGGGCTGAATGACCACTGGACAGTCCTGGAGAGACACCTGATCTGGTGGCAAAGCTGAAGGCCCTGCTTTGGTGGTCTCCGCAATAGAACAACCCCCATCTCTGGGAGCCGCAGACAAAAGCTGATGACTGCTAGCCTTGTCACAAAGTTTCTTTTTGTCCTGGTGTTTTTCAGCTCTGAGAGAAGCAGAGGAATGTTTACTAGTTTTGTGGTGAGGACGAGAGTCCTTGCTGGCTGAGGTCTTGCTTGAAGGGTCACTGCTCTGAGCAGCCTTGAGATCAGGTTCCCTCGAGCCCTTAATACACTGGTCATCAATCCCAGCCTTCCTGCCATGTTTGGATTTGAATAAGGCCTTTGGCATGACTAAACAGTTCAGAAATAAGTGCAAGTCAAGAAGTGATGGATAAATCAGAAGACAAGACCACAAAGGCCGGTGGCACCAACAGCCTGTGTTATAACTCCACACCAGTCAAAATGGCTGCTGAGGAGTATCCGCACTCACGGTACAGGCAACAAATTTGCGCTGGTCAAATTGAGTCCAGGAGCGACGCAGCCGCAATCGCTAGGTGGAACAATCAAAGGAAATTTCCTTCAGGAATAGGACAGGTGGTGTCAATTAGCAAGGCACAGATCAAAGCCTGGAGGCCAACTACCAAGCTCAAATCCAGCAGTGTGTAAACCGTTCTGGTGCCAACAAAATGGTGGCTGAGCCGGGAAGGTCGTAATTGGGAGCGCGAAGCTTCTCACAATGGCTGCATTCGCCAAGGTCCCAATAGCCAGTAAGGCTGGATCCATGGACCAGTTCAGAGCACAGAAGCTCTTAAGGTGGCCAATGAGGTAGTAAACCCAATCCAGGCACAGGCTGAAAGCCTGGAGGCCAGCGAAGAAGCGCAACTACGCTGTGGAAACTCGGGTCGGCAAACCAAAATGGTGGGCACCAATTGATGTTGAAATGGGAGCGTGAAGCTCCTCCTAATGGCTGCCCACCGCCAGAAGACAAAGGCTGGAACGCGAAGCTTCCGAGCCAGCCGCTGCAAAGCCGGGGAAGAAAAAACCACCAAAGGGCTGTCACCCAGCCAGGCAATCCAATGGAGAAGAAAATGGAGCGCGATGCTCCACTTCCAAAGCAAGGGATTGGGCAGCAGCTGTCAGTTGATGATGCAAAATGGCCACCCGACGAGCCCACAGAGAAGCACGAAGCTCCTCACAAATTCCTCCAGCCTCAGGGAGTGCGAAGCTCCACACAATTCAAATATACAGCTCCCCCTGGGAGTGCGAAGCTCCACAATACCCCCTGAGCACTTGCCTGTGCAATGGAGGTAATGAGAAGCCAAGGTAGAATAAACAGGGAGCAGAGAACAAAAAAAAAAAAAAAAAAAAAAAAAAAAAAAAAAAGAAAAGAAAAGAAAAAGAAAAACCCCTAGCAGACAAAACCGAAGATAGCTGCCAGGGAAAAGCTAATCCACAAATGTGGAAGTAGCCCTGTCACTCACAAATAGAAGAGTCAAGCAGTCCAAGGTCTAAAGTCCAAAAAACTATTAGAAGTGAGAAAAAGATGATTAAAGCCAGAGATACAGTCCCACACGCCTGTCCTGTCTGAAGGACTGAGTCAAAAGCTGGAAGCCCCTAGTAACAGGGGCGGGACTTAAAGACTATGACAGACTCAGTCCTTCAATCTGAACAGAAGAGTGAAACCCATCCCATCCTGGCTGCTGTCTCCACACACAATGGAGAACAGTGAGTATGGTAGGATATTAATCTAATTGGTTCAGTGCCTTATTTATATAAAGTGGTTAAAAAGGCCAAAATTAATCAGATGATAATTTCTGCACTATATAAACATTGTGGCCCTTTTAACCTCTTATTTCCATAGTATATTATTTCATATCTCTCATGTCCACAATCTGTGTGTGGGAGTTGTCTGAAGGGAACTTTTTTTCTAATCACATTGTCTAAAGTATGCAAAGGAACTCTTGAGAAGCCTGATAAATTTTGTTTCAAAATGTTTTAGACAACAATTGAACTGTCATAAGCCAGACAAGATGAAGTTGGTATGGGGAAAGATTGGCGAAGCTTTGGTGGTGGTGGTGGACTCCACTTTGCCCTATGTTAAGCATGAGATTGATTCTAATATGCTTTGGGGTTGTGTGGAAATTATTCTTATTACTATTATTTGTTAAATTTATTTGCCGCCTATCTTGGCATGGGGCTAGTAGCAAAAGAAATACTATACATATGAAAGAATTCAACTAAATATGAATATATCCTAGAAACTGATATCTGAAAGTCAGTGAAGAAATTGAATTGAAAAGAGGTAGATATTTCAGCAAGGCAACAGTTTGAAACCAAATCAACCATGAAGTATATTAGAGTAAAGAAAGATAACGGTTTTGGAATAGCTTTCATAGTCCCCAGGCTTGAATATAATTGAAAATGTTTCAGACATGCAGAGTATGCAAGGAAAGCTAAGAATATTTCTGATCTAGAAGAGTTCTTCAAAGAAGAGTGAGAAAAATTCCAAAAGCAGAAAAAGAAAGACTCTTATCTGACTATAGAAAATGTTTGTAACTTTTTTTTCTGTCCAAGGAGGTATTACAAAGCTGTGATTAGAAGGATATCTAAACATCTGCACTTAATATATTCAGAGTTTTTTTATTAATAAACTGTAAACAACTGTATACAAATAATTAGTGTGTATTCAGATTTGCAAAAATATATGTTTAATATTGCAGTTTTCTGTTCACTCAGGATTCATTGAAATGTTCAGTTTGCATAGGGGTGTGTAATGCTTGTATGCAATAATAGATATATTATAATTCTGTACACAAACACTAGGATCTAGACCAAGTTTTATGGTGCGCTACAATATTTCCATATTATCCGGGACTCAGAATTACAAGAAATGTACTCAGGTTCTTCATTTATTGTAATGATAAAGCATTAGCTTATTTAAAACATCCTGTCAATATAAGACCTTGCTGAAGTTTATTTTATGTTGACTTAAAACAAACTTAGTATTGTAATATATTTTATGAATTATTTCTCCCTCTTATTATTAATTCATTTACTTAGATGGTGTATACATCAATTATGACCACAATTGATCCCACAATTTCTGTTGCCAAATGAGACAGGTATTAAGTGAGTTTTGCCCCGTTTTATGACCTTTCTTGCCACAGTTGTTAAGTGAATCTCTGTAAAGTTGGTAACATGGTTGTTAAGTGAACCTGGTTTCCCCATTGACTTTGTTTGTAGGCAGTGCAGCACCCCCACTTGACCCCTGCCGCTGCACTGCCAGCCAAGCTGAGCCGGGCTCTCCGGCCGCTGCAGGGGGAGGCAGCGATGCCCACTGGGGAAGGAAACACTCTGGAAACAGGAAGATCATCTTCCTGGAGCACGCATGCGCAATGAGCGGCTGCTCTTCCAGTTTCCCATGCGCATGAAAACCAGCTGGCCGGTGCACTGGAACCCAGAAGAGCAACGGGTGACAGCTCCGCGTGCCTGGAGAAATGGCTCTGCGAGCCACTTCTGGCACACGTGCCATAGGTTCGCCATCACTGCCTTAGCATCTTCTAATTATCATGCAATAATGTTTTAATCATAGAGGTTTATGATCTGAATGAACAATGTTTTCCCCTTTTGTACAGAATCTATGTATACAGAGATCTTCCTTCCACTCATACATTTATAAGGGTTTTAAAATATTTGTACAACAATATACATACTTAGTTTATATCTGTTGTTTTTATTCCCACATAGAAGTTTGAAAACATACAAACTGCCCTGTACTGTAGTACATTTAACGTGAAGGTGGAATTGAAGAAATTAATTTGAATTTGTAGAGATCAACTTTTACTGTGCTTAAATTGCCGTATCAGAGTTCTTTCCAAACTTTCAACATACATTCAATTGTATGTTACTGTAGGTATCATGCTACATTGTATTGCTTTCTAATTACATCACATTTTGTAACTGTTAGAGTAACCATTTCCTTTCTTTGATGTGGCCTTCCTTTTTAGTTCATTTAGAAATAACAGGATACTATCATTATGCCTGTAAGGGCAAACAGTACTAGAAAAATATATATTTAAAACTGTACAGAAATAAAACATGCGGGGTAGGAGGACAGAATGATATCCTGAAGGAATTTATGATTGACTCTAACATTGAAGTGAAGCCGATACAGCAGCTGGTTTTTTTGAAGGGTTGGGGAGGCTATCGTCAAATATGTGAACATGTCCTTACAACATCCTAAAAAAAAATCTTTGTTATTTTTTGTATCCTGAAGATAATTTCCTGCATTGGTTATGTGAACAGTCACCTTGACATGATAAGTTTATTTGCTGTCTCTGGTATTGGCTGGTGTGGCTTGATTTTGGAAAAAAATCTGCCAAAATTAGAGAGAATGGAATATAAAATATTTGGTATGTGGTATTTGATATTTTGAAGAATTGGCATAGCGGCATTATATTTGTTCTTTATTTTGCTATGTAACAAGGCCTTTTACGGAATGTTAGTGTAAATTCCATCAACCCACATCTGAAATACTGAGATATTGATTTCTTATAAAGATCCGTTAATCATTTTAATCTGTACAGTGACCTCATTAGTATGATTAATTTTATTCCAAATGTTTTGGTCAAATTCACTTTTATTTGCTTCACTAGTTAAGAGAAAATGAACTTCTGATTAGGACATAATTCAGATAATATTTATGGCCTTAGCCTTCCGCGTACATGGTTGCTTACTGGAAGAAAGGACAAAGCCTTTTCCCATTCTGCAGTCAACATTGAAACAGCATTATATTCAAGAACTGATTATGTTGTTCTGATTAAATTATCATTTAATAGCAGTGGCTTAAAAGGATAAAATTATTTTTTCTTGCCATAGACCACAACTCTGAATATGTAGTATTTATTTATTTCATTTTAGTTTTAATCATGTAGACATTTATCTCATTGATGATGCTGTGTGCAATGAGAATAGCTAATATGAAATTAAAGTATGCTGACAGCTATTATTTTGATCCAGTACTGTATATCAGTAATTCCCCATAATAGAACTGAAAACATTTTTGTTTGTTTACAGTTTTTTTAAAGATAGAACTAAAGTTTAAAATCTTGAAAGGTACGTATTTTGAAAATAAGTTAGAAATTGATAACAATGATTCTTTTTTGTGAGTAAAAAACAGACAATGTGCTTTTCAAAGCTTTTTATCAAAAGAACCCTTGTTTTATTGCAGTTTGTATAAATGGATAGCTGATATCAAAGGTTATGCAGTACTGACTACAAGTTGCTGGAAGGTCATTGTAAAAATATACCTGTCCATTTATGACCTTCTCAGATGGCTTTTAACAAAGTCAGTGGTGGGAGCTGGATTCACTTAACAGCTGCAGTGATTTGCATAACAGCAATGGCAAAAAAGGTCATAAAATCAAGCACAACCCACTTAATAACTGCCTTGCTTAGCAGTGGAAATTCTGGTCCCAATTGTGTTGTAAGATGAGAACTACTTGTGTGGTATTTTTAATATTTGTATGATATTTTTGTTGAATGAAACCAAAGAATGAAAGAATCTTTTTGAGTTTCAATAAATACCCAGAAGTCTAGATACCTAGATGTATTTGTTATTTGAGATAAATGATTGGCAAGTACTGCTTTAATCTTATATAAATGGTTCATAGTTTGAATAGGCACATACAGAATTATGCAAATCTATTTTTATTATATATTTCAGTTTCTAGCATATATTTTATGGACTATATAATCTTGAAAATTAATCATGCTGTCCAGAGTTGTGTTTTAAGATAGATGACCATACACATATTATAAACAAACAAACAAATAACAGAATGAATATATTGTACTATGCTGATTCACATGTTTTGTCACAAATAGTGCATTCATAAAAGAAATGGAAAGAACTGTATTTTTTGGAGTATAAGACGCACGGGAGTATAAGACACACCTTAGTTTTTGGGGAAGAAAATAAGAAAAAAGCTGATTGGCGGGTAGATCTTCCTCCCGGAATACACCCAATCAGCTGTTCCCAGAGGTGAATTTTAGCAACAGGTTTGTTGGTTGTGAGCTCTGTGCCTTGCTTTTTCTTCAGCCCCTGAAACCTCTGTTTCACAGGCTTTTTTTCACAGGCTGTCTCTGAAAGCATCCGAAACAGAGTTTCAGAAAATAAGCCTCTGAAGCTCTGTTGGGAGGCTTTTTTTCTGCAACTCTGGAGGCTTTTCTTCTGAAGCTCTGTTGGGAGGCTTTTTTTCTGAAGCTTCATTTCTGTTCCTTTTTTCAGCCTCTGAAACCTCCATTTGAGAAGCTGGGCGGGACTATATTCGGAGTATAAGACGCACCCAGATTTTCACCCTCTTTTTTGGGGGGAAAAGATGCATTTTATATTCCGAAAAATACGGTACTTCTTCAGAACTTTCCTGAGAGAATTCTCATCTCCAAATATATTTTAGGAAACAATGTGTCACTTGCACTGCATAACTAGTCCTTGTTTCAGATATTTGTTTTTATTATGTGATGCCATTTTCTTCTCCTTTCTCAAATAATATATGTCTTTTAATAATAAGTCTTTCAAAAATGCCTATAATTGCCATGTTTTAAAGTATTATTCCAAACAGTTCTGAACCTGAGGAGATTTTCTGAGTGAATTTCATAATAGCTTAGTGAATTTCATGATAAATTGATAAGTAGTCCTGTTTTGATCTTGGTGATTGATGATCTCCTCTCCAAACAAAACAACAACAAACAAACAAAAAACCGCAAACCCCCCACCAACTTGAACTAGCCACAGAGAAGGGAAAAGAACTATCACCACACATTGCCCCATGGTCAATGGCTTTGAAAGAAGCTGAAAGATGAAAAGGAGCCAAACATTTGCACCAATGCATCCCAAGCAGATATAGCAATAGCACTTAGACTTATATACCACTTCATAGTAATTTACAGCCCTCTCTAAGCGGTTTACAAAGTCAGAATATTGTCCCCAACAATCTGGGTAATCATTTTACCGACCTTGGAAGGATGGAAGGCTAAATCAACCTTGAGCTGGTGAGACTTCTGCTGGCAGTCAGTAGAAATAGCCTTAATATTGCATTCTAACCACTGCGCCATCACAGTTTAGAGATTATCTACAAGTGCAACCAATGCCATCTCTAGTTCTGAACTTGGATTGAAAGCTTACTTCCTCCAGGACTCTTTAAAGCTGCCATTTCACCATCTACTCAATAAACTTTTGTAGACTGGACAAAAGTAATCCAGAACTATTGGATCCAGTGACAGCTTTTTATGGAGGGGGCATACAATAACTTCCTTCACAGCTAAACAAATGGTTAGGTTAATAGTCCCAAAGATCCTGCTTACTTCTTCAGAAGTAATTGGGTATATTAGATGCAAACTGAAGTCATTTGTACATGCCAGGTCAGCTCCCTAATCCATGATCAAATCCAAGATTAGAGTCACGTTATTATATACTAGCCCAGGGCCATCAAGGATCCAGCAGTTGATAAGAAGGCTCAGTGCTGAAGGCTAGCAAGTGGGACTGACCATTACTCCTAAGAGCATCCAGCTCTCAGATTCCCACCATATTTTTCTCTGCCTCTTGATGCCACCAGCTCTCATGGTTGTGGAATCCAATCAATTAACCTCACCCTGCCCAACAGATTGTAAATCTTTCATGGTCCAGAATAAAAAAAAAGTCTGGTGAAACAAAATCAGCAAGCAAGAACTTGGGATAAGAAAAGAAGACAAATTGCCAGAGTAGCCATGGGGCCTGGATCAAATTTGCTCCCCTCACACCAGCTATTTTCTGCCACATCTCTGGTCACAGTGCTATAGAACTGTTGCGCTCCAAGTGTCTGAGAGCTTCTTGATGCTGGTCAGGCAAGACCACCATGTTTCTCCCAGACAGGAAAAAACAATTTCAAATCTCTTCTACATTAGCAAATGTAGGGTTAGGGACTGGATATCTACCACAATCTGGTAGGCAATCAGCAAAAACCAAATGATGCAACTGGTAAAGCTACATTCTGGCACTGTGAAATGGCAGATTTCAATGCATCAGTCTTGCTGCATGGTTGCCAATTTAGCTTCCTAGCTGTGAAATACTTCTGGCTATTGCTGCCCATTCCCACTGTACCACTGCTGCCCTCACATATCACATCCAAGCAAGAAATAGTAAGCCTATTCTAATTCTCTATAGTGGCTAGTCACTGCTTCCTCTTCCATTAAGTTGCTTAATGCCCTATCTGTCCAGCATTTACCATAAAAAGAGAAATGCTAACAATGAATCTTACATTTTAAACTATGACTCTCCTTTGTCTCTTATATTGTCTATTATACTTTTATATAAACAATTTGCTTTCTGAAGACTAGAAACCTCTGGATATTATTTCAGAAGGGACATATTTCATCAATGAATTAATAGTGGCTTTGGTATTCATCCTATCTCAAATTCCAGGAACATTTGGAGCACATATTTTAATCTTTTAAAATATTTACAAAATTGTTTTTCATGCCCGATACCATTGTATCTTGAAGTTAGAGGCATGTGATTGGGAAGGTTGGAAGAAACTGTGATTCTTCTGTGAACTATCTCTCATGTGCTCCTCCTCCAAGAGCAATAAAGTGAGTGTATGTTTAATATTCAGAAGAGTAGTCGAGACTTGATCGTGGAAGAAGAAGGAGGCCCCTTGGCCAGTTCCTCTTTCCATCTGCTGCTCCCAGGATCACTTACCATGTGTTTCTTAAGATCCCTTGAACATCAATAGCAAAGAATGAAATAAATAAATAAATAGCAAAAGAGGAAAAAAATGGCAAAAGTTATTTCCATCCTCTTTCTCAATTTAAGAGGACATATTTGACTTAAACTAAGTATCTTTTTATAATGAAAATAACTATATGTTTTAATTTCCTTAATAGATTAATTTGGTCAGTGCAAAAAAGATGTGTGAAGAAATACCATTATGCCAAAATAAATTTAATTTGTGGCAGCATGAATATATCTGTCAGGAAAGGTCAGAAAACAGCATAAGAATGATTGGAACTCTGTTGTTGTAGGGTACAGTAACAGAATCTTGAAAAACTGTCAGAGTTTTTCCCCCCTGCTGGTTCGTATAACCATGTAGAAAAAATGCAGAGTCTCTTTCTTATGTTCCCCCCCCCCCTTTCGTAAGACTATGTTGTCGTTTACATTCTCTTTTATTATCTCTTAATGGTTCTGCAAGCGGTTTTTGTATTCCTTCGTTAACTTTATCTCACATTTCTCTACGATATCATTAATTTCATTATGTGATGCAATCAGTGCTTATGTCTGAAAAGAGCTCCAGAAACTCAACGGAATATGTGACAAAGAAGCAGTGCAAAGCATCTGAAAAAATGATTCTGAAGCATAGCGCTTTAATACATTAAGACTGAAATTCCATATGCTTAGAAATACTGTTTATTTAACTTGAAGCCATTCTTACAGCTAGTTTTTCTTCTGTTTACATGTCAGGTTAGTTTTACCTTGAGGTAATCCTGAAGATACTTAGAAGTAGATTTTTATAGGTTAAAAATAGCACTTCAAACTACATCTGCAAACCTATTGGTTTACAGCAAGCTGCAATCACGTGATCATCATTTGTGATTTTTGCTAATGGCTTCTGACACTAGAAAAGTTGCTTCCATAAATCACTTCCACTGCTTTTTCTCCTGATGGCTCCACTTTGTACCTCCCCCCCCCCGCCCACACTCCATAACAAGCACTTGTCCAAAAACTATAGTGTGGACCAGGGGTGAAATGCTCCCGGTTCGGACCGGATCGCCCAATCTGGTAGTGATGATGGCGGGTGGTTCGGAGAACTGGTAGTAAAAATCCCTGCGCCCCCCCCCCCAAGCCCAGCTGAGCCACGCAATTATCAGAGGCTGTTTTTTTAACTTTTAAAAGCATTTTTTCTACAACCTCTTCAGCCGAAAAAATGCTTTTAAAAGTAAAAAAAAGCCTCTGATCATTGTGTGGCTCAGCTTTTAAAAGCATTTTTTCTACAACCTCTTCAGCCAAAGAGGTTGCAGAAAAAAATGCTTTTAAAAGACTCTGCCGATCCCAGCTGAGTTGCCTGATCATCAGAGGCTTTTAAAAGCATTTTTTACAACCTCTTCGGCTGAAGAGGTTGTAGGAAAAATGCTTTTAAAAGGTAAAAAAAAAAAGTTGGCCACGCCCACCCAGTCACATTACCCCCACCACCATCAAGCCACGCCCACAGAACCGGTAGTAACAAATTTTACATTTCACCATTGGTGTGAACCTGCCTGCAGCACTCCCCTGGTGGTGGGTAGCTCCTCTCAGCCTTCCCCATAACACCCACATTCCCCTTCATTCCTTAAATCGGATTCTTGTTCCTGTTTAAGAACCCACATAGTCTGTGAATTATGATGCAGCTGGGACTGCTAGGATTGCCATTGCTAAGCAGTGCCTTAAATGTAACATCACCCTTTATAACTACATCACTTAGCAACAGCAATCCCTGTCCCAATGTTGTAACCTGTGGTTTGGCGTTATAACTCCTTTTAATTGATTCTACCATTTGTTGGAGCTTTTGTACTAAAAGACTGCCTACTATTCAGAGAATTCTGTGTATTACTTCTATGGTTTTATTTACTGTAGTTTATCCTTTATATATGAGCTTGTTTTAACATACCCAATTAATTTCTTTTCTAGTGTACCTGTAGAAAAGACATGGTGACAATATCAATGGACATCTTTGTGAGAAAATTTCAGCCAGATAGATACCAACTGTGGAAACAAGGAAAAGATTTATATAATATTGATCATACAAAGCCCACCCCTGAAACCACACCTGAGGTAAAGGCCTGGTTGCAGAGAAGAAAGAAAACGAAGAGATGTTCCAGGTGGTAATAATGTTTTCCACTATTTAAAGTTAAACTTAAAATATATGCTTTCATGTTTCAGATATTGTTTTTAGAAGTCTTTTATTTTATTTTAGTCATAGTTAATTTGTGTCTCGTTAAATTTAACGGTGATTTTGGGAGCCAAAAGGTCATATTTCATCATGGACATACTTACTGAATACATATATTGATTTTGAAAAATTGAACAAGAAAGCATTACTGAAAATTTAATGTTTGGAGGTCTGAGCATTAATATAATATTTAGACTTTTTCTCTTTATGGAGAAAATTTTATTCTGAAAATGTTGCCAAGAAAACTGCACTGACTTGTCCAGCAATCACTGGAATCAGGGCTAATTTCAAGGCATAAAAAAGAACAAAACAGGAAAATTTTCTAAACAATACTTTTCACCAACAACACACATACCCCCCCACATGTATGTATACCTATTATGTGATCAAATAAACATATTTTAATAAGTAAACATTATTTTAACACCCAATATTTATTTTGATTTCTCCCAAGATAAAAATACATAATTTTCTCTTCCACTTGCCTAATATTTTTTTCACAGTTTATGCATTTATATTAAAGTATACCCCCTTTCTTATCTAATATCCTTCATATATTCTAGACAATAGTCCCCATGCCAGTGTTGATGAAAGATCAAACAATTATATAGTCCCTTCTCTCCATTATGTAGCACTATGATGGGAAATATGAACTGTGCCTACATTATGTCTCAGAATGATATTTTGACTGAAACAAGAGAACAATCAGAAAAATATATTTGAGAAACCACAGTTCCTTAGACTTATAAAAAATTGCAGGAATAATTTGAGGATTGTTATTTGATTAATAAAACTTTTGATGATCATACATCTTTTTCAATAGGGCTGAATTTATTAAGATTATTTCCTTCACCCCAAATTTCCAAAATAATTATTGACCGAGTTTTGTTTTAACCGATCTCCAAATCTGATAAAAAAATTGAATTATTTCTTATATCAAACCTGGGAATGTTATTTAAAAGTTTCCTATTCTCATTCCAATGTAGCAAATGATTGCATCATTGCCTAATCATTGCTTGATTTCTCTAACAGATACTTGGTCTCTTTTTTTTTATTGATTACCTTCTTTCCAAACCTTCTCTCCAAAAATGATAATTCTTACAGGATATTACACTTTAAACAAACATGTCATGTCTAATTATTAATACATATGCATATTTACATTTACAACTTGATAAGCTTTGGTTTTTCATCTGTAGGTCATATAATTGTTTAGTTACTTTTGTATTGCTACAGTGTTTGGCATATTTATTATACAACTACAATTTGTACTTGGCAGATAAATTATTTTCTTGTCAGTAGAACCTATATTTATTTCTCTGGATAGCCAAGTTAAAATTAAAAATGGATATATTGTAGTAATTATGTTGAAAGTTTTATCAGATGTGTATATGGATTATAGTTATCCACTATGCTAAACTGGTGGTTGCATTTTTGTCCTGCTTAATTAATAGTTCTCACACAAGTGAAAATACAGCAAGAGATGTTCATCTCCAAAATGAAAATAAAATGTTCATTTTCACCTTTGCTCTAATATGTCACAGACAAATATTATAATTTTACTCTTGGGAATAATTTTCAGACAGAATCCCATGAATATAGAAACCTTAGGTCAAAGAAAAAAAAGTGATAATATTTGTGTTGCAATCATTTATGTTAATACCGTTTAATTTAAGGTACTTATGTAAAAATGGAAATCATAATTGTGACAAACGATTTGTGCAATAGATTTTTAAAGGGCAAGTCATGACCATGTTATACAGCAGTGATGGGAAACCTTTTCGGCACTGAGTGCCAAAAAGGGAGTGCACGCATACACAGCACCAAGTATCAAAAAGGGAAGCACTTCACACTCGTCAGGGCCGCAACCAGGAAGAGGAGCATGCTGGGTAAGGTACTTATGGTTTCCGGCACGTGCATGCGTACCGGCCAGCATGTTTTTCAGTTACTGCCGCACATGCACACGCACCAGTCAGCTGCCGGCGCACATGCTCATGGCGGAAAACGGAAGACCAGCTCTTCTGGTTTTTGGCACTGCTGCACACACAAAGGCCAGTTGATCGTTGCATGTGCATGTGTGCCAGAAACCCAGAATGGGCAACACCACACATGCCAGGTGACATGGCTCCACGTGCAACTTTGGGCACGGGTGCCATAGGTTCGCCATCACAGTTATATAGCATTGCTAGACAAATAGGCACCATCAGCTTCAACAGTGCCTTCATGCATCATTGAAAATTATAAATCATACTACAGCTAAAGGGAAATTATGTAGATTTTTAAAAATGTATTTATTAGACTTAGCCGATTGAGAAGAAATAACCATAGTATTTGGTTTATTTAAACGAACAATGGCAAAATATAATTCAGCTTTGAAATTCTTACTTTAAGATGGCAGAGTTTTTTAGTTTCAGATATATTGGAATTGTTCTGGAAGACACTCTTCACACGCTTCAGCACTCAGATACATTTTCTGGAGCCATTTATCATGCACAAGTGAAAAACATTGGGTAAAATTAAGTTGGCTCTCAGACAGAGACCTATTTCCATTTTTTTTCTAAAAATAGGAAACTTTCTTGTTGTTAAGTAGTAGTCCATTTTAGCAGCATGTGTCAAAAAATGGGAATTCATTCTCAGATAGAAGTAGTTTGCTAATAATTAAAGTGCAATAAAATGCATTAGAATTTGAAAGAGCATCAGTCATATTGTCTATCTTTTGTTGATTGTGTATAATCTTAATAGCTAAATATACTTTCTAAAAGCCTATATATTGCAGTCTTGTAGTTTCTACTATAGAAACAAATTCTCAATCTGTGTACAGGTAGTCCTTGAGTTACAACCATTTGTTTAGTAACTGTTAGACGTTACAATGGCACTGAAAAAAGTGACTTATGACCATTTTCATACTTACAACCATCATAGCAGCCCTGTAGTCAAGTGGTCAAAATTCAGACACTTGGCAGCTGGCATGTATTTATTTATTTATTTATTTATTTTTTCAATTTTCAATTTTCAATTTTTTTTTAAGCATAAAACATAAAATGCATCTTTTTAGAGCAGGGGTTTGGTCCGGCTTAAAATAAGTACAACTATTCACATTCCCTCAATCAATTTTGTTCCAAATTTTAAAATCTTTAAGAAGAAAAAAAAATAAAAATAAAAAAAAGACAAAATTCTTATTCTAAACATTTATCATTCTACTATAACACCCAAAATTCTAAACAATAAACACAGTTCTAAATCTTTATCATTTTAACAATTAATATTTCATATCTATTCCTCAATCCTAAATCCCATTGCCTCAAAACTATATTTTATCTCTCTTAAATGACAACAGATATCCAATTCTTGACAAAAAAATATTTTCCTCCTCTCTTAAAATCATTTTGAAATAAATCAACGTTTCTTTCTATATTTTATTACTTCCAAAATATTTTACCTTAATACTTCAAATTTATTCTCAAATTCTATTAGACCAGCTGTTTAACTGATTCATGGTTTAAATATCTATTTCCCACTTATAATTTCCAATATTCCTTTCTCCATTTATTTAACTGGTTCACAGTTCAATTACTGTTCTCCAATAATGTCTCTTCCACTTCCTCCTAGGTTTATTTTTAAGGTGGTTCACATCTTAATCAGCTGCTTTCCAGCAATACTTCCTCCACTCCTTACCTTAATTATTTGGGCTGGTTCACAGTATAATTTTAACTGCATACCAACCTTCTCCTTTACTCCTCCTAAATCTAATGTAAAACTGGTTCACAACTCAGATGGTTGCCTTCCAGCAATGCTTTCCTCCACTCCTACCCCTATTTTTAACTGGTTCACAACTTTATTTCAATTGATCCCCAGGTATAGTCTCCTCCACGCCTACCTTTTTATTTTTTGCTAGTTTACAGTTTTGCTTTAACTATTAGTCAGCTGGTGTGTATTTATGATGGTTGCAGTGTCCTGGGGTCATGTGATCACCTTTTGTAAGCTTCTGACAAGCAAAGTCAATAGAGAAGGCCGATTCACTCAACAACGATATCAATATCTTAACAACTACAGTGATTCACTTAACAATTGTGTCAAGAAAGGTGCAATAGTGGAGCAAAACTCACTTATCAACTGTCTTGCTTAGCAATGAAAATTTTTGGATCAATTGTAATTGTACATCTAGGACTACTTATAATTCAGTTCAATTAGCTGTTGCTGAAGTTGCACTTTGACAGGTAAAAAAACTATTTTCTGTTAAATGCTACAGAAGAGTAAATTGTCAAAATGCCTTCCACATTTTGTGACTGAGCATCATTGCTAAAGATTGATAGAATGTGATTAGAAGTACCGTCATATTCTAAATAATGCTGAACCAAGTAATCAACTTTGGAACTTGCTTCAGCAGGGTTATTTGAGGTCATTTTAGTTTAATGCTAGTTTTAAAGTGTAGTAATGACAGATTAAAAGGTTAAATTCAGCCTATTGTTAATCTCTTGCTTAATAAATTGTAAACACTATCTCTACACAAAAAGATGAAAAAATGTCATTTTTTCCATTTCTTAAAGCAAGCAGAAAGAACATTTCTATTGGTAGATATTTTATCTTACTCAAGCCAGACATTCCATTTTGACAGCAGTATCTCTTATAACAGCTTCCAGCATACCCGATCACGATCAAAAAAGCTTAAAACTCCTGAAGACAAGAAGCCATCAACCATAGTGGTTGGTACAGAAATCACAGCTACTGAACCAGCTACAGTTTGCTTCAAGGTCAAAGACAAACCATCACAAAAAGTAAAGCTAGGAGACACAGGAGTGCCTTCTGGGGAAGAACAAGTCCCAAGCAGGATGCATATAGATCAAAATTTATTGGATAACAAAAAGATACTAGGTGAGATAAATGGTATTTATTTTCATATAATTTGCAGATTGTTGATATTGTGATCCTATAAATCTGCAAGTGGGAATTTATACCCTATTCTGTTCCATTATGCTTCTTTATTTCTGCAGTAATATTACACAATCATGATCATTTATGTTATGCTTAGTAACTTTGTAATATTTGTCAATAATAAAAAATAATAGAACATTGTCCCAATAAAGCAATAATAGTTCAGAAGCCAACTCTTGCTAAGCGCTCTTAAGTTTCAGCTTTATCTCATGACTTCCTAACAGCTCAGGAGTGGACAATAACATGGAAAATAAAAACTACTAATATATAAATTATCTTTAGGAAAGGATTCAATTGCAAAAAGGGCCTTCAAATAAAGCACCTATGTATAGATTTTCACAATGTTCCATATAAACATATTTTTACATGGCACAAAACTACTGGAATTACGGGCTTGTTCCTCTTAGTAAGTAGAAGGCTCCTTCCTCATTTATATTACTATTAAAGATGTAATGTCTAGGCTTGTTCTGTAACTATTTACCAAGGTTTAAAATTGAATTGTGCTAAGCTAATAAAATAGTTTAAAAACATAGAGTTGGATTTAAAACTTCCTTCCTTGAAAGTTGAAAAGACTAATTTTGTTCATGGAAGACTGAGAATCTTATAATTTTTATATTATAATGGAAGATGTAATCTTCATTGAGTCTCTCCTTGCAAGAATACTAATGTCTCCAAAAAACTTGATAAAATGGGTAGAGACACTGTTCATAACAGTGGGCAAAATATATTGTGGACTGTAAAAAGAAGTGATACTAGAAAATGTGTTTTTATTATAGTACTCATTATGAAAATATGTTTTCATTACAGTACAGTATTCAATACAGGATGCATTTTTTTGCCTGTAGAATGACCCTAGTTCCAATAAATACATACAAAAAATATTTTGGTTAACAAATCCTTTTTTTTTTTTTTTTTAAATTGATTTATATGCCGCCCTTCTCCGGAGACTTACAATGCATTAAGCTTTCTCCAAAATCTAACAAAGAAGAAACAACTTCATTCAATTTAAAACTGTTAAAAATATTTGATGTTGAAATCAATTAATTATCTGTCACTAAACTCAAATTGTCTGCAGATATGTTTTCTGTATAATAATGAAATGAATAAGAACTGTTAGTGTCTATTTTGTCTTGATGGTGAATTTTATTTAGGTCATTCCCCTTCAAGCTCACAACTTGATCAAGTTCCTGAAATGCATAATATAAAATCAGAAAAGGAAGAGAAAGAAGTCTCTGACCTTGCACATAATTGTTCTGAAGAATCTAAAGTGGCTTTGCTTTCATATCCTGACTGCAATCAAGATGTTTTAAAAGCTTCAAATATTTCAAGGCAAACTCCTGAGGATGCTGCTTCTGAAATGGAGAGCTTTGAGAAAGAAGAAATTAGTAGTGTATCCACAGAAGAGGATGAGATTAGTGACGCTGAAAGCAATAAAAGTGGTCTGGAACCTGGGGAAATATCAACGGTAAGAATGAGGAAATATGAGAGAATGTGAGAGAAAACCTAGTATTTAGTTAGAAAGAATAATAAAATTCCCCAATTGGTTTCTAACAATTTTCTGTTATAATAAGGCATATCTCCTTTTACAAATTGTTTTAAGATACATTAATAATGCTTGCAACAACTGCATGTAGATCAGCATTATGTTCCAATTATGAGCTATGTGTAAGAATGAGATAATGGAATAACCTGTGGCTATAGTTTTGTATATTTGTGTATGGTTATGGCAAGGATTTGAACTAGTGCCTTTATAATTATTTATAGCATATTAGTTTCTATTAAGTATTTTTTCCCATTTGAATGAAACTTCAAGAAATAATAACTTGCGACTAGATTTGCTTTTGGCACTTGCAGAGTTTTGGATTGCCAGGACTCCTGAGAAAGGGGTATGTATATTTTAAACCCAAAAATAAGGCAGCATTTTTCCCTTTTACCAACATAAATAATGAACTGATTTTTCTTTTATAAAGGGATGAGATTTAACAATCCCGAAGTCAGTCCTTCTGTCATAATATAATGTGCTAATAAACATTTCCTCAATAGTGAAATTTTGCATTTCAACTTATATTTAATTCATTTGCTTGGGTACTTTTTGTTATTCCTAAGCGGGTTGCTGAATATTCTCTAATAAGTTTGTATACTGTGTCTGTCTACCAAGGAATTTATACAGATGTGTTTCACATACCTGCACAAATACTTTGCTTTGTTTCGTGACTCCACTATATTCTTTAATCATAAAACCAGTTATGTAATGCATTAAGCTAACAACTCTTCAGAGTAGCATACAGACTTGGCTATCCCAGCACCTTAGAAGTATATGATGGCTGTAAGTTACTAATAGATTATATTCTGGTCTCTATCAAGTGTTTTCTGGAAAAAACAACATGAATCATCACATGACTACCCTTTGGATGCTAGGCAGGACCTACATTTACAGTGACCCACAATCACATGATCACAATTTATGATTTTTTTTGGAAACCAGCATTTACTTTTGATTTCTGCCAAAAAATGTCTTATAGTGAACAATTAGTTTTCTTAACAACCATGGTGTTCATTTAACAACCATGGCATTTGCTTTATGAGTACTATGTTTGCATATCTACTATCACAAAAAGATCATCAAATCAAATGCAGTCATGTGATGACCCGCTTTACAACCGTCATGACTTATGATCATAATTATGGGCTCAATTATGCTTGTAAGTCAAGGACTACCTGTATTGCTACTATCAAGATTAAAATTAGAGAATAGTTATTTCTTGTCTGAAAAAGTAGTGTGTTTTCAGATATTGCTGAAATTCTAACAGTGGGTGCTAACAATGTAGAATAGCCTCAATTAAAAGAATATGATTTCCCATTCCTGTATCCCATCTTAATTAGGAATGGGCAAATCATAATATCTTAGAGAAATTTTAAATATCCATTATCCCAAATAATGCTTCTCAATGTGAGGTGCCAAGACCCTTTTAACTTTCCAGTTGATAACATAGTAGAAATTGTATTTTTAAATGCTCTCATTTGCTAGAATAATATATCCAATCCTTTTCCCACTTTGTGATGGCAAAAGTCATTTCTATTTTTCTTCTTGAAGACTAATAAACTAAATTGAATTGGCATTACAATTGGAAGATATGTGCTGTCTGCTAACCATGATACCAATACCATGATTTTTCTTTTCCATCTTATTGTATTATGATCAAAACTGAGGCAACCTTTTGCAACTGGTCATGAGTATTCCCCAAAAATATCCATCATGAAAGCAAGGTATTGTATAATAGATTGCATAATTTCTCTTCTCTCATCTTAAACACAGTATATGTTGTCTTTCTTAGATGTTTGAAGGAGAAAAAAACAAAACATCAAAAAGTTGGCGTCATCCACTAAATAAACCCCCTGCCAGATCTCCTATGACGTTGGTTAAGCAGCAGGCAATAAGTGATGAAGGTGAGCATATTTTAAAAGCACCATGTAATAATATATTTTCCAGCCAATCAATTAATATGCATATGTTTTAAATGTTGCTTAATGATAGAGATGAAAAAGTATTTGATCTCATGCCAAAAATTCAATAGTTGTAGAATGAACTGCATTAAATGTTTTTGGCATGTTTCCTGAATATATAATGTCCTTTCCATCCTTCTATTTTCTTTGTCTTCTGAATGCATTGGAAAAAGACCTGGTAAGATACTCAGTATTGTTACTTAAATACTGTAATTATTTATGCCCAGAACATAACAGCTTTAGAACATCATAAAAATGCTATTACACTACACAATTAATTAAGGTTTTACAAGTTTATCTTCCCCCCTAAAAACTCCATATCTACTTTTCATCTCTGAAATACTGTTATTATGAAAGATTAGTCATAGTGTCCTTTAAAAAAAGGAAAATGCATTTTACAGACTTGGAATATTTAAGCACAAAACAACATATTTGTTGTTTTCTCTTAAAATTCATGGTCAGTTGGAGAGGAGATTGTTTATTTCTTAATTTGTTGATTTTTGTTCCGTTTTTATTATATAATATGCATCGCATTCCCACTTTGTTTTTTCTCCACAAGAGTATTATGAAGTGGGTTGCATAGACAAATTAAGATTGGCCCCAAATCACCCAGTGAGTCATGTGTGGCTAAAAACTTGAGTTTTCATTAGGCAAACCCAATATCTTAATCCTAATGTTAGGATTATGTTTACTGGAGAGATTAAACATTTTAAAATTATGTGAGTTTTTTGTTTATTAATCTGTCAAGTTAATTAATTTCATTTAAATTAACATGTTAAAGAAATACGTCTGGTGATTTTGTTATTCTTAAATCTATTTAAATGTAGTTGGAATTAGTGAGTTTATCTCCTGGTTAGTACCCTGGTTAGTACTTTGGTTAGTTAGCTTTTAAATAGATTGCAAAACAAATAGCACCAGTAACACAATAGTCATATTTATTTTTCTGTTTACATTGTCCGGTTTTGAGATTAATCAAAAAGTAAAATTAGTGTACAAAATCTTCTGCAATTTTTATATTTTATAACTTTTTTTTTACATGCTTGGATTTTAAATGTGCAACGCTGGGTATTTTGTGGCTTCATCTATACTATGTACAGTTGCCTCCAATTTAATAAGAAATGTGGGGTGGGCTGACTGCTGTATATTACTTTACAGTTTTTAAATCAGAGAATTCTGAGGATTGCTGAAATCTATCTGTTTAAACAATACATTTAAGAAAAACAGTAGACAACTACAAGGAAAAAAAAGTATTGAGTTTGAGAAAGTATAGTTTATTTTTTTTCAAATTTGGTTTGCTACGTGTGTAAGAAGGATAGCTGATTAGTGAGAGATTGTGCATTTCTTTGAGAGTCAGAATAACATTGAGAGAGGTAGCAATTTGAAAGAGGTAGTAATCAGTTTGTCATAAAAAAATCTAAAGTGGTAAATAGCAACAGACCAAGATTTATCAGAAAAGGAAGCTGCCAATGGTTTTTGGTAACCTTTTTGAAGTGACTGTCAGGTACTGTTATTAGTTATTTAGTGTTAGCTGAAAACTGCAATAAGGTTGCCCAAATCACTAAATCTATGCTAATCTGTTTTTGTTTACTCAGTATAAAGGAAATTCTGCAATTGTCTATAGTCTTTGATTAAACTAATGCATACACCTAGGACATCTGTCTCTTGCTTTAGTATTTTACAACCATAGAATTATTCTCTTTAATATTTATAGACTGATAGGGGATAGATCAGCTACAGAATATAACTTTGTTTTTGTTTTAATCTCCTTGGTGAATAATTGAACAGATCTATAGCTGTATGTCAGAACTAATACTGGAGAAGTTGGAATCCACTGAATACAGTAGTTCAATTAGTTGTGAAGCATCTGTCTTCAAATTATAGAAAGTTCTGAGCCATCAACTGTATCTATATAATATATGCATGTCCTAAGGGGACAAGATTATGAGTGGGTTTAGAATGTTCCTCTAATTTACACACAAAAAAGGCTGTATTAACATTGTAACCCATATGGTAAAATTATTCAATTTAAAAGAAATTGCTGCATTTTAAATTAGAGATTAAATAGTTTTGTGTCTAAAGATGATAATAAACCTTGGTTGAACCTAAGTAAAAGGACATTTTGAGTTGTCCTTGTCAGACTTCTCTCGGGTCCAAAGAACTGAAGGAGTAGAAATTTGGAAGTACATTTCCCCTCACCTATATCATTCTTCCAATTTAAAAAACCAAACTCTACCACATACTGTATATAGAAATAGTAGGTAGTGTAGTCTTGTAAGTACTCAAACATTACTAGTCTGCAGAACAAATAAAAAGTGTGCTGTGATGTATCTTTGTACTTCTTTTCTTTTCATGAAATAGTAGGGATAAGGTTTTATTCATATTCTGTTAGTTGTGTCAAGTATGATATTTCTGATTGGCTGTTGCTACCAAAAAAGTGCTTAAGTACAAGATTATGTTAATAAAATTGACGGATATGTTGCAGAATAGAGAAGGTAAATACCATCTTCTATCTTGTCATGCAACCACCATACATGCAATACTTGTATATTATAATCTGAGTCTGGGAAAGAGTTGAACGAAAAAACAAATAAGGGTTATCACATAAACACTCTCATAGGAGTAGGAGAAATTGAAATGGGTTAAGAAGCTGGCAGGAATAGGAGTCAGGTGGAAGCTGAAGAGGAGAGAAAAGAAACTGAATGTCTTGCAGGCAAAAATGGAGTTAGTCAATCTCAATTGCTGAAGAAATGTCAGTTCCAAGATGAGTCATTGTGATACAGTAGTTGGAATGCAGTACTGCAGGCAATCTCTGCCCACAGCCAGGAGTTCAATCCTGACTGGCTCAAGGTTGACTCAGCCTTCCATCCTTCCGAGGTCGGTAAAATGAGGTCCGAGATTGTTGGGGACAATATACTGGCATGCCCAGAGAGTGCTATAAAGCACTATGGAGCAGTATATGAATCTAAGTGCTATTGCTATTGCTATGATTCAAGGCCAAGGAAAAAAAAACACCATTATCATAAGGCTCACTGTGTATAGCAGGTCACTCAGTGTGGCATGTATCTGGTCTATGCAGAGGGAGAAGAGAATCCTAAAACATAATAAAATAGTTTGAAAATTTAATAATTGTAAGTGTTTGTCAGCTAACTTTTATTGGAAGTCCTTGATTAACCCCTCAGAGGTAGTTGGCTACATTTTACCTTAGGTATGGTGTTGTTTTAGCAAAAGTAATATTGCAGGTAGCAAAGAGACAATCTTGGAATTGTCTTTCAGAAAAATCAGTGACTTTTATCTTTGTTTTGCTAAAAATGAAGAAAATTGGAATGATTCACAAGAAAGATCTGGTATTGTCATATTTTGTCTATTCAATCCTGAGAATCTTTGACATGGTAATATTAGTACTGAACTGAAATAAGAAACAGATTAAAGGCAAACTGAAGTAATTTGAATTGTGCCTATTGATTAATTTTAGAAGTGCTTCAGCATCACCTTTTTTTACAAATGATTTAATTCAGCTCTTGTGTACTGTATTGTGTAATTCAGCGATATTAACATTCATTTACTATTTATTAACATTTAATATGGTAGGCCTATTAAATTTATTGCAAATTGTTTTCATGAGCATCATTTCATGACTTTTGGATGTTTTAAATTGTAACAAGGAGTGGCAAGAGGCAGTGCCAAGAGAATATTGTTGTATAATAGAAACCCTTTTCCCTCATCTCAAAAACACCAGGCACCATATTAAATTCCTCTCTGGTGAAATTTGCAGTAGATGATTTGTTGAATCTAAAAGGATGAGAATTACATGGTAATACATGGATCCTGCAAATAATCTGGTTCTGTTGTTACATTCTGAGGCAATTGCACTATGGTATAGTATTAGTCCCAGGAGATGTTGCAGCAGATAGAAAAAGGAAAGAAAAATTGAGAGTGTACTATATCTCAAAATGTTACATAATAAAGAGATTTAAATTGCAACCCACTCTGGAGTCTGTGACGGAAACCCTTTAAGAAAGAATGCAACATGTAGTATCCTTGGTGCTCTCTGAGCTTGGTGGTTTTCTTGCATATGTTTCATTATCCAAATAGGTAACATCATCATTGCCAATCACAGAACTTGATAACAATCAAGTTCAGAGACCACTAAGGGTCCCACAGTTCAGTCCACAGCTACAAATATTCTCTTTTATTGGTAATGCAACATGTACCTTCCACACTGGTTTTAAGGACAATCCAATGA
Organism: Arizona elegans; assembly: GCA_022577455.1. Classification (NCBI taxonomy): domain Eukaryota; kingdom Metazoa; phylum Chordata; class Lepidosauria; order Squamata; family Colubridae; genus Arizona; species Arizona elegans. The sequence goes on along the minus strand of JAKOOJ010000008.1, from coordinate 24,697,718 downwards.
AAAGCACATTATAGTAATCCAGCCTGTACATTACCAGTAAATATGCCACTAATACCAAATCTTTTTCATCTAGAAAAGGAGCATATTTGGTCTATAAGCCAAAGATGAAAAAAGACTTTCTGTAATAACACCAATATAGTGTTGAGGTACTGGATCCAGGTTAACCCTCGAATTGTAAACATGGGCCTTAATCAGATTCAAATACATAGATTCTCTTCTTTGAATGGTACCTACAATGGAAATGCTTTTAATGTCTGAAGAATTAAATGATAGATCTAAAAGAAATTAATTTTTAAATGCGAATTCTAAATTAAATTGTCATTAAAAGCTTCATTATGTCTAATTATTTTTCTGCCCAAACAGTTCAGACAGTACTCAGTCTGCTAAGCAACAGGTGAAGTAAAGGATAGTTTTTGCCTTGACAAAACAAAAAATAAGATAATTGGGAAGAAATAGTGGCAATTACTGACTTTTGAAGCTTTTTAAAACTTTAGTGACTCATAAAAAAAGTTAACATACAACCCCTAGCATTCTTGTTTTGAAGGTTCTTTTTATGTTTATTTTTAAAATATATGTTATGTCTTGTAACAGCTGCAACAGTTTTCAAGGGAATGCTTATATCATCTGTAGATAAGGCAATATTTTAAAAAGAGACTCTAAAATTAATACATAAATACTTAACAGCATCATAGATCAATAAAGCAGTGATAAAGATTCATCACAAACTAATTAAAGACTCAGAAATAGCAGTGTCATTTAAGTCTGGGCAACCAAAAAAGTTCTTCTTGTTCCTATGGTAGGAATCTATTGACTCAGAAAAAAATATTCCTGATACTTATTCCAAAATATAATTTTCATTTCACTGCTCTAGTAGGGAAATTGTCCTAATTCAAGATGGGTTCTAGCAAGCAGAATGGTCAGGACTGTTTGGAGGTCCTTAAGAATTCAAATACCTTTTCAATGAAAGTCTCCGATTACAGTGTATTTTTTTCCAATGTCCTCTTTTCCTTTTCCTTTTCCCCTGTTCTAATTGTGTACAGAATTGACAAGCTAAAATGCAATTCTGCTTAACTGACCTATTGCCTCTTAAAACATTCACAATGCTCAATATTGCAGTACAGAATTGTTATCATATACCTAGTTTAACCCAAATTCCTATACTTCAGCTCAATTTAATGATTCTGTATAAAATTAGGAACAGTGTCAATGGTGGCATAAAGGAGGTTTTGTTTAAAAAGTGTGATTGGCTCTGATACACTTCACATGGCATTATTATTGAAACTATGTAGGTAATTTTCTAGATAACCTAACTTTGATCATTTTTTTGAAATAGAAATTCCAGTATTCACCTAACCCACAGCTTCTTAAATGGATTTTGTTTTACATTAAGGTAGCAGAAAAATAAAGTTTAAAAAAAGAGATTTTTATATGAAATAGTTAAGCAGTTAGAATTCTAGATACAAAACAATTCTATGGGTAGAATAAAACTGAACTATCCCAAAAGTTCAGTAGTGCATGGTATTGCAGGTACATTGAATATGAGAAGAAATCATCCAAATCATCCCCATCACTTTCTATTGGACAAATCAAGGGACAATCAACTGTTTGCACTGACTTTAAATAATGATTTCCTTGCCTAGTATGCACTTAGTTGTCCTCATTTTGAACTGTACCTTACAAATGCTGTTTTATATCCCGATATACCCATTTATGTATTTATAAATCTAATTCTTCCTATTCTTCCAAAAACAAAGCATGTCACAAAACTGTGCTTCTTCCATTGTTTTTTTTCTGCTTTCAGTATCAGTTTTTTTTGCCGTCTGTGTCCAAGTGTTCATTCTATTAACCTGTGCTGCTGTAAAATATCTTTCTATTTTCTCCTGTTTTAGGAATTTGCCCCTTGCTTTCCTCTACCAATTCTTAGAAAATTAAAACCTGCCTTATTCCCTCATCATATATTTGTCTTCATTAATTATAAATAGCTGATGCTCATTATTATTTTTACTTTTCCTTCTTGATACTTGCACTCTTCCTTTCATATCAGCATTGTATGCTGATTCTCCAAGGAATAGTGAACCCTCACTATTAGTATTAACTACAGCCCATATAGTAATCCTTCAACGCCCCTGATAATAATTTTCCCCATCTGTAAATCATATTTCTGATTCCATATCACACCATTTATTCTGTACTAGGTTCCATTCTTTCCTGTTTTTTCCAAACAGTCCACTTATTCACATTGATCCTTATTTCCATACATAACAGGCCTGCTTTTACAATTTTGTTGTGGCATTCTTCTGAGCAGGCAGTGATGTTAAATATGCCTCCAAATGTTTGCTTTTTAGCTTGCTTTAGCTGATCTAGGCTGTCCAGAGAAAGATTTGTGTGAAAGGGCTTGTTTCTCAGTCTGTCTTCAATATGAGGATAGTTACTTTTCAAATACAATTTGAATTAGTTTACTCAAGTAATGAATATGTGGACTAAACAGGACTGACTTTTCTGAATGCTATGTTGCTTTCTGTTGTTCTATTCCTGAAATAAATTTCTGTGGCTTATTTAGTTGATTGATTAAAAATAGAATTTTTCAGCAAAGGTTCTGTATTTTAATTCTGTATGGTTGTAGAGCTTCTCATTTTGATCTATATAACATGGCTTATGGCATGTTAAAACCTTTCTTTTTTGTAGATAATCTTATCATTTTTAGTTTTCTGTTGAGGGGATGAAATGGAGATGGTATCTTGTAAAAATTTAGAGACAAAATTGTGTATAATATTCTGTTTGGATTACAGTTGTTATGTTCATTTTCATAGTTTTCTTTCCATGTTTGTGCATTCTCTTTAGAAAATATAGAATCAATTTAGGTTTAAAGAAACTTAATGATGAGATTATTTATAAAATTATTTATAGAGAACCTCTATATTGATGACATTATTTATAAAATTGAAATTACATTTTCTTATTTTAATTTAGGATTAGCAAACAGGTGAAGAATATTTAGATAATTTGTGATTTTTTAAAAAACACATTATATTTAAACAAATGTAGAATCTGGTGACATGGTGGAAAATTGTATTCTTTTTTTCATAAGATTTTGTTATGATTCTTGATGTGTATAACTCATATTTTGAGGAATATAGGTAGTGTTCAACTTATAACCATTTCTTTAGTGACCGTTCGACATTACAACTGCGTTGAAAAAGTGACATTTCCCACTATTACAACCATTGCAGCATTCCTATTGTCACATGATCAAAATCTGGATGCTTGACAACTGATTCATATTTATTACTGTTGCAGTGTCCCAGGGTCATTTGATCATCTTTTGCAAACCTTTGACAAGGAAAGTCAATGAGGAAGCCAGATTCACAGATCAGGTCACCTAATGATCATATTGCTAACTTAAACAATTGCAGTGGTTTACTTAACCACTGTACAAGAAAGATTGTAAAATGAGGCAAAATTCATTTAACAACTGTTTCGCTTAGCAACAGAAATTTAGGGCTCAATTATGGTTCTGAGTTGAGGATTACCAGTACCTATAATTATTTGGCCTCAAAAACATTGGATCCATAAAAATATATTTAAAAGTATATTAATGGCATAATGCCTGGAGGATATGAAGATGGAAAACTAATAGATTAATTCCTCTCAAAAGTTTCTTATGCAAATTAGTAATTCAAAATCATAATTTCAGCGAATTACAGATGTCTAATTCTCTTTTATTTCTTTGGTTAGGAAGAGGATAGAGTGCAGAGTGAGGCACAGTTGCTGTTCTAAAAATATTTTTATGCAAGTGATAAAGAATGTTAAGCTTATAATTATGCTTGGGAAAGAATAATACTGAAATCTAAGAAAGAAAGATAACACAGTGATTTGTCATGTGAGACTAATTTTTTTCAATTGAGAAGCATACATTGGCTTACATTAAGATTTTCAACAGCATGATATTGTAATAATCTACAATATGGTGCCAACACCAACTCCATGAAATGTGTTTATTTTAGCCTTTTAGACCTTTGTCAATTTGTGTTTTAAAATAAAATATTGCATGGATAGCTGAAGTTCACTTTCAGTAAAAAGCTAAAGTTCATTTTTAATATAAAATAATATATACTTGTAAGAAAAAAATAATTATCTAAACCCCATGCAGAGCTCAAAGATAAAAATGGCATATTGTGTTTAGATTTGCTTGTTTAGCATTATGTTAAGAACACAGTAAAAAAGTTACAATAGGAATCAGATTTGTTTGCATTTTCCCAACAATTGCATGCTTGAAGAGTAAGGGTGGTATAGTTTCACACTAAAAGCACTATTAAAATGTTTTATAATTATTGCTGTTTTAGATATGTCAGAAAAGTAATTATAGAGGTGTGTATTTCCAAATTAAGATTAGACTATTACATTACAAAACTATCTAACATTTGTAATTAAATAAAATACTCTAGTCTCAGTCCCCCGTCTGATCTCTCTATAGCATTAAAGAATGTAGGCAAATGTATAGCTGTCTACCTCTGTTTCTCAGCAATCCATGTCCACGGCTTGACAATAGATTCTTGGCTGTCTCAAAAAAATACATTTGAGAGCCATATTTGGTGCACTTTAGTTTTATGTTACCTAGAAAAACTGGTTACTTTTACTCTTGCATTCTCACTGTTTTATTGGAGGTTACGTAGATGCAGTTCTTATAAGGATTTTCCTTTCATATCAAAAGGCAGTCAATCTAACAGCAAAGGTGGCACAGAGACTTTGGGACTTACATCTCAATAGTGCCTCTCTAGGAGTCTCTGGAGGCTGGAGACAGGAAAAAACGTCACTTCCTGTCCCACTGGGAGTCAGGAAATGGGCCCTTTCAGCCTCCGTAGGGCCTCCAAGGGAGTGGGAAAGGCTGTTTTTGCCCTTCCCAGATACATAGAGAGGATCTGGAGCCAGATAAGAAAGAAAAACGGGCCTCCCCCACAGGCCCTCCAGAGGCAGGAAACAGCCTGTTTCCCTACTTCTGGTGGGCCCAGAAGGCCCGAAAATCAGCTGGCTGGTGCGCGCATGTGCCCCAGAGCTGAACTGGCATGCCCACTAATATGGCTCCGCGTGCCACCTGTGGCATGCGTGCCATAGGTTCGCCATCATGGTCCTAGGGTATATAATTTTTCAGGAACATCATTTATTTATTTATTTACTATTTACTATTTATTATTTATATTATTTATTTATTTATTTATTTATTTATTTATTTATATGATTTATATGGCTGCCCACTTTATGTAAGGTAGCTCTGGGTGATTGACAACAATAATTTTGCTCTCCCCCCCAAATCCTATAAAAGCAAAACCTGATGCTATCCAGTCCATCTAACAGTATAATTCTCAGGCTCCAACTTCCTCTTATCTTGTAGGATTCAATCTGAGTCCAATCTGTGCATACATCCTAGACTAGAGATTGAGAAGTTCCCTGAGGATGGGCTCCAGCATGAATCCAAAAGCTTAGAAAACAAACCTCTGGTCCCAGTGACTGACTCAGATTAGATCCTGCAACATTATCCTGGTGTCATGAGCAAATACCCTCAGAGACACAATCTTGCAAATAAACTGGTCTCATACCATGTAACAACTCATTAGGTCTTAAACCAATGCTTTTTTAGTTTTTCAGTTCTGTTGGTGGAGGTCACTAGCTTTGAATAAATTAGCTTTTAAAAGCAGTACTCATTGGTTGTGTTTCTGCAGAAGGGAAAGTTGTTACTCCAAGTTTTAATTGGGGTTTCCACCAAAAAACACATTAGCTATAGATAGTTCTTGACAAAGATCTGAGCAGGTGTAGAACCTATAATTGTGAATGTTCAGATGATCATTCAAAGAAAGCCTGTTATAGGTAAACATCTTGTTCTTTCAATATATAGGACGCCATTAAATTTCTTCTATGCAGATTTGCTAATCATAAATTCATTGATAATATCCCAAGATCATATTCTGTTTTATGATACATAATTTTCCTTAAATTATAAAAGATTTTAATAACTTTAAAGACTTATTTTCAAAATAGCATATTGTTCTGAGTATCAATAATAGGCATGTTAGACTATCATTCAATATAGATTTTGGCAGGAACGAGTATCTGTCATAAATGGGGAGTTAAGAGAACTGGTTGATTGTTTGGAATTCTTGGTATCTTTGCAATACAAGCTACCTCTTAAACCTGAATTCATTTACTCTTATGCATTTTCATTGCCATCTATTCTTTTAAACTTCCACTTAAATAATTGTTTGCTTTTACCTTCAGAATATAGTTATTTCATATGTCAACTTTTTTTAAGAACTGCCTGAGGTTCTCTTAATTGAAGAGGAAATACAAGAAACAGAATCCTGGGCCAAGCCTCTAGTCTATCTTTGGCAGAACAGAATACCAAATTTTACTGCTGAAAAGGAGTACAATGCAGCTGTTGCCAAGTTGGAACCCTATTGTGCCATTTGCACACTCCTCAAACCTTACTATAAGGTAAGGAAGTTTTTATTTGAAAAATAAAAGTACAGCTACACAGAAATTTTAGTACTTTCAAAACTATTTTATTGTGAAACTACAAAATATCTATTTATTCTTAACATGTAAAGGTTTGAAAGGTAAATACACCTCCATCCAGCATGTCAAACTAAGTACTCTAATTCAAGAGAGGTTTGTGAAATTGTAATACATTAAAAAAGGAAGGAAGTGAGAACTTCGCTTCTTGCTCTTAGCAGTGATTTTTGTTGCTTAGTTTCATGATGTGACAAAAGAAATAGAGGGGAAGTGTTGCATGCGTGTGTGCGCGCAATGTGTATGTATCTAAATCAGGAGTACAATTTCATTCTTAGGATATTCCTCAATGTATGTGTAAATAGGCACATACACCCAAATTTAAATAATAAATACACATTCCTTCTATCCTGGATCTCCTCTTCCATTTATGAAAAACTAATTCTCATATCAAGCTCCTTTCCATGTGTGCATAAAAAGGAAAGATTAGATCATTTTGTAATTTTTTAATAAACTATATTTAAACTTTTAAAAATTAATAACATTACTTAAATATAAACAATTATATTTAATTTTTTTAATTCCAATTTTACATCCAGATTTGGTACTTTCCTGCTTGCTGTGGATACAAAATAATACAAAATGATTTTGTATTATTTATGTTTTTTAATTTATTACGTACCTCACAAAATAGATACTTTACGTATTGTATAAATCATAAAATCAAATAAGATATAAAACATTGATCATATCTTAAATCCCAGCATAAAGCACAATAAGAATGGATAATACAAAAATGTAGTCTCACACATGGAACTAAAACCATTAGATCAATAAGTTATAAAAAAATGTTCTTCTACTGTTTACATTGCAATTATTTTGACTGACTCTTAATATAAGAGTTCTTCAGTGCATTTACTGTAGCTTTGGCTGTTCAGATATTAATGATATCTAATCATGGATAATAATCTACTTCATCATGTTGCTAAATAAAATAAATATCCACTTGGGTACATTGATATTTGTGATATAGAAGGCTTATGTATTCTCTGTGTTGCATATATTGTACTCTCTATATTGTACTTATCATCCTTAAAGTTTATCAATTTATCAAAAGGTGAACATCACATTGGTAGTTAATTAATATAGCCTCCATTCTTGACCAGAGCTTAGATCGTTCTTTTGAATCTGAATCCAATCTAGTATAACTATAAAGGATGATATTCTTGATTGTACACCTCATGAGACAAAATTTCCAGGTCTTAACTGAATGCTCCCTGGCCACAGCAGATGCAATTTTACTTTATAGAATGATGCTTGATGCTTCCCTCATTGTCAATGTACTGATTTCTGCTCTTTTCTTATTTTACCAATGATAAAAATTAATAGTAAGAACTGAATTTGGTGACAGAAAGAAGAAAGATTTAAAATAAGTGCCAAAGTGTGCTTCAACTTCTAATTCTAAAATTAGAAGCAAAACTTCTAATTTTACAAAAAATAAAAACTTCAAAAATAAATGGCATTGAATGTAATATTATTATGAATTATGGAAAATTTACAAAAACAAAAGAAAATTGAGTAAACGTCTTTCTATTTAAAATTATTTTTCAGGCTGATAAACCTAATGAAGAAATATATGCCTGGTCAGAAACAGAACAAAAAGAAATATGTATGTCTAATGAAAAGACAAAACCACTTATTCCAGAGATATGTTTTATTTATAGCGAGGAGAATACTGAAAACTATCCATCCAATGGCTTTATTGAAGAAGATGGGACTAGTATACTAATATCCTGTGCAAAATGTTGTGTACAGGTCCATGCAAGTATGTATCATAGCTTTACATTCCACTTTCATTTTGTTTGCATTATTCAGCTAATCTTTGAGTAACTACAATAATTAATCTATCATTATTCTTGGAGGAAATGTGTGATGATATAGAACTCATTTATATAAAAAATGAAAGGGCCTAATGCTGGTGAAATCAGAAAATGGGTTTAAATATTGTATAGAGCAGAAATAGAGCATGATTTGAATAACTGAGCTGTTGTCTTTATATGAGTCTATAATTCTACTACAATGTTTTACACCATACCTAAAAGTTTAGGACACTTAAGTTATTTGATTGAATTGCAGCATTACTCATTACACAGCGCTGGCCCTTGATCATAGAACATTATTGCTATAGTAGTCAAGTAGTAATTTTATCACAGGGCAAATATATTGGATTAATAGGCAAGCTTTCATAGTCAAAGAATTTTTAAAGACAACTATTTTGAGGAATGAGAACTGTTGCTAAGATATATATTTCAGCTGCATATTTTTGAGAAAATGCTTGTTCTTCACTTTCTTTAATCACAGCATACAAATCTACTGTCTTTTTTTAAATGGTTCAGTTACATGTTACCTCTTTAGCTAGATAAATAACAAAGTGCAAAATCCATTGTATCATTTTTGCTCCTTCATTATAGGTTGCTATGGTATTCCTTCCCATGAAATCCACGATGGGTGGCTTTGTTGTCGATGCAAAAGAGGAGCCTGGACAGCTGTAAGTTATCAACTTCATTTAATTGTTCAAAATCCCAACTGACTAAATCTTCAGATTATATGTGACAATAAAACATAAATGTATGTATCTCAGAATCAGCAAATATTTATTTTATGAATTTAACATCTTGTTTTAATTATTATTGTTCAGAATGAATTTTTTATTTCATTTTGCTATATGGTAAATAAAGTGTATAAATTAATAGCAGTTGAAAAAAAAATCCAAATACTGAATATCTTGATGCTAATAGCCATCAGAAATTCCTCTCATTATTTGTTGTTGCAATGCTGCTGATAGCCAACTAGTTCCAAACTGTAGCTAATCAACTGAGGCTTTTTGATACCATTCTTTAAATTGCTGAGGACTGCACAAGTTATTCCAAATTTGCACAATATTCCATCCAGAAAGATTAATGGACTGCCAACAATTTATTACCTCTCTTTGTAGCTAGATGAACAGACTGAAATTTAAAATTGATATCAATGAAGGGTAAATTCTAAGTTCATAGGTACAAGGCAGGAGACTGAAATCCTTTGCTGAATACATATTATACAGGTAATTGGTATATAAAAGAATCATACAGAATATAATGTACGCCCCAAAATAGCAATAATTTGAGATCTTTCTTTTCTATTGAGATTTCAGTTTTATGATGTAAAGGTAATGCAAATGTTTCCCATGTTCTTCTATTTTAAAAATGTATTTTATGTGGGATTTGGGGGAATGCTAATGTACTTTTAATGAAAATATTTATGCCTTATGTTTATGTTTTCCCATGTGTGGAGTTGAATGGTTTCAAGATGCATACCTCTTATTCCTTGAATACCTTTCTTAGGTTGTTCCAGTGTTAAGTTTCTTTTCCTGCAAGAAATGCTCAATCCTTTTATAATTACTGGTTTCTTCTAAGAATTCAGTTTATTTTTATGGTAAATTCAACTGGATAAAACCAGTAATTAAAATCTTCAGAATAATTATGTTGTAAGTGTAGAAGATAAAACTACTGAAATTTGAACCATCGTTCACATTTAGAGGCAATATTAAGACATAGTAGCACTTTCAATTATCTCAGGTTAGTTGAGACATTTCATGAAACTAAAGGTGATTAAAAGGATGGAAAAATCCCAAACCCAGAGTGTGTTGAGGGAACATTTTATAAACATGATGCATATAAAGGGATATCAATTATTCAGAAATATATGTGTGCTACCTTATTATTTTTATTTTATAATTGCTAATAAATTCGACATGTAGTCCAGTAGTCCAGAATTTACCATTCATTTTGTAAAATTGACATTTCTTTCCACCTAAAGCTATTGTAGCCTTCCCAAGTAAACCAGACAGTAAATAGGAGTAGATGAAGTACCTCTACTTTATTGCAAGGCTACATTAACACAATTTTGTAAGTTTGATTGTACAAACTTCCCACTGTCAGTTTTAACTACTTGACCTATTAGGGCAGGTCCTTCCTAAGTTTTTTTCTCTGACCATTAAGCCATTGAGGGCTTCTATCTCTCTGTTTCCTAGACAGCATATATTCCCCTCATTCCGCAAGGTCATCCATACATTCTATTACAGCTATGAAAGTACGCTTGAAATTATATTTACTTACTTGCTTATTTGGGTTTATGTGCTGCTCCACTCATGTGTGACTATTAGTAGATAACATTACCCCATCCAGTAATGAGATTAAAACACTAACTTTTTAAAACAGCATTGCCTAAAAGTAACAAGAAACAAGCAGTATTATTCTTGGCGCAGGAAAGAAGACATTGCAACAGATTCCCCAAGGCCCTCTGAAAAAGCATTTTGAAAAGCCTTAATGGCCTATTGATACCGTAACAGTTTTGGATACAGTCTGATCTCTGAGGAAATACCGTTCCAAGGGAAGGGGGCAGTGACATGAAAGGCTATTCCTGAGGTCTCTCAGATCTGGGTGCTCAGTGAAAGATGGCAGAAGGCAGCCTCAAGATACCCAGATCCTTAGCTAAGTTGTTCCTCGTAAAAACTGAGTAACTAAAAACAACACTGGGCTACTTTAAAAAACTACTTCATTTTACTTATTAACTTTGTATCTATAATTTTTCGTAACATGTTTGTAAGTTACCTCCAATGTATCCTTTGTCCTACACAAATTGGAAAGAGAAGCATTAGCAATTAACTTTGCAATAAATGATGACTTTGCCTCAATTCCACTATGGAATATATTAGTATTTTTCAGAGCAATTTAATTTATTTTTCTTTAATGAAAAGTAAGAAGTAGACTAAACAGGTTGGAAGGGACAATAATTCCTTCTAGCTGTTGGTAAAGAACAAACAGAAGGTAGCAAATTTGATGTATATATTAACCAAGGCAGGCAAATAAAATGGCAAATGCCAATTTAGAAAAGATTAATACAAAAATGGTGAGTCACATATATAGCTAGTTCAGTCTTTGCTTGGTAAACTGCTATTAAAATGTTCCTAGAGTCCATTTCTGAATCTGTAATATGTTTTCGTTTTAGCAGGGTAGGCATTCTTTCCAGGCAAAATTGAATTTTTCTTCCCTCCTTGCTGGCTACCTGATAAAATTGTGAAAGTTCCTTATCAGGCAATCAGAAGTTCTAGGACTTATGAAATTCCTTTTGTTACAGCTTCTGTAAGAGTTGTGGGTGGGTTTAGAAAGGAGGGGGAATGGCAGAAATCAATTCCAAGAACTGACAGTGTGTCTTTTAAGTCAGAATGTAATTATCAGTTTAGTTCAGTAAACAGAGATATACAGCTCTGCTGCTCTAACAAGGGTTTGTCAGTTTTCTTTCAGCCAAGGAACTGACATGGCACCTTTTAGCATTAATAAGAATGATGATCATGAGTTTCCTTGTGTAGGTAGCTCGGTTATGTTTAGAATGATGAGGGCTTCTCATCTAATAATACCTACACATGTATAATTTATGATACAGACCTATAAATGGATAAATGTAAGAGTAGGTTTTAGTGATGGAACCCAAAACTGAACTGTACATATAAGCCTTGAGCAACTCTATGAACAACTGTTTCACAACCTATGTTCCAGCAGAAAGTGAAACAAGTCAGTCATAAATCAGAAAATACGTCATTATATTTGCTTGTGGAGCCATAAATCAGGCATCAGCCTTCCATCTGAGTTGCAGGGGATGAGGCAGTAGCACAGAAGTAAAAGTCCAAATAAAGAAGTCAAGTTTCAGTGCAGGGGTAGGAACAGTTGATAGATCCAGTCCAATATTCAAGAATTCATGCAACATGCTTAATTCATATAACGTTTAACACTGCCTGATGTTGCAAATGTTCCTACAAAGTATCTCCACTCAGTAGGGCCCTTAATATCCAAGGCTTCTTTACTACTGGGGTCAGACAAGGAAAAATGTCAGTTCCCAACCACTGCAAGTGGTTATTCCTTTGCTTTGCTATTATCTTAACCTCTATACTTTGCTGCTGGCATTCTCAAAGCTTGGGAGGCCTTCCTCCAGCTCCAGGTCAGGAACCTCTATATCAGAAAGAGGGGAAGGCAGCATCTGCATTGGTTCTTCTTTGGTTCACAGTGGAGCTGAGGTTTTTTTTTTTTTTTTTTTTTTTTTCTGAGGTATAGTCATTCAAGGAAGAGCAGCTGCCTACCATCTCACCCAATCATTAGCTCTGATAATTTATCACATCTGTCTACTTTGTCCATTCTGTTTTCATTAATCTTGCTAAGTATTATATTTTTTTTATAGTCAGTCATCCAATTGAATCACATGTCCAAAATATATGAATTTCTGTTGCTGATCATCTCAAGCAAGCAATAATTCTTTCATCCAGGATCAACCAATTGATTCTTCTTGCAATTCATGTTGCTACTTTGAGTAATTGTCACTAAATCCCTACTATGAAGGCATCTGCATTCTGTCTCTTACCTTTTTGCAGTGTCCAGCTTTTACTGCCACATGTTAACGGTGATGGAAAATTGCTGCTTTAACAATTTTGATCTTGACATTTAAATATCTTTTTCATTGACTTTGTCTCTAGGATTTATGTTTACTTCTCCTGCACATTGTCTATCTTTATTCTCGAGTCCAGTTATAGTAAAAAGTAAAGGTAAAGGTTTCCCTTGTTCAGTTATGTCCAACTCGTGGAGGGTGGTCAGCTCATCTCCGTTTCTTAGCCGAGGGAGCCAATGTTGTCCAAAGATACTCATGTAGCCAGCATGACTATACACTGAAGCGCACAAAATGCAATTACTTTCCCACCAGTGGTATCTATTTATCTACTTGCATTTGCATGCTTTCGGACTGCTAGGTGGGCAGGAGCTGCAGCAAGTAATGGGAGCTCACCCTATTGTACTCAGGTCTTAAACCCAGACTGTCAGCTTTCCAGCTAACAAGCTCAGCATCTTTAATGCTGATCTTTACTTCTCCTGCACATTGTCTACCTTTATTCCTGAGCCAGAGATAGTGCAGTCTACCATTTTCATATTTTTGTTCTCTGTTTCGCTAATCATTCTGATTAATATTATCTTTCTCATCTTAAAATTCAACTTCACATTTTACTTTACAATTTTATTTTCACTTTAGATTTTATGTTTGTCATAAACTATTGTAAGTGTGAATTACTTGCACCTAACTAAATGCTGCCATCAGCCTGTCTCCATGTACTGGCATTTTGGCCTCACATTCTGATTCAGCTTTTATTTCTTGCTATTGTTACAAGATATTGGCAATACAAGTTAAATAGATACATGGATAATATGTATCCTTGTCTCACTTCCTTTCCTATTTTGAAATATCTTGTTTTCCCAAACTCTGTTTTTAGTCTAGTTTTTCATTCAGTGTAGATTTCCTTAGAAGAATATGTATGGCACACTAAGGAATATTTATTTCTGGCATCATTTACATAATCAAAGGCCTTGTTATCACTAACTTGGAAAAAAAGTAATGGGTAAGGGCTCTGTGATGATCATGATCTCATGACACAAATAATAAATTTTTTGTAAGTACTCAGATTAGATATAATTCAAGTTGTTCAATATGTCCCTGGTGCAATGATGTCATTATGTGCATGTCATTTTAATATCCTCATAGCTTATTACAGATATCACTATTATAGTCAGAAAAGTACTTCTATTATCTTGCAGTCTTCATTATCTGTCCTTTTTGATTCTGTCTGTTCATTTGATATTTTACTCTATATATGGCTCTAATTTTCTTTTTAATATTAAGAAATGCTTTGCTTATGTGAGGAATTATAGAACTTGTTTTTTTGTATCTCCTTCAGTATTAGGCATATATTATGATTATAAAAATAAGGTGGAATAAAAATCATACATAAACCAACAAAACCACATTCTTCCAACTTCTAGACTAGACATATTTATTGGCTTAGCACCATTAGCTTTTTAATTGTTCATTCTGTAATCCTATTTATGAACTGTTTCAGAATAATATTTCCATCTTTTTAAATTTTGCCTCAGATATCCTTTATGATTTACTGTTTATTAATCTCTAATTGCAAGTATCCTTTTAATTTCTCACATATTTTAAAACATATTTTGTTTTCCTTCCCTTTTTTCTATTCATTGGCATTCTTTATCAAGATATCTTTTTGTATCTTTTTTGCATGATTCAGTCTTTGCATATGCATCTTGTTGCCCAAGGATTTCTCTATCTTTTGGGGGAAAGTGGCTTCTCTTGTTATAAAATCTATTTGGATCTTTTCCTATGAAATTTTGGGGACAGTTTTTTGGCATATCTCCTCCCTTTAATTTTCTAAAATATTTAATATAGTTAATAATTCATGACTAGTTCCATAATGAACACTAGAAGTATTCTGCTGGACCGTATTGTATTTTTCTGTCTTCTATTTTGAATTATTCATTGATTTGATTCCACTGTTACCCATGTGGTAATGTCCAGTATAGAGTTTGCTTTTATGTTGCTTGAAACAGGTGTTAGCAGTGAACATTTACAAGACTCAATTGACTATGTCTAGTTCTTCAGTTTCTCCAGCTTTTGTATCCTAGTTATGCAAAGTACCATGCTCTTTCTAAATGGTATTTAGCACATGTTCTAATCTGCTATAGAATTCTTCAATTTGTATTTGTTATTATATTTTGAAGAGAAATAATTTAAAATGATGTTAATGTTCACTGGATATATACAGTATATTACAGTATATGTGCTATGTATAATGAAATACAGTTAGTCCATACTGCCTTTCCCCTCTTTTTAGTTCCTTTTAGACCTCCAGAAAGGTATTTATGAATAATTCCCTTCACTACTTATAGTCATCCCCACAGTTATTCTTTTTAGCAATACTCACAATCACTCAATTTCTGCATCATTCAAGATATTTTACACCCCTTCAAAAGATTATATGCATTTTTATTTATGTTTGCACTATTTACTATGGGTCTGCTAACAATTATTGAAGAAGATGAAGATATTCTATATTACCCACCTTTGGTGTGGGGTTACTTTAAAGAAAATCAAGGGGAAGAAGGGAAAAGAATGGTCCTGCTTTCATCTAGAGAAATAAAAGAACTCAACAAGTTTAATAATTCATCTGTCCTGTTCTTAAAAATAAAACTATATTCACCCTCACCCATAGCTTCTTGATTGAGAGGAAATGCCTCATTAATCTTAAACATTTTGAGCAGAAACTACTAATAAAGTCAGGAAGAATAATGACTAATAATTCAGGGAACAGGACATACTCTAGTATGTAGCCCTGAATTTATCCTTCTGGCAGTCTCTTCAAACATGAATGCCTTCATTTTATTTATAACGCTAAATGGGAAAATAAGAATTCTAATAATTTATGTTAAAGATTGAAAATCAGTAAATGTGTATAAATTAAATAACAATTTTCTATGGTTTTCTCATACTAAAATATTTAGTATGTTTTCATAATTCTGAGCAGCAAATGTATAATGAAGAATATAAACTGGAAGTCTATAGCTGATAACATATTCAGGACTTACTGTAGTTCCATATTGACATTATCTAAAGTGTGTTCCATTTAACGCATGCTTCTGAAAAAAATTATTAGATGATCTGGTATTTTTCCTCCCTCGCTGCTCAGATATTCCACCGATTGGGATAAGATCCACTGTCATTGGACTGACTGAGTGCCCTTCAAACTTCCTCTACAGCCTGGTCACGCCCCTTTCTTCTGCGCATGTCCAGTCTTTTCACTCAGTCACAGGTGATTAGACTGGTGTGCCTTTCGTTCTAGGTTACAATTTGTCAATTTGTTGCAAACGTTAGGGTTTTTTAGCCAATTTCTGTTCGGAGAGTTGTGGATTTAAAGAGAAACAATGAATCAGCACTGAGCAGCTTCGGCGTTTCCTGGCTGGGGCGCCAGCTGCCTTGGATTTTAGTTAAAGGAAATCAGCGCTATACGGCTTTGGCGGTTTCCTGGTTGGGGTGCCAGCCGTTTTTGAGCGTTATTTGACAGTGCGTGGACAGAGGACCTTGCAACGGTCCTAAAGCAGCCGTTTGAGCCGCGAGCGAGGAGAGGGGCATCCGGCGCGACGGCAAAGCCGCCCTCGCTCTCCCAACTCTCCGCATTGTTTATTTTAATTTGTATGCGGCTTCGGAGTCCCTGCATTGCAGCAAACTCCATATAACAGGAGGGAACTTCATTGTTTTAAGATTGGCAGAAGGGACAGAGGCTGCATTTAAGCCGAGTCGGCTGAGGTTCCGATCTCGAGCTTGAATTGATCTGCCTGCTCAGCGCCCATCCGCCCATTGATCAGAGCGGTTTGAGGCAGCTTATCAGATAAGCCGTTGGAGGATCGTTAACGGCTATTGCAAGGTGTTATCTACAGACGCTGTCTGTTTTGAATAACCTCCTGTATATTGCCATCAAAGGAAAGTATAATTTTTTTTGATTATTTTAATTTCTATTTGAGAGATTGATTAATTAATTTATAAATAATGGCAGAGGTAGATATTTCATCAGAGTTATAACAGGCGGATTCACCTCCTAGGGCACCATCCCCTAAGCCTAATAAATCTAAGAAGGGCAGAGCCAGGACTAGGGATATGTCTGAGCAATCCATGTCCAGGCAAGGGGACAGACCTTCCAAAGAGGATTTATGTAGACATAATGCTCTTGAAAAACAGTTCAATAGAGCCAGACTGGCAGCTCAAGCTATACCTCAAAGAGAGGCTCAGGAGGTGATTTTACCTCAGACTACTGAAAAAATAATATATCCTGGGATAGATGAGGAAGCCATGATTTGGCAGCATGGGGATTTACCTTCAGATAATCAAGGCTTGTCTATGGCTGCTAAGCCTTTGAATACAGAAACCCAAAGCAGGGCCACTGTGGGGACAATTCAACAACCTTTTGTTCAGGCTGCTCCTGAGGCCACATTCACTCCTATGGCCGCTGGCCTACGTGTTGGAGAAGGTCTATTACAAAGTCAGAATTTGGATTTCCAAGCTTTACTTTCACAAACATTTTCTCGCATTTTCCAAGCGGGATTGCAACAATCAGGTTTATTAACAGAACCTATACCACCAATCTCTTACAATGTGTCTCATAATACTATGCAACATTCTGTAGTTAATTGTAGTCAATTTGAGGAGGAAAATCCAGAATCAGACTATTTGAATGAATTTGACTTATCAGATGAGGAGGAGGTGGATAAAGATAAGCCTACCTTTCAAGGACTTTTCAATCCTAAGCTTTTTAAGTCTGTTTTACGTAAGGCAAGGATAGCTACCAATATGGAACAGAGTAGTGACAAGAATTTGGATCCAACTTCCCAATCTGAAAAGACTAATAGTTTATTTCCAGTCCCTTCAAATGATTTTGACTATGTGCCTTTGC
The DNA here is from genome assembly GCA_022577455.1 of Arizona elegans. Classification (NCBI taxonomy): domain Eukaryota; kingdom Metazoa; phylum Chordata; class Lepidosauria; order Squamata; family Colubridae; genus Arizona; species Arizona elegans. The sequence continues at coordinate 24,679,843 of JAKOOJ010000008.1, read as the reverse complement.
CAGATTTGTTTTCTCAAGTCATTAAGAAATCGTGGAATCGGCCTGGTTCAATTTCTGGACCCAATACATTTGATAGAAAGCTTTATTGTAGCTCTCCTGAATTGGATGCTCTTCTACAGTTACCTGCGGTAGATGAGCCCGTGGCCAGCCTTACTTCGCCATCAGTGTTGGTCAGTGATGCTGGAGATGGTCTAAAATTAGAAGACAAACGGGCAGAAATGATTTTCAAAAAAACTCATCAGGCTGCCGCTTGGGCAATCAGGGCGGCAACGTCCGCCTCATTTTTCAACAGAGCTTCATTAACTTGGCTCCGTCAATTAAGAGAAGGGATACCTTCCCAAGATGTCAAATTTATGCAAAATGTGACTAAGTTAATAGCTGCCCCAGAATATTAAGCCGATGCATCTTTGGACGCAGCCAAATTTGCATCAAGAGCGTTGGCCTCAGCAGTATCATCGAGGCGTCTTCTCTGGCTACGCCAGTGGAGAGCTGATATGAAGTCAAAATGGTGCCTTACTGCGGCACCATATCAAGGACAGTCTTTATTTGGGGCATCATTAGAATCGATTTTAGTGGAAGGTCGAGATAAAAAGAAAGTACTACCATTTTTATATAGACATAATGATAGACGTTTTTCACCATATCCAAGACAGCCCTTTCGGCAAGAGCAGGGATCTAGTGGTTCCAATTTTCAAAGATCTTCTACTCAACAGTATTCTTCCTTTTCGGATAGAGCGTCCTTTCGAGACAGGGGAAGACGTCAGGCAGGTTTCAAACGTCCTTTTAGGGGAACGGGTTCTCGCTCGTTCCGCAGAGGAAAATGACTCGACAACCCCTGTACCCGTTGGAGGGAAAATCCAATTGTTTTGCAACGAGTGGAAACTTTCAACAACAGACAATTGGATTCTTCGTACAGTGACGGACGGATTACAACTGGAATTCACATCACCACCTCCAACGTTTTTCCTTCAATGTCCCTTTTCAAACATTCCTGTAAAAAGACAACTAATGGAGTTGGAAATTCAACACTTATTTCAAATAAAAGCAATAGAACCAGTACCTCAACATCAAATACACAAAGGATTTTATTCAATTCTTTTTCTTGTGCCCAAAAGTTCGGGAGGATGGAGGGGCATCCTCAATCTATAGCGATTAAATCTCCATGTGAGGTATCGCCATTTCAAGATGCACTCCCTCAGGTCACTGCTAGGATGTATCCGGTCCAACGATCTTATGCAATCCATCGACCTGAGGGAGGCATATCTACATGTACCAATTTATCCAACGCACAGGCAATTTCTCAGATTTGCATATGCAGATCGCCATTTTCAATACCGATCTATGCCTTTTGGCCTTTCGTCGGCTCCAAGAATATTTACGAAGTTAATGGCAGCAGTAGCGGCAACACTAAGGGAGAAATCAGTAAGAATTGTCTGTTATCTGGACGATATTTTGATCCTGTCGTCATCAGTACATCAAGCAGAACTGGACAGACAGAGAGTTCTTCAAACACTGCAGAATCATGGTTTGACTATCAATTGGGACAAAAGTCAGCTGGAACCAACAACCCGAATATTACATCTAGGGGCAGTAATAGATTCCAGGCAGGGAATAGTGTATCTTTCCCCAGAGCGCCAATCCAGCATTCGAAATTTGATATCTCAAGTGTTGTCTCTGAGAACTGTGCCTTTGATTCTGTTGTCTCAACTATTGGGCAAACTAATTTCATGCATAAACATTGTGCCTTGGGCTCGACGACACTCTCGTCAGTTACAATGGCTTCTGTTGCCCTACCAAAAGCAGGGCACGGCGGACTCCCAATTCAAGATAAAGTTGACTCCGATAGTGAAACTATCACTAAAATGGTGGATTTCACCAGTCCTGAGAGCGGGGACGCTATTTATAGAGCCACCAAGGATCAAGTTGACCACGGATACCAGTATGATGGGATGGGGAGCCCATCTCGGGTCTCAACTAGCACAGGGAACATGGTCTCCTGTAGAGAAACAGTACAACATAAATTTCCTAGAATTAAGAGCAGTCAGATTAGCGCTAAGACATTTCCATCAGGAAGTAGCGCAGAGACATGTATTAGTTCTAACAGACAATATGGCCACAAAGGCTCATCTGAACAGACAGGGAGGTACGAGATCAAAATCGCTCATGAATGAGACAGAAAGACTGATGGCATGGGCAGAGAGATATATACTGTCGATAAAGGCGGAACACATTTCGGGTTCCTTAAATCAACAAGCAGATTGGCTAAGCAGGGGGATCATAGATCAGTCAGAATGGAGATTGAATCCAAAAATATTTCTACAAATTGTAAACAAGTTCGGGAAACCGATGGTGGATTTGTTCGCCACGGAAAAAAATACACAACTTCCGAGATTTTTCTCAAGATTTCCGACTCCAGGACCAGAGGCTCTAGATGCTCTGCGAAGTCCTTGGCCTCAGGGACTTTTATATGCATTTCCCCCCATTCCCATCATTCCACTTGTCATAAGGAAAATGATGATGGAAAAAGCAGAGCTCATTCTAGTGGCACCATACTGGCCTCGCCGAGAGTGGTTTGCAGATCTGAAAGATCGTTCAATCGATCAACCACGGAAGTTACCAGTGGGCAGACGGGATCTGAGTCAAGGAGCAATCTATCATCCAAAACGAGACTGGCTATAGTTGACCGTCTGGCTTTTGAACGGATCCATCTCTTGAAAGATCAGTTACCACATGATGTAATAGACACTATTCAAGCGGCTAGAAGACCAGCAACAGTCCGTATTTATAATGCATCCTGGAAAAGTTTCGCTAAGTGGGCAGTTGAACAACATACAGATCCTACAACTGCATCAGTACAAGACGTTCTTAAATTTTTACAATCTGGATTCAAAAAAGGACTTGCACCAGCTACTCTCAGACGTCAGGTGGCTGCGTTAGCTACAGTGCTTCATACTGACGGGGCATTCGTTGTCTCAAGATCCTAGAATCAGATCATTTTTACATGGTGCTGTAAATTTAAGACCACCAACAGTACATAGATACCCAATTTGGGATCTCAATTTAGTATTACAGTCATTAACACTAGAACCTTATGAACCTATCAAGGAAATAACATTAAGACATCTTACAATGAAACTAGCATTTCTATTAGTGGTTATGTCGGCTAGATGAGTATCTGAATTAGCGGCATTATCTATTCTTCAAGATCTGTGTATTTTCTTTCCGGACAGAGTGGTTATGAGATTGGATCCGGTTTTTATTCCAAAAATTAATTCATTATTTCACAGATCGCAAGACATTGTCCTACCTAATTTCTGCCCAAATCCTAGACATCCATTAGAAAAAAGGTGGCATACATTAGATGTTAGGAGGATATTAAAATGTTACATTAAGAGAACGGCATCTTTCCGTAAGTCTGAAGCTTTGCTGGTATCTTTTTTACCATCTACTTTGGGACAGAAAGTATCGTCTACAACAGTGGGTAGATGGATTAAAGCATGCATTGCTGCTGCTTACAAATTGCAGGGTACACAAGTTCCTGAAGGTATAGTTCCACATTCTACACGCAGTGCGGCTACATCAGCTGCTTGGGCCACTCAGGCTTCAATTGATGATATTTGTATTCCAGCCCTCCCAGTGTACTTCCATCACCTGGCCTGGGTTGGGGTTTTCTGTTTTTTCTTCCTCTACAGCAAAGAATGGAGTGTATTATGAAATAAATGATATACGGTGATATACGGTACGAAGTCCATAGGCTGGAAGTGAATATTACGAGAGTCGACTTCGTGAAAAGACTGGACATGCGCAGAAGAAAGGGGCGTGACCAGGCTGTAGAGGAAGTTTGAAGGGCACTCAGTCAGTCCAATGACAGTGGATCTTATCCCAATCGGTGGAATATCTTTGCAGCGAGGATAAAATGGACATTCAGGTAAGTACAATGTCCTATTCCAAAGAAATCACTGAGGAATGGATGGTTGGTGCTTCCTCTGATTAAGTGCAGTTTGAAAGAATGTGTGGATATGTGTTCATCTCAAGTTTTTCTTATACAAGGTTTCTGTTCTCTTTTAAAACCAGCTTGAGTCATTTATGATGGCTTACCTGTTTTCTAATACTGAGCGGCTGTCTTTTTAACTGTTCGATTGTATCATTGCAGCTTTGTTGTATTTGCAAGAGATCTTTTGAGTCACTTTGCCTACAACTCCTGGGATTCTCTTCCATTCTGCCAATATTTAAATGTTAAACCAAAAAGGAATGGACTTCCTTCCTTCCTTCCTTCCTTCCTTCCTTCCTTCCTTCCTTCCTTCCTTCCTTCCTGTTTGGTTCTGTATTTCTGTGGAATAAGGCTAAAGATATTTTGTTTCTCAAAGATCTGGAGTGGCTCAGCAGGCAGGCATTGATTGAATGCTGTTCTTTATATTCTTCCCCTTGTCAGCTGGGGGAATACTGATTGGCCTAAGCATGTTCTCAGCATTTTCAGGCTGGTACAAGTGAAGATGATTGAAAATTGGCTTCCAACTGTTGATTGAGAGGAGTGGAAACACTGTTGTATGGAAGTGCCTTTTATTTATGTATTTCTCATGTTTTGACTCCCAAAAGCTTAACTGATGACAAAATTGGCTAACTTTTTGGGATGTAAATTTATTTTCTATGCATAATCCTGATAAGCAAGACTTGCATTCTAATATTTTATAACACATTTAACTTTTCCTAATTTAGGGGTATATGTTAAAACATTGTTTTTAGAGGAAAAGTTACACATTTTTCACTTTCAATTTTTCTAATGCTTTTTTAAAAAGTCTGTATATGAAATTTGGGGAGAGGGAAGGTTGAATGCCAAAAATGTTTTGGAATATACCTTTGATTGTCTACTGAGCAAGAAAATACAGATATTCTATTTTGTCTTGAGACTTCTTTGTATACAATTTTACCATTGTATATTATAAAAAAAATCTCTGACTTAAATTTATCTAGCTGCAATGGTTAATCATACCAAAATATCTAGCAGATAATCCAGTTTATAAACTATGCTTGGTGTAGTTTTTACGGTGACAGAATTTTCATAAAGCAGACATGCTGAGAAGTATGCCTTGCTAGGTTTAAAATGTCAATATTTGGCATTGTTTCATTTAAAAAATGGCTACTCATTTAATTCTTTACCCATACTATTTTTGTCAATAATTAATTTGTAAGTCAGGAGTCCTTTCTTCTTATACTTAATGATGTAAAATCCTCTTACCCCTTCTCTCCACCCTTCAGCCAATTAGGGCGGTAATATTGCTGCCCTCCCAGAAGGTATTATGGGTTAGTGGGTTCCTATCTATCCTTTCTCCTCTTTCTAGCATCACCTATCAACAGGATGATGCACAATCAACTGCTGTCTTGACTATGTGGTAAGCAGGATTCAAAGTTCAAGCTATCATTTTCATTATTTCCAAGATATATTGCCTTGGATGATTATCAAGACAGTGGCATTTTTCCCCATATGAAGCGTTATTTCTTATTCTCATACCACTTCAATCCCTAATGAGAGAAAGAACAGTTGAAGTTCTGTCTGAAACCTCAAAGCTTATTTTTTTTTACCTACTAGAGATAGGCTGATGAACATTTCTATGGAAATGGAAAGGCAATTTGCCAGGTGTGGGGGAAGTAGTCCTTTCCTGAAGTATAAATATAAATAATACATGCAGATTCCCACTCCCCCCCAAAAAAACCCCAATCAGACCCAAAGGGGAACAATTCCAGGTACCACTTCAGAATTTATGTATTCAGAATTTATTTAGAAAATTCCTCTGGTTTGAATGAAATAATTAAGCTGAGGCTAAATTTGAGATCTACTTGACTAAGATTGGAAGGGGAAAGATTTAAGGAAAGATTTGTATTAAAACAGAAAATAGAATCGACTGCTATGATGCTTTAAAATTGAAATTTGGCTTAATAAATAACCACATTTATTAAAAGAGGTTCTGCTTAACTTGGCAATTTACCAATAATTCCTGCCATGTTCCCATTTGTCCTTTCCCCCAATTCAAATGCTGGAAGCCACGTTAAGTTTTATACTACATTCCTTTTCCAAATATCTTCTTTTATCAGTGAGATGTTTCACTGGTTGCAATTGTTTTTTCTGCACTGCTAACTATCCATGGAAGTCTGTACTTGTCCTGTTTGGTTGCTGCGCAAAACCAGACAATTATACAGGTACAAATGACAAATTCGACAATTCCTCTGTAGAACTGTACCAGCAGATCCTTAGGCAATCTAAGCTTCCTGAGTTGATGCAGGAAGAACATTAAGGATGATTCCATTAAATGTAATATCCATCTTTCTCCAATTAAAAGTTCATTAAAATTATATTTGAAAAGGTTTTTAAAAATCAAGCAGCAGTAGTTATGTAGTTACCCAATTGAATGATTTCCTTCAATGTACAGGTAGACTCATTTAATGACCTGTCTCTTGATGACTGTTCAAAGTTATGATAGACCCAAAAAAGGTACTTATGACCTGGCTATGAAGTTACAATTGTGCCCCCCACCATACATGATCTTGTTCTCCATGCTGAAGACAGCATCCAGGAATGTGTAGTCCTTGTCTGCTAGCCAATAGGACTAAGTCTGTTAAAGCTGCTAGGACATGCCTACACTAACAAGCTGAGTCCCCAGCTTTTGACTCAGTCCTAGCTAAAGACAGACGTGTTTTTGCATAGGTCTACCAATTGCTGGATTGCTTCTAGACAGCTATACTATCAACTTGACTACTATACTGCCAACTTGACAGCTATATCACCATTGAATGCCAGCGTGAAGAGCTTTTAGCTTGAGCCTGCTGAGGGCCGCTCAGCAGCAGGTCAGATTACCAGGAGGTGATTCTGACAGGGCAGCGAGCTTGAGCATTGCTCACAGAGCTGGCCTGGGGCAGCTGTCTTCATGGCAGGCTTCAGCACTCGATAATTCTGGCTTCACATGATCTGCTGCAGCTGCCATTCGCTGAGGGAGCACCCAGCTGTCAGGCAAGCCTAAAACTGTCAGCCTGACAGCTGACAATCGAAGCCCACAGCACTGAGCTTTTTGAGCCCCTGCCTGTTCGCAGGCATACTCTGATAGCTCCAATCTGCCACGATCTAGGCAGCGGTGCCTTTCTCGTCTGCTTAGCGGGAAAGCTTAAAATGCAGTCGTCGGTAGCTGCGGGGAACGGAAGATAGCCCTGCACTCTCTAGCCAGGGCAACGAAGCTGCAGGTACCTCAGGACAAAGACCTATGACCAAGAGGACTACCGCTAAGTTCTCTAAGGGCTTGTGGTCCTCCAGCAAGGGCTCCAAAGCTGCAGTGTGAGAAGCGGTGTGCGGCCAAAAAGCCTTTGACCAGGAGGTGGCTAGAGTGCAGAAAGAGGCAGATCACAGAAGGGAAGCCCCTCAGAACCAGCACCAGGTCAGTTCCCACCGTTTAGCTCTGGAGCCGTTGGAGCTGCCTGATGTTTTTAGCAACTGACTCCCACCAGTATTATCTCCAGATGGCACTGGAGAGCAGTTTTCTGCTCCTATCCCTAATCTGCCCAGCAACAATTCCCTGTCAGAGCCCTTGTCAACTGTGGCTGTTTGGCAACAGCCTTTAAGGCAGAAAGCTTCATCCAAGGAAGCAACCTTCACCCCAGTGGCTGTGGGGTTCTACCCAAGGGGCGCCCAAGAGCTTCCACTGCCTTCAGAAATGGGTACCTTAATATCTGAGGCTATTAAACAGGGAATAGCAACCGGCATACCAAAACCAGAGAGCTGCTTTGGTTCATTCTGAGTCTCCCTTGCCACCAGATTTCCATCACCTGGCTCAGGCTACAGGGGATTTTTTGTCCACTCAGGGACCATATTCCCCTACTTCTTCCAATTGGTTTCCTTCTGAGGATGAGATCAGAGACTTAGATTTGTCGGAGGATGAAGGCTTAATGCCGGATCAACCAGCCTTTGCTGGTCTTTTCTAGCCAGCTTTATTTAAATCCTTGCTTTTCAAGGCTAGGAATACGGCACAAATGGGTGGCCATTTACCAGCCCCTGACTCGGCCCCAGTCATATCGGAGGCTATGAGCTCCCTGTTTTCTGAACAAATCTCAGAGACCGAGGTAGTTCCTTCGCCAAAACTTTTTTTGTATGTTGTGCAGAGGCAATGGGTCTCAACAGGGGTGGGAGCAAACCCCAGCAATCTGGACAAAAGATTCTACAACGTGGGTCCAGATTTATCTAAGGCTCTTCAAGTGCCTGCTGTGGATGTCCCGATGGCATTATTAGCTGCTCCCTCTGTGATGGTCGATTCCCCAGAGGATGCCCTCCAGCCTGAGGACAAAAGAACAGAACAATCGCTCAGGAAGGCTCATCAGGTGGCAGCTTGGGCAGTGAAAGCCTCCACAGCTGCCTCCTTTTTTAACCAGGCTTCAATAATCTGACTGAAACAACTGCAAGATAGGATTCCAGCTGGGGACACAAGGTCCCATCAAGATCTTAACAAATTAGCAGCTGCAATGGAATTCTCTGCAGATGCCACTCTCGGCTCCCCTAGGACTGTGTCCACGCTCAAAGAACACACTTAAAGCCAAGCTGGTGTATCTTCATTTAATCGTGGCAATCAGCTCTTACGGAAACCGGAATGCAAAGCATAGCAAAACAAAGACGCAGCTGTCACGCCCTTGCAAGCGGGTTCTTATATAGTTCATTCCCAATTACACTCAGCTGGGAGATCTCGTACTTCCTCATTTCCTCCGGGCTTGCTGGGATGTCGTCATTTTCCTAGCGTGTTCTCAGAAGGGTAAGCTAATTCCACGCGACCCCATAAAGCACCCGGGCACATAAACGCCTATTCGGAAGCCTATCCTCTAGTCTGGACTATTGTAACGCTCTCTACATGGGGCTCCCCTTGAGGTGCACTCGGAGGCTCCAACTGGCACAGAGTGCGGCCGCGCGGGTGGTTATGGGAGCAACTTGAAGCTCCCATGTAACACCTCTCCTGCGCGAGCTGCACTGGCTCCCGGTGGTCTTCCGAGTGCGCTTCAAGGTTCTGGTTAACACCTTTAAAGCGCTCCATGACTTAGGACCTGGTTATCTACGGGACCACCTACTACCACCAATAGCCTCCCACCAGCCAGTACGCTCCCATAGAGAGGGGCTCCTCCGGGTGCCGTCGGTCAAACAATGTCGACTGGCAGCCCCTAGGAGGAGAGCCTTCTCTGTGGGGGCACCTACGATCTGGAACGAGCTCCCCCCGGAGATACGGAGGATCCCGGATCTGCGCACCTTCCGCCGCGCACTTAAAACTTTTTTATTTCATCAAGCTGGCTTGGCCTAAATCTTCTCCCTTTTAAAATTTTTAGATTTAAATTTTATTCACTAATTTTAATTTGTTTAATTATGGGATATTTTTAAAATTGAGCCAAATTGTTTAATCTGTTTTAATCTATTTTAAATTTTGTATTTCCGTGTTTTATCTTTTGGCTGTTCACCACCCTGAGTCCTTCGGGAGAAGGGCGGTATAGAAATCTAATAAAATATAAAATATAAATATCCCACCACCATCACCCATGTGGCTCACCCCCCCGCCAGCCGGGTATCCATGTTCTGCCACTGCATGGACACGATGTCGAGTGTTTCTTGATGCTCGACAGGCGGCTCCCCCTACCAGGCGTCCGTCTAAGAGGAAGAGACAAAAAGAGATAATATTATTGGTTAGGTAAGGGATGTGGTTTCTGGGGGTTTGCTTTGTGGAACTTTCTCAGTAATCTCGGGGCGTTTATATCTTTTATGGGTACCCAGGATGCTTCACTATCAGGATACCCTGTCCAGCGAACCAAATAGTATAACTGGCCTCTACGTAGTTTGGAATCGATGATGTCTTGAATCTCATAGTGGGCACCGGTTACCGGGCCAGGAGGTGGTTTTGGTGTTGTAGTGGGTGTGGCTGGTTTTAACAAACTAGAGTGGAATACCGGATGAGTTTTTCCCAATAAGGGGGGTAGTTTTAGCATGAATGTTACAGGGTTAATTACTTTAATGATAGGAAATGGGCCTATATATTTGGGTCCTAGTTTTTTACTTGGTAATCGTAGCTTTAAATATTTTGTCGACAAATAAACCAGGTCTCCGAGTTGAAAAGGTGGAAATGCAGCCCTCCGTTTGTCTGCCTGGAGTTGTATTCATCGGCTGCCTGTTTTAAAGCGGTTTTCACATGAGGCCACACAGCATTCACGTTAGTAGACCAGTCGTTGGGAGTCGTAGGTTTCGGGAGGGAACGGTCTAACTCCGGAATAGCAGGGAATTCCCTCCCCATGACTACCCGGAATGGTGTAAAACTGGTACTTTGATGCACTGCGTTTTTGTATGCCGTTTCAGCAAATAGAAGATAATCAACCCAATCGTTTTGTTGGTAGGAAACGTAGGAGCGTAAGTACCATTCTACCATGGCATTTGTGCGTTCAGCAACACCATTCGTACTAGGGTGATAGGCTGAACTAAGGCCCTGGGTTGACCCTATATCACGAAGGAAACCTCTCCAGAATCGGGCGGTGAATTGCACCCCTCTGTCTGATATTATCCTCTTAGGCACTCCATGCAAACGGTAAATATGTTGTAGGAATAAACGTACCAGGCGTCAAGCAGAAGGTAAGCCTTTACATGGAATAAAGTGGGCTTGCTTTGAGAAAAGATCGACTACTGTCCAAATAACGGTATAACCCCTGCTACTGGGAAGGTCTACAATGAAATCCATAGCTATTTCCTCCCAAGGTCTGTTTGGTTCGGCTACGGTTTGCAATAAGCCCAGTGGTTTCCCGGGTTGTGGCTTGGATACCGCGCACGTGTGGCATCCCCGGACGTATTGGTTGATGTCTTTCCTCATTTTAGGCCACCAGAATTGTCTGCGCGTCAGATGTAGGGTTTTGAGGAACCCGAAGTGTCCTGCTGTTTTCCTATCATGGCACTGGAGTAACACTCGATGTCTCAATGTTTCTGGAATATATAGTTTATTTCCCCACCACGCTAGACCATCATGGTGGGTTAGGGACGCCGCATTGTTTTGTGCCCATGCGTCCGTCCGAACGGCTTTTCGTAAGAGCGTCAGCCAATCCTCGGTCTGCGGGGCTGTTAATACATACGCTTTTAGGGGTGAGATCACTGCTTGTAAACCCTCGTCTCGTTTACTGTGATATTGTGGCATCCTTGACAACGCATCCGCTAAAAACATTCCTTTAGCTGGCTTATACACAAGGACAAAACGGAACCGCTGGAAGTATTGTGCCCATCTCACCTGTTTTGGGGACAGTTTCCGGGGCGTTTGGAGGGCCTGTAGTTTCTTGTGATCCGTCCAGACCTCGAATGGTATGGGATTACTCTCCAGTAGGTGCCGCCATGTTTGTAACGCCCATTTTACGGCATAGGTGTTGTGGCCCCGCCCTCTGAGCCTGTCCCATCGGAGGAAGAAAGCTCCGAGCATGAGGAAGAGGAGTCAGCCAGGCCTCCCTCTCCAGGCCCCTCCCCTCTGGCATTGTCTCAGGCCGAGGGAGAGGAGATCAGCAGGGAGACAGCTGGTTCGGATCAGAGTGACGTAGAAACATCATTCCTGGATGCACGCCTCCGAAGGCGTGATAAACAATTGCAGCAGCTTAGGAGGCATGCTAGGGATTAGAACTGAGTCACTGGACCACACCCCAGAGACTATATAATAGAGGGTAGTGGTCAGGGATCCTTGTGACGAACAAAAGCAAACCTTGGATAGTCACTAAAGCCTCATCCGGAACTGCTGAGAGAAAGATTTATAGTGTCGGACATTTGGACTCTTGAGTATTTATCTTTCTGTTTTACTGTGCAAATAAAGTCACTTGGCAGACGGTGTGTCTATCGCTGCCAAGTGGGAGATAAGACCTGGGTGCGTTCCAAAGTGTTTCCTTAACCCTCGGCTGGCTGTGTTTGTGTGTGTGTGTGGACGGGGACAGATCAATAGGCCTCTTTCTCCCACACTGCCCAATTTCTTTCTGCAGTTGTAAATTTTCGGGAGGTGTATGCACAAGGCCTTAGCATACCGTTCGCACCTTTCTGCATTAGAATAGCTCCTACTGCCACGTCACTAGCATCCGCTTGTATCACGAACGGTTGTGCCGTGTTAGGGTGTATCAATACGGGTTCAGTGGCAAAAGCCCGTTTAAGGTTTTCAAAGGCTTGTTGGCATTCAGATGACCATTGTAATTTGTATCCCGGGCTGGGTTTTTTCCCAGGGGCCACCACACCTTTTGTCCGCAATAGCTCCGTTAAAGGTAATGCTGTTGTTGCAAAGGACGGAATAAAATGTCGATAAAAGTTTTAGTTGATTTTTAATTGAATGTGTTGTTTTCTTTTGCATTTGTTCCTTGACTATTTTGTACACTGCCCAGAGTCACACCGATTGAGTTGGATGGTACATGTTCTAAATAAGCAAAGGGGAAAAATGATTGTATATTTATAAACCTGACATTTTAAAAGCCTGCACTGGAGAAATTAGTGTAACTAACAATGACATTAAAGAAATTTGCACTTTTAAAAAGCTGGTCTGCAATTTGTTAATGTCTATGCATATTAGGGGAAGATTCATATAAAATCCTCCTTGGTTAGTGATATTGGAAACAAAATTTCAAGTATGCCCATGGATTTAAAAAAAAAATCTATTTAGAAACCTGGATAGAATATGACCCTGTAAACATAGATGATAAAATGGATTTAACTTTTATTGGTACTAAGTACTGGTGATAACATAGCTACTTTTCTTGGTAACAAAATCCAAGGATGTTTTTAAAATTGTAAATGAGTGTCCATTGGTAATGACATGAGTGATGACATTTACTGCAGATGGGACAGAATTACTGTGATAGGGAGATCAAGGAATTGGAATTCAGGCTGCACTAAACGTAACCTCCTTTTCTCCCTGAAAATACTGTTTCAGGGTATTCCTGGATTCATTTCTGAACTTGAATACTGACGTTTTGACTGTGGCTTAGATGGCATTGTTATGCTTAACCATAATATATCATTCCTATTCCTGAAAGTGTGATTGATTAGTTATGTAATTATGTTTAATTTAATTTGAATTTAATTTTATCAGTTGAATTATGTTTCAGAATGCTCTCTACATGTAATTTGGAAACTTCAGAAGTTCCAAAAAGCTGTATAGAAATAATTGACAGAAAGCAGTGATATAAGGCTCTATTGTTTAAAAAAACTACACAGCTATTAGAACTGTGCAGAGTTCTTTGAAAGAAGTGCTTTGCAATACATGGAAATGCATAGGAATCATGTCTGGATCATAAAGCAGCTGCATTGTTTGCAGGGCTGGAGCCATTGCTTTGAAAGCTGCTCCCACCTGTGTCCACTTCATGCCATGCATAACTAGCTACCATCTGTTTTTAGATATGACTCAGAGTGCCACTGGCTGTCATATAGAAAGACCCAAATTGGTGCTATAAGACAAGGTCTAGTAAAAATATAAAAAAGAACTATTCCCAGGCCTGGGAACTCTTTTGCAAAAAGGTCAGAATATAAGTCAAAAGCATTTTTATTTCAGCAGATGTTGTACATAAATGGATTTTGGCTGTTGGGTTTGAAGTTTAACTTTTTTGGCTTTGCTGTGTTTACGCTTACATATGTAAGTGGAAATTCAAATAACTTTATTATGGTCATTAAACTGCATAAGGGGATTGGCATCTGAATATTCAAAATTAAATTGACAACATCAGGGTAATTAGGAAAGGTAAATACAAAGAATTTTGGCTAAAAGGCAATATTAAATTAAAAAATATTGATGTTTGCTGGGTCCTTGGTCTCTCTGAGGTTGCTTGTTTTCTTGCAGATGTTTCATTATCCAAACTAAGTAACATCTTCAGTGCTAGTGTCAACCCTGAGCTACAAATATTCTCCTTCATTAGTAACATTGATGCTTGCTAGGCTACATATGTGCGAAATAGAAAATAGAAAAGTGATTAAAATTAGCAATATGTGTATCATAAACTTTGAAATAGCAGCATAAAATGGATAAAAATGTACAAAAAAATAGATAAAACAATAAAATTATCCAAAAAAAGGTTTGAGGATTAAATGTTTAGTGGAAGAATTTGAATACATGTTTAATTATATTCCTCCCCAGCCATTCTGTAGATACCTTGTGCACTTGCTTTAAGTGCCAATTGTCGATAGAAAAATAAATTTAAGTATAACTTTAAGTGAGATTATCCAAATTATTTGCTTTTAATATTTCTGATGCTAAATGTAGATTATGAGATGTAATGTTCATCAACTAACGTATCAAGAAAACACAAACACTAAAATCCGACCTTTACAAAATGGTTAACTGTTTTTTGTACAACCCATGTCAATGTTTTAATCTTCAGTCTAAATATGTTCATTATATTAATTTTTGTGAGTCCCTATCACAGCCTATTATGTTTAATCACTGCAGTTTGCTATTTAAGATAGTTAAAGATGGGCGAAGATGGTTTTCAAACATATAAGTTTTTCCCCTCAAGATACTGATATGAAACTTGGTACATTTTAAACAAATATTTTAGGCAGTTATAAGGTACTAAGCTATACCTTAATGCAGTGGTTCTCAACCTTTTCTTCACTACAGACTCCCTTTAAATACTTTTTGTAACCATGGCTACGTACCCCAAGACTTAAATCAAGATTTAAATAATATTTCTTCAAGCTTTTGGGGACCCATTGTGTCGACATTGCAGCCCCCCCCCCCCCGGGGTCTGCAGATCACAAGTTGAAAACCACTGCCTTAAAGTCATCGCTTTTAGCAGAATGAAATCAGTTGGGGAAAACTGAGGCTGGTCCTCTTATCTTTTCTAACAACTATTACAACTCTGTTTGTAGATCAGGTTTAAGAAAAAATAGGATCATGCAATTTTTGCCATATTGTGGCCACATATACAAAGTTCTTAGAAAGAAGGACATTCCATTCCTCCTTCCAAAAAAAGCACAGATTACTACTCATACAGCAATGATTTGTCTTGACAGTGATTTCTGATTTTTTCCTCATTCAGCCACCAGAAGAATAATTGACAAAAAAAGATAAATCAATTTACTGTGAGAATTATACTTTGCCTCTTTTTTGTTCATTTTAATAGACTCTCTCCACATTTACACTCCATAAAATTCATAGCTTTTAATGAGACTATTTAAATTGAAGATTATGTTCAGATATAATCACTATAGCATGTGCTTGATGAGGAAATAACCTTCTGACCTGATCAGATAAGATGTGCTTGTAGAGAAAATGAAATCTAGCCTATAGTACTTGTCTAGGGGCACATCTTTTAAGTATACTTATCTAACAGTGATAGCAATTACTAAGGTCACAGCTTTTTGTCAGGAGCGGCAGAGGTAGGTTACCTTATACACCATTATCCAGATATGTAATCTGACAGTGTGCCTTGCATGTGTACTAGATGACTTACATTATTTAATAAAGGAGAAACTTACACTGTTATACAGTCATCCATAAACATAGTCACTCAATCCACCTTTGTCCTGCTTTGGCTGGTACTGACCCATTGATTCTGCTTTCCTGAAAACATTCCCAGGTTGCTAAAATATAGATTGTAGCCCAGTATGATCTATGTTGATTGCAGTCATACGGTCCTGATTAGATTAGTAATATTGCTACATTTGCACTTTATGTTTTTAATATATATTTTCATAGTATTATTAAATTTCATTTCGAACCTTCTAAGCAAAGCCTTTTTTGTAGAAATCTTTGCTCAAGTCAGGGGTGGGTTCTACTTACCTTTACTACAAGTTTGTATTGCGCCCGCATGCGCAGATCATCTATGATGACGTCCAGGTCAGTAGATGGAGCCTCCCACCAGTTTTACTACTGGTTCTTGCGAACCTGTCCGAACTGGGGGCAACCCACCACTGGCTCAAGTATTCAGAAACAACTGAATCAGCTCATTTTTCTCAGATCTTCTACCAATAATTATACTAAGGGAAAGAGTAAATTTTACTGTTAAATGTCTTCCTCCTTGTCTGTCTTTGTTAGGAAGAGGCCAAATTGTAAATTATTGTGCTTATTGTTACACTTACTCCTGTGACTTACTGATTTGTTCTTGCAATCCATGGTATTCTCCAACAATTAAAGACTTTTCTTTTTCATTTAATCTTTTTGATGGTCCCCCTTTCACAGCCATGTTCACAGCTAGAAAAACCCTAGCCAATAACAATATACTTTTGTTGCTTGTGAATATTATTTTAATTTTACTGTATATTATTATTCACTTATTCATTTGTTCTTGACAGCAGACTTATTAATCACTATTTGATTGTCTTTTGATCCCTACCCATCACAGTTCCCTTCACATGCATCTGTTTCCCAGACCATTCTTTATTCATGTCATTGAAAACTTATGTTATATACAGAAAAAGGACCAGTGGTGGGATTCTACCGGTTCACACCGGTTCGGTAGAACCGGTTGTTAAGTAGTTAAGCAGTTCGGAGAACTGGTTGTTAAAAGAAATCTCCTTTTGTTTTTTTCCACTTTTAAGGGTTAATCCTGTAAGAAATTACAACATTCGGTGTTGTTTCCTAGCCTAATCTTTATTGCCCTGCTCACAGAAACTGCCTCTCCAGCAATATGCCTAGACTTACTGTCGCTTCTGGTTCTGGAGGTTCTCAGAACCATTTTTTTTTGCTTGACTTTCTTAAAGGGGAATAGTTGTTTTAAGCTTTTTACACCACTGTTGGGAGGAAATACTCCCCTGTTGGGTACAATGATCAGCACTTTGAAAAAATAATTGAACAACGAAGCAGAAGCTTTTAATGACAAGGAACCAAAATGAGCGACATTCAACAAGGCTTATTGGCTAGCTAGAAAGATTGACATTCAAACATGAGTTTATATATCTTTTCTGACTTTTGGTCTAAAACTGGTTTTTGGTGAAGTTTAATTCTGTGCTTGGTGATGTTTAATCCTGTGTTTAGTGATGAGATAATTTCCCCTATTCAGCTTTGTTTGGAAGGAAAAATGTTAATCTCTGTTCCTGAAAAAAAGCAGCTTTGGAAATCTGACTAGTTCCTGTGTCTATTTGTTCTGGTAATTGGTTTAACAAGCAACAGATACTCTGTTTGCTCCTTGTTTCATTCTGGCGATCGTCAGAGCCTTTTAAAAGCATTTTTTCTAAAACCTCTTCAGCCAAGGTTGTAGAAAAAATGCTTTTAAAAAGCTCTGACGATCAGGCAACTCAGCTGGGATCACCAGAGCCAAAGAGGTTGCAGAAAAAATGCTTTTAAAAGAAAAAAAAAAAGTTGGCCATGCTGACTCAGTCACATTACCCCCCACCAAGCCACGCCCGCAGAACCGTAGTAACAAATTTTACATTTCACCACTGGTTAGAATCATCATACTTTGCTATTACCAAATACCTTCAATGTTTTTTTTTCTTAAAGAATCAGCTTGCCTCTTGAAGGTAATGCTTTTTGTAATGTTTAAACCAGCAGTGAAATCCCCCCGGTTCTATCTGGTTCGCCAAACTGGTAGCGGTGGCGGCTACTGTCATTACGTCCAGTTTTTTACCATCTGTGCATGCGCAAAAGGTTCTGCACATGTGCAGAAGAGGTGTGCGTAGCGCATGTGCACTCCTGTACGCTCCTGTTCCTGAACTGGTAGCAAAGTTAAGTGGATTTCACCACTGGTTTAAACAATACTGATCTGTCTTTTTTATACATCTCAATCCAGTTGTTTCTTTCACTTTATCTCCTTTCTTCTCATCACTTTTCTTCCAATACAGTTTTTCTCCCTCCTCACTGTAAGCGCATCCTGTTTTTCCCCCTTCTTTTTTGCAGTTTCTACTTGAAGGAGGGAAGGATGCACGTGTTTGTATTTTGTATTTCTATATGTGAGAATGGCTTATGTTTGTGAGAAAAAATGGTTTGTATTTGTGTCATCAATTAAATTTATAAACAATATAGCTTAATATAAACTTAATTTTAGTATGGCTTTTTTTTGGGGAATGAAGTTCTAGCAGATACATTCAGAGAGAGTTCATAGCAGATTCATTCAGAGAGAGACAGACAGATATGGAGACAAAGAGCCAGAAGAAATCTAATCCTATAAGTAGTAAAGAAATGGCAAATGTTTAACCTGTAACAGAGAAGACTAAGGGTGATTTAATGGCTGTCTTAAGACATCTGAAGGATGATCAAAGCGAGGAGAAAATGGACTTGTCAGATGAAACTACAGGGAAATAGATTCAGTATAAGTGTTATAAAGAATTTTCTGGTGGTAAGAGCTGGCAACCAGAGGAATGGGTTATTATCCTTGGAGATTTTCAAGCACAGGCTGAATAGTACAGGTAGTCCTCGATTTACAACAGTTCATTTAGTGACCATTCAAAATTACAACGGGATTGGAAAAAGTGACTTACAACTGTGTTCACATTTATGACTGTTGCAGCATCCTTATGATCATGTGATCAAAATTCAGATCCTTGGCAACTGACTCATATTTATATCGGTTGCAGTGTCCTGGGGTCACATGATCACCTTCTGTGACCTTCTGATAAGCAAATTCAATGGGGAAGCCAGATTCACTTAACAACCGGATTACTAATTTAACAACTTTGATGATTCATTTAACAACTGTGGCAAGAAAAGTTGTAAAATGGGGCAAAACTCACTTAACAAATGTTTCACTTAACAACAGAAATGTTGGATTCAATTGTGCTTGAACTATCTGTTCAAGTGTCCAAAATAATTTAGCAGATTTAACTGTAATCTTAATATATTATAACATTTAACAAACATTTGTACAAATCCTATTTCCAGAATGTCATGTGATTTCTCTACTTCCATCAATTTTTTTGAGGAATCCAATTAAATATATTTTAGTATCTCAGAAAAAGCACTGAAAGCCATTAAAACATTTTTATTTGTATTATGCTGTTTTATGATGGTAAAGCTAAGATTGAGATTAATTATTTTTATCTTAAAATCAATTATATAAAGTTTATTGCAGTTTAAGGTTAATTCTTCTCCTCCTCTCCTCTCCTCTCCCCTACCCTTTCCTCTCCTCTTCCATAGGAATGTTGTCTCTGTAATTTGAGAGGTGGAGCACTCAAGCAAACTACTGACAAAAAGTAAGTAACTTAGCTAATAAATTCTCTCTATGCCATCTTTATTATTTTATGAACAATATTGAACTTTCAAAAGTATTACCAATAGTTCAACTAGTTTATGAGAGGGCAATCCCATACACTAGTTGAACTGGCGTTGAATTAAATGCTGACTGAAATTGCTGGGATATGTAATTCAATAGCATCTGCAAGTTTTCTCAGTAATTTGCTCTCTGTGACAAGCACAATTTGCACGAGAATTTAAATACCAGTTTGAAAATTAGGGTAAATGTAGTATAAGAAGCTCCATTCAGTTTCAGTTTCTATCAATGAGAATTGGGACATCATGTTCATGAAAAAGTATTCACAGATGATCTTCGTGACAAACCCTGTGTGTATTCTCTTACTTCCTCCCCATTTTTAATTACAAATCATTGCTATTATTATTTATTGCTTAAATAGTTTAATAGTTTTTAATGTTTGTAAACCTCCCAGAGTTGCCTCTTGACAAGATATGCAGCAAACAAGTCTAATAAATAGAATAAAATAAATAATTGTAGTTACCTGATTTTTCTTTCTCAGATATATTATTGGTAGAGAGATTAAATCAAAATATAACTATACACTGCTTTAAATTAATTTAAATCACTAATATTACCTCAATATTTTTAAAAAACTAAATATGAATTAAATTTCAAAAACTGCATAATTGATAGAACTGAAAATAATCAAAGGGAGAAAAAAATTAAATCAAAATACAGTACTTTTATTTGATATGTCAACCTGAAGGTCATATTTAAAAATGAATTCAAAACTTCAAAATATTTAACACCATGATCTTGATTTACATGCAGTTTTGGAAATGTGCAAAAATAATTACATGAATTTTTCTTTTAAATTTTTTAATGTTTGTATTTTTTTTGTCTTTGCATGCATGTACTTTCTATAATTTTATAGGTGGGCTCATGTCATGTGTGCAATTGCTATACCTGAAGTCAGGTTTGGTAATGTCACAGAGAGAACACCAATAGACACAAGCAGGATACCTTTGCAGAGATTGAAACTGGTGAGTAATATTAATATATAATTTACGGTCATAAGACATAGCAAATTTTACAAATTATTATATAAACAATAGATGCATTGCTGTATTTTCAATGAGTATACCTTAAATTTTGCTATAACTTATACCTTAAACTAGCAGACTGGAAGCATATACATTCATCTGCAAGATTATAACATGACATGGTGTAGTGTTTTTCTTTCTTTAGTGTTTTTACCCTTTCTTGCTTTTATTTATTTATTTTGTTCCACTACCAGCTATAAAACCCTAAAATTTTCTTATCTTTCTAAAATAGGTAAGTTGAAGTATTTACACAGAGGAACTATTTTTCCAGCTATTATTGCAGATAAATTTGCTAACTGTATATCACAAAGTTCTGCCTCAGCAAACATCAAGTGACAAGTGTTCTTTGGAAAATATTCTTGGTGCTACTGTAAGACCCAGCATTGGAAGTTAGTTAATGTACGGGCAACAAAAACATATTGTAGAATTAACTGAAACCTTGTAGAACATGGTTATTTATATGTCCAAATAAATTTATATTATATTATATAACATAACATACCCAATTGTTTATATGTCAAATTGTAGAAAGATCAGGGAATGGATGGATAGGGGGGTTGATTTTTATTTGAAAGAGGATGTACAATCAGATGTACTAAAGGCATTGGAAGGCTAGATTTTTCTAAGAATAATTTTTGTGGTGGCTTCTAACCATAAATAGAGATATGCTATTGCCATCTGATTAAAATTCTGAAAACAATGTTGAGATGGTGAAAGGCATCAGGCATACAAAGGAAAAATGTAATAAAGCTTAGCTCACGACAGACAAATCAAATTTATAGATATCCATATCATTAAGAACACGGGGGGTGGGGGGAATTCTAGATTTACTTACGTGATAACCATGGTTTATAAGCATTGGGGAACCAATAGGATACATTAAATGGACTACTGCAACACTCTCTACATGGGGCTCCCCTTAAGGAGCACTCAGAGGCTCCAACTGGTGCAGAATGCAGCCGCGCGGGTAATTATGGGGGCGACATGGCGCTCCCACGTGACACCTCTCCTGCATGAACTGCATTGGGTTCCAATGGTCTTCTGGGTGGGCTTCAAGGTATTGATTCTCACCTTCAAAGCGCTCCATGGCTTAGGACCCAGTTATTTATGAGACCACCTTCTGCCACCGATAACCTCCCACCGGCCAATATGCTCCCACAGAGAGGGCCTCCTCAGGGTGCCGTCAGTCAGGCAATGTCGGCTGGCGGCCCCCCAAGGAAGAGCCTTCTCTGTGGGAGCACCCGCCCTCTGGAATGAACTACCCCCAGGGATATGACTGATCCTGGACCTCCGTACCTTCCGCCGGGCTCTGAAGACTTTTTTATTTCAGCAAGCAGGGCTGGGTTAAAAAAATTTTAATTGGTGAATTTTATGGGTAAGGGGTTTTAAATTGGGGAAGCCAAAGATAAATTTAATTGCATTTTATAGTATTTTAATGTTTATATTGTATATTTTTTAATTTTGGCTGTTCACTGCCCCGAGTCCTTCGGGAGAGGGGGCGGTATAAAAGCAAATTATCTGGCATCCTTTCAGTCAGAATTGAGGCCTGGCCATAATAGTGATATAGCATTGGTTGCATTTTTCAGTGTCCTTTGATGTGTTTGGGATGAAAGTACTAATGTACATCCATCCTGGTTTGTTCTCTTAGCAGCCTTTGTTCTGTTTGATCCTTCTGGGATGAATCAGAGGATTAGGAGTGTGAGATACTGTGCTATCGTAGTTTTCCTTTCTTTGGGACCAGTTCCAATCAATGTTGGTAGTGGGCTGAGGTCAAGTCAGAAGCCCCTGCTTTGTGGTGCCTCAGGCTTCTACTTTCTTTTAATTCCTATTTAACATCTAAGCTGCTAGAGAGAGGTCATTTGTGGTCATGAGATGTCATATCACAGATCTTTGCCATGGGCTGACTAAGCACCACCACAGAGGTCCGTCCTTCCTTCCTTCCTTCCTTCCTTCCTTCCTTCCTTCCTTCCTTCCTTCCTTCCTTCCTTCCTTCCTTCCACCCCCCATCTCATTTTTAAATGACTCTTGGTGGCTTACAGCAACCTTTCCTGGTTCTTAGATGCTGTGGAGTCTAAATGGGGGGAGGGGAGTCTTTGGTTCAAGACTGAGTGGCTGTGGGTTTTTAAGTTTTATGGCTCTGTAAATCTTCCATCTTTAACTCTCCCTGGGGATGCACTTCCTCAATCAGAGCTATTGTGCAATATGGGGATCCTCCTGAATTTATGGTTATTGCCCAAAGGTAGGTGGCAGCTGCCGCTGTGTGAGGAATTTACATTGGTTTGTCTTATGGGCCAGTTGCACCCATTCCTTACTCACAGTGAAATTGTGTTTGTGGCTTTGCCTGTTCTGTGGAACAGCATCCTCCCCGGGAATCTGGATAACCTTGACCCTGTTAGGTTGATGATCTGGTGTTCCCCCAAGTATTTGGACCAGGAAATTAGACAAGCTGTGATGATGATGTGCCTTTTTGTTTTGGGGTTACTCTAACAGATTGTCATAGGGTTATATAATGTTGTGGTGGTTGTGTATATTACCCAGAGTCATTGCTGTGGGATGGACGCTCTATAAATAATTTAAATAAAAAATAAATTCCACAATAATAGAAGTCCAGAAAGAGTCCAGAATATCTATTTAGTAGCATTCTATAAAAAGCTTCCTTTAGGCAATGTAACCCTAATGAGGACACTAAATTTGCAGAAAATATGTATGTTATAAGGAATTATAGAAGTCCATTAAAGCATTAAAGGAATTGATAAAAACCTATATATTTGAACCCGAAAAGTGGTCAAAGTGGTTGGGTTTTAGACAACAGAATAATGGAATGCACACTCAAGAAAAATATGGAGATTTCTGAGAAATTAAATGAATTCTTTGCATGTGTCATTGCTACAGAAGGTACAGAATAAATAACTGAGCAGATTGGCTTCAATACAAAATGACCCAAAGTCAAAGACAGGAAATTTGACTGTTCTTTTTGATTTGGGGTTTTTTTCATGAGACATCTTAATGTACTAACAATGTTCATTGTGATTATTTAAACATATCTTGATTCTCCTGTTACCATAGGTTTAGAGGACAATATATGATTAATTTATTGAAATTTGAGGGAAGAAAAAATAGCACAACTATTAGCACAATTAGCAAAATTATCTTCTCTTAGGGCACTTCAGTTGGGGCCCTTCTCATCCTCAGTAGTGTTTTGATTGTAAAATGAAGATTAAATAATAATAGTACTTTCCCCCCTCAGATAAAAATCTTTTCAAACTCAAATGGACCATACCATATCAATATGTATCATGTATGAATTTATCTTTGAGATCCAAGTCTTCCACAGCTGAAAATAAGGAAATTGCCAGCAGTTGCTCCAGTCAGGAGCACAGATGTTCATTATACACATGAAGTGTCTGGTTAACTCACAAACAGCAAGAAGAATATTTTATTTTAAAAAATAGCTAATGTTTTCACTCCCCTCAGGGAAAAAAGGGTAAAACAGCTTTTATTTACTCAAGCAATGAACTGTTCATATGCTTTGGACTTTTACATTGTCAGCATTAATCTTCATAAAATTCCAGATGCTCTGAGTGAAGTATGTATATAAAAAAAATGAAACAAAACATTTAAAATACTAGCTAAATCAATTCAATAATAGTTTAATTATGAAGTTCAGAGTTGGTTTCCCTTCCAGAAAACTTTTTTGGGGTAAAAAAAAAAAAACATTTGAAAAAAACAATTATGCAGAACTATATTGTGAAGATTTTTATTTTCACATTCTTGCACAGTTGCATTCTTTTCTAATATGCTATTACTGAAAAAATAGGAAGTAACTTAAAGACCAGCTTTATTTTTTTAATAATAATTGTAAAACTGCAGTAATTGTACAGCAGAGGCTGATGGCCAAATGCAGTTCTATCAAATCTTAAAGTGCCCAGAAGCTTCCAAAAGTTGTTACTAAAGTTTAATTTCAAATCAACTGAAGTAAGATGTTATTAAATTATGCCCAGAAAATAATCATATCAACTGTATTTAATTTTTATTAAACGGAGGGAGGAAATTTAGTGTTTTGTCCTGACCCTCCCTCCCTTTTGTATCCCAGCATACCTCTCAAAGGCCAAGCGCTGTCTTCACCCTGGATAACAAAATAATGTACCTCATATGAAGCATTAGAATAAAGACATAGCCAATTGTGGCAACACAGAATGATAATGCATAATGCACTTATGTATAAAATAATACAAATTACTGTATTTTGAGATTAATATAACAGTGATTAAAATAAAGATTAATGCTTGGATGCCAGTTTCTGGACTTCATTGTGTTGTCATTAAGTCTTCCTTCTTAAAATTTCTTTTGAATGTTAGCAGACTGAATGACATGAGGAGCAATACTTATCTGTACAATGACTGGCAGTGACTTTTTCTTTTCTGCCACATAGTTTCCTATTATTTTTACATTTCAGTCATATTTCTCCAAGCAGAGAGGAAAATGAGTTTTGAACAGACTTAAGTTGCCTTGGGCTTTTGATTACCTCATATTTATATTTGAGAAGTGAATCCTATATAAGCATGAGTACTTTCTGGGTGAGGGTAGTATTTTGAAAATAAAATTACAAAGCAACAATAGCAAATCTATGAGATTTTTATTGTGTGGTAAGGTCAAAGTTTTATCTGAATGTGCTTATAAATTTGTACCTGAAGGTAAATAACTGTGAGCCTGAAAACAAAAGACCATTGTTTGATCCTTGAAAAAGGTGATCCATTTAAAAAATAAATTTACTTTACTATGCCATTTTTTTAAAAATAAATAAATAAAATGGAACAGTTGGCATAGTAGTGCTAAAGGTGTCCATACTTTAACCCACTTTTAAAATAAAATCTAAAAACAGAACTAAACCAAGTTGCTCATTGTCTTTGATTTAATTTTACAAGAAAATAGATTAAGTACGAAGTTTTGAATAGCTACACCCTTATTCTGTCAGTGTACAAATATTTGACACTGATACACTATGCTATTGTCATGCAATTCCTGGAATAGAAGCAACTATTGATTAACTTTCAGCATTTCAAAAATATTGCTGCAAGCAATAATATGAAGGAAAGTCATTATACTGAACATTAATTTACACATTGACTATCTGACTTCCATATTTTCTGTTTTGGAATAATACTCAGAATTGTTCAACCATATTTCTACAGTGTTTCAAAAATAATATTAAAATACATTGATGAAGAGTGAATGCTTGCATTTTTCAGTTAGAAAGTTGTTAAAATATACCGTAGTTAGTAGACTAAAAATTCACTACAGAGTTTTTTGTCAGTTAATAATTTAAAGTTGCATTAAAATGATGTCAGTGTGTAGAATATATCTTATCGTATATTTTTGTGAGTCTGATTTTAGTAGGATAAAAATGAATGACACAAGTCATGTACTTTTTCTCAAAATTATATGTTGCAGTAAATTGATTTTGCTGTGCTTAATTTTGTATGTAAGTAATATAACTGTAAAATATTTTTTATAAAATACATATTGGATTGATATACAATTTTTAAAATCCTAAATATATGGAAGTGAATTGTAGAATGTAAATTTAGTATTATTCTTTCTAAATACAGAGTTCTTTTACTTTTGCTTACAATTATAATTTTGAAAAATTAATCCATCAAAACTATTCAAGACTTTAAATGACGAAAAATATTAAATACATTCCACGTACCTCTTAAGAATACATTATTTTTACAATATTTACACATTAGAATAGAGAGACATTTATGCCTGTACATCAATTATTAACCAATGTTTGCTGTCTATAGCAGAGTAAGTGAAATTTTCTCTTAAATTACTATTTGATATATAAGTTATATACAAATTGTTAAATATCAGCTTTTTACATATCCATAAATAATTTTGTCAGTGGTACGTATAGTTTATTTACAAATATTGTGACCTAAAAGTCTGTATTTATAAAGAATAATTCTGAAAGTAAGCTTTAATAATTTACTTTCACACATTTGAAGTACTTAACAATATATATCATGTTTATTTTAAACCATTTTTAAATTTATTAAAATTAAATTTGATGAATTACCATAAGTTTTACATTAATTTATCATATATGAAATGAAAATCAATAAATCATTACTTTATTTAATAAATAATGAAACATTTCTCATAAAGATATTGTTGCAGCTTTACATATCATTTCCTTATTGTCCCAAATATGCAATAAATCATAATTTTAACAAACCTCTGTTTAATGTACTTTGGATTCAATGGATTGAGCGTTTCCATTCTTTGCATGCCTTAAATCCCATTCACAGTTTTGCACATGTCTAAAATATGTATGCTTAAAATTTCTTTTGGATTTAACAAATCTTCCTTTTCGTCTTGTTGAGGATTCACTGTAATGGATATCTATTATGGAAGCCCATATAAAGTATAAACAAATTCTGAGAAATAAGAAGTGAAAGGATTGCAACAGCAAACTGGCTAATGTTATCATATTGATTTTGTTCTCAATAATTCCTTGATATTATTTACATGATATTTTATTAACCATATCCAATAGATATTGATTGATTGATTGATTGTTTAAATTTTTATACCGCCCTTCTCCCGAGGGACTCAGGGTGATGCACAGCCACAATAAACCACGTATATCCATAAGTTTAAAAACAGTTTAAAACATATTAAATAATTTGGCCCTATAGTAAAAAACTAAAACACCCCTTAGAATTCATTATTAAGCCAGCCCAGCCTGTTGAAACAGTAAAGTCTTAAGGGCACGGTGAAAGGTACGTAGGTCAGGGATCATATGTATCTCCAGGGCAATTCATTCCAGAGGGCAGGTGCCCCCACAGAGAAGGCTTTCCCCCTGGGGGTCTCCAGTTGACATTGTTTGACCAACGGCACCCTGAGGAATCCCTCTCTGTGGGAGCGTATTGACCGGTGGGAGGCTATTGGTGGCAAAAGGCGATCTCGTAAGTACCCAGGTCCTAAGCCATGGAGTGCTTTAAAGATGGTAACCAGCACCTTGAATCGCACCCGGAAGACCACTGGGAGCCAGTGCAGCTCGTGCAGGAGAGGTGTTACATGGGTGCGCTGTGTCGCTCCCATAATCACCCACGCGGCCGCATTCTGGACCAGTTGGAGCCTCCAAGTGCTCTTCAAGGGGAGCCCCATGTAGAGAGCATTACAGTAGTCCAGACGGGAAGTGACAAGGGCATGAGTCCAGAAAAGGACACAACTGGTAAATCAGGCGAACCTGATAAAAAGCCTCCCTGGCCATAGCCGTCACATGATCTTCTAAAGACAGCCATGCATCCAGGAGGACGCCCAAGTTGCAAGCCCTCTCTGAGGGGGCCAAGATCTCACCCCCAATAGTCAGCGATGGAATCAGTTGGCTATACCAGGACGCCGGAAACCACAGCCACTCGGTCTTGGAGTGGTTGAGTGGTTGAGTCTGAGCTTGTTTCTCCCCATCCAGATCCGCACAGCCTCCAGGCACCGGGACATCACATCAAGAGCATCATTGGGGTGGTCTGGAGTGGAGATGTACAGCTGAGTATTATCAGCGTACTGATGGAACTTCACCCCAGAACCACGGATGATCTCAACCAGTGGCTTCATATAAATGTTGAACAGGAGGGGCGAGAGGACTGACCCTTGCGGCACCCCACAGACAAGTCGCTTCGAGGTCGACCTCTGTCCCCCTGCCAACACAGACTGCGTATGGTCAGAGAGGAAGGAGGAGAACCACCGCAATACGGTCCCCCCCATTCCTAACCCCTCCAACTGGCGCAGCAGGATACCATGGTCGATGGTATCAAAAGCCACTGAGAGGCCTAATAGGACCAGGACAGAGGAACAACCCCCTCCAGAGATCATCAACCAATGCGACCAATGCCGTTTCCGTGCTGTACCCCAGACTGAAGCCCTAGATAGACAGCTTCATCCAGATACTGGGGAAGTTGTCGCGCCACTACACTCTCAACAACCTTTGCCACAAAACGAAGGTTGGAGACTGGACTAATATAGCCAGGTCCAGCGAAGGCTTCTTGAGAAGGGGCCTCACCACCTCCTCTTTCAGGGAGGAGGGGAAGAAGCCCTCACTCAAAGAAGCGTTAATAATCACCTAGAGCCAGCCTCGTGTGAACACCTGGGAGGCCAGTACCAACCAGGAGGGACACAGGTCCAATTGTTGTGGCCCTGCCCTCTGAGCCTATCTCATCGGAGGAAGAAGGCTCCGAACATGAGGGAGAGGAGTCAGCCAGGTCTCCCTCTCCAGGCCCCTCCCCTCTGGCACTGCCTCAGGTGCTGGCCGAGGAAGGGGAGATTGGCCAGGAGCCAGGTGTCTCTGATGAGGGTGAGGAAGGAGAACCGTCGTTTCTGGATGCATGCCAACGAAGGCGTGATAAACGGTTGCAGCAGTTAAGGAGGCATGCTAGGGATTATAGCTGAGTCACTGGACCACACCCCAGAGACTATATAAGAGAGGATGGTTGCTGTTAAAAATCTGTGATGAACAAAAACTAACTCTGGCTAGTCACTTGAACGTCTGAAGCTATCGAAGGGATATTGTTTTGCTGGACTATTTGCAATGCGTATGTAATTTTATGTTATGTGTTGCAGTAAAACCCTTGGCAGACGGTGCTTATATTGTTGCCAAGTTTGAGATAACGACCTGTGTGTGTGCCAAGTACTTTCTTAACCCTCGGCTGGCTGTGTTTGTGTATGTGTGTAGACTGGGACAGATCACCAATAAACGTGGCAGCGCTAAGTCTACCCGGAATCCCTTCCAAGTCCTTGGGAGACACATGGTCAAACTCCTCCCAGATAACACACTCAGGACCCACCTCCTTCACCCCATCTGAACCTACCCAGTTGGAGTCCAGGCCTTCCCGAATCTGAGCGATTTTATCATGCAGATATTGCACAAAATCCTCAGCCCTACCCTGCAAGGGGTCTTCCCGCGCTCCCAACTGAAGTAGGGAGCGGGTCACCCTAAACAGGGCGGCTGGGCAGTTCTCTGCAGACGCAACAAGAGCGGAAAAATAATTAGATTTTGCTGCTCTTATCGCCACTAGGTAGATCTTAATGTGAGACCTCACCAATTATCGGTCAGATTTGGAACGGCTGGCCGTCCAATCGCTCTCCAGGCGTCTTTTCCGGTGCTTCATCTCCTTCATTTCCTCAGAAAACCAGGGAGCCAATTGGGATCGGCACTGGGTCAGAGCTGCAAAGGCACGACGCGGTCCAAAGCTCCAGCGACCGCCCTATCCCAGGTGGCCACCAGTTCTTCAGTTGAGTCGTGAGCCAGAGCCTCAGGGAATAGTATTGTTCAGATAACAGTATTGTGTCCCATGGGTTGCAAGTCTTGTGGGGCAAATTATTTTAATGATATTCCAACTCTGTACGATATAGGTTGTCACAACTGTTCTAATTTCTGAGGTTTCTGAAATTAGAAAACTGAAAATAAAACATTAAGACAATTGTTGAGGCTTAGTCTAGGTAAGGTTTTTGCATGTAAGAGCAATACATGGATTTTTTAAAAGCAGTCATGAAATAGACATTGTGATTTTATATTTTGAAACCCACTATTATGTCTGCCTTTTGTTTTTCTACTCTAGCTACAATGCAAGTTCAGATGACAAGTAGAGAAGCCAAAACAGGATGAATCTTTTTCCTCTAAATTATTTTATTTAACAATAAATATCTATGAAAAGTGGAGTTCTAGACTGATTATATTTTTAATGAGGTAATGAGCTTCCTGAGTGAAGTGGTCTATGCTTTGTCTCATTTTTGAAATGACGAATTGACAATGTCAAAATAAGCAGTATACTAGAGGGAAATAGTTTTCCTGCGAAAGTTTCTCATTCTTTATGAGAGTCAAAGCACTGTCATAATTTATTATGCAAGAGTCATTTTGTGGGATTTATTTGAAAGAATGTCATTTTTGATATGTTTAGAGATTCCTGACCCATATTTAATGTTCAAAACTTTAAGTGTTCTGAAATACAATAAATCAGCTTCTGATTTTTTAATAAAAATGAAGAAACCACATATCTTTCTAAGTTGCTTTCATCTTAGAAAATAGTGTTTATATCAGTTTTCCATCAAAAAGATACTATCATAATTGGTGTTGCAGATCCTTCAATTCTGCATGTTTTTATTCAAAAACATGTATTTAAATGGTAATGCTATGCTGAGTTTCATAAAGCATACAATTTTATAAAGCTACAATTTTATGTAGTTTATTTTTTTGGGGGGGGAATAGACTACACTTTGTTTTACTATTGGAACCGGGTCATGCTGTCATGAGAGGGCAACAATGACTGAAGGTTCCCACTTCGGGTGACCCCAATTGGACTCAGGAACACGCTGTGATGAGAGGATGGCGAGGATTAACATCTCCTATCATTCACAAGTGTCGTGGGAGGACACCTGGGAATGGAGGTTCCTGTCTCCTGAGATGGACCAGCTTGATACATCCCATTCTTCATGGACAGTCTCCTGAGCCTTGAGGTTTAGGGATGGTAGTACGAACATACACCAGAGCGGACTTGGTTGCTCTGAGGAATGCCCCCCTTTCCTTGTAATGGCCTGCTGGCCTGGCGAAGATCTTCCTTAATGACGGGTCCTGGAACCCTGAGAGGTGGCATGAGGGTGTTAAGGGTTTTAGTAAGGGGTCGTTATATTGTTTTTTAGCCAGATTTTTAAAGGGTTTGGGGAGGGGGCGGGTTTTGACATCCAGCCGGTGGTTGCGGGGGCCCTGCCAGGTCGTTGTCAGACCAGGTTATGGGAAGTTGGAGGTTTCGGTGTGCTGCTGGGTCACCCAGGTGCACCAGGTTTGAGGGTGGGATTTCAGATACCGGTTGTGATTGGGAATGGCTGTAGGTGAAGGAACGGAGGGCCATATCGGACTTTGGGAGCCCGTCCCTTCTATATACGAGCGGTGGTGCACTCCGACCCTCCTGGTTCTATCCGACCTCCTGGGGGTTTGAGAGAATGGGG
This sequence comes from Arizona elegans, assembly GCA_022577455.1. Classification (NCBI taxonomy): domain Eukaryota; kingdom Metazoa; phylum Chordata; class Lepidosauria; order Squamata; family Colubridae; genus Arizona; species Arizona elegans. The sequence goes on along the minus strand of JAKOOJ010000008.1, from coordinate 24,648,605 downwards.
CCCTGGGCTTAGGCTGGTCTATTTTAATGCTAGGTCTGTGGTCAATAAAGCTCCCCTCATTTGTGATTTGATTGAGGAGGAAACTGCAGACTGGCTTGCATTATGGAAACATGGTTGGGCTCAGAGGGGGGTGTCCCTCTGACTGAATTGTGCCCACCAGGCTTTCGGGTGCTGCACAGCCAAGGGCCCAGGGTAGGAGAGAGTGGTGGTGGTGGTGATTAGGGAGGTCCTTAGTCCGCGGGAGGTCACTGCTCCTAAGATTGACGGATGTGAGGCCCTCCTCATGAGGTGGGGCCCGTATGGTCAGTTGGGCTTGTTGATTGCATACCTGTCTCCCAGCTGCGTATCAACAGCCCTGCCTGGGCTACTCGATGCCCTCTCGGGGCTGGTGGTGGAGTTTCCCAGACTTATTGTTCTGGGGGACTTCAATCTGCCATCCCTGGGTGTGGCGTCGGGGGTGGCTCGGGAGTTCATGGCTTCCATGGCAGTGATGGACCTGACTCAGATTATTCAGGACCCGACTCATGGGGGGGGCCACACGCCCGATCTTGTTTTTCTCTCGGAGCAGTGGCGAGTGGAGTTCGGTGGGGGATTGCCTTTAATTTATCCCCTGTCATGGACCGACCACTATCTCCTTCGGCTAGGCTTCCGTTACGCCACCCCTCCTCGCTAGGAGGCGGAATCGACCATCTGGTTCTGCCCCAGGTGCTGATGGACCCTGAGAGGTTCCAGACGGAGCTTGGGATGATCCCTCTCTCTCTCTCCCACGCCCTGGCCATGACCCTGGTGGAGGACTGGGAAGAGGCTGCTGCCAGGGCTTTGAACCGGGTCGTCCCTTTGCGGCCTCTGACTCATCGCAGACCCTGGTTGGCTTCCTGGTTTACTGAGGAGCTCAGGGGGATGAAGCAGCGTAGACGAGGCCTATAGAGCTGTTGGAGAGCCAGTCGTTCTGAATCTGACCGATTTCAGTTAAGTTCGGCCACACGGGCCTACCTGGTGGACTTGGTGGCGGCAAAGCACCGCTACTTCACTGATGTCATCGTGTCCACAGAGAATCGTCTGGCTGCCCTGTTCAGGGTGTCCCGCTCCCTTTTAAATCAGAGGTTATGGGAAGACCCGTTACAGGGACGAGCCGAGGAGTTTGGTCAGCACCTGTCGGACAAAATCGCTCAGATTCGGGACGACCTGGACTCTGACTGGACAGAGTCAGATGGGGGTGAGACAGCGGGTCTTGTGTTTTGGGAAGAGTGTGACTCTGTTACCCCAGAGGAAGTGGACAGGATCATGGGGAAGTGCGGCCACATGTGTGTTGGACCCGTGTCCCTCCTGGCTGGTTTATTCAGCCTGGGAGATGACACGAGGCTGGATCCAGGCGGTGATAGCGGCTTGTTTGAGGTAGGGTAACTTCCCAACTGCCTTGAAGGAGGCGGTGGTGAGGCCCCTCCTCAAGAAGCCGGCCTTGGATCCAGCTGTTTTAAGTCATTTTCATCCAGTCTCTAACCTCCACTTTCTAGAGAAGGTTGTCGAGAATGTGGTGGCACGTCAGCTCCCGCTGGTCCTGGATGAAGCGGATTACCTTGACCTGTACCAATCGGGTTTCAGGCCCGGGTACAGCACAGAGACGGCATTGGTCGCACTGGTGGATGATCTCTGGAGGGCCCGGGACAGAGGTTATTCCTCTGTTCTGGTCCTATTGGATCTTTCAGCGGCATTTGATACCGTCGACCATGGTATCCTGCTGCGTTGCCTCGAGGGGTTGGGAGTGGGAGGCACTGTTTTACGGTGGTTCTCCTCCTACCTCTCGGGTCGAATGCAAGCGGTGTTGACAGGGGGGCAGAAATCGACCTCAAGGTTCCTCGCTTGTGGGGTGCCCCAGGGGTCAGTTCTCTCGCCCCTCCTGTTCAACATCTATATGAAGCCGCTAGGGGAGATCATCCGTAGTTTTGGGGTGAGGTATCATCAGTATGCTGATGATACTCAGCTCTTCTTTTTTTTTTTATTGAAAAGTTTTACAAAAAAGAGAAAATTCCCCCCCCCCATTCCCCCTACCCAATTGAGGAGTAAATTTCAACCTTCTTTTCAAAATGTTCTGCACCACCCACCAAATTTTTATCCAAAATGCGTTGATTTTCTTGCAAGTCCACCATATATGATAATAGGTTGCATCATTACATTCACATCTCCAACATTTAGCTTGCAAATTCGAGTACATACATGATAATTTCTTAGGATCTAAGTGCCATCTATAAAACATTTTATAAAAATTCTCTCTCAAATTTTGTGCTTGCGTAAATTTAACATTTCTGACCCAAATCTTTTCCCACGTTTCCATCATCACTGGTTCCTGAAAATTTTGTGCCCATTTAATCATACAATCTTTAACCAATTCAGTTTCTGAGTCTATTTCCATTAATGCATTATACAACCTTTTAATATGCATCTGGCTTTGATCTTTAATCTGTTTCACCAAATTTTCCTCATTTTGCATAACCCCAATTTTTTGATCCTCCCTCCATCTAGCTTGGAGCTGACCATACTGAAACCAAGTAAAAATTATCTCTTCTTCTTTTAATTCATCTAGAGATTTCAATTGCAACTTGTCCCTTTCCAGAAGAAGAAGCTCTTTATAAGTAATCACCTCTATTCTTTGCTCTGTACTTATATTTTCTATTACATGTCTGGGGTTTGCCCATATAGGTATCTTGTAGTTTCAGTTTATATTGATACTTTTTCCAAACCCTCAACAATGCATTTCTAAGTATATGACCCTTAAACACTTTATCCACTTTTTTTTCATACAACAAATAAGCATGCCATCCATATAACAGATCATAACCTTCTATATTTAACATTCTTTCTTCAGTTAAGTTGAACCAGTCACTAATTTGCGATAAGGCTGCAGCTTCATAATACAATCTTAAATTAGGCATTTTAAGGCCTCCTTTCTCACGTATATCCTGTATAATTTTCAGTTTCACTCTTGGTTTCTTCCCAGCCCAAATAAAAGTATTAACCCCTTTCTGCCATTCCATCAAATTTCCATCTTTTTAAAGCACTGGTATCATTTGAAACAGAAATAAAAACCTAGGTAATACATTCATTTTTATTGCTGCTATCCTTCCCAATAATGATAGTTGTAACTTTTTCCATTTTTCCATTTCTTTCTGTACTTTTTGCCAGAGAATTTCATAATTGTTTTTAAACAATTTTGTATTTGAGGCTGCAATATATACTCCTAGATACTTAATCTTTTTAACTACTTCAAACCCCATTATCCTCCCTAACTCTTCTCTTTGAGTCATAGATAGATTCTTAATTATCATCTTTGTCTTGTGTAGATTTACTTTAAATCCAGATACTTTACCATATTCAGCTACCAAATCCAACACATAGGGAGCCACTTCTATAGGTTGAGATAAAGTAAGAACCAGGTCATCTGCAAATGCTCTTAATCTATAATCCTGCTGTCTAATTACAATTCCTTTTATTTTATCAAAATCACATATCTTATTCAGCAAGACTTCTAAAGTTAAAATAAACAACAATGACGACAATGGACAACCCTGCCTCGTACCTTTCTCAATTTTAAACACATCTGTTAAACCTCCATTGATTATTATTTGTGCTGTTTGTTCCTGATATATTGCTCTAATTGAGTGTATGAAATACTCCCCGAAGTGCATTTTTTCTACTATTTTAAACAAAAATTGCCAATTCAATCAATCAAATGCTTTCTCTGCATCCACGAATATAAACGCTGCAGGGACCTGATTATTTTTCTCCAAATATTCCAATAAGTTTATAATTTGTCTAACATTATATTTCATCTGTCTCCCTTTTATAAAACCTGATTGGTCATTGTGAATAATTTGTTGCATTACTGGCATTAGTCTATTCGATAATATCTTAGCAAAAATTTTGTAATCTGTGTTCAAAAGTGAGATTGGCCTAAAATTTTTGGGTTTAATACAATTTTGATCTTCCTTCGGAATCAATGAAACAAAAGCTGTTCTCCAAGAGGGTGGAACTCCTCCCCCTGATTGAATTTTACAAAATAGAGTTTTAAGCGGCTCTACCATTTCAAGCTGTAAGTTCTTATAATAAACAGCTGTTAACCCATCTGTTCCTGGAGTTTTCCCTATTTTTAACTGCTTAATTGACGCAACAATCTCCTCCGAAGTTATTGGTTGATTCAATCCTTCCCTCTGTTCCAATGTTAGTTCCAAGATATTCCCTTCCTTTAGATATCTATCTATATCTATACCTTGTATTGATACTCAGCTCTTTATTTCCACCCTGAACCAACCCAGCAATGCCCTCGACGTGATGGCCCGGTGCCTGGAGGCGGTATGGGTCTGGATGGATAGAAACAGACTGCAACTCCACCCGGCCAAGACCGAGTGGCTGTGGGCACCGGCATCTCGGTTCAGGGGAGAGGTGCCATTGCTGACTATAGGGGGTGAAGTTTTGCCCCCTGTAGACAGGGTGTGCAACTTGGGTGTCCTCCTGGATTCACAGTTGAGCTTAGAAAATCATATAGCAACCGTGACCAGGGGGGCATTCGCCCAGATACGTCTCGTGTGCCAGTTGAGTCCCTACTTGGACCAAGATGCCCTACGCACAGTTACTCATGCACTGGTCACCTCACAGATTGACTACTGCAATGCTCTCTACATGGGGCTGCCCTTGAGGACCACTCGGAGGCTTCAGCTGGTGCAAAATGCAGCCGCGCAGTTGTGATGGGAGAACCCCGATATTCCCATGTTACACCCCTCCTGCGCAGCTTGCATTGGTTGCCGGTTGTCCTCCGGGTGAGATTCAAGGTGCTGGTGATGACCTATAAAGCCCTACATGGCTTAGGTCCAGGATATTTGGCGGACCACCTACAGCCAGCAACGATATCCCATCACCCGGTTCGCGCCCATAGAGAGGGCCTGCTCAGGGTGCCGTCAGCTAGATTGTGCTGGCTGTCAGCCCCCAGGGATAGTGCCTTCTCGGTGGGTGCGCCCACTCTCTGGAATCAACTTCCCTTGGAGCTCCGATTAGCGCCTGACCTTCGCACCTTCCATTGTGAATTAAAAACTTGGCTTTTTAAATCGCTTGACCTGGTCTGATGGGGGGTTTTAAGGATTAATTTTAAATTTTTTAGATTTTAGATTTTATTTTGAATTGTGGTTTGTGTTTTTATTATTGTGAGCCGCCCTGAGTCCATTGGGAGATAGGGCGGCATATAAGCCAAATAAAATAAATAAATAAATACAATGAATGCAAAGCATTCCATTCATAGTTTAATAACGGGATACAAAGACAAGTGAGAATCAGTGTAACTCTTTATTAGCTGCCATAAACACAAAACAAATTAAATACCGTGAAAAAAATATCAAGAGTGAATACTATTATGGAAGATAAGCATACATTAAATTTCCAAATGAGATATTGTCATCAAAAGTTTTCAGAGCCAAATTGCTTGCAGTAAACCATAAATGAAACCACTTCTCACCAAAATTAGATTCTCTTATTTGAGGATGGCACTAGAACATATGTGGAGATAACATGTTCCAAAATATCCAGAAGAATCCTTTACACTGTATAGACCAAACATATTTTGAATGCTTTTATATCATGTGATGTAAAGTCTTAATCGTAATGAATTAATAATGAAGATTTTGGATGTAGTTAATAAAAGTTTTTGGATGTAGTAACATTTTTTATATACCAGATTCCCATTTGAAAGTAAGAACACTTTCAAAAACCAGGGCTGCAGAAAGGAAGATCGGTCTATGTAATGTACTAACACAGGGGTGTCAAACTTGATTTCATTGAGAGATGTATGAAGGTTGTGTTTGACCTTGGGGTGGGTTGGGGTGGCTATCTCAACAGCTTCCAGGTCTGACACATTTTGGGGGCACCTGTGGTGGCCCAGGCAGGGCTGGGGCAATCCATTGTCTCCAGTGGAGGAAGGCAAGACTAGGGAGAGCGCCAAACCCTGATCCTCCAGAAGAGACTTGCTGTCTGCTGGTGGCCAAATGGTAAGGCAAGACCAACCTTCCTTCCTTCCTTCCTTCCTTTTCCCTCCCTCCCCTTTCTTCTTATTCCTTCTCTCCATTCTCCTTTCTCCTTCCTTTCTTCCTTCCCCTCCTCCTTTCTTTTTCCTTCCTTGCTTCATTCCCATCTTCCCATCTTTTTCTTTGTCTTTCCTCTTTTCCTTTCTCCTTTCCTGTTCCTTCTTGGATGCTCAAATGCAAAAGGGGAAACATTTCCCATTTTGTTTTGTTTTTAGTTTGTATTGCTAGCCCTCTGTTAGCCAAAATGGAGCCTGGGCATGGGCCTTCAGTTAGACACCACTACTCTAAGTGGATTTTCCATGAATGGGATTTTCCCATGTATTTTGATAGGAAATGTAGACAAGGCAGGCTCAAAAAGTATGCACCCTCCTAACCATACCCATGTGCTCCATTGGCCCTGTCCATCTTGCTCTCCAAATACATGGAGACCTAACCCTAACCCTAAGTGCATTTTCTGCATATAAGATTTTTCCATGTATTTTGCTAGAAAACATAGATAAGAGAGGTTGGAAAAGTATGTACACTGCTAACCATACCGATGTGCTCTAAATCCATTGGTGATGTCCATTTTGGTCTTTGAATTCATGGAAACCTAACCCTAACCCTAAGTGGGTTTTTCTGCAAATGGGTTTTCCCATGTATTTTGCTAGGAAATGTAGATAAGGCAGGATCAAAATGTATGCACCTTCCTAACCATACCCAGGGGCTTCGAATTCAATGGTTATATTCATTTTGCTCTCTGAATTCATGGAGACCTAACCCTTACCCTAAGTGGGTTTTTGCGTGAATGGGATTTTTCAATTACTAGAAAATGTAGATAAGGCAGGCTCAAAACGCAGGCACTCTCCTAACCATACCAAGGGGCTCTGAATATATTGGTGATGTCCTTTTTGCTCTCTGAACTCATGGAGACCTAATCCTAACCCTAAGTGGATATTCCATGAATGGAATTTTCCCATCCATTTTGTTATGAAATGTAGATAAGGCAGGCTTGAAAAGTATGCACCTTCCAATCCATACTCAGGGGCTCCAAATCCATTGGTGATGTCCATTTTGCTCTCCAAATTCATATATACCTAAGTGTAACCCTAAGTGAATCCAGTGGTGATGTCCATTTTGGTCTCCGTATTTATGGATTCACTTAGGGTTTGCTAGAAAACGAAGATAAGACAGGGTGCGAAAGTATGCACCCTCCTTATCATACTGGTGGGCTCTGAATCCATTAGCAATTTCCATTTTGCTCTCTGAATTCATTGAGACCTAACTAAACATAGGTGAATTTTCTGCGAATGGGATTTTTCCATGTGTTTTACTAGAAAACGTAGATAAGAAAGGGTGGAAAAATATGCACTCTCCTAACTATATCCATAGGCTCCGAATCCATTGGCAATGTCCATGTTGCTCTCTGAATTCATGGAAACCTAACCCTAAGTGGGATTTTCCAATAATGGGATTTTTCCATGTATTTTACTAGAAAATGTAGATAAGGCAGACTCAAAAAGTAGGCACCCTCCAATGGCAATGTCCATCTTGCTGTCCGCATTCATGAGGATCTAACCCTAAGAGGATTTTCCGCCAATGGAATTTTCCCCTGTATTTTGCCAACAAATATAGATAAGGCAGGCTCGAAAAGTATGCACTCTCCTAACGATACCGATGGGCTCACAATCAATGTCCATTTTACTCTCCAAAGTCATAGAGAGCTAACCCTAACCCTAAAATATATGCAACTTTCATCTGCAAATGCTAATTACAGAATTATACTTATATGTGTGACTGTCATGCATATTTCAGGAGCAAGCACATTTAATGAAGCAGTCAGTCTTTTAATGAAACATTAAAGCTGTCAGCTTTTGGTTTTACAAATGGCATTGTAAACAACGAGTATATGCACATACGCACACATATACCTACTCACAAATCCATAGTTACTATTATGAAGACTTTTCTTTGATTTTTGTTCAGTTTATTGAAAGAAAAATATAATTTTTGTGGTTGAAATTTTTGGGAAAAAAAACTGGCATAAATGTTTCCTTTATTATAGGTGAGCTGATTATACAGTTATACATAGTTATTTGTATAGTTATATAAATTTTAGATCATTCAGTCATTCATATCTTTAGGTCTAGTATGTTCAGGGGCAGGAAAGTAGTTAGGGACTTGAATACAAACCCCCAGGTCTGTCAAATATTTGCTGCAAACAACCACCAACCATGGTTTTTACTTTTTTGTAAAAAAAAAAAAAAAAAAAAAAAAGGTGATCTAAATCACATACCAAAATCCAAACAAAAAATATCTGATTGTAAATATTTTTTTATTTAGGCGATCTTAAATATTGCTTTCAATAGTTAATGCATATATCTATATCTTTATTATTTGAAGAATGTATAGCCCTTAGTGGCTTTGTCCAATATAAAGAAGAACTAAAACGAGGTGTAAATTGTGTAAATCATTATCATGCTTCTAGGCTATTGCACAGAGAGTTTAAATATTAAATATTTTGCTTCCTTCAGCACAGTAGTAACCCTCCACTTCTTAGTCAAAATATACAATAGCAGTAGCAACTATGTACCTTTTGGAAAATGTCACAGAAGACTAAATTTTCCTTTGTAATAGTGCAAACACAATCATTATTCAATTATTACTGTGCATATCCAACCCGTATGAACTTTGAGATAGATTCATAATTTTGTCTCTTGTGTGAAAGGTGTGGAAAACCTGGTGTTTTCCAGTTTATCATTTCTACAAATTTTACAGATTCATCTTATTAAAAGCAAATAATCTCCAGTAAAATGGAAAGGACCAAAAAACTGCCCTATATTTTACTGAATATTTGTAAGCCTTTAAGCAATTGTTGTATTTCAGTATACAAGCCAATTAAAGAAAGAATGTAATTAATTAATTAATTAATTAATTTATTTATTTATTTATTTATTTATTTATTTTTCATATTTGTATACCGCCCTACTCCCGAAGGACTCAGGGCGGTGAACAGCCATAATAAATAAATACATATAGAAGTTAAAAACTATTAAAAAACAGATTAAGTAATTTGGCTCAAAGATTAAAACAACCAAATTTATCTAAAAGAGGTCTAAAACCCGATTTAAAAGCCAATTTAAAAGCCAATTAAAAAGGGAGAGTTAGGCCAGACCAGCTTGTTGGAATAGAAACATTTTCAGGGCACGGCGGAATATGCGTAAATCTTGGATGTTTCGTAACTCCGGGGGAAGCCCGTTCCAGATGGTAGGTGCCCCCACAGAAAAGGCTCTCCCCCTGGGGGCCGTCAGTCGACATTGTTTGGCCGACGGCACCCTGAGGAGTCCCTCTCTATGGGAGCGAACTGGTCGGTGAGAGGCTATTGGTGGCAGGAGGCGGTCTCGTAAGTACCCTGGTCCTGAGCCATGGAGCGCTCTAAAGATAGTAACCAAAACCTTGAAGTGCACCCGGAAGACCACCGGGAGCCAGTGCAGCTCGCGCAGGAGGGGGGTTACATGAGAGCGCCACATTGCTCCCATCACCACCCGCGTGGCCGCATTCTGGACCAGTTGGAGCCTCCGGGTGCTTCCCAAGGGGAGCCCCATGTAGAGAGGGTTACAGTAATCCAGGCGTGAGGTGACAAGGGCGTGAGTGACCGTGCATAACGAGTCCCGATCCAGAAAGGGACGCAACTGGCGAATCAGGCGAACCTGATAAAAAGTCCTCCAGGCCACGGCCGTCATATGCTCTTCTAAAGACAGCCGCGAGTCCAGGAGGATGCCCAAGTTGCGAACCCCATCTGTGGGGGCCAACGACTCGCCCTCAATAGTCAGAGATGGCGCCAACTGACTATATCGGGACGACGGAAACCACAGCCACTCGGTCTTGGATGGGTTGAGTCTGAGTTTGTTCCTCCCCATCCAGATCCGTACGGCCTCCAGGCACCGGGACATCACCTCGAGGGCATCATTGGGGTGGTCTGGGGTGGAGATGTACAGCTGGGTGTCATCAGCGTACTGATTTATGGTTAACAATGTGGCCTTTATTAACATTTAAGAGATAATTATAAATGTAGATTTGTCCACAATGTATGTGGGAAAATAGCAGTTTTTATACCAAGAACTGAAGCTGATAATCTATGTTTTACTGTTTCAGCAGAAAAATGAGAGAGATGGAACATACTTTAATTCTAGCCAATCTGCAAAATATTTTATTCAGGGTCTATGTTTTTTGTGATTAGCAACAAATACCTTCTATTAAGCCATCCAATGGGATGTAAGGACCAATCTATCCTGCTTATACCATTCCATTTTCATTTGTAGCCTCATCTTACGACCTCTATCAACTGCAGGCCTGTTCAGAAATAATTGCAGTTTAGTTCAGTTGGTTTTATTTGCAGCAAACAGACTTCAAAACAACTCCCCCCACCCAGGAAATAAAATAAAACTGCAGTTTTAAATTTCAGGTTGCTTATTTTAAAATCAGTTGGACTTTCAATAACATAATTTGAATAATAATATTTGAAGCCTTCTCATAATTAAGGTAGCTGCTTTTAATCATTCCCTTAGTGATATTCAAAGCATTGAATATGTATTTGTTGCTATTTAATACAATATTTTATGTTATAATATTTATTTTAATATATTGATTCAGGCTATATATCCTTTCATTGAGGCTTGATACGATTTACATTGAAATCTCTCTCTCTCTCCCCCCTCTCTCTCAAGAGAGAATAAGAGAGTTGCAGTATAAAAAGTATAATAATACAAAATGGTCATATACTCAGTGTGATTTGGATAGAATAGCTATTATTTTCAAATTAATTTCCTTCTCATTTCCTTTTCTCTTTATTCTGAACCTTTTAAAAGAAATATAATAACATTTCTCCATGTCTTTGTAAGATTAATGTATGTATCCATAGTATTGCATGCCTCATCTGTCTGGTCACTAAACTGTCAATAAGCTCATGCCAGAAACCTATATCAGTCAGATTTACCCAGGCTTTAGATGTTTTAGTACTTTTTTATTGATAAATTTATGCTTTTGACTTTTTATATTCTGCTTTTATATTAATATTTTATTAGCCATCTTGAGTGTTCCCAGAGTAGAGATACTCTGATAAAACTGTTACCAATGCACTAATCTTATGTCGTATGAAAGAATGTTGATATATTCCGGTTGTGATATTTTGAGGTAATGGATTCTTTTCCTTTAGGTTCAACATTTATAATACAAATAAAATATGAACTTATTGAAGAAACAATTACAGAATAAAGCAAGTGTATTTCTTAAAGGAAAACACTATGAAATAACTATAATATTGTTTAGTGTTTAGGGCTTTTTCAACAATAGGAATGCTTTAAGACTTTAGTCTTTAATCTTAAAGTGTCCTTTAAGATTGGATTAGAATTATAATGATAAGGTCTAGCATTTGAATATGATTTGAGTATTTTGAGTATATTTTAATTCATAAAATTAGAAGTTCAGGAGATTAGTGTCAGGAGATAATTGCTCATTGTAAATGGTTTGATACGAGATTTAGGCATGTTCACTCATGTTGAATATAATCTCATTTTGTGTTCTGATTCTAAAGGAATGTATGAAAATATTCTGAACTATATTTTCATATTTGTTTTAGCCACATTTTATCCATTTAGAATGATTTTGGTGACGCCATAATATTTGAAAACATTGCCCCAAGCAAACAGTGCCAACTCATTCTTTTATATTAATTTAGCATGGTACAAGCAATTCCTTTTATTTCTTTTCATCTTGGTTATATCCGAATTTATTGAAAGAACAAGTGATTTTCACTACTTGAAAAAATCCTGATTCCCACTTATGCTGTTCTACAACATTTCTAACAGAAATTTCAAATTCCATTTCCTAATGCATTGCAGTGAAGTTCCAAATGTCTAGTCTGACGTTTTTCTGCTTATCTGAAATACCTTTCATACTTCTGAGAGTCTAAATACCCAAAAATACCACTAACATGTTAGTGGTGCAAATAATAATATTATGTTTGTATAGGTGTAGAGATCATGAATAACCCCTGCTTTTTGTCATCATGATGTAAAATCTATCAGTTGAAACTTTCATTTTGTCAGAATTTGTATAAATAACCATGCTTCTTCTAAACTAGGGGTGTCAAACTCACATCATCACAGTGGCGTTATGTGACGTATCGGTACTTTTTCCCCCATCGCTAAACCAGGCATGGGTGTGGCCAGCACATGACACATCTGGCCCATGGGTCAGGAGTTTGACAGCCCTGTTCTACACCAAATTCCAAAGTGTTTTATTTCTTTTTAGAAAATTGTAATTCTCAATTGTAAAGATAAAACATGAGGTAAATAATATGCATTTATTTTGTATTTTGACAAATTTGTTATTTTTCTTAATAGTTGAGTCTCAGAAGCATGTAGTCAGAAAATGGTTTAATGAACAACAAACTGCAAGCTCTTTCACCAACCAATTTTTGATTTTATAGTTATATTTCCACAAACCTTTCTTACTTAAACCAGAAGATTAGACTCTGAAATAATATGTATCTTCTTCCAATAGTCTGGAGAAAATAAGAGCACAATTGTCTGAATACTTTATGAGTTATTGGATGTTTCCATTAAAATAGTTGAAAATACAAGAATTGTTCAACACTAGCAATTCATGGAAAGGCATCTTTTTTGAGCCTATTAATGGAATTCTATATAGAATAATGAGAAGGTGCATGCTGACCCAAACACTTGCCTTGGCAACAATGCTCATGCAGTATTTACACCTGCAATGACTCCACTTCAGCAGATAAGACAAATAAAGAGTTGTTTGTCATTACCCATACACTTCAAAAATGCAGCATTTTACCACTCCAGTGCAGAGGCATCCACCTACATAATTGACAACTGTCTTCTCTTGCCTAGACACATAGGGATTCTCGTGTCTCCTTTAAATACATTGCAGCACATTGCTGAAATGCCAGTAAGTAGCCTCAAGGTAGATGAAATTTTGATATGAGTATTTGTATCACATCAGAGTTCTCTGTCAGAGCTTGCCAAGATTCTTCTTTTTAAATATTTGAACATGCAAGCCTTAAATGTGACTGAATATCTTAGGACTGTTTCTGTCTCTCATGAGGTGTATGTGTGTGTTTTTAATTTAAATTATCTCTTTGAGGTTTGTAGGAGAAAAGAAAATATTTATCTTTTAGCTTATTGGTATCAGCAGGCAAGCTAGTCAGCCTCAGAAGGATGGAAGGTTTATTGGTTAGGAGGCACAGGCACCCAGTTTGTGATAAAGAATTCTTTGCGGGGTTTTTCCTCAGTAAAATAAATTGCTTAGAGCATATTGCTCTGAATTTAATCCTTTCATCTTGGTCGATCAGTTTTAAATGGCTGCCTAGTATGAACTAGTTACTTTTTCTCTCTCAGTTTTTTTTTTTTATAATATAGAAAGATGTATGTTTTGTAACAACTAGAAAGGCAGAAAGTGAAAAGTATAACTAATTGGAAAGCAGAGTTCAGAAATTTAGAGCTCATAATAGAATCTTTTAACCTTATCTCTTGAGTTTATTTGTATTACCCCATTTGTAAACCTGGGTTCATTATATATATTTGAATAAAAGTATCAAAAATGGCATGAGCATAAAGAAGGTCAGTTTTATTTCTGTCTTTAAAAATGCTTTGCTATATCCTTCACGTTGTGGTCATGGCCCTGTTTTATATCTTTATATGTGAGTGAGGGTTGCTTTTTTTTGTGTGGGGTTTCACTGATTCAGATGAGTTTTACTTTTTATGAAAAATAGGCTACATTTGTTATAAACAGACTGAAACTGAATTGTATTTCTAGGTATAGATCCATAGTACATAACATGCAGGAATTGATAGGTTTGGTCTCCTAATAGGAATTACAGCCCAGAACCTTATTTCTATTATTTATTTTATTTATTTGATCTTATGCCCAACTCCAATGGACATTTCAAGGACATTTGCTGGTTGTATCAAATTAGACCAATGCACAAATAATTTAACAGGGTGATTCATTTGCAACCAATGTATCCAGGTATATGAGTTATACAAGCTTACTATGTCATGCAAATTTTTGTTGGTTAGATGTCTTAATAAAATGATATTGGGGGATCAGGATATTAGGTCAATAGCATATAAAGTGCTATATGGCTCTATCATTTTTATTCCTTTTTGCGCATGCTCGAAGATGGCGGTGCTGGGTGAGCTCCCGGTCTGACGATGGGGCTATTTGGTCTTTTCGGGGGGTGTAGGGTCGCTAAATCCATCTGCGACCCCGAGCCCCAGTGTGGAGAGCCCCTGCCCAACCTGGGGAGGATTTTTGCTCCCTCTGTGACACCGTGGTTGGAGCGAGGGGCTAGCGGTTTGGGAGAGGCCCTGGAGGGTGCTGGGGACGCCGAGGACGCCGCGGAGCACCGCTGGGTTGGTAGCGGCGGTGGCGGCGGCGGCGACGCTGTGAGGCCATCCTGGGCGCTGCGGAACTGCCTGGAGCCCCGCGAGGTTGTGGCGGCGGTGAGGGCACCGTAAAACAGCTGAGGGCGCCGAAGAACAGCTGAGGGCGCCGAGAAGGCAATGGCGGTGACGGCGGCGGCAGCAGCAGCGGTAACGGCGGTAGCAGCGATGGTGGGAGCAGCTTGGTGTGGCCGCAGAGAGTCATCTGGCTGCGGTCTTGTTTTCCATCGGAGAAGAGGGGCTGGAGGGGGACGGTGTCTCCGGCGGTGGTGCGAACGGCCGTGGGGCGATGCCCCCCTCCTCCCCCCCACTCAAAGCAACAGAGCCAAGGCGGTGCTGGCGGTGGAGGCCAGTTGGCGCTGGTTGCCCCCCCCCAGATGCATCTGTTATGGTGCTAGGGTGGGGGTGGGGGGGTGACACTGGCTCCGGTGATGGCGTCTGCCACAGAATGCTGCAATGGTAGTTTGCTGAGAGTGAAGAGGAGAAGCTGAAGTGAGGAGGCCTGGACTTATAGATCGGCAGAGGAAGAGATGTTACCCTCCTCTGGGGATATTGTTTCCCCCCCTCCTTCCCCCTGCCATCCCGCCCCCCCTTTTTATGGGGGAGGGGCTTACGAACTACTACACTCTGGACACTTTGGACCCCCTCCCCCACCATGTTCCACTCATGCCCTCGCTGGCAGGAGAGACTGAGCACCATTTGAAAGAACTGAGAGATTTTTGTATCCCAACGGGGAGGATAGAACACTGTCCCCGTTAACTTCTTGTAACGGGACCGGCCGTCGTGAGAGGATGGTTGGCTATTAGCCTCTGTTGGAGAAAAAGAACATTGGACCTTCTCCCTGTCGTGAGAGGACAGTGGAGTCCAGCTCTACAAATGGACATTTTGTGATCCTTATGCTCAGTTATCCCTTTGGACTATGATAGACCCCCGGACTGGCCTTTTTTTTCCCCGTCTCTGGTTCGGTTGATGCTCCAAAAAGCCAACCTTCTTGCGCTGCGAGACTCCCCCCTCTCGCAGGCCTGGCCCTCCACATTATCGAGGGCCTATCTTGATGACGGGCTTTGGAACCCCGAGAGATGGCATGTAGCGAAGAGGGGGTTGAGGGGTTTTTTAGTTAAATTTTTAAAGAAAATTTTAAGGGGACCCGGGAGGGTGGGAGGGGGTTGTAAAAGCGGACCTGGGGGGGTCCAGATAGCGACTGAGCGGGATGATGGGTCGATTAGTTGCAGCAGGAGGGTCGTGAAAGGAAATTTAACCGGGGAGCAGGGGGATGACAGGAAGGGCTGTGAAATTGAAATAATGAGTGGGAGGGGCAGGTATGACGGACGCAGGGGGTCATATCAAGTGTCGGGGGTGCGCATACGCTGTTTACGAGCGATTGCGCACTCCGGCCCCCGATGCATGACTCGTGTCCTGGGTTGTGTAGAGTCTCAGGCCCAGGGTCCGCGGCTGATGTTGTGTAATGCCAGGTCGGTGGTTAATAAAGCCCCCCTCATTTGTGATCTTAATTCGGAGGGGGGTGCGGACCTGGCAGGTATTACAGAGACCTGGTTGGGCCAGGAGGGGGGGTCCCCCTCATTGAGATGTGCCCGCCAGATTTCCGTGCATTTCATCAGCCAAGGGCCCAGGGGAGGGGTGGGGGAGTGGCGGTGATTATTAGGGAAAGTCTTTGTCCGAGGGAGACCACTGTTCCTCAGATAGCCGGATGTGAGTCCCTCTGTGTAAAGTGGGGCCGTGGGGTGCAGATGGGTTTGCTGACTACGTACCTGGCTCCCTGCCATGTGGCAGCGACCCTGCCCGAGCTACTCGACGTCATTGCCGGGGTGGCGGTTGATACCCCCAGACTTATCGTCATGGGGGATTTCAACCTTCCATCCGCGGGTGAGGCGTCAGAGGTGGCTCGGGAGTTCATGGCTTCCATGACGGCCATGGACCTGACCCAGTTAGTTCATGGCCCAACTCACATAGGGGGACACACTCTGGACCTGATTTTTGTCTCTGGTCAGTGGTTGAATGATCTTGGTAGAGGGGACCTAGATATTAAACCCTTGTCATGGACAGATCATTCGCTCCTCCAACTAGACTTTCCTACCGCCGTCCCTCACCGCAGGGAGACGGAGCCAACTAGATGGTTCCGTCCCAGGCGCCTGATGGACCCCGAAAGGTTCCTGACGGAGCTTGGGCCGTTCCCTGAGACCCTAACACACGACTCGACTGAAGAGCTGGTGGCCGCCTGGGAAAGGGCGGCCGCTGGAGCTTTGGACCGCGTCGTGCCTTTGCGGCCTCTGACCCGATGCCGATCTCAACTGGCTCCTTGGTTCTCTGAGGAGCTGAGAGAGATGAAGCATCGGAAAAGACGCCTAGAGAGCATTTGGAGGACTAGTCAATCCGATTCCGACCGGACACAGGTGAGGTCTTATATCAAGACCTACCTAGTGGCGATAAAAGCGGCAAAGTCTAACCACTTTTCCGCTCTTATCGCATCTGCAGAGAACCGCCCAGCCGCCTTGTTTAGGGTGACCCACTCTCTCCTCCGGGGGGGAGTGCAGGAAGATCCCTTGCAGGGTCGTGCTGAGGATTTTGTGCAATTCCTGCACGATAAAGTCGCTCGGATTCGGGATGGCTTGGACTCCGACTGGATGAGTCCACAGGAGGAGACGAGGGCAGGTCTTGAGAATGTTACCTGGGAGGAGTTTGATCCTGTGACTCCCGAGGATGTGGACAGGGTTCTGGGTAAGATTAGTGCCGCCACGTGTTTATTGGACCCGTGTCCCTCCTGGTTGGTGCTGGCCTCCCGGGAGGTTACACGAGGCTGGCTCCAGGGGATTATAGGTGCTTCTCTGAGTGAGGGTGCCTTTCCTGCCGCCTTGAAAGAGGCGGTAGTGAGGCCCCTCCTCAAGAAGCCTTCCCTGGACCCGGCTGAATTAGCCAACTATTGTCCAGTCTCCAACCTTCGTTTTGTGGCGAAGGTTGTTGAGAGCGTGGTGGCACGACAACTTCCCCGGCACCTGGATGAAGCTATCTATCTGGACCCGTACCAGTCGGGCTTCAGGCAGGGGTACAGCACAGAAACGGCATTGGTCGCGTTGGTGGATGATCTCTGGAGGGCTCGGGACAGGGGTTGCTCCTCTGTCCTAGTCCTATTAGACCTCTCAGCGGCTTTTGATACCATCGACCATGGTATCATGTTGCAGCGGTTGAGGGGGTTAGGAATAGGGGGCACCGTTCTGCGGTGGTTCTCTTCCTTCCTCTCCGACCGCTCGCAGTTTGTGTTGGCAGGGGGGCAGAGGTCGACCTCGAGGCATCTCGCATGGGGAGTGCCGCAAGGGTCGGTCCTCTCGCCTCTTCTGTTCAACATTTATGTGAAGCCGCTGGGTGAGATCATCCGTGGTTTTGGGGTGAAGTGCCATCTGTATGCTGATGATACTCAGCTGTACATCTCCACCCCAGACCACCCCAACGATGCCCTTGATGTGATGTCCCGCTGCCTGGAGGCCATGTGGGCCTGGATGGGGAGGAACAGGCTCAGACTCAACCCCTCCAAGACCGAGTGGCTGTGGCTTCCGGCGCCCCGATATAGTCAGCAGGTGCCATCGCTGACTATTGTGGGTGAATCCTTGCTCCCCACAGAGAGGGCTCGCAATCTGGGTGTCCTCCTGGACACACGGCTGTCTTTAGAAGAGCACATGACGGCCGTGGCCAGGGGGGCCTTTTATCAGGTTCGCCTGATTCGCCAGTTGCAGCCCTTTCTGGATCGGGACGCCTTGCGCACGGTCACTCACGCCCTTGTCACCTCCCGGTTGGACTATTGCAATGCTCTCTACATGGGGCTCCCCTTGAAGAGCACTCGGAGGCTCCAACTGGTCCAGAATGCGGCCCGCGCGGGTGGTTATGGGTGCAACTCGTTGGGCCCACGTGACACCCCTCCTGCGCGAGCTGCACTGGCTCCCAGTGGTCTTCCGGGTGCGATTCAGGGTGTTGGTTACCACCTTTAAAGCGCTCCATGGCATAGGACCCGGGTACCTTCGAGACCGACTTCTGCCACCAGTAGCCTCCCACCGACCAGTCTGCTCCCACAGAGCGGGTCTCCTTAGGGTGCCATCGGCCAAGTTATGTCGGCTGGCGACACCCAGGGGGAGGGCCTTCTCTGCGGGAGCCCCAGCCCTGTGGAATGAACTGCCCCCCGAAATACGTAGGATCTCCGACCTCCGGGTGTTCCGCTGCGCTCTGAAGACCCTGTTGTTCCGCCAGGCAGGGCTATTAACATAACGTTTTAAATTGGGGGTATTTTAAATTTCTGGGATTTTAATTGGAGCCTAATTATTTAATGATTTTAAATTTTAAATTGTTGTTTTGTTTCTGTGTTTTTAAATAGGCTGTACACCGCCCTGAGTCCTTCGGGAGAAGGGCGGTATAGAAATAAAATTATTATTATTATTATTATTATTATTATTATTATTATTATTATTATTATTATTATTATTATCACCTGCCTAGCAGATTCTTTTGGATTTGGAAGAAATAACCACACTTCTATGAGTACCTAAGGCCTTATTCCAAGGCAGTATAAAAAAATAATGTAATAATATAATGCAGGACAGCAACCAAATATATTCAAGAATACAATAAAACAAAGGAAGAAAGGCTTTTATGACACTTCTACCACTCAGAAAATCTCAGAGATTACAGTAGTGGCCAAAATTGTGGAAACCTTTTGGGAAAAGTGTATTTTCTAAAACTAGCTAATAACACCACTTTTTTTGGTAGTAGTAGTATCATAAAATTATATGTCAATGGAAAGATAATTTAATCAAAGAATGTAATGCAATAACTTTTATGAAGGATTTGCTATTAGAATAGCAGTTACAGTATAAAGAAGAAAAGTGAAACATGTAGAAAAAATGAGATATACAAAAATTATTATGTCAGTTAATACTTAGTTGGGTAACCTTTAGCATGAATTATGGCCTTACAACCCATGGAGTGAACCAAGTCTTTTAGTTCTGTAGCTGTTATAATATGAAACCAAGATTGAATGATTTCTTCTAGTAATTGGGTTTTATTGCTAGGTCGCTTCTGGCTAACAAGTTTCTTTAGTCGGCTCCATAGATTTTCAATTGGGTTAAGGTCTGGGCTATTCCCAGTCCATTCCAGCAGTGGAATATGATTATCTTGAAACTCCAAAAAAGGTGGTGTTATTAGCCATCAAACCTTAAAAATACACTTTCCCAAAAGGTTTCCACAATTTTGGCCCTACTGTATAATGGACAGATTCCTTCAAAGCAGGAAATATATTCTCCTTTCTAGGTCTGCATTGAAGTTCCATCTCATGGGACAGTTTCTGAACAACTTAAATAGGCTTTGAACCATCATTACTCACAACTGTTCTCAATAAACTCATCTCGCTGCATTTTACCAAGAAAAGGAGGCTGACTTTATCTTATCTTGGAATGTATTGCCTACCTTTTCCAGATTGTCAGAGATTGCCTTGACAAGTCCCTGCAATATTATTCTTGGCAAGTTTTTTTTCAAAAGTGATTTGCCATTGCCTCCTTCCTAGGGCTAAGAGAGAGAGTAACTGACCCGAGGTCACTAAGATGGCTTTGTTCCTAAGGCGAGACTAAGTACTCCTGGTTTTCCATTTCTAGCCTGATACCTTAACCATTATGCCAAATTGGTTTTCTATTATATTAGTACAATATCTATGAAGTAGCTTCTGGTAAGTGTTTAAAATAGCTGGGGAAAAAAATCATTTGGTTAGTTTGGGAATTTAAATTAATTGGAACTCAGAAATTAAACTTTCTGAGAAAATATGGTTTATATACAATTTCTAGGTTTAATCCAAAGTACTTGCATTAATTTATAAAGCTCCTTCCACTGTAGTAATTACCAATTACCATTTGGATGGTAATTATAAAAAAATATCAATGGCTAAAAAGTTCAGTTTTTCGTTATTCTGGAGAGTTTGAAATCACAGAATATATATATTTCTTTGTTGCTCCTTTTATAAAAACATTCAAAACTAAATTTATCCTATCTTTGATCAGCAGATAACATGATTGCTCAGATTCAACATATAGCAAGCCCAAAATGCTACTTACAGATTCACTGTCATTTGTTATGCTACTAGTTTGTATGCTGTAGCATGTAAAATCTGCCAGATTGACCACATGAGGTCTTGTTTTTTGTTTTTTTTTAATTTGATTTATATGCCGCCCTTCTCCGGAGACTCAGGGCGGCTTACAATGCACTAAGCAATAGCCTTCATCCTTTTGTATATTTATACAAAGTCAGCTTATTGCCCACACAACTGGGTCCTCAATTTACCTACCTTAGAAAGGATGGAAGGCTGAGTCAACCTTGAGCCTGACGAGATTCGAACCTGCAGTAATTGCAGATAGCTGGTCTTAATAACAGGATGGTTTAGACCAATGTACAACCAAGGCTATTTAGGTGTATTCTATGTAATTTTAGATTTTAACATATTTTATATAAAATTAAATATCATATTTACAATCGAGACTCCGATTAGCTTTTTAACCTTTATTTATATGTCTTAGTCACCTTATAGATGTTTTTCAACTTTGGAAATGGATTTTTATTTACTGGTTTCCAAAACTGGACTGTTTTAGAAGATTATAGACTACTTAAGGATATATTTCTTGTACTAGTCTGAGAATACTGAGACCAGAATAAAAACTGCCTGACTAAAAACTGAATTTATAAAGCTGCATATGATTTTCAGGTCCATATAGATGCAGGACCTTATTTTTTTGTTTATGAACATTTGCTGAAATTGGTAAATGATACATATCTAGTCTTCGGGATGTAGGCAGGTCATAATTAGGGATTTTTTTGTCAGTAGCTTCTCTATATATTATCCCCCAAAATATTAATTTAGTATCTATTTTGCTATAATCTTAACGCTGAATACAGTTCAGTAATATTTATGTTTACATATGAAAATCTCTGCATTCTATTGGACTTGATCTATGATAGGATTTAGGGTTATATACTGATTCTCTTCTGTTTTTACTAGCTTTTGATTGGTTTCAACATTACAATTAATGTTTATCTGACACCTATTTCCTATCATTTTTCTCTGTTTATGATTCTGATTTTCATTAATCTGCTTAAAATTTGTTTTTTTTAAAAAATCGATTCTTGTATTTTTTATAAAGTTTCAATTAAGTAACCTTGGTTCTTGTACTTTAGTATTCCTCCAGAGCTGTATTTTTGTTTCTGTTATTCGCTAAAGCAACTGGCTTTGTTGCTCTTTCTAGAACAAAATAAATTATTGAGCCAAGGTGCCAAGATAACAGAAAAAAAGAAACAGGAAAGCTACATGTGAACAGGGAGCCAGCATATCTGAGCAGTTCTCAACAAAAGTGTAAATCTCCAGATATCTATAACATTAAATTTAAGTACCTTACCCGTATTTCTCCTGCTGAACAGAAATTATTTTGTATCATGTAGTTGATACAGATGTTTGCCACAGAAATATTTAACTGTTGATTAATTTATATATTTCCTTTTACATACTTAATAAATCTAACCAGTTATCCAACTACAGTATTCTCTGAACTACATTCTAAACCACACGACCAGTTGGGTGCATATAGTAGCTATAAATAATTACCTGCTAATATTCAAAATTAAATCTGTGGAAATCTTTTCTTCCATTTGTACCTGCAGAAATGTATCTTCTGTCGACAAAGAATTAAGAAAATATCTGGTGCTTGCATCCAGTGCTCCTATGGACGTTGTCCAGCTTCATTCCATGTCACATGTGCTCATGCTGCCGGGGTGTTGATGGAACCAGATGACTGGCCTTACGTTGTCTACATCACGTGTTTCAGGCACAAAATAAACCAAAATGTGGTAAGGTTTTAAATACCATTGTTTTCTATATTGTTTTTAATTTAGACATGTTGTTGCTGACATTATATATCCTGTTACAACCCATTCTAATCTATTATATTAGACTAGGAAAATCCCAAGACTACATAGGTGAGGTCAAGAGAAAAAGAATGAATATTGTTTGATGAAATGCTTAAAAGTTCATTTAAGGTGCTGATTACATTACAGCTTTGTTGGAACTACTTACTCCTTTTTTAAAACAACTTAAACTCTCAGCTATGGGATATGCTGGAGGTGCTCAGCATATTTAACTGATTTGGTCAAAATGATAACAGCATTATCATGCCACAAACTTTACTCCTTTGAAATGGGTGGGTAACATTGGATGCATCTGAAGCACAGTTTGCAGCACAATGCCACACTGTTGCTCTTATTTATTTATTTATTTATTTATTTTATTTTGTTTTTGATTTATATGCCGCCCTTCTCTGGAGACTCAGGGCGGCTTACAATGCGTTAAGCAATAGCCTTCATACTTGTCACTCTGATTACCCCTTTGCTTCTCACAAAATGTCTCTGGCTTAGAGGAGCTCACAAGAGACCCTTATGTAAAAAAATAATTTAATGGCTATGCAGTAGTCAGGTGAGCATTTAGTTCTATAGTTGGGGATTATAAACAAAAGAGGATTTCTAGAAACACAAATGCCACATGGTATTCAGAGCAAGCCACAAACTGAAACTTTGCTGAATGTTGCATAGGCTCAGCTCTCCTCCTTCATCCAGCATTATGAACTGGACCATCCTCTGTGAAAATGCTTCACAGAGTACAGTGATGGAAGAGAGGGGGCTGAGGAGCTAGATCCAGGGACAAACCTTTTCAAACCTTTACTTCTTCTGTGTATATCTTTTTGAAGTAATGCTCCCTATTCCAAGTTTATACAATCTGGCATCATTTGGTCTGAACTATCAGTATCCATAAAATATTTTAAAACTGTACAAATCTTAGTTAAATCTGTGCATGTGAATATGTAAAAGGCGAATCTCTATAAGTAACTTAGATAAAGCATGTTTTTTATAAGTTTAAGTCTTGATATGACTTAGACGAGGCAATCTGAGAACTCCTAAGTGTTCTTTAGGATCCAGGGAAACAAACTTAGGAGAGAGATGGTATTTGAACTAATTATATTGTTTTAATCTTTTAAAGAAAACAAAACCCTTTGAGAAAGCTGTCTCAGTTGGGCAAACTGTCATAGCAAAACACAGAAACACACGCTATTACAGCTCCAGAGTAATAGAAGTTACATCACAGGTTTTCTACGAAGTTATGTTTGATGATGGCTCCTTTAGTCGGGATACCTTCCCTGAAGATATTGTAGTAAGTATTTATTTTAGAAATGTTATCTTTTATTTTTTTAAAAGTTAAATCAGAAAAATTGAACTATTTTTTGTGACCTTTCAACAGAGATAATTAACTTAATATTCTGTTCATGTTTGTTATTTCTTGCAGCAGAGCACTTTCTCAGGGGCTTCCTAACCTTGTTTGTGCTAATTAGTATCTACCATTTCTCCAAATGAATAACAACTAATCTTCCAAAGTCTTTTAATTAAATAAGAAATATGTTTTTAATAAAAGATATTAGGATGGGAATTCTACTTGTTGTAGTGTCTCAGAGAGGTAATATAACAAAATTCCTTGATGAATTAACAAAAAAACCTTTAATGTTAAAATATGTAACAGGCAGCATGATTCATGTGAACCAAGTAAGATATTGGGTCTGCACATTTGATTATTGTATTTGTAAACTGTATTATCTAATGTTGCTTAGTTGGAATAAACAAAATGGCATTGTTTTTTTTTTGTGTGTGTATATATATATATATATATATATATATTTATATATTTATATATATTTGTTTTCTCAGGTTTTCGCGGGTGTTTGTATGTAGGTCTTTGGTTATTCGGGTCTTCTCCCACGTAAAATTGGAAGTGTCTTGGCGACGTTTCGACGAAGTCTCATTCGTCATCTTCAGGCTGGTGTTCTCGGCTTCGTGCTTCCAGGAGCAATGTGAGATCGCAGCTGTCTCTTCCTTTTAACTCGTTTGTCAACACGACGAATGACACCAGACCCACACTCACGAGAGCCACACAGGATGTCACCACCACACATCCACGCAGAAAGCAGACTCAAACCCACACTGATAATGAGCCACGACCAAGGACCAGAAGCCAGACCGCAGCTGCATCATTAGCCACTTTAAACCCCTCCAATCCATACATGAAGCAGACTGACACCCACCATGAAGAGCTCGCACAGCCACAAACACGAAGCCAAACAACAACGCAGCTCACCAGCTCAAATCCCCCTGCAACTCAGACTAAGCTGAGCACAACCAAGCCCCCACCCAAACAGAACACACCCCCAGCCAATCAGAGCACAACCAACCTCCCATCCAATCAGAGCACAGCCAAGCCCCTAACTAATCAGAACACACCTCCACCCAATCAGAACACAGCCAAGTTCCCACCCAATCAGCTCACACCCCCACTAGCAGTTAAAAGGAAGAGACAGCTGCGATCTCACATTGCTCCTGGAAGTACGAAGCTGAGAACACCAGCCTGAAGATGACGAATGAGACTTCGTCGAAACGTCGCCAAGACACTTCCAATTTTACGTGGGAGAAGACCCGAATAACCAAAGACCTACATATATAAATATGTGTGTGTGTGTGTGTGTGTGTGTGTGTGTGTGTGTGTGTATGGTGGTGGGAATCTGACTGGGTGGGCGTGGCCAACTTTTTTTTTTAAACTTTTCAAAGCATTTTTTCTGCAAATGCAAAAAAATGCTTTGAAAAGGCTCTGCCAATCAGGCAACACAGCTGGGATGTTGGAGCCTTTTCAAAGCATTTTTTTAATCACCTCTTCCACTGAAGAGGTTGCAGAAAAAAATGCTTTAAAAGTCTCTCTGATGATCCCAGCTGAGTTGCCTGATCGTCAGAGAGACTTATAAAGCATTTTTTTCTGCAACCTCTTCAGCGGAAGAGGTGGTTAAAAAAATGCTTTGAAAAGGCTGACGATCCCAGCTGTGTTGCCTGACCGGCAGAGCCTTTTCAAAGCATTTTTTAAACTACCTCTTCCCCCAAGAGGTTGGAGAAAAAAAATGCTTTGAAAAGCCTCTGACGATCCCAGCTGAGCCGTGCGATCATCAGAGGCTTTTTAAAAAACTAGTCTAAGTGATGGGAGCGACGTGGCGCTCCCATGTGACCCCCCTCCTGCGCGAGCTGCACTGGCTCCCAGTGGTCTTCCAGATGCGCTTCAAGGTTTTGGTTACCACCTTTAGAGCGCTCCATGGCTCAGGACCAGGGTACTTACGAGACCGCCTTCTGCCACCAGTAGCCTCTCACCGACCAGTTCGCTCCCATAGAGAGGAGCTCCTCAGGATGCTGTCAGCCAAACAATGTTGACTGGCAGCCCCCAGGGGGAGAGCCTTCTCTGTGGGGGCACCTGCCATCTGGAATGAGCTCCCCCTGGAGATATGGAGGATCCAAGACTTATGCACCTTCCACCGCGCCCTAAAAACATTTTCATTCCAACAGGCTGGTCTGGCCTAACTCTCCCTTTTAAATTGAGTTTTAAATGTTTTACAAAATTGGATGTTTTTAAATTTGTTTTTTGAGCCCAAATTATTTAATCTATTTTTAATAGCTTTTAACTTTTGTATGTTATTTGTATTTTTATCTTGGCTGTTCACCACCTTGAGTCCTCCGGGAGTAGGGCGGTATACAAATATGATAAAATAAATAAAATAAAATAAAATAAAATAAAATAAAATAAAATAAAATAAAGAGAGCTATTGAATGCTAGAATTGAAAACAGTTCATTCAAAAAAATGTTTTTATTGTTTGTTCAGTTGACTTATTATTGTATTTTGAGTCAGGAATCATCATCTGAAATGTTATGCATGGTTATAGTCCATTGTGGTGGATTGAATAAGCCATAGTTGTTAAGATACTGCTGTGATTTTTGAAAAAATCCGTTTGCCTATGAAATTTTCACCAGCTATGAGGAAAATAGTGAAGAATTTTTAAGCTGCACTGCAAATCTTTTTTTAATCATTTTTGCTATTTTTGACTGTATGGCATTTTATTGCTTTTATAAAGATATGTTTTGGAGAAATATCAATTTTTGTTAGAGGTTTTTGTACATGGGTTTATATAAGAAACTCCATGAGCTAAATTGCAAAAAAGTAGAATATCATTGGAAAATTTATGAAAGAATATTTCAGTGCCAAATAAGCCCTTACATTTATTTATTATTTGATTGATATCCTGCCTTTTTTGTATAGGAACTCAAGGTAGTGTGCATAACATTCTCTCTTCCTGTATTTCTCCACAACTGTAATTCTGAGAGGTAGTTTGGCTAAGAGAACATGACTGGTCATTGAGTATCCATGGTTGAGGGTAGCCTAGAATAATGTCTCAACTAAGCAACTTTAAGATGTGTGAACTTCAACTCCCAGAATTCTCCCACCAGCATGGAAGTTGAAGTCCACATATCTTAAAGCTAGTGAGGTTGAGAAACACTGGATGAGAACTTGGGTCTTGTGCTCTTAGTCTAATATATTAATAATTGCACTACACTGGCCCTTGAATTTTGTAGAATTAGCAGCCCAGGAACATGAATGTGGTGATCAATTTTTAAACTAGAACTATGGTAAGAATTAGATGTATTGAAAATGGAGAATCACAAAATATATTCATTTTTTGAAGCAGAAAGATTGATGCATGATGAAGATGAATGTAAGCATTTATTTGGTCCCAGTGCACTAAACAACGAACATAAAGGGATAAAGAAGGGTTAGCCATGTTTTTTTTAATTAATTACAAACAAAATATACACTGGAAATATAGCACCTTAAGAATATGATTAGTGTAGAAAAACTAGAGTCCTGAAATTAACATATTGAAAAAGAGTGAGATTTGCTGTGGCTTTTGTTTCCAGTTTTTGGGTCAATATACTAAAGGGAGGAAGAAAGGTTCTGTTTGAGAGCAAGGCATATTGAGAAAAGGCATCACATTTCTTATATGGGTCTGTGTTATGACCTCTCTCTTCTCTACTGTTTTTCAGAAAGCAAACTTGCCCTTCAAACGTTATTAGTAAAGATTATCCTGTCTTCCCTGCTAAGTCCTTACTTATAAGTGGTCTGATGCCTTTTTGGAAGTATAACACTTAAAATGGGATATTTTCAAAGGAGTATCAGAAGGATTTAACTATTCCTATCCCAGTGGTAATAAACGAAGCCATGCAGAAATGCTACAAAAATGTCATTAATGACCGAAGATGCTTTATTAAGGAACATCAATATATGACACATGCGGGAGTATACATCTTACCAGAAACTTCTCTTTTGTTTACATCTGCATCATAGCTTGAATTGTGGGAGAGAATAAAAACTACTTACCATCCAAGTGGGATAGTGTGATTTGGTGCTAAGAAAAAATGTAATCAGGGCTAGATATGCCTCAGTGCTTCTCAGATAGTAAAAGAACAACATATAATTGTTTGAAAGAAACATCAAAGAACTTTTAGATTCCTTGGAGAAATCTTTGGGTGTTTTTCATTAGATAATATACCTGTAGCTTCAATAATGGAGAAGATTTTTTAAAAAATCCACTTTCCTAATCCATGCAATGTGCATATCAGGGAAGACTTATTTATCAAACTTTGTGCAAAAGCAATGTTGCTGTTACTGAAGAAGCTATTTCTCTAATCTGTTTCCCTGTTCGGCTAGCTCACAAAGATACCAAATGCTTTTTATGTGTTCAAGCCACTGCACAATTTCAGTTTAGTTCACAATTGCATTAATGTGAGACCAGCTACTATTTCCTGTTTGTATATATTTTGATGAGATTGCAAGGTTAAAGAAGAGGTTTAAGGATATTAAACTTTATATTCCTTGATTATAGGAACACAAGTGAGGCAGTATGTTTTCCCTAGAAGGCATTTGAAAGTGTATATTAATAGAGAGGCAACTATAGTTAGGAGGGCTGGTTGAAATAATTCAATATTAATAATTATTTTAGGCTTATAGTTACTATTTAATGCCTTTGTGTTCATATTAATAACAGGAGAAATATGTGGGATGAAAATTTTGGCTCAAATTATACCATTGAACCTAATAGATAGCTGCTGTACTTTTCATGACCTGGAGAGTGCCAAACAGTGTGTAAGCAGTGAGATGGTCCTGTTGATTAGATTGTAAATCTCAAATGAATATTCAGGAACTGATGGTTTTTTAAAAATCTAAAACAGATTTAAAATTAGCCAATAAAAGTTCTAATTTTAATTAAATGTGATCTCAAGAAACAACATCTGAGAACTTAAAACAGTAGTATCATTGTGGGTTATTTGATTACTGAATCCATAATCTGAAAATCCAATAACCCAGGTTCAAATGAAAAACCTCTTGTAGACAGGGTTCTTAATTATTTTACTAAATACATTATTAATAAATTGGTACTCATTTCTAAATATTTTATCATACTGATGTTGCCCTTAAAATAAATATGTTTTAATCAAACAAATTAAAAACAGTTTATTTTAAAATTAAATACATTTAGGATTCTCTGTGAATTGAAACCCACCATAGCATCTCCATAATCATTTTAACTTTTCTGTCTATCAAGCTTGTTTATACTATGATATCTTAATACAATCTAGAATTCAACACACTGGTTAAGACCTAGTTTAGGCAGGGACACTATTACGTTCAGGCTAAATCACACAGGCTACTTCTGTTTATTGAGCCAATAGGCTAGTATTTGAGCTACCTGTCTCAGTTTGTAAGTCTTACCTTAGACTACCTGCCTAGGTTCCTTTCCCCCCACTTTGTCTATTAATTTTTTGTTTGTGGGAACAAGAGGAAAAGTATTTTAATGCAGAGGATCGTCTTCTTTCCATGGCAGATGTTGAAGCAGCTTAATGTAGAGCCAGTCTGATATAGTAGTTAAGGTGCTGGTCTAGAAATCAGGAGATTGTGAGCTCTAGTCCTGCCTTAGGCATGAAAGTTAGCTGGATGACTTTAGGCCAGTCATACTACCTATGGTTATTGTGGGTGGAAAATAGGAGGAGAAAGGAGTATTTGATATTTCACTGCCTTGAGTTTATTATGAGATAAATAAAGACAGGATAAAAATCAAATTTAAAAACTATGTTTCTATCTTGCTTTCTATCACATTTCTGCCTTGTCAGCCTTGCAGTTAGAGAAAATTGTATAGGCACATCAGCCAGGTACATGGTCAAATGGTGAAGGAGTTGTCTCTGGGACAGTCCAAGAACAGAAATCCATAGTTAGGAAGTGTACTTTTAAAAAATCTCCCCCCCCCACTTCCTTCCTTCCTCTCCCTATGCCACATGTGTATGTGTAAAAGTTTACTATTTCAGTTTATAAAATTGTGATTCTGACACATTATTTGAATGAATTGGCATTTTCATGAATCCTAGGAGAATTTTTCTAAAAGCCTGTGTGTTTTTCTTTTGTCTGGTCTCAAAAATATCCAATATCCTTATGTTAAACAATGCAGTTCTGCTGAATAAATAGCATTGTTTAGATAAATTCATCTAGCAGGTTGTAGCACTCTTAGAAGTAACAAAAGATGTATTACCACATTACTTAGTTGTACTAATACAAAGAAATCAGCTACAGCAGCAAATTAATTTTAGGTATGTATGTATGGTTTGTTTGATCAATTTTTTCCAAAATGAATATTTTCTTATCTGAAAAAAATCCCCATCTGAACGAAAATGTAGAGATATTTTTTTCTTTTATCTCTCTTTTTAAATCAAAATGAATACACAAAACCCATAACAGAATTATGCCTACCCTAATGAAACCATATCCATTAAATAGAATAGCCCAGAGATCCTTCAGCGAGATGAGAATGGCAGTGATTAAACTTCAGCTTTCAAGGTTTTAAACTCCCCATCAGCCACAAAAAAGGAAAATATGTGACAGCAAAAGTATATGACAAAGAATTTTTTGTAAAGACTACTTTCCATTTTTGAAATACATCTACATTTCATGAAACCTCAAAATTACTATCTTTGGTTTTCTTTGTATTGGAATTGTGGACCTGTTGTGATCATATATTTGAACAAAATGCCAGTATAATAACAAGACAGCTTGAGACATTGTTTAAACATAATAATGTTCTCAGCTCCATGGAGTTCTTTCAGAGCTAAACATATATATTTGTTGGTTTTGAAAAATGTGTGAGTTTATATTTTATAACTGCAATTTACAAAATTTAGCTAAGAGAGCAATTGGCATATTGTGAGAAATAAATATCTATGAATACATTTTAGGTATACACAGAGGAATCTCCAAATACTGTTGTTGATATGCATGGGAAAAAAGTGACATATGCTTCACTTTTTAATAAGTACTCATCAACTACTAGAGTCTGTCTGTCTGTCTGTCTATCTATCCCACCTTTATTTTTTTTAATAAATAACTGAAGACAGCTAACATACTTAATACTTCTCTCTCCCTCCTATTTCCCCACAACAACAATAACCTTGTGAGATGAATTGGGTTGAGAGAGTGACAGGCCAAAATCACCCAGTTGGTTTTTCATGGCTAAGGTGAGACTCACAGGCTCCTGGTTTCTAACCAGGTGTTTTAACCACTAGACCAAACTGGTTGTCATTAAGTCATTAAGGCTGGATTCCCACACATGGCACCCAAGGATGTCATTATGCCCCTGGAGAATGATCTTGTTCCCTGTCCAATCTTTCTTTATTTTTTCAAGGAAGTTGACCTGTTGCAAAATGTTACTATCTGGAATCATATTTATTTCAAAGGATGTATAGGAATCCCAAATTAATCACATAAGGTTTCTAAGTGAATTAAAATGATAGGTTAGCTTAGAGCTGCTAAATCTAAATTGCAAAGATATGGACAACCATTAAATGGCAGCAAAGAATTAAGATTAACCTGTATCTTTTTGTGTCTGTGAATAGTAACTTTAGAAAATGAGATCAGTCATTGAGAAAGGGAGGACAAGCTGCACAGTGGGTAGGTTTATCTAGAGGCATTCTCATAAATTTGTGTGTTATGTCCTTCATGGTAGCCATATTGAAAATGGGCAAGACCTTCCAGTAGTCATTTACAAAAGCACTTGAGAATGTGTTGTGTTCTCAAAAATTCCCAATGAGGCCACTAACCTAAAAAAGTAGAGTATCTTAAATTGTTCTAGTTCTACTAGCATTTACTTTATTTATTGTTATCATTTTCATATTAAAAATACATTGATAAGGAATAGTTATTTAAGGTTGGAATTCCCCATTTTATTTTAATTTTTTTGTCTCCTGTCACTGCTCTTCCCCCATTAAGCAGCATAAATTGAATTATGTGATGGCAGTTTAAATATAGCAAAAGTGGTTCAAAAATATTCATTAATTTACTATTTCTTTCTGTGATGTAGATAATTTATAATTTGATTTAATATATTCAATTTAATATATTCAATTTAATATCCAGTCTGAAAGACTGGATGGCATACAAAATCCATAAAAAAGAAAAACAATTAAAAGCCACAAAAACAGGGAGCCTGAACTAAAACAATTAGAACAAAGAATACAAAAAATAATTCAATAGGCTTGATCAAAAAAAAATCACATCCATTTTAACCTCACTCCTGGGAACATATATGCTGGGAGTCACCATTTAAGCCATAAAATCTAAAGCCCATAAACTCCAGCTTCCTGTTTAGTTAAAGTTTAATAGTAGTAGAGCTTCTAATAGTAGGAGTAGATAAATTTTAATGACCCTATTTCTGAAATAAATGTCAGAGTTTGTTGCAGCACACACAATCAGACAATTCAGCAGGATTCAAAACTTCTTTATATACATAATAACACATAAGGCATGTATACAATACCCTTGTAAGCTTTTCCACGTTGAAGAGAAGAGAAATAGCAAGTAAAAACACAGCACAAAATGGAAGCACAAGCGGAGGCAAGCAAATGGAAGCAGAAAAATGGATAAGGCAAAATGAAGGAGGGAGAAGCTAGTGCCCTAAAGCTTGTATACAGAATAGTTAAGCCACGCCCAGACTCCAAACTGTCTCTTATGGCCCCATACAACAAATACTATGTTTCAGTTACCAAACAGTCCCCCATTGGCTGACCTGTTGCTATGCCTATTCCAGTTCATGAACTGGACAATAAATGTGTGGGGTTTGAGATTTTTAATAACAATTGCATCAATCCTGGTTTTTTTAGGAAAGTTCTGTCACTCAAACCCAGCTTTCAGGTGAATGTATATGTTAGACTTTGCAACAATCCAACCAGCACACAAGTAAATGATTCAGCAGAATTCATTTATATAAGAAACTTCTTTATATACAATACCATACAGCAGAAGCCAGAAACAGAACTCAGAATCCAAAAGTACAGAATCAATAAACACAGAAGCTACAAAAGCACTCATACATACAGTATACAGATCAGTGAATCTAAGCCAAACCCAGGCTCCGAGCCATCTGGATCACTAAACTGTCCCTATTAACTGACCTGTTACCATGTCTATTCCAATTCATGAACTCTCACACACTAACAAACTGAAACAGAAGCTTGTATTGAACAAACTGAAACAGAAGCTTGTATTGAACAAACTGAAACAGAAGCTTGTATTGAGAGTGTTAGTTGTATGGATTTGCTGATATGAGAGTTGATTTGATGTAGCGTTAAGGTTATGGACTAGAAATGAATTATGGTCCTCCTTTGGTATTACAATGGGTGACATTTGGTCACTTCCTGTCTCTCAGTCCAACCTTGCAGTGTTGTTTTAAACATTAACATGTATGAACTTCAACTCTCAGAATTTTGGGAGTTGGGGTCCACACATTTTACAGTTCCAGATTGGGAAATACTGGTTTATTCCACCTTAAATTCTATAAGATGGGATATAAAATCAAATAATGCATTCCATTTACATTCAGAACCAGATGTTAACTATTACTGTTTTGATCTAGCTTGTGAAAATTAGTTGTTAAACTTTTTAGCGGTTAAGTAAAAAAAAAAAAAATCCTGTTTGTCTCAGTAGTGCAGAAAGAAAGTTCAGCCACAGCCCTGAGAGAATCATACTCCTGTATTTCTGGCACTGTGGGAAAAGTGATTTACCTGACTTACCTGCTCTAATTGTACAGAAAATAATGAAACTAGTGAAGAATCTAGTGAAGAATTTAACTTTTATCATTTCCTTTTAATAAAAGTTAAAATCATGTTATATGGATTAACTGTGCCTGTTTAGTTCAGTAAGGCTGAAAATAAAATTTTATTACAACAACCCAGTACTAAGGAGAAACGTGGCCAGTGAGTTTAGGATTATAGCCAATGCCTCTTACAGTATTTAATTATTTTGGTATATAACTTCTTAACAATGTTAAAAAGTGGGGAAAAGGTTAGACAATTAATCTCTCTAATCTCTCATAATTTCGCTAACTACCCTCCAGAGGGATATAAGCTATTTCTCTTTATGTCTTCAGTTCTTTGAGGATAGTATATAGGACTATGTAACTACATAGTATGTAGGTAGTTTCCTAGCCTTTTTTTATCCAGAAATGTCATCTAGTTCAAAGAAATTTTTTTATATGGAAGTGTGGGGTTTTTTGTTGTTGTTAATTTTACTTTTCCAAGCTACAGTCTCAATTTAACATTAATTAAATTGAACTGTTTAGAACAGACTTCTGAATATTTGCTGCCAAGATGGTGAGACAAAGCAGTCCAAAGCAGTGATTCATGCCACTGCATAGTTTGAGAACCCCCAATTTATTAATGGGATTGTCACTCAGTGTTTTGTTTTTTTTACTTTTGTTGATATAGTACATTTTTAAAGGATGCATTGGTATGTCCTGATTTCTCATTTTGAGGGGCAAATTTGATGTATTGGTTCAGAGAAATATTTTTCCTATTTCAAAGAATTCCATTCATTCAACTTATTGGTCTGCTCTGGAGCACTCTTCCCCCTTAGATTTTAAATAGTAAATGCTAACTGTGTGACAGTAATCTATTTTTGCTACAGACCCACTGATCTATTACTGGCATAATCCTTGCTGAAACAATACTATTTTTTACTATAAAATCTAGTACTCATTGAGATAATTTAGGTTAATAGTTATTACACTTTATATATCAGAAACCATGATAGGATCGTCTATCACAACCGTGTCTGTTAAAATGAATGAATGAATAAAATGAATGTTATATTGAACTAGCAGTTTCTGTGTTGTGATGTTTGAATAGTTTAGAGATTTTTCTTTCTGGCAGATATGCTTTTAGTACTCAGATCCGTCCGAAAGTATATTCAAGAGATCAATTTGGTTTCCACATAATTTTAACCAGTCAGAAGGAATTGTTCTCTGGAAATCTTTAACAAAATTTACAATGTATGCTGATGGTTCTCTAGAATTAAAATTCAGCATACTTTGTAAATTTTGTGAAAAACTGGGGGATTTAGGGTAAATGGGAAGAGTTTCCTGTCAAGGATATGTCAGTTGAGCAAGACTCAAAATAAATAAAACACAAGTTTTTTTAAAAAAATAAAAAGACGCTTCAAAACCCTAATTAGCTTCACAGGTTTCATCTACTTTCTTATAGTGCATAGAAAATGCTGGTCTTCAAAAATGTTTTTTACAATATAACAGTGAAAAACTCCAATGTCCATAATGGGACAAAAATAATTCTATAACTGTCTTGATGCCTCCAACTAAAGATCTGTCTTGTCCAGCATTTTGTTTTCAACAGGGACCAGTTAGATGCCTTTTTTTTTTTTTTAAATTGATTTATATGCCGCCCTTCTCCGGAGACTCAGGGCGGCTTACAATGCGTTAAGCAATAGCCTTCATTCTTTTGTATATTTTATACAAAGTCAGCTTATTGCCCCCACAAACTGGGTCCTCATTTCACCTACCTTAGAAAGGATGGAAGGCTGAGTCAACCTTGAGCCTTGGAGAGATTCGAACCAGCAGAAATTGCAGGCAGCTGTGTTAATAACAGGGTGCATTAAACCACTGTACTATCAAGGCTCTTTGGACTCTCTCAAAGAAATGAATAGCAGTGTATTGTCATTTGTTCCTAGCATCTGATATTTTCCTTTTGAAATTGAGCTTCCTTTTAACTATACTGATTTAGAGATCTTGATGGATTGCTCTACTAAGAGCAGTAGAGATAATCAGGAATAAAATGAAGAACAAAAAATGCTTCTATCCATCAGAAGCGCATAAGGCAGAAATGAACATCCCATGATTAATGCCGCACCTTCCCCCCTCCTCCCAGCAGTTCATTTGTGCTCCCCCAGATTAACTCAGAATCTAACAGCATGATAGTCAAATTGTGACTGTGCAATATTTGGGATAAATTGGTAAAATAAGAATGGGAATGGGGATAATATGCCTATAGTAAATACAATACTATTTGCACTCCACCAAATTCATTTTAAAAGATCTTGGCTTCCTCTTTTTTCGTGCCAATAATATCTCCATGATAAAATCCTGCAGCCACTATCAGATCAAGAAGCAAAGTTGCAGTCTCCAACCCATCAGGAAGTTGCTCACAAGTTATCGGGTGATCCACTAATGGAAGAAAGAGTGTGGGAGGGAGAGACTGCCTAGGTCAATGAGGAAAAGCAAAGCAAAGTTCATTATAGCATTGGAGTGAAGAAGCTCTTCTAAAATCTCTTGTTTCTGCATTAGGTTTCAGACAGTAGGAAGGAACATCCGAGGAGATCTGCAGCTGTGGGTTCATAATGCACTGCCAAATTAAGCACTGTGTCTGCAATCTACACTTCATATAGTGGGAAGTTTTCTCATTAGAGCTGAAAAAACTGCTCTAGAGCAGTGGGATTTTAAACTAAACGATTGTGTGGTTTCTCATTCTTTTTGAGGGAAACTACATGGTTAACCCCCAACCCCACCCCACATCTTCCCTTAGCTATATCTAGTGCAGAAGAAATTATATAAATTTGAACACTATGGTTGATTTGTTATCTGGAATACAGACACACATACATTCACACATGCTTACACCTTGGAGGAAGCAGATTATCTCAATCCTTTTTAGTCTGAATTCAGACCTGGATATGGGAGGGAAACAGCATTGATCATGTTTTAGCCTAGGTGAAGTGAGGGTAATGCATCCATCCTTGTCTACTTCTCAGCAACTTTCAATACCATCAGCCATAGTATCCTTGTGGACTGGCTCATTGGGTGTGGGCAGCATGGTGGGCAGCATTGGGAGTGGGCAGCTGGCTCACCACTTTCTTTCAGGGTCAATTCCAGTGAGTGATGATTAGGGAGAAGAGGTTCTGCTGTAGGCCCTACTATATGGGGAACTACAAGATTGGGTAACATCTATATTAGGCTCATCCATTGACATTATATAACCATTAACATATGATCCAAGTAGATATTTTTACCCCTGGCAAATTAAGCGATGCATATGAATGTCTTGATCTGGTATCTGGAGACTTTGAGGATCTGGATGGAGAATAACATGCTTCAGCTGAACTAGGGCAAGACTGAGTGGCTTTGGATTTTGGATTTGGATTTGATTCCTGGTTTGGTGCTGGATTTGGTTTCCATGTCTTTGGTGCTGAATAGGATTGGCCTGAACTGTCTTGGCAGACCTATTGCACAATCTGCTAGTCCTCCTAGACCAGAGGTCTTCAAACTTGGCAGCTTTAAGACTTGTGGACTTCAATTCCCAGAATTCTCCAGCCAGCTGGAGAATTCTGGAAGTTGAAGTCCACAAGTCTTAAAGCTGCAAGTTTGAAGACCTCTGTCCTAGACACACAACTCCTGCACAATGACCTGGTGATAGTTGTGGCCAGGAAGGCTTTTGCACAGCTTCATCTTGTTTGCCAATTGCCAATTTGACTTACAGGCTCTGCTTACAATCACTTATGTCCTAGTCACCTTCTTATTTATTTATTTGTTTGTTTGTTTGTTTGTTTGTTTGTTTATTTAATTAATTAATTTATATACCGCCCTATTCCTGAGGGACTCAGGGCGGTGAACAGCGAACGATAAAAATACATGTAATACAAACGTTAAAAACCAATTAAAATATACTAAACACTCTGGTCCTAGATAATTCAAGACATCCCAGTTTAAAACAAAATCAAAAGCAATATAAAGGGAAAGTTAGGCCAGGCCAGCCTGCTGAAACAGGAATGTTTTGAGGGCACGGCGGAAAGTGCGCAGATCCGGAATCTTCTGTATCTCTGGGGGGAGCTCGTTCCAGATGGTGGGTGCCCCCAAAGAAAAGGCTCTCCCCCTGGGGGCCGCCAGTCGACACTGTTTGGCTGACGGCACCCTGAGAAGCCCCTCTCTATGGGAGCATACTGGGCGGTGAGAGGCTATTGGTGGCAGAAGGCGGTCTCGTAAGTACCCTGGTCCTAAGCCATGGAGCGCTCTAAAGGTGGTAACTAAGACCTTGAAGCGCACCCGGAAGACCACAGGGAGCCAGTGCAGCTCATGCAGGAGGGGAGCCACATGGGAGCGCCATGCTGCTCCCATAACTACCCGCGCGGCCGCATTCTGGACCAGCTGGAGCCTCCGGGTGCTCCTCAAGGGGAGCCCCCTGTAGAGAGCATTATAGTAGTCCAGGTGTGAAGTGACGAGGGCATGAGTGACCGTATTTAACGAGTCCCGATCCAGAAAGGGACGCAACTAGCGAATCAGGCGAACCTGATAAAAAGACCTCCCAGCCACAGCTGTCAAGTGTTCTTCTAAAGACAGCCATGAGTCCAAGAGGACGCCTAAATTGCGAACCCTCTCTGTGGGGGGCAATGACTCATCCCCAATAGTCAGTGATGGCACCAACTGACTATAACGGGACGTCGGAAACCACAGCCACTTGGTCTTGGATGGGTTGAGCCTGAGTCTGTTCCTCCCCATCCAGATCCGTACAGCCTCCAGGCACTGGGACATCACTTTAAGGGCATCATTGGGGTGGTCCGGGGTGGAGATGTATAGCTGAGTATCATCAGCATACTGATGATACTTCACCCCAAAACCACGGATGATCTCACCCAGCGGCTTCACATAAATGTTGAACAGAAGGGGTGAGAGAACCGACCCCTGTGGCACCCCACATACAAGGGGCCTCGGGGTCGACCTCTGCCCCCCTGTCAACACAGACTGTGACCGATCAGAGAGAAAGGAGGAGAACCACCGCAACACAGTGCCCCCCACCCCTAACTCTTCCAACCGGTGCAACATGATACCATGGTCGATGGTATCAAAAGCTGCTGAGAGGTCTAATAGGACCAGGACAGAGGACCAACCCCTGTCCCGGGCCCTCCAGAGATCATCTACCAATGCGACCAATGCCGTTTCCATGCTGTATCCAGGCCTGAAGCCCGACTGGAATGGATCTAGATAAGCCGATTCATCCAAGTATTGAGGGAGCTGTCGCGCTACCACACTCTCAACAACCTTCGCAACGATGCGAAGGTTGGAGACTGGACGGTAATTAGCCAATACTGCTGGGTCCAGGGAAGGCTTCTTGAGGAGAGGCTTCACCACTGCCTCTTTCAAGGCAGCAGGGAAGGCACCCTCTCTCAAGGAAGCATTTATAATCACCTGGAGCCAGCCTCGCGTAACCTCCCGAGAGGCCAGCACCAGCCAGGAGGGACACGGGTCCAATAAACATGTGGCCGCGCTCAGTCTGCCCAGTATCTTGTCCACGTTTTCTGGAGTCACAGAATCAAATTCTTCCCAGGTAATATTTTCAAGACTTGCCTCCATCCTCCCTCCCGAATCTACCCAGTCAGAGTCCAAATTTTCCCGAATCTGAGCGATTTTGTCATACAGATATTGTACAAAGTCCTCGACTCTACCCTCCAAGGGGTCCTCCCGCGCTTCCTGGTGGAGCAGGGAGCGGGTCACCCTAAACAGGGCGGCCGGGCAATTATCTGATGACGCAATAAGAGCGGAAAAATAGTTACACTTTACCGCTTTTATTGCCACCAAGTAGGTCTTAATATGAGACCTTACCAGTGTTCGGTCAGATTCAGAACGGCTGGCCCTCCAACTGCTCTCCAGGCGTCTTTTCCGGCATTTCATCTCCCTCAGCTCCTCGGTGAACCAGGGAGCCAGGTGAGATCGACGCCGGGTTAGAGGCCGCAAAGGCACGACCCAGTCCAAAGCTCCAGCGGCCGCCCTATCCCAGGCAGCCACTAGGTCTTCAGTCGAGCTGTGTGCCAGAGCCTCAGGAAATGGCCCAAGCTCCGTCTGGAACCTATCCGGGTCCATCAATATTGGAGTTCTGCAACACACCCTTCATGGGGCTGCCCTTAAGACTATCCAGAAGTTTCAGCTGGTACAGAATGCAGCAGCATGGGCAGTTATTTGCACTCCTAGAATACCACACATCCGCTCCAGAGTCACATTGGCTGCCTGTTTGGTTCTGGGTCCAATTCAAAGTGCTGGTTTTAATCTTCTTGGCATGGGTCTATGAGCAGAGGCCAAGCATGTACACACACTCTCCATTTGCATGAGCGGCGAGTGCATGTGCATGCTGCTTGTGCAAACGGAGCTGCGTGCATGTGCTTGCCAGCTGCTCACACGGAACCATCCCCTTTGCCTTCACTGGTCCGCAAAACTGGAAAGGTTGGGGAACTCTGGCCTACACTGTCTGAGGGACTTCCTCTCCTCAGGTACATCAGCCTGCCTCATTAGATCTGGCAGCAAAAATATGCTGTGAGTACCATCAACATTTGTTAAGTCCCAGGAAGTGTGCCTTTTTTGTTGTGGCAGCCACCTTATGGAACATTCTCCTCTCCTCCCACCCCAGGATTAAATTAGCTCCATCCCTTTTGTCATTCTGAAGTCCCTCAAGACCAGGTTATATTATCAGGCCTAGTACTCCCTGAGAACTAGGGACATGCTTAGATGGCTCTATTGCTAAGGTAGTTATTTTTATCCTCTCTTTCTCTAGAATTTGCATATGTATAATATTTATCTTCTAATGTGGGTTTTGTATTTTTTTATATGTGTTGTTTTTATATTTGATGTTTTATTTGTTTGTTGTATGCAGCCCAGGACCACTTTATTTATATGGGCAGCTATACATATTTGATAGATAGATAGATAGATAGATAGATAGATAGATAGATAGATAGATAGATAGATAAATAGGGAGTATAAATATTTCACAAACTGGAACAATGCTACCTTCTCTCGTAGATTCTGAGCAAGTACATTTTGTTAGCTTTAAGAAGAAATCTTCTCTGTAGCCATAGTCCCCTCCCTTGTGCTCTATGGTATATGACAAGTCTTTCTATGACAATATTTATGCCTTTGATTACATTTTCAGACATAATCATCAATATTTATGTGCTCTTTTGACTTTTCATATATGCTGTTTGGGGCAGACTTTTTTTTTTTTTAAGAGAAGAGTATAAGTTACCATGATAAAAACAAGAATCTCTTCTTGGTTCCTGTGTTTTTCAAAAGTTATCCTTTAAGTTATTGATTGAACATTGTTTTCTTTTCTTTTCAAATAGAGCAGAGACTGCCTGAAGCTTGGCCCACCTGCAGAGGGAGAGGTTGTTCAAGTCAAATGGCCAGATGGAAAACTTTATGGTGCAAAGTATTTTGGAACCAATGTAGCATATATGTACAATGTAAGTTTCATTTATTATTCCAAGATACTCATTATATATTTAGGATTATGTTGATAAGGAAAGGTAGTCTTCATGCAGAAAATATTCATCAATAAGTCATAGAAATTTATTCTAATTTATAATATTCAGATATTTTGCCCAAAATTCTAAAGCAGATTCAGAGGAATTTTGTCTAACTCCTATCCATTTCTGTTAAATTTTTATCACTTTGTCCATGTGTCAGTTTTGGAATTCAGCTATAAAAACAACACACAGTGTATAACATACACTGTTACTAGTATAATTATAAGTTTATATTTATGTAATAACAATCTGAATACACCCAGTATTTTAGTGTTAAATATCCAAGAAAGATTTATTTACACTTCTATGCAACTCCGTAAGTAATTTTTCAAAACATGTAGATTCTAGATACTATAGGATTAAAAAGAATATATTTAACAAACTTTAATGACTTTTGAAAACATGGCTGCCAGGACTTTCAGAAAGGTAGAGTTGAATTTTGTAGGAAAAAATATAAAAAACATTAGCTCAT
The DNA here is from genome assembly GCA_022577455.1 of Arizona elegans. Taxonomy (NCBI): domain Eukaryota; kingdom Metazoa; phylum Chordata; class Lepidosauria; order Squamata; family Colubridae; genus Arizona; species Arizona elegans. The sequence continues at coordinate 24,607,003 of JAKOOJ010000008.1, read as the reverse complement.
TATCATTTTTCTAATACGATCTTTTGGCATGTGTGAGCTTATGACAGTGACTAAATTTCTGTGTACTAATCAAATATTTTGCAGAAATTCCAATTAAACCACTAATTAATTATGTTCTAATATAAGAAAAACAAATAGAGAGAGTTAAATAGCAAATGTAACTGATACCATATTGTGGTAGTGGTTTTATGTTATTATGTGTGTATATCTCTTGAGGCTGATATCAATTAATATGGACAGTGATTGACAAACTTGGTGGTTTACAGTTGCAAATAAATCCTAATTCAGGTCTGGACTCATTGGGAATATATTAACATTCTCTATATTAAACCCAGCTGAATAACTGTTGCTTGTTATTAGAACTCAACAATTGGGAGTTATTTTCCAATTTAGTTTCAAGTAACAGCAGTGGCAGATATATGACTGAATCCTTAACAGAAGGTAGAAAATGTATACCAAGATGACTTTCTCCAGATTACTGTAGTTGCTTCTGTTTCGTCCATTACGTATCTAGATCCGTTCCAGTCGGGCTTCAGGCCTGGGTACAGCACGGAAACGGCATTGGTCGCGTTGGTGGATGATCTCTGGAGGGCTCGGGACAGGGGGTGTTCCTCTGTCCTGGTCCTGTTAGACCTCTCAGCGGCTTTTGATACCATCGACCATGGTATCATGCTGCACCGGTTGGAAGAGTTGGGGGTGGGAGGCACCGTACTACGGTGGTTCTGCTCCTTTCTCTCCGACCGGTCGCAGTCTGTGTTGACGGGGGGGCAGAGGTCGACCCCGAGGCCCCTTATATGTGGGGTGCCACAAGGGTCGGTTCTCTCGCCCCTTTTGTTCAACATTTATGTGAAGCCGCTGGGTGAGATCATCCGTGGTTTCGGGGTGGAATACCATCAGTACGCTGACGACACCCAGCTGTACATCTCCACCCCAGACCACCCCAACGATGACCTTGAAGTGATGTCCCGGTGCCTGGAGGCCGTACGGATCTGGATGGGGAGGAACAGGCTCAGGCTCAACCCATCCAAGACCGAGTGGCTGTGGTTTCCGACGTCCCGATATAGTCAGCTGGTGCCATCGCTGACTGTTGGGGGCGAATCATTGGCCCCCACGGAGAGGGCTCGCAACTTGGGCGTCCTGGATTCACGGCTGTCTTTAGAAGAGCACTTGACGGCCGTGACCGGGAGGATTTTTCATCAGGTTCGCCTGATCCGCCAGTTGCGTCCCTTTCTGGATCGGGACTTGTTACGCACGGTCACTCATGCCCTCGTCACCTCCCGGTTGGACTATTGCAATGCTCTCTACATGGGGCTCCCCTTGAGGTGCACTCGGAGGCTCCAACTGGCGCAGAGTGCGGCCGCGCGGGTGGTGATGGGAGCGACGTGGCGCTCCCATGTAACACCTCTCCTGCGCGAGCTGCACTGGCTCCCGGTGGTCTTCCGAGTGCGCTTCAAGGTTTTGGTTATCACCTTTAGAGCGCTCCATGGCTTAGGACCTGGTTATTTACGGGACCGCCTGCTACCACCAATAGCCTCCCACCGACCAGTACGCTCCCATAGAGAGGGGCTCCTCCGGGTGCCGTCAGCCAAACAATGTCGACTGGCGGCCCCCAGGGGGAGAGCCTTCTCTGTGGGGGCACCTACGATCTGGAACGAGCTCCCCCCGGAGATACGGAGGATCCTCGATCTGCATACCTTCCGTCGCGCGCTTAAGACCTTTCTATTTCACCAAGCCGGCCTGACCTAAGTTTTTTTTCCCCCCTTTTTAAATGGAAATTTTAAATTTGGTTTTAAATTATTGGGGTTTTAATCTGTTCAGTCAAATTATTTAATTTCGTTTTAATCTATTTTAAATTTTGTATTTATATGTTTTATTCCATGGCTGTTCACCGCCCTGAGTCCTTCGGGAGTAGGGCGGTATACAAATTTAATAAATAAATAAATAAATAAATAAATAAATGGCTAATGTTAAGTTTTCAAAACTGAGTTTACTAATAATTTCTAATAACTCTGAAATAACTTCAGAAAATCTCAGGCCCATTTAATCATTTTCTGTGAAATCAGAGGGAATATAATGAATTACATTGTGGCTAATTACATTGTGGATCCAGTTTGATTAACCTATAAGGCTATAGAAAGTTGAAGACTCTTATAGCTGGGTGGCCTTGGGCCAGTCACTTTCACTCAGCCCTGGAAAGAAGGCAATGGCAAAACAATTCTGATTTTTTTTTATGAGTAGAAAAATGCATTGATTAGTCAAGATGGTTGCCAGGACTCTGGTGTATACACACATACAAAAAGTATCTTACTAGAGGATAGCTAGTATAGTATATCGAGCTTCAGCTAAGGAGAACCAAGTTAATCTTACTTGACTACCAAGATTACTTTATGCCAATCACTTTTTCTCAGCTTGCCATATTTCATCAAGTTGATGTATGGATGAAAGATCCCTATGTGTGCTGTGTTGCATATAAGATGGGACAAAATGCAACACTAAACAGCCAAAAAAATTGGCTGCTAACATTGCATCAAGGTTAGGAGCAGAGCTAGTCAATATAATTTGAATCATTCTTCTCATATATGCTTTAAGTAAATTTGAATAGGATTTACATTTTCCTGTAAAAGTTTTTTGTGTCTGAATTTTTAAAAATAAAATTTAATTAATTTAATAGGATCTTTGAACATTTTAAAAATCAATTTGGCTAGTAATACAAATTAATTGTAGATATACAAATCCCCATATCTGTCCATTAAAAAGTGGTATCAAATAATTTAGAACTTTTGGAAGATACAGCTAATACAGCAGCAGCCACAAAGCAATTTAGCATTCCCTACACCTAGCTACATTCCCTTTTTCATTTTCTGCTAAAGAGGTTCATACTGGATTAGATCTAAACCTAAGCATGATAAAGCTTTTCATCTTCTCAACAGACTATTTTAAAGATGTTCCATCAGATTCTGTTAACTGGCATTTCCTTTAGTGTCACTCATACCTTCTTCCTTTTGACATAAGTCTTCCACAACCTTGAAAACAGAAAGATTAATGCTTATCACTTGGAAAATTGGAGGAAAATGCACCAAACTGTTTTAATATGCTGCATAACTGTTTGTGTGCTTTGGCATTTGTGATGGAAAACTTCCATGTGCAAAGTACAGTCAGCTAAGATACATTTTCTTATGCAGTCAACTGCTAGCTCCACTGCTCAGGATTTAAAGATGTTGTGCTAAGAAAATTCTCTACTACCAGTCATGGCTTCTACATTTAGGTCAAATGTGTTTTTGAAATAGAGATCCAAGCCTTTGGGTCAGATATTATGTGGTGAATAGAAGCTCTCTTTTTACATGTTTTCTGCCCGCTCTACTAAGGAGGTCTGACAGACTAGACATCTCCTTGTGTGTTTTGCTCTTAGCCCAACTTCTAGTTATCCACTGATTGAATCAACTTTGTACGGTATTATTCTTGCTGTAAAACTGAATAGACATGCCAACTTGGACATATTCATTCATTCTGGCTAGAAATAAACTATACTCAATTCACTTGGAAAGTGTCTCAGAATTATATTCTTTCTTAGAAGCACAAGATATTCTTACTCCAGGCTTGAGAGCTTTCACAAAATGGAGGAACTGAGATTCTGACCCTTTTAATAAGCTTAGAGAAACATCCTGTAGTGACAATCTTTGATAAAACACTTCACTAAAACTTCCCTTTTAATAGTTATTTGTTTCAGAGATGTTCCCAGTTTTTGGCACACACTTTTTGCTTGGCTTTGGCAATCTAAAGATGGGAAATCCTTCCCTCCCAACTTTTAGAGATGCCTGTGTTTTTTATTCATAAACTAAAAAAGCACAAACAAGCAGTATAAGGTTTTCCATTGAAATGTTTTATAAAGTCATTGCTCGTATGTTGTCTAGCATCTTTACCTCATTTATTGGGGCTCAGTATTTATACAGTTGGTCTAATCTACTCAAGGCTGCCTTCCTTATTCTTTACATCTACCTACTGATGCTACTGAAACTCAAACTAGCAGATGATTTCACCCAGCAGTTTCATGTAGATGCTAAAAGAAAGCAGAACCTGAGGCATCCCTTGAATGAGAAGCCATGGGCGTTTCCTTTCCTCGTCTGTCAACACCAACGGGAACTGACCGCTGAGGAAGGAGATGAGTCACTGCATCACAGTGTTTCTTACCCTCAGCAGGTCCAGAAGGATAACATGGTTGTCAGTAACAAAAGCTGTTGAGAGATCAAGAGCATGAGGATGGATGCACCACCTTCATCCTGACTCTGCCACAGGTCAGGTCCAGCGTAATCAGTGCTGTTTCTCTACTATTACCCTGGCCTGAAGCTAAACCCCACCCAGATAATCCATTTTGTCCAAGATTGTCAGCAACTAGTGTCCAACCACATTCTCAACAACTTTCTCCACAATGGGAGGTTGGAGATAAGATGATAACTACCCGGGATACAGGGGTCCAGTGATGGCCTCATGAAAAGGGGACCTGCAGGAGATTTTTCCTTCCTTTTATATCGCTTTCAATTCTTGTTATTGTGGCATTTGTGTTGCACCCCCAAAATGAAAAGATGTGCCCAGATAATGAAATAAATCTTATAGATGTGACTTACAAAATCGTTCTGTATTTTGGCACAATTTAGAAATAATAAAATACTATATCACTTTTTCTTAACTGCTTATTGCACTTTTTAAAAAGTCTTTAATTTTAATGTCTTGACCTTTCCTTTATAATATTTATAGTATTTCTTTACACGATTGTTTCACTCATAGGGATTTTACCGTGCTTACAAACAGCTGAAATATTTAGCTAGCTATACTGCCATGTGAAAATAACAGTTAATAATTATTTGATTAATTCATTTTACCATCAGGTAGAATTTGAAGATGGCTCTCAGATAGCAACAAAAAGAGAAGAACTTTACACTCTTGATGAAGAATTACCCAAAAGAGTGAGAGCCCGTTTTGTAAGTATTTGCAAAGTATTTCCAAAGAAAGTGTTAGAGCTACAAATCTGGACAAAATTTCACAAAGCAAAGCTTTGACATTATAATATTAAGAAATGTTTATACAGGTTCAGTCCTTCACTAAATCTCTGCCAGTGTGTAGAGATAAAAATTAACATCAGTTTGTAAATATATCTTCCCTATTACATTGAGGCAAGCAGGAGGAAAATAATCCAAGAAAAATGTAATGGTGGAAATTATATTGCTTGTTTATACTATAAAATTATGTGCCTCAAGATTCCTGAAGTCTTGTATGAGTATAAAGTTTAGTTTCCTTTGACCATGCAATTTAATGTTTAGCATCTTACTGATATTTACTGTACTTACAAATATATATAAGCAAACAATAGTAAAAGAAAGTTGGCACTTCTGTATCGGAAACAAACTTGCCATACAATACTTCTTGTTAAAGCTAACCCCAATTTATCTAATTGCAGCTAAACTCTCAGCTATAAACTGTCTTTTCTTACATACACCTGTTGTAAAACAATAGTTCTCCAGCTTTCTGGTTCTCCTCCAATACATTGGACTAGGGCATGGGGTAGGGATACTGGTTTAATTGCTTTTCTCAACAAGGCATTTTACCAACAACATACTTGTTGCCAGGTTGTTTCTGTATCAATTTATAAATTTGGCATGAGAATGTGCATAAAAATGTATTTATTATAAAGTAGAAAGTATATGAATATGCAGGTTTTACAATCACTTTTCTTTAACGTGGGGATGGATTGATCAAATTTGTAGATTCCTTATATTTGTCAAAAAACATTTCTAATCCATTTCTAGAGATGAACTATATTCCATCTCTGTTACAAAGCAATATTTTGGAGAAGGTTGTAGCAGACAAAGTATTCTTTCAGGAACAAAATATGGTGATATTTTTGTCCAAGCATATATCTAGTAAATTTTTAGACAAATCCATAACTTAGATATTCATAATAATAAAAATAGATAATTTCCTATATAGTAACAATATTTTCAAAGCAACAAAAGACTCGGAAAAGCTTTTTCTTCATATTTACAGTGAAATTGTGACAGCAGATTCCCAGAAAGAAAGATATCAAATAGGAATTACTCTTACATTAATTGGTGATATTTCTAATCTATGTGTTTCAACAACTAAGAAACTAATATATTGCCAGTATAGGAAAGATAACTTTTGTACAGAGAAATAAATATATTAGTTAGAAAAGAAAAGAAAAGAAAAAAGAAAAAAGAAGGAAGGAAGGAAAGAAAAAGGAAGAAAGAAAGAAAGAAAGAAAGAAAGAAAGAAAGGGAGGGAGGGAGTTGTATGTTGTGTATATGTGTAAGCGTAAAAGAAATCGTTCATCAGAAGACCTATTAGCGCTTCAGATTCCATATTTGTTCTAGATAAAAAAAAACCTCCTGGGTATAAAAATCTGCAATATATGACCTTGGCTGTGCCATATGATTACCAACTCTGTAGAACATATCTAATATTGGGGTGAAGATAGACTATGGCCATTAAATGTGAAAGGTTTTACCCTATAAGAGGTATACAGGATTTATATTAAATAGATTTGTTTTATACCAAGGCAGAAACCCCCCACCCCCCATCAGGAGGGGCTTTCTAAAGGTGAAATATATTCTTAATCTCTGTTTTTAGTCTACAGCTTCTGATATGAGATTCGAAGATACGTTCTATGGCGCCGATATTATTCAAGGACAAAAGAAAAGGCAGCGAGTACTGAGCTCCAGATTTAAAAATGAGTACGTGGATGACCCCAGTTACCGCAGTTTCCTGAAAGCTTCATTCCAAAAGAAGTGCCAGAAAGGACTATAAGGAAAAAAAAAAAAAGGAAAGATTCACTTTCTCTTGGGGTATGAAGAGCATGATTTACTCCCTGCTGGGCAAAGAAAAACAAATGTAAAATGTTTGAAGATATGTTCTCTTATTCATTCAGGTGTCTACCTAGTGGTTAAATGCATTAAATAAATGTATATCAAGAAGTTTTCTCCAAAGTATTTGGAACCCTTTGAAATGTCTTGATCTAGGGCTCCAATGTGGACTTACTTTATTAAACATTTGAATCAATTTGCGTTGATCAACCTCAGTTTTGGAACCCTATTGACTAGCAGGAGTAAAAGGGACAGTCAGTGAGTGCTTTGCCTCGATTCCCTGATACTTAAAAATTATCTATCAAGATAGGAATCTCCACCCCCAAATAATTTGTACATGTTCCATCAGTTTTAGCTTTCTACAGCATTCGCTAAAACAAATGCAAGTATAAAGAGCATTATGATCTGTAAGTACTGTGCTGCCATCACTTTGCACAGGGCTTTTCACACTATTTATGCCTTAGTACTTACAGTACTACTAGTAGTACTCTTTGGCTAGGTTTCAGTTAACAGGATTTGGGAGGGGGTGTTAATAAAAGACAGGTGTTTTTAATGAAGGATATCGTTAGGAACGGAATGGGCATGTATATTTAAAGGGGGATATTTTTGGCATCTATTTTTAAACTTTTTTTCAATATGTTCTTGGGGAAAGAGCAATTTGTATAATAAATGCCTCATTGTGTTTATAAAATTACAGTTTACATATCTTTGCTTAGCAGGCCAGTTTTGAATTAATGTAATATAGAAAAATAATTTTGTCTTCCCTTTATAAATAATAGTCTGCAAATGTAATAGTGTTTGAAATAAATAAATAATGTCTCTTTGCTTATTAGAGTTGCAATATGTGTTATATAACTTCTAGAGAGCAATCAAAACATTGCTGGACTTTACATCTTTCCAAATAACTTATATAATTACTAGATAGTCTAGTTACCTTTACAAATTTAACTCCCGGTGTGGAGTAAACAATCAGAACAGACAGAAATAATTTTATCAGCAAAATTCAAACTACAAGATTCCAAGAGTTCACCATCCCTAATGTCTCTGCCAGGATACCATTTTGCTAATGTCACAGTAGCAGAAAAATATAGTTTCTTGCCTTTATCATCATGCAATAAGTTTTAAAATTGTTTTAATCAGTTTTTCAGTCTTAATTCTTTCCATGTATATCCTGTAACCATCTTATATGTAGACCAAAGAAGCCATATTCCTCCTAATTAGAGAGTTAATTTAGCAATTACTGAGTTAATTACACTTTATGCACAATTATTAGGCAAGCTGTATTTTGGAGGATTAATTTTAATATTGAACAACTACAGTGCTCTTGGTCAACCCAAAATGTTAATAAACCTCAAACCTGAATATTTAAGAAAGCAAAAGTGAGGTTATGGCTTTCTTAGGAGAATATCTATTTGTGCACAATTATTGGGCAACTATTAGTGTGCAGAATTATTATGCAACTAAATAAAAAAATTCCCATCTCATTTATTTTCATCTGTTAAAGTGAGAATAATAAACAAACTCAAAATGTACAAATAAACTTTTCTGACAGTTCAAAAAAAAAAAAAAAAATCAGTGACCAATATAGCCATCCTTCTTTTCAATAACAGTCATAAGCCTTCCATTCATGGAGTCTGTCAGTTTCTTGATCTGTTGATGATCAACTTTTTATGCAGCAGCAACCACAGTCTCCCAGACGAGCTGTGCTGTTTTCCTTCACCTTAAATCTCCCATTTAAGAAACACCCAAAAGTTCTCAATAGGGTTTAGGTCAGGTGAGGAAGGGGGGCATGTCATTATTCTTTCATCTTTAAGGCCTTTACCGGCTAGCCATGCAGTGGAGTACTTCAATGCATGCGATAGAGCATTGTTTTGCATAAAAATCATGGTCTTCTTGAAAAATGCAGATTTTTTTCCTGAACCATTGCTTGAAGAAAGTATCTTTTAAAAACTGGCAGTAGGTTTGGGAGTTGATTTTGAGTCCATCTTTAACTCAAAAAGGTCCAACTAGCTAATTTTTCATAATACCAGCCCATATCAATAGCCCACCTCCACCTTGCTGGCATCTGAGTCGAAGTGGAGCTCTGTGCCTGTTACTGATCCAGCCACGGGTCCATCCGTCTGGTCCATCAAGAGTCGCTCTCATTTCATCAGTCCATAAAACCTCTGAAAAATCTGTCTTTAGATATTTCTTGACCCAGTCTTGCCGTTTCAACTTATGTGTGTTGTTCAACGGTGGTCGAATTTCAGCCTTCCTTACTGTGGCCATGTCTCTGAGCACTGAACAGCTTGCACTTCTGGGCACTCCAGGTAGGTTGCAGTTCTGAAATATGACAGCACTGGAGGATAATGGGTTCCTGGTAGCTTCATGTTTGATTCTTCTCAAATCTTTGGCAGTTAAGGTGCATCTTTTTTTCCTCAACCTGTTTCTTGAGACCCTGTTGGCTATTTGCAACAAAATGTTTGATGGTTCTGTGATCATACCCCAATATCTTAGCAATTTCAAGAGTGCTGTATCCCTCTGAAAGCCTTTTTACAATTTTTGACTTTTCAGAGTCAGTTAAATCTCTTTTTAGCCCATTTTGCCTGAGGAAAAGAAGCTGCCTAATAATTATGCATACCTTGATATAGGGTGTTGATCTCCTTAGGCCACACCCTCCTCATTACACAAATACACCTCAACTGATCTGCTTGAATGCCACTAAGCATTCAAATTTATACAGCTTGGAGGTGGAAAATATGCATTCAAAGGATGATATGGTCAAAATACTCATTTGCCTAATAATTGTGCACACAGTGTATATGAATCACTTTCACATTATTTGGATTAACCAATTCAAATGGATTATCAAGTACAGTAAATTGAAAGTTCTGCAGGATATTCAAGAATTCTGGATTCTGGTGGCATCTCTAAGTGAACTCTGTAAACCATATTAAACTTTGTTATGTAGACAGGACTTGTCAGGTGGAGGTAGGGGTGAGGGAGTCAAAAGGGTAAAGACAGGAGTCATGACACATTATCAAAGCCCTTCCCCTTTTGTATATGTGTCAACATTGCATGGATTTACAAAGCATGGGGCTTCAATTATGTAATTATGACCATTGCCTTGTTTATTGTTTTTTTTTGGGGGGCGGTCCACCCTGTAGATTCTGCAGAGCTAAATTCAGCAATCAAATGTATTCATAAATGCTTAGGGAGTAAAGCCTTATGAACGGCAGGCAGGGATGCAATTGGGGGATAGGCAACCTGAGGTTTCAGGGCCTCTTTCTTCAGGAGCTATTACATCCATGATTGCTAAACATTGGCAGCAGGTGATTCACTTTTTAAGCATGTAAAAATGTAATGTGAACATCAGAGGATGACTGATTCCAGGAATGTCCCATCTTAGTCCCTTGATGGGCTTCTGCTTCTCCAGAAAGACCTAGCCTTGAATCTGGAGTCCTCCTGGACTCATAGCTCCTACCCAAAGGGCAAGGAGAGGCTATGGCACATGTTTTGAAGAGCTGCTTGCAATCTTTCCAGGAAGCAGATACACTGAAGATGATTGCTCATGCCTTTGTCATTAGATTACTGTAATTTGTTCTACAGGGGGCTGCCCTTGAAGACCATCCAGAATCTTTGGGTGGTCCAGAAATCACATTCTTAATGAGGAATTGCAGTACTTCCACATCACACCACTGCTGTACCGCGCTGGTTACCACAGTGGCACAATTCTGAATGCAATTCAAAGTGCTAGTGCTGGTTGATACAGCACTATGTGACTCAAGGCTTGGATATATTAGAGTCTTTCTTCAAAAGCTTCTGACCATCTGAGCAAAACAACTAATCAAGAAATTCCTGCTAACGGGCCCCTCCGAACACAAGGTATGGTGAGAGAAGGGCAAATGGCAGGTGTGCTCTTTGGAATAGATTGCCCCTTGAAGCAAAGATGGTTCCCAACCTTATCACCTTTTGGAAGTAAATGAAAACTTGGCTTCTCCTAGGAATCCTTTGGAAATTAATTATAGCTGGTTGCTGTTATTTCAGTGAATTATTTGGAGAGTTCAATTATCAAGTTTATTCATTTTAATTAGGTTGTCTTACTATGTTTACATTGTAGCTTCCAGCAGAGCATAAACAAGCAAAAAAAAAAAAAACTATATTCTGTAACTAGCTGTCAGCCTCATGTGGTGGTCCAGACATGAAGGACACCCAAAATTACTAGCTATAACTTGCATTTATTAAATTATTAAAGATAATTTTAATATCTAATTTAAAAGCAAGTCTGGAAGTACATCTCTTCCCTCCCACCCCCATCTTTATGGTCTAAGAAACTAGGGAGGAATGTCTTCTGAGACATTTGCCACACCAGCATTCCTTCTGTAGGCTCAGCTGCCACTTATCTGACCATTGTCTAGTCTCTGGGTTTTCCATTTGTCTCCCAAGGTCATTCCCACATACCATTGCACTAGTTTACACCATCAGCTGACAGAAAAGACAAACCATTGATTGCAAACTGATAGCTGTTTCATTTTTTTATACTCCTTTTATATAACCATCCAATACATGTAGCCTTGGTTAACAAAGGGCTTCTTAACCCTGCTTTGAAGACATCCTACGTTTGAAAGCGCGCTCGATCCAAACCCAAGCTAAACGTTTTCCACACCCACATGAAACGCCATTTTCTTTACCTAGTCACAATTCTGAAATGCACATTTATTCAATCAATTAGCATTTATTACACTTTATTACACAGATCCCCTGATCTTCTCTTTTGTCTTCGTGGATTGTGCATCTTACTTTTCCGACAACACAATACCATACATAATCCCCCTGGGTTTGAACTGGCAACAGATATTATTCAGAGTCCACTCCTTGCACAAAGTACTGATGATTACATTTGCATCTTGTTTTCCACAATGTGCCCAGGCAGCACCCACGATTCTCCCATTTTATACTACAACCAAATTGAATAGATTAAATTAAAGGATAATGGGAGACCCAATTGCCCCGCCCCCTCCGCTGAGCTTTATGGCTGAGATGCTTGAACCCAAATCCTCCCACTCCTTGAGCATTCAGAGTTCCAAGTCAATAAACCATTTTATTCCTCCCACTTGTAATGAAAAAATAATTTCAGGAGAATTTCATAAGTTTCAATATTGGATGATGTCCTTAATACATGATACAAACACACCAGAGTGAATTAAACCTCCTTGAGCTAATTTCTTACAAGTCATTCTATTTCTTTTTAATTACATTTGAACTTAGTCAAGTTGAATTGCACGAACACCTGGAGGAAGTCCATGCCTATAACAAATATTTATCCAGCAATACATCTGTTTTAAGAGTTAATTGGTTACAGGGATCCTTATCAATATGAGATTGGCAGATGAAGAGTACGGAACACATGACATTAATCTATCTTGGTTTAGCTTGTTTTCACTCCCTTCCCAGTTTATACAATACCAAACCTGAGATGGCTAGGAAAGTGGATAACAACAAAAGATAGGTATTTCTTACTTTTGAATGCAGCTCTGTGGGACCACCTCTTTGCATCTCTTCCTGAAAAGATACATATATATATATATATATATATATATATATATATATATATATATATATATATATATATATATATATATATATATATAAAAGTGAAATTCTGAACAACCCTTTTCAGCCCCTTCTGTTATCTGTTAGTGAAAGATGTCACTGCGATATGATTAGGAGAGCTATTTTCTGTAATGCATTGTAAAGCTCTTTTCTTTGGCCAACAAAGAAAATGTCTATTTATAATACTGTGTGACAGCAACTACAACAGACCTCCTCTTGCTATTGATAAATCTGTAGCCTCTCCTTCTCTGCTTTGAAAGACATCTTACATCTCAGCTTGTTAGGAACAAAACTTCTTTAGGTAGAAGGAGATGGAGTGATGATGATGGAAAACAGAAAAAGTTGAGAGAGATTATGTTTCATCGTTCATATGACTTTGCTACAAGAGTTCTGATAGCCTCCTATTCTGAAGAATGTAAATTAGCCTGTCACAAAATTAACTCTTTCATGCAGGGTATTCCATTAAAGGGGTAGAATATGAAAACATTAGTATTTGCAATTGGCTTGATTTAAATGTAGCTTGACTTTCTATCTTCCCTCTCAAATGACCAGAAAAGGAATGAGATTCACTTCCGGGGAAAAAGCTACCTGCAGATAGCTTATATTTATTTCATACCTAGGAATCACAGGATCACTGGATCAAATTTTTGAACTCTGTTGGAAACACAACAGTTTGCAACATAAAGTTGAAAATTAAAAGAGGTAGTTATAAAGTGTAAGAAAACAAGCACCAAGACAGTTCACTAATCCATCTTCACCTCATGATATCCGTTGTTTCCTCATTGTGATAGAGAAATGCCTATAAGAGGCATGAAGTTGTGTGCAGCAGGCAACTCTGCAAAATCAGTCCCTAATTTTCCATGTTGAGCTTGAAAGCAAATGGAAACCTTTGCTTCATCAGGAACTCTGCATTACTGAGATTTTGGTTATGTTTAAGTGAATGTAGACCCGGTTCTAGCAGTGGGCTAGAGCAGGATGGAGCCCATTAAATGGCTTGTATGATGTGTTGGTGCGAGTGCGGGGAAGACTATTATTTTATTAATTTATTATCTGATTATTTTCTGTTTTTATACACGATGTTTTTATATTTGTGTAAGCCGCCTTGACTTGCCATGTGCGAATGGGCGGCAATATAAATTTTCTAAAATAAATAAAAATAAAATATCAATAGAAGACTGCATAACACTGCTCAAAAGAGACAAGATGGAAACTGGATGCACAATCCTTACATACTGTATGTTACTCTTTATTATTTATACATATAAGAGGCAATTTCTCGTAGTGAGCAGAATGTTCTAAAGCAGGGGTGTCAAACTGGCGGCCCGCGGGCCAGATGCGTGATGTGCAGGCCACACCCACCCCAGCTCCGCAAAGGGAAAAAGCATCACGAAATGTCATGTGACGGCAACGTGACGCGGTGAGTTTGAAACCCATGTACTAAAGAGACTTCCCACATTTGCTGAAAAATGAAATAGACCCCTTTATGTAATGATGTCTCATTCTGTCCTCTCTTACAACTCATTCTTATCTCCAGAAAAGGAAGGTTATGATCAGTTCCAAAAGCTTTCAACAGAGGCCCTCCAGTTGTGTCACACTGAAACATCTATGGTGAAACACCTCTTGAGAACTGTCTCATATCTACAGCATTTCAGATGGAAAACTTGGCAAGATCTGACAAACTGGTTAAAGTAGATTTGGGAATGATGGGCAAGAAAAGATGATTTAAAAGGGTCTCTCCTTTTTAAGGAGGGAGTGAGGTAGAGATGGGTGGGTAAGTGAGTTGAAATTGTCTGAAGGATTTAGGAAGAACAGCACAAGGAAAATACTTAAAAGAAGAAAAAAAAGTGATATCTCTTAAGAGTTTTTCTCTTGTAAATATGAAGTAATGCTAATTAAAATGATAGGTACGCCTATCCTAGAAAAAAAGACAAACATTTTTCACTTATCGGAAAGTGAAATTAACATTTAACATAATTAACATAAACGAGAGTTTGTTCTCAGAGTCACAGATACACTTTGAATGGCATTTTCAAATCCTGAATCACAGCTTGCTCTATAAAGTGGCTCTCCAGGTTGCTGTAAACCATGATTTGGGGTCTTGGCTAGCTTGTTTACTTTCCTTCTACTTTTCAATTTCTTCATCACTTTCTTTTATAGCTTTCCCAAAGGGCCGCTTATGATATATTTGTAAAAAGATACTCTTAACTCTTCCACTCCTAGTGAAATCTACCTTTTATACCTCTGTTATTAGGGCTCAAAGTAGTTATAAAACTGTCCTTGCTCTGTTGCCGATGTCATACACAATTATTATACAACTTGCTCTAGCTATAAGGTAAGAAGTAGATTCAATAAAAGCACCAAATCACTCCAGAAATAACATACTCATTTACCCTAAGCAAGTTTTTATTGCTTGTATCGTGTGTCATTTAAGTTGTGTTTTTAATATAGTAGCTGCTGGAAGCCAGAAGGTTTATGGGGAGTTTCTTTTAATCGTTCCATAGACAGTGAGCACACTTCGTTGGCTTTCTCTGTGGATGCTGTAAGAAAGGCGGAAACAGCCAAGACTCTGTACTAGTCAGAAAGCAAGTAAGAAGAGAGTAGGAAGAAAGAACAGGCATTAGTAGAAGAGAAGCAATGCATGGGAAAATATCCAGCAACTGCTATAACAAGTGGAAACTTCCTTCCTTCCTTCCTTCCTTCCTTCCTTCCTTCCTTCCTTCCTTCCTTCCCGATTGCTTCACTTTCTAACACCACCTTCCATGATCAGATTTATCTACTATTAATTTATTTAACAATTTTAAATAGCTGCCCACCTCACACATAGCTGACTTGGGTAGTTTACAAAATTTAAAATGTTTATCCGCTGATAGGATGACATCAGAAACAGCTGCACACTTGAGAAAGACGTCTTCTCTTTGCATTTTAGGAATTCCTAATATTGTTTTGATATTCTGGGAGTTGTAGACCATTATTTCTGGCAGGCTACTTTGGGCGGTGAGGCAGTTGAGAGGAGAAATGGAATTTTTTTGCTTCCAGTGCAAAAAAAAAAAAAAAAAAAAACCAAACAAACCTATAACATCATAGTAAAAGAAAAGACAATTCCAAGAATGAGAAAAGATGACTATAGTTCATATCTATGGCAGCAGGTACCTATGCTAGGTGTCTATCTTTCAATCTCCAAAGATGCTGAGGAATAACGATGTTTTTTTCCCCTATCTCAGAACAATTCGACAAACAGTTTAGCAGCTCTTTCAATTAGATCTCAGAAAGATTCCAGAAGCAGCCTATTGATCACATTCATTCATTCATAATGTCCATTGCATCTTCCCCCCGATTCTCTCAGGTACTAAGAGAAACCTCTAGCTATGTCAGTTTACAGTTTATATAGGTAAAACTAAGGTAACAGGAAGTAAAGTAACATGTGCATATGTTTTTTAAAAATGTCTTTGTTACAGTGGGCATCAGAACAGCAACTCAATTTCTGTATTTAAAAATACATCTAAGTTATTAGACGTGTAAACATTTTTCACAACTGGTCTAATACTTTAATTCAGAAATCATCAAAAGAAACTTGGGTATTTGGGATTGTCAGATCTCTTCATTAGGTAGAACACAAAGAAAGGAAAGAGAAGAGGAAAGAGACGGAAAAGTCTCATCTCATATGAAAATCATGATGGCTCATAAGGACCTCATAAAAATATTTCCTTTCAGCTTTGGCGCAATGCCAATCAAGCAAAATAGTTTTCCTTTTTTTCCAAGTATGAAAATCATTGCCATACAGTTAACTAAATCAAATATTTTGGAGGAGATGTTCCCATGAGCAAGACTAGGTAAACATTTGAGGAAATGCCAGGCACAATTGTTCATATCCTAGAGGGCTCCTTTTATTGATTGAAAAAAAAAAATTACTCTGACTTTAAAATGACTCTGGCCAATTCTGTGCACCAATGGGAGGCTAAAATGGAGTGGAGCATTTTGCAGAGTTCAGAAGACATTATCTTTAATGTGAAGACTCATACCTAGAGCAAAATTGTGAAATACATTAAAATGTTCTGTTTGTAGTCTTATTTATCAGCGATGGGTTGTTCATTTATGAAATCATCACCGATGTTGTGATTATCAAATGAAATATATTTGACCATGGCCTCTATCAGAAAGCCTAGCATGATAGGGGGAGATTTTGATAGATTTCTTAAATGAAAACACGAAAATGTCATTGCTCGTGGGATGCTATTAAAGGATTGAAAATCAGCACTTGAAGTTTGCAAGAATGTGAAAGCCATAGAAAATTTGCCATGAGAAAGAAATGTTATCTATCCAAGTCTAGGTTTGCAAAAGAATTAGATTTAATTCAGATACGGGCACTTTGTTAAAGGAAGTTGACATGATATATAAAAAAACCTCTTTGACAATATTATGTTATTAGGGAAAGAGCTAATCATGTCCTTTGTTATCAGTTGAACTTTAGCAAAAGTTTAAGAAAGTGAGACACAAAACCAAAGATAAATAGATGCAACTTTTCTTTAGTATCTTGTACTTATTTTTCACTCCTTTTTTGGAATTCTTAAGAAAGTTCAGCCCATATTCCAATTCCTCACTGCATCTGCCCATAGAAATAATTTTCAATTCATATAGCCAAAGCAGCCCTATGCACAAACAGAGACATTAGCATGTTGTTGAAAAACTCCCAAATCTGCATAAGTATAAAAGCTGTGTTGGGCGAGAAAAAAAAACAAACCCCTAAATTGAGTGTCTTTTTTCCCAGTCAAATAAAAAATATGCTAATTGTATATGTGAGGTTTTCGGATATTTGCTGGTTTATTAGAATACCAATTACCTAAAAGCAGCTTGTTTAGTATGGAATAATGGTAAGGAATAATGACTATTGGCAGAAAACTCCTAAAGAGGAAGGGAGAGCAGATGGGGAATTAAATGATGGACAACCTGAACAGAAATTTCCTATGCTGCAACATCTCCCTGCAGATCCTGCTGGTATAAACTGAATGGAGACTTATTTTTGATAGCCACGGCATCTCCAATAGAAGAATCCTGTAAAAAAAATCTTCAAAACATAAAGGAGATTCATTTCTCTGGGCCTTGTAGAGGATTTTAGTTTCACATCAAGCCTGCCAAGGTTTCCTTTTTCTTACCCCCGCCCCCTCTTAACAAATCTCTCTTCTGTCACTAGAAAGGAGGAGAGTGAGTAGGTGTGATGAATTACTCCATTTTAGAAATAAAATGAAAACCTTTTGACTGCATTTTTCAATTAAATCCATGAGCTGTATGGGAATGGAGGTGCACTTGAGCTTTCATTGTGTTTTCTCCAGTTCAGTTAAGGGTCTCTGTGGGACCCTTCAACGCATTCGAGACAAGATTTGGTTTCATCAAACCAAACCATTTGCCACTGAATTTGGGGACAGCCACTCACCACTATTTATTCCTTTCCTGGATAGAATGTAAATCCACTGTTCACTGATTAAAAACACTTCAGCACAACAAAATAAAACAATTGACCTTAACATGCCAATTTGAATACAATCTACAACAAGCTTGCTGGTTTGAGGGAGAAGTTTTCCCCACTTCAAATAACACTGTGATTTGTGTGTGTGTGTGTGTGTGTGTGTGTGTGTATTATTAAAAGTTTCAAAAGGACCATGAAAACTGACACAAACTAATACAGAATAGATAAGAGAGATAGAAAGAAAAAAGAAAAGTGCAGAAAGAAAGGATATATAGAAGAATTTCTTTTGCAGCAAATACAAGTACGATTACAAAGTTTTGTCATTCTATGATTGCAAATTTTTTTAAAAAAATCTCACTTTTCCCCATTATCCATTTTTTCCCTAATCGTTAAAACCACAAGTCATAAGTGCATGTTTTCTGTTTCCTGAAAAAGGCCAAAAGGGATTTCCATCCAGGTAAATGAGGTCTATATGTATAAATTGGCATGTTTAATTTGCGTATGCTGAAATGTAGCCCATGACTTAATGTTGGACCTGATTCTCAGGATCAGAACAGCTGCTCTCACTTAACTACTTTGTCCTTCAGAACAAACATACCTATAATTTTCTTACAAAACAGTCTTAGTAATTCCGGCTTCATTATTACATCTATGTGGCTACTCCCCGAATGCTTCTATTTTAAGAGTTTGGGTCTGTTGCCAATTGGGAATTGAGGGCGGTGGTCCACTCTTCTTGAAACAAGAATCTGGCACATGATGTCTGTATTCTTCAGAAAAATCACAATGGAGCTACAAAAAGCTTGTTTCTATAAATTCCCTTTTAAAGCCAGAGGCTACGGCCATGTCCCATCCGCTGGAAGGTAATGCTACAATTGCACTGTGAACTGTACGGAGAACTTTTTCTTTAGACTGATCTTCTGCCCTGCTTCTTTGGAGGACTCTAGCCTTCAGGGTGGGGAAAAAAAATGCTTTCCACTTTCTTTGCAACATGCATCATTAAAGATCTCTCTACTTACTCGCCTGTTTTCTGAACGAAAAACCTCACATTTTCACATTTTCTTATAAGAAAATTGTTCCCTTTTCATTTCTTCTTCCTTTTCTTCCCTCCTAAAGGATCATTTGGCAACCCCAGCTTTTCTGTTCTTTAGCCATTTTGTGCAAGCTAGACCTAAAAGGCTAAATTTTTGCAACATATCAGCCTAAATGACCTTGTCTTTAAGAAACCAAATATAGACTTTTAATTCAACAATAATGGAACACATGAATACAAATATGGACCTGCTGGAATAGGCCAAGATTTTTTCCCCACAATGTCCCATCAGTGTCCAACAATAAAGACACATTTCCAACAAGCAAGAGATAGGGACATGTCCTTGCCTTTAAGATTCCTTGGCAACCCGTATCTGAAGGCATGCTTCCCTCCAGACTGAGACTAGTCTTCCAGGTTGATAACATAGGATACATTTGTCCTCCATGAATTTATCTAATCCCATTTTAAAACCATCCAAGTTACTAACCATCACTATATCATTTACTAATGAATGCCAAGAGTTCATTGTAGTGGCATACGGAGAACTACTTTCCTTTTGTCTACTTCTTTACTTCCAGACAACTTTGTCGGATGACCCTGTCCTAGGCTTTTCAGACAGGAAGAAAAACTTATCCTGCTGGTTTTTAAAATCCTGATTTATTGTTTTTATAAAGAACTCAAGACAGTGAACATATCTAATAGTCTTCTGATTTTCTCCACAGCAGCAACCTGGGGTGAAAGAGTGACTGACCCAAAGGCATCCAGACAGCTTTTTATGCCTAAGGCAGACTAGAACTCACAGTCTCCTGGTTTCTAGAGTGGAGCCTTAATCACTAGACCCGTGATGGCAAACCTATGGCACGCATGCCACAGGTAGCACGCATAGCCATATCAGTGGGCACGTCAGCTCAGCTCTGGCGTGCATGCTTGTGCTGGCCAGATGATTTTTGGGCCTTCTGCACCCACCAGAAGTAGGGAAACAGGCTATTTCCTGCCTCAGGAGGGCCTGGGGGCGGGGTGGGGGGTGGGGTAGCCAGGTGAGAAAAAAACAGGCCTACTGGGCCATTGTGTGCCAGGAGTGGGGGGGAAGGGGTTGCATGTGCATGCGCAGAGCGGGATGCATAGAATTATGGCTGTGGGCATGCACGCGCGTGAACCTCCCCCACCCCCCTCCTGGCACGCGATGGCAAAAAGGTTAGCCATCACCGCACTAGACCAAACCAGTTCCATGCCATTTTCAGCAACTCAATCATTTCTACCTTTAGTCAGGTTTCTCTGATCCAAAATTCCCAAATGCTGAATTCTTTTGTGAGGAAAGTGTACAAATCCTTTAATCAATTTAATTGCCCAATTCTGCGCACTTTCTAGGTCTATTATATCCTTTTTCAAAGGTGGTGATCAGAACTGTACTCAATATTCTAGATGCAGATGTGCCATAGGTTTGTTGAAGGACATTACAATGTTGGCCTTTCCTAATGACAGAATCTGCCTTTTTCCCAGCTGCTGTTCACCGAGTCAGCATCTTCGTTAAGCTATCCTTTATGTCCCTAAGGTCTTCTTCCTATTTAGTTTCAGGCAGCTCGATCTCTTTAAATATGTATGTGAAGTTAGGATGTTTGTTTTAGAATACATCCCCATATACTTACTTAAACTGAACTGCATAAGCCATTTGGTTGACCATCCACCAGTTTAAAGAACTCCTTCTGGAGTTCTTCACAATCAGTTTTGGCAAACATAAGAAAGTCCTGCTGGATTTAACCAGCAGACCCAATTAGTCTAGTGTTTTGTTCCCACAGTGGCCAATTAGATGCTAGTGGACAACTTACAAGTAGGACTTAAATGCAATAGTACTATCTTCCTTGGGTTGATATTGGAGGGGGTGCGGGGCTACTGCCCCCTGTCCTGAATTTAAAACATGATTTGATTATCCAGAGGTCCAGTTTCATGACATCATAGCATCCCCATACTAAGACAAGATTTCCTCCCTCCCTTCTTCACTAAAAACTTGCATAAAATTGTCTAGATTTGCTTTTGTTTGAAGCAAGCAATTTGGCCTCTGGAAGCAATGTGTTTCACTTTGCCAAAGCAGAAACCATTGAGTCATCTGAAGATAGCGGTTTGGGTGCCTGGTAGAGCACCTAATCCAGTGGTGTCAAACTCAAGTCGTCACGGCGGCATCATGTGATGTATTTGGACTTTTCCCCCTTTGCTAAACTGGGTGTGGTCAGCATGTGACGCATCCGGCTGGGAGTTTGTCAGCCGTGACCTAATTAGTCAGTCAGTCAAACTCCCTCGAACCTGTGGAGCAGTAGAAGGTACTCTCAACTCCTACCTTTCCCGTCCAGTGGTGGAATGCTGCTGGTTTAACAACTGGTTCGGTGAATGCGCGCTTTGCATGCACACATGCTTAAGACGCTTGCAAATGGAGCATTTAGAAGCTCAGTTGCTTACCTTCCAAGTCAGTAAAGGTAAGTAGAACAGCAAGGGTGTGTGTGTGGAATCAGCTGTGCCATGCGGTTGAGATGAGCTATAAATCAGGAAATAAAGGACAGGATAGAGTGGGGGCAGGTGGGCAGGGCCAACTGATCATTGGAGCTACCGGTTCACCTGAACTGGTCTGAACCAGCTGAATACCACCTCTGCTCCCGTCCCTGCCCAACACTTTTGAAGCTAGAAATCTTCAAGATTTCAACATCCACTGAAGCTGCCTAGTCTGGAGGGCCTTCAGGGTGCATGGACTAGTGTAGAATGGTCAAAGCTTTCCAGCCTGCAGGACTAATCACAAGCCCAGGTTGCTCCAGGTAAGCCATCTTCAACACATGCTATGCATTTCTCAAAGACGTTCATCCCAGAACTTCAACCAACACCAGAGATGGTGGGAGAAGACCAAGAGGAGACAGTGCACAGAGTCATTTTCCTCTGCTCTTCCAAAACTTTTTATTTTGTGAAGCAACTTTGGCAAAGAGATTCTTTGTTCAAAGCTTCATCAAGTCCAAGCACTCCTGTGAGGTTTTGCACAGCCTTTGTAAATAAGTGCAATTTGGTGCTTTCGGCCTTAATGTCACAGTAGTAGTTCTATAGCTCCTGTGGCCTTCAGAGGCTGAAAAGATGCCAATTACAAAAAAAAAAAAAGAAAGAAAGAAAGAAAAAAAAAGAGAAAAGTCTGCTTTCCATTTGTAAATAATTCCCAAAACATTTTACTATCAACCTGTAATTTCATCACATTGTTTTTTGTCATTTTCAGACTTCATACGCTTTTAACATGATATTGATCATGGTATAGAGATGTGATGGTGAACCTATGCCATATCGGTAGGCATGCGAGCGTTGCCCTAGTTCAACTCTGGCGTCCTAATTCAACTCTGGCACATATGTGCGCACTGGCCAGCTGATTTTTGGGCCTTCCGGGCTATTTCTGGCCTCCGGAGGGCCTCTGGGGGGGGAGGCCATTTTTGCCCTCCCCAGGCTCCTAGAAAGGTTCTGGAGCCTGGGGAAAGCAAAAAACGGGCCTTCCGGTCCCAATGGAAGTCATCAAATGGGCTGTTTCCAGCCTCCGGAGGGCCTCTGGGGGGAGTGGGGAAGGCTGTTTTCTGGAGCCTGGGGAGGGCAAAAAACTGGTCTATCGGGCCCACCATGCCATCATGTGCCAAAAGTGTGGGGAGCGTGTGTGTGTGTGTGTGTTGCACGCACATTATGGGTTTGTGCATCCATGCGCGCGCTCCCCCCATTCTCTCCGCTTTTGGCACGTGACAGCAAAAAGGTTCACTATCACTGGTATAGAGCCACAGTGGCGCAGTGGTTAGAATGCAGAACTGAAGGCTACTTTTGCTGCCTGCTGGCTGCCTGCAATTTGGCAGTTTGAATCCTACCAGCTCAAGTTTGACTCAGCCTTTCATCCTTCTGAGGTTGATAAAATGAGGACCCAGATTGTTGGGGGCAATATGCTGACTCTGTACACCGCTTAGAGAAGGCTATAAAGTACTGTGAAGTGGTATATAAATCTAAGTGCTATTGCTATTGCTTGCAAGTGTAGCACAAGCAAAACCAGCCAACAGCTGATCATCAAGTCAGCGGATCAATCTGTGCTCCTTCTTTTTCCTTCAAACTGCCCAATTACTGGCTGCACTGTCCACACAGCATCCGGTACTTCATAAACCTTCTGCGCATGCCCAAGATGGCGCTCCGACGCTGAGTCTCGGCTTCTTGGGGCCGATGCCTCGGCTTGGGGGGGCTCAGGGGGGTCATTTCGAACATCTATGACCCCCCGCCCGGGCGAAGCAACACCTAAGGAGCCCGTTGGGAGCTTTGGCAGTTCCCCGGACCATCCCAGCGCTGAGGGGGATGACGTCAGGACGGCAGTGGGTGACGACGGTCTGCGGCCTGCAGGGGAGCGGCACTGGTGGCGGCGGTCGCGGGCGGTCATGGCGGCGGCGGCGGCAGCTCCTGGATGACATCGGCGTTGTGAGGCCCCTACGGAGGTTCCCCACACCCCTGGATGCCTCGAGGTGGATCTTTGGAGGCAGGGGGCGGCTGGGGACGTCCGTGGGGGGGCCGATGGCGACGATGGCGGTGGGGACTGCGGAGGCCGCGGCGGTGGTCGTGATGGGGGCGCTTAAGGTTGCGGCGGCTCCCAAGGGCCTACAGACTTCCAAACAGACGGCCCAGGACTCTTCAGCAGTGGTTTTAGATCTGATTTTGGGGTGACTGGAGAGTATATGACCCTTGAGGGAAGGGTTACCTCCAGGGAGACCCAGAGACCCCCCCCAGGGTGAGCTGGATGGGGGGGGCGAAATAGGGGAGCTTCACCCACTAGAATGGAAGGTTGAGGGTTATTGGGGCCGGAAAATGACTACAAACTTATGCGGTTTGAATCTCCCCCCCTCCTTCCTTCGGACTGAGTTTGGCCTTTTGGCCTATTACGATCATAGCTTCCCATCCATCTTGGCCTGCTAAACTACTCCTAATTTTTTCCCCACTCCCATCTGGCCTGTCTGGATTCCCTACCATGTAGAACTTCTCTGACGAACATTTACGAACTTAAACCTCCCTTGAGCTGGATATTGGATTCCCTGATGCTGCTAATCCCAGGAGGGATACTGGTTCTATGGACATGAGGCCTGAGGAGGCGGAATATGGCTATCCTCACCCTTGAGCTTTCTATCAAAGTCTCCATGCATTGGCCTGGTGAGAGACGGCCGCCCTGGAAACTTTTGGGGCTGAATGATATGCACCTCCTCAGCCACTGTCGTGAGAGGACAGTGGAGCTTGGCAGCCTGACCATGGACTGGAATTTTCCCTACGCTTGTAACATCAGCGGTCCCCCACCCTTGGACTGTCTCCCCTGATGGCTATATGTATTCGGTGTCGGAACTCCTCGCCCTGCGAGATTCTCCCCTCTCGCAGGTTTGGCCCCCCACATTATCGAGGGCCTATCTCGATGACGGACTTTGGAGTCCGGAGAGATGGCATGGAGCAAGGAAGAATTTATGGGGCTTTTTAGGGAAATTTTTAAAGATTTTAAGGGGTTCTGGGGGGGGTTGTAATTATTCTTTTAAAGATACTGGGAAGACGACTATGGCGGATGGGGGGGGAAATCCACCAGGGTCAGAGCCGTGCCCGGCACAGGGTAATGATCCGGGAGGCACCGGATGAGGGATTGGAAAAGGGATGGGGGGCGATATCTATGAGGGCTGTACCATCGGCACGGTGAATGGGAGGGGCAGATATGGCGGGAGCAGGGGACCACATCAGGTGTTGGGGGCTCGCACTTGCTGTTTGAGAGCAATTGCTTGCCCCGGTCCCCAAGGCTCCGCTCGGATACTAGGTGGCTTAGATACTCAGGAGCTGGGCCTTCGGCTGATGCTGTGCAATGCCAGGTCCGTGGTCAATAAGGCCCCCCTCATTCACGATCTTATACAAGAGGGGGGAGCGGACCTGGCGGGTATTACGGAGACCTGGTTGGGCCCGGAGAGTGGCGTCCCTCTGGTGGAAATGTGCCCACCAGGCTTCAGAGCATTCCATCAGCCGAGGGCCCAGGGGAGGGGCGGGGGGGTGGCGGTTATTATTAACGAGGATCTGAGTCCGAGGGAGACCACTGTGCCTCAGATAGCCGGATGTGAGTCCCTCCTTGTGAGGTGGGGCCGTGGGGTTCAGATGGGCTTGTTGCTTACGTACCTGGCTCCCTGCCGCGTGGCAACAGCCCTACCTGAGCTACTCGACGTGATAGCCACGGTGGCAGTAGATACACCCAGGCTTTTAGTCATGGGTGATTTCAACTTGCCATCCGTCGGTGAAACGTCTGAGGTGGCTCAGGAGTTCATGGCTTCCATGATGGCCATGGACCTGACCCAGTTAGTTCATGGCCCTACTCACAGGGGAGGTCACACTCTGGATTTGATTTTTGTCTCTGGCCAGTGGTTGAGTGGTCTTGTTATAGGGGATATAGACGTGGAACCCTTGTCATGGACTGACCACTCACTCCTTCGCCTAGATCTTCGAACCGTGACCCCTCGCCGCAGGGAGGCAGACCCAATTAGATGGATCCGCCCCAGGCGCCTGATGGATCCTGATAGGTTCCAGACGGAGCTTGGGCCATTTCCTGAGGATCTAGCACATGACTCGGCCGAGGACCTGGTAGCCGCCTGGGATCGGGCGGCTGGTGGGGCCTTGGACCGAGTTGTGCCTTTGTGGCCTCTGACCCGATGCCGATCCCGTGCGGCTCCTTGGTTTACTGAGGAGCTGAGGGAAATGAAGCGCCGGAAAAGACGCCTGGAGAGTGGTTGGAGGGCCAGTCTCGCTGAATCTGATCGAACACTGGTAAGGTCGCATATTAAGGCCTACCTAGTGGCGATAAAGACGGCAAAGTCTAACTACTTTTCTGCCTCTATTGCATCATCAGGGAATCGTCCGGCCGCCCTGTTTAGGGTGACCCGCGCCCTGCTCCATCTGGGAGTGCGGGAGGATCCCTTAGAAGGCAGGGCGGAGGATTTCGGACAATACCTGTATGACAAAATCGCTCAGATCCGGGGGGATCTGGACTCTGACTGGGTAGATCAGGGCAGGGTGACGAGGAACAGTCTTGAGAATGTTATCTGGGAGGAGTTTGATGCTGTGACTCCCGATGATGTGGACAGGATTTTGGGGAGACTTAGTGCGGCCACATGTTTACTGGACCCGTGTCCCTCCTGGTTGGTACTGGCTTCCCGGGAGGTTACACGAGGCTGGCTCCAGGGCGTCATTAATGCTTCTTTGACTGAGGGTCACTTCCCCGCTGCCCTGAAAGAGGCGGTGGTGAGGCCTCTCCTCAAGAAGCCGTCCCTGGATCCAGCAATATTGGCCAACTATCGTCCTGTCTCCAACCTTCGCTTCATTGCGAAGGTTGTTGAGAGTGTGGTCGCGCAACAGTTTCTGCAATTCCTGGAGGAAACATCCTATCTAGATCCGTTCCAGTCGGGTTTCAGGTCTGGGCACAGCACGGAAACGGCATTGGTCACGTTGGTGGATGATCTCTGGAGGGCTCGGGACAGGGGTTATTCCTCTGTTCTGGTCCTGTTAGATCTCTCAGCGGCTTTTGATACCATCGACCATGGTATCATGCTGCACCGGCTGGAAGAGTTGGGGGTGGGAGGCACTGTGTTGCGGTGGTTCTCCTCCTTTCTCTCCGACCGGTCGCAGTTTGTGTTGGCAGGGGGGCAGAGGTCGACCTCGAGGCCTCTCATCTGTGGAGTGCCGCAGGGATCGGTCCTCTCGCCCCTTCTGTTCAACATTTATGTGAAGCCGCTGGGCGAGATCATCCGTGGCTTTGGGGTGAGATACCACCAGTACGCTGATGACACCCAGCTGTACATCTCCACCCCAGGCAACCCCAACGATGCCCTTGAAGTGATGTCCCAGTGCCTGGAGGCTGTGCGGATCTGGATGGGGAGGAACAGGCTCAGGCTCAACCCTTCCAAGACTGAGTGGCTGTGGCTCCCGGCATCCCGATATAGTCAGTTGACTCCATCGCTGACTATTGGGGGCGAGTCTTTGGCCCCCACTGAAGGGGCTCGCAATCTGGGAGTCCTCCTGGATAGGCAGCTGTCCTTGGAGGAACATCTGACGGCTGTTACCAGGGGGACCTTTTATCAGGTTCGCCTGATTCGCCAGTTGCGGCCCTTTCTTGATCGGGATTCCTTGTGCACAGTCACTCACGCCCTCGTCACCTCTCGCCTTGACTACTGCAACGCTCTCTACATGGGGCTCCCCTTGAAGAGCACCCGGAGGCTCCAGCTGGTCCAGAATGCAGCAGCGTGGGTAGTGATGGGAGCAACATGGCGCTCCCATGTAACACCGCTCCTGCGCGAGCTGCACTGGCTCCCGGTGGTCTTCCGGGTGCGCTTCAAGGTGTTGGTTATCACCTTTAAAGCACTCCATGGCATAGGGCCTAGCTATCTCCGAGACCGCCTGCTGCTACCAACGACCTCCCATCGACCCGTGCGCTCCCACAGAGAGGGCCTCCTCGGGGTGCCATCAGCCAAGCAATGTAGGCTGGTGACCCCCAGGGGAAGGGCCTTCTCTGTGGGGGCTCCCACCCTCTGGAATCAGTTGCTCCCGGAGATAAGGAGAATCCATGACCTCAATGCCTTCCGTCGTTCCCTGAAAACCCATCTTTTCCAGCAAGCCGGGTTGGCTTAGAAGAAATTTTTAAATTTTTTAATTAGTTTGTGATTCTTAACTTTCGGCCCAAATTTATATATATTTTTAAATGTTTTAATATTTGTATTCTATGTTTTTTATCTTGGCTGTACACCGCCCTGAGTCCTCAGGGAGAAGGGCGGTATATAAATTGGAAATTAAATTAAATTAAATTAAATTAAATAAATTAACAGCCCTTCACCTTCCTTCACAAAAAGGAATGCAAATAAGTTTCTAGCATTTCCCCATCTATTTTATTTGTTTGTCCGGCAACTTTCAAAATGTTTCTTACCCCCATAGGCTGCTGTAAGGGTAGCTGAAAGGGAACATTGATTTAAACAATTGACAAATATATTGAGAAAGCCTCAAAAGTTTTCTGTTCACTATGGCACCAGATCAGCCTTGCAGAGCAGCAAATTCCACAACTGCCTATGGAAAGAGGTTCACTCAATTCCAGTACCAATCTTGTTGCATGGCAACAGTCCGTGAGAATAGCCGACCGGCAGAATTGGCGTCGGACTGAATGCGATGGATACGCATGTGCATGTGCTCGGATAATTCTCTGATGAGGAAATGAAGGTCCATGCCTAGAGGGTGAACATGCTGGTACATCAGCTAGATCTGGAGAAAAAAATGCAAGCAGCTTTTCTAGGAGTGGTAAAAAAGTTTCAGAAGCTGTCATGGCATCGTCAATGCTGTTTTGCAGGTGCCGCTGTATGGTTGGCAGAAATGTATGCAGCTCCACAGGCAAAGAAACGGAGTCTGAAAAATGCACAAAGTTGTCTGCCTTTGAGGGCTCCTGACTCATGCAGAATCAAAGCCTTATTGGAATACAGACAGTATCTATTTTTTCCTGCCTTGTTCTCCACCATTACCAGCGGGTCACCAACAATGCCGCTATCATAGCTAAAGTTGCCATGTGTAATATAATCATACTGATGATTCCCCTTTATCAATTCAGCCCTGACTTTGGCTTTCTTGCCACCAAAGCATATAAAAATAACACTTTCCCAACACCTGCAACTTACCACATTTTAAACAGTTGGAAGCAAAATGAAAAAGGCTAGGTCAGTGATGGCGAACCTTTTCGACACCGAGTGCCAAAACCGGAATGCATGCGCCAGAGCATGCACTCTCTGGCCACATGGTTGTCAGGTTTCCGGTGCTAGGGCACTTGCGAAGAGCAACTGGCCAGTGCGCATGCACATGCCAGAAACCAGAAGAGCAACTGGTGATGGTGTGCATCAGTGGTGGGTTGCTCCTGGTTCTGTCCGGTTCTTGCGAACCGGTAGTAAAAGCGGCAGGAAGCTCCGCCCACCCACACGGATGTCATAATGGATGATCTGCGCTTGTGGAGAAGTGCGCACATGCGTGTGAGTGAAGTGAGCACATGTGAGTGCTCCCGTTGCGAACTGGTAGTAAAGGTAAGTAGAACCCACCCCTGGTGTGCATGCCAACTCTGGCAAGTGTGCCATAGGTTCACCCTCACGGCACTAGGTTAATGTGGTCTCCAGCATCAACCTTTTCTTCATGTCCTTGTTCGGCTTTTCAATTACTCACTTTATCAGACAAATCAGCCCTGTTTGCATTCTGAAGGCAGAGCTCTTATGTTTCCAAATGATCTTTTAAATTCAGAGGGTAGGGAGTTGGGGAAAGCTGAGGTTTAATAGAAATGATCCCTTAGATCAACTGCTAGGCATTCTGGAGTTGTAAAAATATCTATCTTGAGGACATCAGGTTGGAAAGGCCACCATAGATAAAAAGCAATCAGTGGTGGCATGTGTTTTGGTAGGCAATGATCCACGTCACCAGATGCCTTAAATGTGCTAACTAGACACATTTGGGGCGAGAGGGTTCAAGCATTCACCAGCATTGAAATACACATACCTCAATACCCAGTAAATGTTAGACATTTCTTCTGATTGCAAAAGTCTTATTGGACTCTCAGGAAGGAGTCTATGACAATGTGTCATGGCCCACTTTCCCCCAGACCAACCTGCAGTAGGACAACTTGCAATGGCCAACTCACCACAGGACAATTCGCTGCGGGACAAGAGATACACTAATATCAAATAAACGGTGGAATAGAATCATCAACAGGAGGGACAGAATGAAATGTGAATGACAAAAATTAAAATATTTATTTATTTATTAAAAATATTTTGAATAATTACATTGAATTGGCCAGTGATGACCTGGCTCTGGCAAATTGTCCTACAGCAAGTTGGCCTTGGAGAATTGGCCGCAGTGAGCTGGCTATGGCAAGTTATTCCAGTCCATCAGGAAGTGGTCATATACCAAAGCTCAAATTCATTGAGGATTTCCTTGCTTAGTCGTTTCCTATTTTAGAAGATCTCTTGGCTTTCTTCTGACTGGCTTACGTTCAAATTCTCTGAAACCTGATTGGATAGAAAGGATAGCAACACAATCCCTTTACATCTATTCAGTAAGTACAATTCCTTACAGAACCACAATAACTTTTAGGCAGTTAAATTACTCATTCTTGTGGTGGAACAAGAAAAATACAGTTTGGCACATTGGTTGAGATTTGATTTTCAGCCTCAGCCATCTTAACGTTTCACAGTTCTCTGATCCGAATTCTCTAGCCAGACAGAATTGCTCCCTTGTTGATAGAGACATCTCCAGGGTGTGCCTCTGCACTGCCTACCGCAAGAACTCTTCCGCTAGTATTAATGTAGAACACGGACATGCATATTTATCTGGGGACGGGCATATGGCAGTGGTGAAATCCAATTTTTTTTACTACCGGTTCTGTGGGTGCGGCTTGGTGGGCATGGCAGGGGAAGGATACTGCAAAATCTCCATTCCCACCCCACTCCTGGGGGAAGGATACTGCAAAAATCCCCATTCCCTCCCCACTCCTGGGGAAAGGATACTGCAAAATCTTCATTCCCACCCCACTCTAGGGTAAGCCAGAAGTGGTATTTGCTGGTTCTCTGAACTGCTCAAAATTTCCGCTACCGGTTCTCCAGAACATGTCAGAACCTGCTGGATTTCACCCCTGGCATATGGGCTACAAAAGAGAAAGAAAGAGGCAAGAGGAAGACTGGCTGTTTGCTACAGGGATGATATTGTCAGAAATGGTACAGTCGCATTATCAGTGAGATGGGTGGCATATAAATTTAACAAATAATTAAGTGAAATACATAGAGGGACGGAGCAGAGTCTGAGCAGTAAAAGTCAGATGAATCTAGACTGGTAGAATCTACCAGCTTTCTGGGGGAGAACGAAAGAGTGTGGTGGTGGGGATATACTTCTAAGCACTCGCTCTCAATTTGGTTTTATCATCCTTGGGCTGTCATCTTTGTATTATCAATAATTGATCTTACATTATCAGATCACTTAGTGATTGCATTTCAACGCAGATTGCCAATCCCAAATCCCTTCCAGCATTTAATTAATCCTCTCCCCTCCCTTTTTTTTCTAGCAATCGCTACAGTGTGAGTTTAAATGATAGGTTCTTGCTGCTGCTGAATACATATTATCCTGGTTAGTGCTAATGAGAGTTGTTTGAGCAGAGCAAGAAGGAGCAATTCCCCTTGGATGTTGCTTTTTAAATCAAGAATAATTGAGATGTTACATACATTTCCGACTGTGTCAAGTTTGCTGCATTTTCATTTGCTTCCCAGTATAGATTGAGAATATATGATTGCAGGTGTCCAGAGTAGATACAGCGGTGCTTCTTATCTACTTTTCCTATGCAAATTCCATTCACAGAATTCTCTCTTTTTGTCCTTCTGAAGATTTTACACTCTGATCCATATTGCCCAGAGTAGGCAAGCAGTCCAACAATTCCTATTATATATATATATATATACATACATACATACGGATAGATGATAGATAGATATATAAATTTTAGATAGATGGAAGACAGACAGATTATATATATATTAGATAGATAGATAGATAGATAGATAGATAGATAGATAGATAGATGATAGATAGAACGGAGTGACTTCGGCGGCTTACAATTCTAAAATTCTAAAACAATTAAAACAATTTTTTAAAAAAACATTAAAAGAATAAAAACATCCACAAAATAAATGAATACAAACAGCATTGCTTTAGTATTCCAGTCCATTTTGGCATGCTGTGGTTCACCTCTATATAGGCAAACCTCAAGAATTCATTACCTCCTTCACAGCAAAAAGGAAAGTTCACTCAACTGAATCAGTGGTTCCTAAGGTCTCTAATATGCACTCCTCATTTAGTGGCCAAGTTCCGTTCTATCAACATGTTCATTGAGTGAAATGGTTCCTAAATGAACACCTGATTCTCTCTCTCACACACACTTACATACATATACACACATACCATTGGGAAGATCACTGTTTTCTGCCATCTAATTCAGATACAGTTACCTCATACAGCTGCACCAAGGTTATTCTCACTCCAGGGTGCACTGTTATATATTTGCACTCATTGGTTGGGAAATTGGTTGGGAAATGTTTTTGTTTTACAACCATTTGTTATTGTGGCATTTGTGAATGGTCACTAACCAAGATAGCTGAGCAGGAAGTGGCTGCAAAACTCTTATTAGGATGCTATAATAGCCCGATGTTGATAGTGTTTTCCTTGTAAATTAAAAGTTGCTGATCTGAAAACTAACATATTTTTTCCTTTTAAATAATAATGATTATTTATATCCCTGATCTGCCTGCTTTTCCCTGGCCTTTTTTTTTTTTAAAAAAATAAATCTAGCGATGCAGCATTTCTTCATTTTTCTAATCACTTCAACTAGAAGAGTTTCACCCCATTTCCCAAAGACCCATTTCAAACCAGCAACCGATTTCTCTCAGGAAAAGCCTTTGGCAGAACAGAAATTTTCTGTCCTTGAACCAGCTCTAGATGCAGAAAAAGATGAAGCCTGCAGCACAATAGCAAATACCTTTCTTTGACTGGATCCAATTAGCAATAGCAATAGCGCTTACTTATATACTGCGTCACAGTGCTTTACAGCCCTCTCTAAGCGATTTACCGAGTCAGCATATTGCCCCCAACAATTTGGCTCCTGATTTTACCGACCTCAGAAGGATGGAAGGAAATAGTCTTCACAGTTAGGGACCCTGAGGGAGCTTCCTCTGTACGATAAGGGGGCTTTTCTGTATTCTTTCTTCTATGTTCCTCACTTGTACTAGGAACACCTATTCTACCATGCTGGCCTCACTTGAGTTTGATTCCACTATGTAGCCATATAACATATGAAACCCTCCTGAGAAACCTAATGCTATCAAATTCTTTTGAGGTTTTAAAAGGTGATATTTTCCCCATTATTTCATCCCTATTTCAAATCATTGTTACTTTTAGGTTCCACAGACCACAGCTTCTTCCACAGCATGTCAAAGATTCTTTCTAAGGTTATGATGAAGGCAAGGCTAATAGACTAGAATGCTCTGAATGGCCATAATATAATTTCATGGTTGGTGATAGGTGGTAACTCTTGCTTTAAAGGAAATTCAGACTGTATTTTTAAATGTATTTATTGTAAAATATTGTATGTTTAAATATTTATTTACAAATATTTTTAAAATAATATTTATAGAACCTCTCTGTCCAATTT
The DNA here is from genome assembly GCA_022577455.1 of Arizona elegans. Classification (NCBI taxonomy): domain Eukaryota; kingdom Metazoa; phylum Chordata; class Lepidosauria; order Squamata; family Colubridae; genus Arizona; species Arizona elegans. The sequence continues at coordinate 24,573,788 of JAKOOJ010000008.1, read as the reverse complement.
AGGACTGCATACAAGCTCTGGACAAATTTCTTTCATTATTTTTTGCAAGTCAGTTACTGTATGTAGACTCCTACTCGCCTATTCTCCTTTCAAATTATAATTCCTTTCTTAAGCATCTCATTGCCCAATTGGACCTCCCCTATGTACCGTAATTAGATTGTTATCCCAGCTAATCAATATGTGTAGAACTATCATGCACATGCATTTTATTGAAGCCCTAAAAATGTTCATAGTTTCCTTGACATGGTATCTGAGCTACAACCTGGTTTGGAAGAAGTCAACCATAAGAGAAGATATGGCAAGAAGGGTGAATAGGATTCCATCTAGCATCCTTTGAAGTTTCATCAATCCAAAATACTTTAAAGTACCTTTAGAGTTCTATCAAGTCACCAATTCAAATGATCAATTACTTACAACCTCTTTGGAAACAGCATCAACTTTAGCAGATTAACAGAGTTGGAAGGGACCTTGTAGGTCATCTAGTCCAACCCCCTGCCCAAGCAGGAGACTCTACACAAGGGGTGTCAAACTCAAGGCCTGTGGGCCGAATCCAGCCCGTGAGGTGATTAGATCTGGCCTCAGTGCCGCCCTGGAAACAGCAAAGAACCGGCCTGCGGTGCCTCTGCCAGCGAAAATGGAGCTCCTTTTTCGCTGGCAGAGGGCTGCAGGAGGCCGTTGCAGCTAAAAATGGAGCCTCTATGGGTGATGTCGAGCTGGCCATGCCCACCCCAGCCACGCCACCCCAGCCATGCCCTCCAAGGCCCCAAGGTCAAAAACACAACCCTGATGTGGCCCTCAATGAAATTTTCTGACAGATGGCAGTCCAGTCTCTTCTTGAAAGCTTCCTTACCTTACTTCTCCTTAGAGTTCCAGGAAGTCTATTAAGAATCAGAGCTAGCGCCATTAAGTTGAGTGGCTTAACCAAGAATGTTCTCCTACAAGTGAGGAAGTGTATTAATCTTATCAGAAGCTGTTTAATATGTATTTTGTACCATGAAGGCTAAAACAAACTTCTTATAACACATATCTTTGTTGTGTGATACATTTTCAATTTGTTATGGAATGAATAATATAGAGTAGATATGTCCATTATACCAAAAGGTTTCTAGGTAAAATTTAAGATGCTGGTTTTAACTTATAAAGCTCGTTATGCTTTGGTGCTTGGACATCTACAAGACCACCTACTCCAATAACTACCAGTCCAATCTGATCAAGCAGAAACTTTAGCTACTGATTCCACATTTTCAGGGATCTGAAAGGCTAAAATCAGAATGCGCTGCTTTTTTCCATAGGACCACCAATCTTGGTGGAACAGCTTCTCAGTGGAGATAGCTCTAGCCCACTCCTTGTTAACATTTTGGAAGCTTTTAAAGAAAGAATTGTTCTGGGCCGCCTTCTCCTGATTTTAGCAAGCCAACTCTATTTCCTATTTTCATTGTTTGCAGTTTTCTCTTTGGGTGATGTTACTGTTTTATAATTGCATAGTTGTGGATGTTTTATTTGGTTTCATATTCTGTGTGAGTGGCCAAGAATCTCTGGATTCTTGGGTAGTTGCTGGGTAGTTATATGGAAAATAAATACAAGCATTGCGGTGTTAATATTTTCACAAAAACAATGGGAATGATAAACACTGAAATACAATTAGACAAAGTAGTGATGTTAACATAGTGGGAAGAATTAGATTAGATTTGAAAAAGCAGATTGTATTTCTTGTTGAAGGCTACAAGAATGTAATACAGGTTTGGCACTGAGAGATAAGCATTGTTTTTTTATGGAAACCTAATATATATCTATATATTGGGAGGGGGGATCATGATTTTTTTCCAAGAAAGGTGAAGGCATAGTCATATAATTGGTGTTAGGCTGATGAGTTTTGAGACATGTGTTTCAGTGCCTAACAGACAGTTGGTGAATACATGTGTGTTGTGGCCCGTCAGCGGCCTATGCAGCTAGTAGCTGATTTTGACAGGGAGGAGGTTGGTGTGGTAATGCGCCAGCAGCCTGTGCAGCTGGCACTCAAGTCAGACAATGAGGAGGCTGGAGAAGATGTGGTGCCAGAGGTGGGGATTCAGCCAGGGCCTTCAGAACCTCCAGAAGCTCCCATAAGTGAAGAGGAAGAAGAGGAGGAGCCTCTTCTTGATGCACGAGCGCGCAGAGCTACCAAAAGGCAGGAGTGGCTCCTCAGGAGGAGGTCTCCTCGAGAGTAAGGCTTGGGGCTAATTGGTCACTCCCCTAGCCTATTTAAGGAAAGATGACGACTGAGGCAATTTGCAGGAAACAACTTCGTTCATATTCCTTTGCATCTTGATTCCAGAAACGTCTGATCAGCTCTTGCTCCTTTCTTGTCAGTTTTCCTGCAAATTGCTTCTGGGCATTCTGCCAACCACAGTAAGTTGTAAGTTATCTGAAATACTGTGCTTCAGAATTGAGTTATTATTCTTTGGATTCTTGTCAGCTGTTAATGAAGTTAAATGAACAGCCCTTGTTCAGAAAAGACTGATTTAAACTGTACTTGTGTTCGAACAAATACTAAGAAAACTCATTAGTAATCCTTAATTAGTAAACTAAGGTTTGTGCTGCGTTCTTTGTGGTCCGTAGCTGGAGCAGAACAACGTGACAACTCATATTTTATAGCCAATGCTCCATTTATTAATTGCTTCATCAATTTACAGAATTGATTATAAATGAGAGGCATGATGCTGATGTCTTTCAAAGAATTTTAGAAAAAGATTGCCATCTTAACCCTGTTCTAGAAAGCACAACCAGAGAGTGTTAGACTAACCTTAACCCTAACCCCTTTACAGAACTGATTTTTCATTGATTTTCCCAGATTGGTAGGAATAGACTGTTTGTTCCCACTTCTCCCACTTCTCATTTAGCATTTGGATGAATGTTGAAAGAAGTATGAGCTGCCAGTGATTTGCCAGTGATTGTATGAGAACTAATATTCTACATACTTGCAACCCAATGGCATGGTACAACTAGAACTGAAGCTGAACCTTGTGGAGAGAACAATGTCAACATGTAGCTGCTCATAAAGGTTATTGGTTGAATTAGTCTTGCTAATGGTGCCCCCTTGACTTCTTGCTAATGTTCTTATTATTTCAGCCTATGCTGTTCTTAAGTTGTTTTCAAGCTGTTTTAGGTGGACATTTTTGGAAGGATTTGCAGCCATACTAGCAGTAGTTGATGGGATCTGTAGTGCACCACTTCTACAGAACCCAACATTTAGAACGAATGGCATGGATTGTGAATTATTTTGCCCCAAAGTCGCTTGGCTTCCCCAAGGGTAGATATCCCTTACCCATCCAGGTGTGTTCCTTTGTTGCCTCTAATTACCCTCCTACCTATAAAATGTTCCCAGCTGCAACCTTCCCACTTCCTCAGTCATTTACTTCCTCTAGTGCACAGGTGCTGTTTTTCAAGGCTTCTTCTGATCATTTTAGCCAGGATTTGACAGCCTGTATTTTCTAAAACAGTGACAGCAATTGTACATTCAAGCATACATACAAACCCTTTTCTGATTCCACTGATTCTGCTTCCCTTCTCCTTCCCCACGATGGGAGTCACAGTTGCCTTTCTCAATCTGGGGTCTTCCAGATGTGTTGGAGTACAAGTGCAATTGTCTCCTTCAGTTTCATGGAAAAGCTGTTCTGGATTGACAATGAAGCATCATCAGATTCTGAATAGCTGTACAATAGCTGAAATACAAAAATGGAGTTGGAATAATTTAATCTATTTCTCAGGAACCAAGAAGAAAGTGGAATTTGCTGTTAAAATTCTCAAGGAGGGCTGAAGCTGGCTTAACCAACGGCAGAAGGAGAGAGAGTGAGAGTGATATGCTTCACTATATATTTAATTTAGAGCTGAATTATTTCAAAGCATTTACTTTCAACTTCCTGACCAGAGAGGGATGAATAAATGGAGTCCACAGACTGTGAGTTGGTATCCTCTAAACAAGAAATCTGGGAAGTTAGGGCAAGCAAGGCAGAATTTGCATTTCTATGTCTAAAATAGACAGGAGAGGAGATATTTGTTAAAAGACAGGGCTTTATAGCAATTGTAAAAAACATATACTATGCCACTAGGTTTACCTGTTTCATATTGCACACAATTTAAAAAACAAACAAACAACTACTTGGACCACCATCTATAAGAACAGAAATTACATTATTTTACCAGGTGTTTTTAAAATCTGCTTTTTCAATAATTTTAGAAAAAAACAAGATAGAAACTCACCTGTGGGCTTTTCCAGGAAGATGTATAGATGTTTAGATCTAGCAACAATATGAGCTGATCCCCACCCTTATGTTCCTACAATGCTGCTGTCAGGTCTATAAAATTGTTCCAGATCTTGAATTACTTTAAGGTAAGTTTCATGGCTTTGGGGAAAATCCAAATAGCCCTTCAGATGATTTGGAAGTGCAATTCTCCAAAATTCCTGGCTAGCATAGGTAATCACGAATGTCATACAAATATATCAGAAGGACAGACGGTTTAAGAAAACTGCCTTAATGCTTTGGAGGACAGTTATTTATTATCTTATGGAATAAACTACGCTAGTGATCAGTCAAGTTCAATATATGGAGAAAGTATATGGAATATACATTTTAGTCAGGGGTGAAATCCAATTTTTTTCCTACCGGTTCTGTGGGCATGGCTTGGTGAGCGTGGCAGGGGAAGGATATTGCAAAATCTCCATTCCCACCCCACTCCAGGGGAAGGATACTGCAAAATCTCCATTCGCTCCCCTCTTGAGGGAAGGATATTGCAAAATCTCCATTCCCACCCCATTCTGGAGCCAGCCAGAGGTGGTATTTGCCAGTTCTCCGAACTACTCAAAATTTCTGCTACCGGTTCTCCAGAACCTGTTAGAACCTGCTGGATTTCACCCCTGATTTTAGTTATTCCATTCTGACCAGGGATGTTTTACTTTACACTAAGTTTTTAGATTCATACAGATGTTTTCAAAGGGTAAGAGGCTGCTTGATTGTGGTGGCTACATATTGTATAAATTAAGATGACTTGACAATGGAAAATAGATAATGGGGTGACATATATATCATAAGGGAGGTGGGGGGGCGGGCGAAGGAAATTATAACCAATTCACCAAGTGACACAGATCGAGAGTGAAATATAGAATTAGTGTCCTGATAGAAACAATTTTCTTGGGTAGAGTTGTGAAGAAATTGTTAAGGTCATTCCAAGTGGACTGCAAATAATCAATGCTTAACTTTCCTCTTTAGACTATAATGCCCAATTAGGAATAAATAATACACAGTTTCACTTGAAACCTGAATCCTGGATGGAAAAAAAAAAAAACCCAGGTAAAATGAAACAAGAATTTCACTGATATATATCGAAGCAACTGGAACAGAGCAAACTGCGCCCCACGATGATGATGGAGAAGGGAAAGAGAGTGCCGAGTTTGCAATTCTCTTCCCCCCTCCCCTGCTTATTGTTTGTATTTATTTATTTATTTTGAGGAGAAAATGCTTTTGCAGAACTCGAGCCCATTACCAGAATGAATGGATTCAATATCTGTGCAATGATGTGTTAAAAATGAAAGGAACATCATTACATGTCAGAGATGTTATTAACACATTGTATTTCCTACTTGAATGAGATGGGCATTATCTCACCAGGTAGCACACACAGCCCACTACACTATTTGACACTTTGATTTTGGGGGGGGGGCTGAGGGGGGCTGTCCCCAGGAAGCGACTGGCATTGCCTGTCATAGGGCTGTGTGCATGGATCCTGGGCAGGGGTGGGTTCTACTTACCTTTACTACCGATTCGCATCGTGCCCGTGCACACCCGTGCTCTTTGCCTGTGCCTGCATGTGCTCTTCTGTGCATGCGCAGAAGCATGAGCAGATCATCTATGATGACGCCCAGGTCAGAGGGTGGAGCCTCCCGCCGGTTTTACTACCGGTTCTTGCGAACCGGTCTGAACCAAGGGCAACCCACCACTGATCCTGGGGCTCACCCAGGCTCCTGTGTGCACTCACACATGCTCAACCAGTCTTGCAGGAAAATGGGAAAATGACTTGTTATGCAGAGAACCAGCTGGTTGTCTATTTAAACCAGCATTAAGAAATCCTGGCTTTGTGCAAAGGTGAGCCATATATTTCTCCACACAATCCAAGGCTCAAGGTTGACTCAGCCTTCCATCCTTTCTAAGGTAGGTGAAACGAGGACCCAGTTGTGGAGGCAATAAGCTGACTTTGTATAAATATACAAAAGGATGAAGGCTATTGCTTAATGCATTGTAAGCTGCCCTGAGTCTCCGGAGAAGGGCGGCATATAAATCAAATTAAAAAAAAAAATCCCTCCCCCACAAAAGAAACAGTGAATAATGGAGTAAATCTGAAGATCGGTTTCCAGAGAAAAAGCTTTTGTTGGTTACCAAGAGACACACGTTACAGATTCACACCCCTCTCTTATTACTTTCCAGGTATGAATCATCGGGTGGGAAATTGCTTATATCTGGACTTAAAGAAACTGTTTTTTCCCCCCACCTGCCTGACAGGCCAAGAAAAGAAACAAACACCTGCAGGCTCTTTCGATTTTCAGATGAGATAACATGGTAGCGCTCAACTATTATTCATGAACAAAGTATCTTTCTGAGGAGGTGGTAATATTATTACCAGGTTTTCTGTATGGATGGTGTGATTCAATAGTTCATGCTTGGATTGGCAAGTGGAAACTAGGAATCGGAGCTGGCTGGCAGATTCCCCTTAGGCTTCTTACGTTATTTCCATAAGCAATAAAAGATGATAACTTTCTTCTTTATATAGTCACCACCTTTCCCCAAGCTGATGCTTTCCAGATGTGCTAAGACCACAGCCGTTCTGTTTCAGGCAAACACCACCTCCGGATCGCTAGTCAAAAGGATCTGATTTAAATAATAGATAATGATTGTAATAGCAAACCCTTTCCTCATCAGAGCAGACGCTACCAGTTAGATGGAGAAATAGACTGAAATTCTTTAAACAGCTTCCTTCCTTTCTAGGGTCTTACGGCATAGTCCGGGGAGGGTCTCCAAACTTGGCAGCTTTAAGACTTGTGGACTTCAATTCCCAGCATGACCAGCTGAGGAATTCTGGGAGTTGAAGTCTGCAAGTCTTAAAGTTGCCAAAGTTGGAGACCCCTGGCAAAATCCTACTTATTCAGAAGTAAGCTGTACGAGGTTCAGTATCTAGGAAAGTGTCGATGAATATTCTTACAGATTTCTATTGCAACCTCTGCAATCTCTTTTGAGAAAACTGATAGGTTTTCTTTCTTTCTTTTTCTTTCTTTTTCTTTTTCCCTTTCTTTCTTTCTTTCTTTCTTTCTTTCTTTCTCTCCTTCCTTCCTTACTTTCCTCCTCCTCCTCCTCCTCTCCTCCTCCTCCTCTCTCTGTCTCTGTCTCTCTGTCTCTCTCTCTCATTCTATTCCATGAATTGGAAAACAGCTATCCAAGTTTCAAAAGGACATTGCCCTTTGTCCACCAGCTCGATCAAAAGGTGAGGCCCTACTTCATTGGTGAGGAAGATTTATCTTTCTTCTCCTATTTTTGAATCTTCTTCCTCAGAAGAATAAAATGGCTTCAGCAGGAAGAAAATGGACTTTTAAGGTGTATCTTGAATTGATTTGGGTCCCTTTTTCATCAAGATTATTCCTTTTTTCTTTTCAGCAGCCAGAAATATCCAGGCTGTAAAGTACTTAGATTTATGATGATACAAATTGAGAACTCCGAAGGGCAGTTCAGACATTCAGACTGAAAATGAACAGAAAACCAGCCAGCAGCCAACAGCAGATCTGCTTGTGAAGCATGAGTGCGTTCATTCAGAGCAAATGACATTGCGTGTGACCTGAAAATTCATGTGTACAAATACAAGAGCAATTTGTTTGATGCCTGCAATTCTTCCAATTCCACAGAATGGGGGGTGATGACAATGAATATCAAATTTCTCAAATACCGAACAATAAAAGCGTGATAGTTTACATGCAACACTTCCTTGGGGCCATGCATATTTTTCTTATAATATCCTTTGGGGCAAAGCAAACCATATTTCGGGAGCCTGTCCATAATTTATTATAAAAATGATGGTATGGATAAACTAGGAATATGTCACAATTTGGATTTTATGTACCTCCCAGGACTAAAATTGCCCAATGGAGAGTCAGAACCTTCAGATAGGAATTTAAACCAAACTAACTTTCTATTTATTAAATGCAGTTGCTTGAGCTCATTACATGCACATACGTATATACCCCCCATAGTTACCAAACCCATATTAAGCAAGCCAAGCAAAACACAACATGACATGAAGATCTGAGATACCCAATTGACAGAATACATCTTCAGAAACATGGATCTTTATTTTACCCTATTTCGTATAATACAATCTCTTTGTTGTCTCCAAAGGAGCAAAGCATTCCTTTTAATCTCCCAAATTTCTGAAAGCAGGAAGAAACCCATCTCCTTCTGAACTTCAAGTAAGACATCCATTCAGATGAAATCTCATTCAGATGAAAAATTGCAGAGAAACCAGTAGTCTGGCATCTCCCACTTGGTGCAACCATATCTAATTGCTAACTGTAATTTAGCTTGTCTAGCTAGTTGGCTAGCTTTAACCAGATACACATGGGGAGTACAACTTATGGCATAGTTATCATTACAATTTGGAGGATGTGGATGTGAATGGTAAAATGGATCACATTCTGTTAGCAAGCAGACTAATTCGTCTACATTGATGGGAATGAACCTGGAAAACAGTTAAAAGTTTGGTTTTATTTATTTATTCAATTTGAGTGGCATAGTGGCCTAGAGGTGATGCACACCTCTCACTTGAAAGGTTGAGAGTTCAATCTTAGGCAATGACAGATGTTTCTGTATCGGGGCAAAGAAAAAATGTTTGCTGTGAACTTCACATAGGCATCAGGAAGGGCATCTGGTCAGTAAACGCTCATCTCCATTCAGTTGATCCGATTCCACCCTGAATAAAAGGATTAAAGGGTCATAAAAAGAAAAAATATTTATTAAATTTCTGCACTGCAATAACATGCACAAGATTTGGATCAACCTACAGGAGTTGCTCAGTTGAGTTAAACCCTTCCACAAGGATATGGAATAACTTTCATCATCTAGAAACTTCATGTACATTTGGCATATTAGGGCTTCTCCATCTACTAATAAATCTATACAATGTAGAAGTAACTAGTCTGGAAATAAATGACATAAATTCATTTATTATAGTTGGAAATAATTTCCTTTTCTGGCAGGAGAGATAAATTGCCACTAATGTGATATAAGAATGATTTGATTATTTCAGCGGATCAAATATATCATTGTTTTGCAAAATTCTCCATTTTCAAATTGAAATTAAGTAGTTTTAACCATGACAACAAAACATCATCTGCATATATTTTATCTCTAAGGCAATTTTTGATGTTCTGTAATGCTTTATTTAATTATTGTTTACATTATTGAAATGTATTGTAATCTACACAAGAGAGGATTTTTTTTCTGGCAAAATTGCAAAGATTAACATTTTGGGTAGAATCATCAGATGGAGAAACATGCACAGAATTAGGAAATGTAAAAAATGCGAACTACAGCATAGGGATACACTTTTTGTGGTTTGTATGTCTTTTTAAATAGAGCTGAGCAATTATGATACAGACCAAGAATATTTAAACACATTTAGCAATAGCAGAAGCACTTAGGCTTATATACTACTTCACAGCTCTCTAAGTGGTCAGCACATTGCCCCCAACAATCTGGGTCCTCATTTTACTGAGGTTGGAAGGCTGAGTCAACCTTGAGCCTGGAAGATTCGAACTGCCGAACTGCCGGCAATCGGCATTCAGCAGAATTAGCCTGCAATACGTAAGAGGAGGAAGGTAGGTTAGATATGTTCACTGCCTTGGCTTATTTGTACCTGACAACGGTGGCTGAACACAGCTGTGGAAAATGTTGATCATCAGATACCACTTTCCTAAGAGTTCAACTATAAGAAGGAATAGGAGCCTAGGAAGTAATGACTCTCTGAAATGTCAGTCTTACCAGGTAGACCAGACAAGAAACACAGCCAGGTAAGCCAATTCTCCTTTATGGTAAAGCTACATTAACTGAACCAAGTGAGTCTGAACATACAATTCTCCCACTGTCTCCTATATAGCCTAACAACATAGGAAGAGCCTTTCTTGAGATACTCTGCCCCACTTCCTTCACCTCTATGCCATCATGGCTCTTGAGGTTACAGTTTATTATTAAGATTACTTTACTAATACAGTTCATTGATGCTTATATATTGGTTGCAAGAGGACTGAAAATTATTGATTTTTGCAAAATATTCTGTAAGACCTAAATTCTAACATTAAGTCCTCTATTATATTAGTATAGTCTTATGAAAGCAGCAGCTGGACAGGATTATATCCTACACTTATCTGGATCAAAACATTTCACCATCCCGATACCTCAGGAGTTTGATCTCAACAGGCTCTCTATCTTCACTAGTTTATAGCTGTCATGCTATAACAGCACCCAAACAAAACACTCAAATTTAAGCCATCAATACAGAACGTATGGCCAGGAACCATGGGAAACCATATTTTCCCCGTTCCTAATGCCTTCCATATGTTTTGAAATCAGCAGTACAGTAATTTCCCCTCCTGTTTATCTCAGAATGCTGAGAACAGTCCTGGAATAATTATTCCCTCCAACAATAATTATTCCTTCCAACCGATCAACTGGAAAGTGCAGAAACAAAAATACAGAAAATTGAGCATTCTGCTTCTAAGCCCAAGTAGTTCCTAGAATTAAAAAACAAAACAAAAAACAGCCTCCATCGCCACTCTATTCAGAAGAACAAAAAACAAATGGCTAGCATTCACCATATTTGCAGAACATGCCATGTTATTTGTCTTGATACTTGGCAAAAATGTTGAACTGGTAGTCTGTTGGGAAAATATGAAGTCATCATAACATCATTCTTCCTGCATAGAAATTCCATTAAAAGCTATGAAGGCTAGTTTTGCAGTTGGGTAGTTATGTAGTTACGGTAGCATGTTGGAGTGGAGACCATGAATGTTTGTATGCGTGGGAGAGAAACAGTTCACTTAAAGCCAGAGGCTGGCAAGCAGAAAACATGGAATACATAGAAGCTGGGGAAAATCAAAGGTCCCCCCCCGCCTTTACAAGGATTGTGAAATATAGTTTAGAATAGTGTTTGTCAACCTTGGCAACTAGAAGATGTTGGGCCAACTCTCATTTTTCTTGTTATTGGGGAGATTTCTTTTATTTAGAAAAATGATTAAAAAAATATTCTCATTTACATATACATCTAATTTTGTCTGCCTCCCAGGGGTGAAATGCTCCCGGTTCAGACCAGATCACCCGATCCGGTAGCGATGGAGGCGGGGGGGTTCGGAGAACCGGTAGCAAAAATCCCTGCCCCCCCCATGCCCAGCTGAGCCGCACAATCATCAGACGCTTTTTTTTTACTTTTAAAAGCATTTTTTCTACAACCTCTTTGGCCGAAAAAATGCTTTTAAAAGCAAAAAAAAAAAAAAAAAAAAAAGCCTCTGCTGATTGCGTGGCTCAGCTGGGATCGTCAAAGGCTTTTAAACGAAAAAAAAGCCTCTGCTGATCAGGCAACTCAGCTTGGATCGTCAGAGGCATTTAAAAGGAAAAAAAACCTCTGCCAATCTGGCAACTCAGCTGGGATCATAGAGCTTTTTGAAAGCATTTTTTTACAACCTGGTTGTAGAAAAAATGGTTTTAAAAGTAAAAGAAAAATGGCCACGCCCACCCAGTCACATTACCCCCCCAAGCCACACCCACAGAACCGATAGTAACAAATTTTAGATTTCACCACTGCTGCCTCCTATTTGAAATTGAAACATCATTTGTTCCCAATAATATATTATTCTATGCTCTTGCAGATCAAGCAGCCATATTTTTGGTCTTTCCAATTTTTTTAAAAAACCCAACTGTTGTATGACGTAGGGGACAACAATAGTTAGGAATGTTAAATCAGGAATAATCCCAGTTTCTTGATGAATGATTTGATGTACCACCTTGTACCCTCTTTATGACATTTCCGTCAAAAATGAAAGTGTCTATCTTTAGTTCTGCAGAGCCTTGTAACTATTTGAAGAAATCTTTACCATAATTTGTTCCATTTCTCCATTCCTAAACCTGTTCCCAGGTTCCATATTTCACTCATATTAGAGTGCCCTTTTCAATATAAGGCAACATTTTATAAATCATTGATATTAAACATGCTGCAGTTGTCACTGGTCCTATATTTATTTACACTTCCAAAAAATGTTTAAGTCCTAGTTCTGTTTTTGAGTATTTCACTTTTTAAAGAAATGGTCTATTCCTATACCATTCCAGTCCAGAAGCAGTGATTCTTTACAAGGATGACTGAAAAGTCTCCATGCGGATAGGAATTTTATCTCCATAAATGGCAAGCAAGGGAAATAAATTTGCTTTCTTCCATTTACTCCGTGCCTCTCCATCTTTCTCTGCATGAAAATCAGGATGCAGAGACAGTAATAGTAGAAGTTACAGCAAAAGTGTGCCTTTTCTTCTATGCCGTACTTGAATTATAATATTAAAACCAGTTTGGTGTGGTGATTAAGGCATCAGGCTAGAAACTAGGAGGCTGGGAGTTCTAGTCTCATCTTAGGCACAAAATCACCTCGGTGACCTTGGGCCAGCCTCTCTCAGCCCTAGACAATGGTAAACCAGTTATAAAATTTTGCTGAGAAAACTTTAGAGATATGTCTAAGCAATTGCCTAGGAGTTAACACTGACTCTCACTCACGAAGAGCCCATTATCAATTTCTTCTAAAAACCTATCTTTATTTTCCTTAAATTTTACACTCATTTATCCATTATTTATCACTATATCCTCTAGCTAAATGCACGACCTTGTAGGGACCCCTTTTAGTATAGGAATCAACTGTTTTCATGAATAGACCTCACAACAGAATTTTATATAAGATACACCATTTGCCAACTTTGCCAGCTGTACGTGCATATAGGAGGGTTTAAAACAAAACAAAACTCTTGGGTTCTTTATCCAAATAGAAACTTTGCCATTCTACCTTGCCATGTATGAAATTACTTGTCATTTGTCCAATAGGACAGCACATTAAAAAGATACACAATCTTTAGAAGGAACATCATATTCATAACTATTATTCTACCACTTGGATTCACATTCTGTTTTTATCACTTGGCAAAGTCTTTTAAGATAGCTATACAAACCGAAATATAATCACCTTGAAACTATGTATTCAAGTTCTTTGTCAGTGTAATATCGGGGTAACAAACCTGTTTGTTGCACAAAATAATATGCAACATCTCTCTTGATTTTCTCTGAATCTGTGAAAAAAAATATTAAAAGTTACTTATTCTAATTTGTGGAAATTAATAAGGAGATTCTTTCAAAAGTGAATTAGTTCCTCTTTAATATCTTAAAACCTTCCAGTGATCTGATAATGGAAATAAAAGATCATCAAGGTATACATTTAATGGCTATTGCTCTCCCCCATATAAACTTTTTAAATTTAATTTAATTTTATTGTGTTTTAACCACTGTGCCAAAGTGTCTATATAGCCATGGAGAGCTTGGATATTTGTGCTTCATACCATGTTGAAAAACAATAGGCTCTGAATTCACATTATTTATTTTAGATGTTGTAGATTGTTGATATAACATGTCAAACAAGTAAGAGATGTTTGGATCAAATTGATTGTTTTTTTTTAAAGTTTCTTTTAAATAACCAAGGCTTCTCAATCCAAAATCCTAGAGGAAGCCCTTATTTTTATTTAATTTGGGGGTGGTACTGTATGGAGTTTATAACAAAAGCTATACTCTATTTATCTGAGGTGAATCTTTGACCAATTTGCCTCAGCCATTCTGGAGAACAAGTATTGCGATTTTCCAAAACTGTTTCAGTTTTGAGTTTTGGTTATTACAAAAAAAAATATGTATCAAACAGTTTAAGCAGTTTAAGCACCTTTTTACTCTAAGTGTAAACAGTACAATAATCCCCTATCAACATATATTTAACTAGCATGCAATCTGTAATTTTTAATTCATCCTGAATTGCTAAAGATATTTTATGATACAAGCAAGTTGACAACAATCCAGAATATATTTTGCGGATTTGTGAATAATATGTGAAACAATCGCTAATATTTTCGTCCCCTTTACCCTTTAATTTAACCTTCAATAACAGTTTCTTAAACTTGTTATTTAGTTATAAAAGATAAACCTTTTGCGTTAGCTGAGAATTCCGGTTGAAGTCAAAATTATTTCATGCTCTCCAACATTCATATATTTTACAACTAATACTGGTAAAAAAAAGTGAATTATAATTTCTATGGTTCATAAATGGAGGCTGACATAATTAAAGCCCCAGTCCAAACTGTCTAACAAGGGTAATCTATCTTTTTATCTCTTATAATCTCCTTCCTTTCAAAGGAAGTAGAGCTATCAAGAATAATAGCTACACCTCTGCACTGAGAAGAGCCATTGATCATAAAAATTGTTCAAATCCTATGGTGTTTTAACAAAAAATCCTTCCAATCTGTTTCATGAATTACCTGCAACATTATCTCATTTGAATTCATTTCTTTAACCTTGGAAGCATTCCATCATGTTTAACCACATCTGCTAAGCCTTCTACATTCAAAATCATGATTTAAACCACCTCCTTCGCCCCTCCAACGTTGTCTCACGATGGAGAAAGAATGAGTTTAGCTAATTTCCCCCATGCTTTAGTTTGTTCCATCTTGATGGCTGCAAGTTGATAATCAGGAAAGAAAAATCAATCCATCCCAATTAATTTCAGCCCTTCCTGGCCATTTTCCCAGCGCTGCTGTTGCCTGAATTGTTCGTGGCGGATGTCTCCGTGAGCTAAAGCTGTGTGATGGGAGGAAATATTCGGTGTTGGGAAGAGTTAAATCTTTTTTGACAATTCAATCGTTCCCCTTGGGTCTCCACAAATGGCACCTGTTGTTGAAGTCAATAGAGCTTACAATTTAATTTCATCTGCCTGCAAACAATCTCTCTCATTAGGGGGTAAAATGATGATGGGATTCACTGAGCCATGCGGGTTCACTTTCTACAGGGCACTACGTAAGTACAACCATCTTTTTCGACAAAGGGAGGCACAATTATTCTGGAAACGGATTGTAAGGAAGGCAAAATCTGCAGGAAAATAATAAAAAAAGCACCGTAAAAAGTCGGGCTCTGCAATTTCACTACATTTGTTGTCGGATGCCAATTTGCAGCCTAATTATTGTGTTTAACAGGCTCTGGAAATGCAGCAGTCCAAATGACAGGTAAATGGCTTTTAAAAAATCCCACCCTACATTAGCAACAATCTTGTCAGTTCAGGTGCTGCAACTCTAAAGCCAGGTTCTGCTCTCTGTGGGTTTTTTTTTTTCTGTTCCATTTTTTAGAGAACACGGGGTCCACTTTTTTCAAAGGGGGAGGGGGACAAGCCCTCCCAAAGCATTGCCATGCACAGCACCCCGATATTAAAGAAATGCTTTCATTTATAATTTAACAAATTAATGAAGTCTGTCAATACATCCACAAACTTGCAAGGTTGTGGAATCTGCTTTGGATCTTGCAACATTTCCAGTAAGAATCAGAGAAATCTCACAGGATCTCAGGTGAGTGTTGAAGGAAATATTTGTTGCTCAGGGTTGAAATGAGGGGACCTTGATGCTCTCTGAGATTGGTTGTTTTCTTGCAGACATTTCATTACCCAACTAGGTAAGATCATCAGTGGTAGAAGGGAATGGGGTTTGCTTTCTGTGCACAAGTCACTTGCCCCCTCAGTGTTGGTGGGAGTGTACTTGGTAGTCCCTTGATTATGCTGTTGTTTACCGTTTGATTATTTGTCTGAGTTGGTAGTTGGCAGAGTGTTGAAATGTTTGGCTGCTTTTGGGTCTTCTTTGAGATAAAAAGACATTTTGAGATTGAGACCATGGGCATATGGGAAGATTTGGTGGTCTCTAGTCAAGTTTAGCCACTTTTCTTTTTACGAACTGATTATGATTTCAGGGCTACTAATAATAACTTTCACTACTCTCTTCATTCATTAATCATGGACCATAAAGTGCAATAAGGACTTTGAAGATTCCAGTTTATAATCCCACACCTGTCTTTTAAAAATAAGATCAAAAGAGGCCTTGTCTTTCACACACCTTGTTCTCTTTCTCCTTTTTTTCCCAAGGAAAGAAGGAAAAATAACAAGGATGGGGAGGAAAATGAGGATGGGAGAAATCTAGGGGGAGACATCTTGTTCCACACTTGCCTAATCCTAGCAGTGCCAATGTCCTCACCAACAGGAGAATCTCTTATGTCAGAATTGTTTTGGGGATATATTATTTTTGAATTCTTGACAAAATAATCCATTGTTTCTTCTTTCAATTAATATTTAAATATTTAATATTTAAAAACCCCTGACAATTAGGGATTAATTTCTGGTCACCTTTTTGCTACATATCTCTGACTAAATTGAAAATTAAGTAAATTTTCACTCAATCATGCCTTGATCATCTCCCATTTGGATTACTGCAGTGAACTCTACCTGGGGCTTTCCTTGAAGACCACCTGGCACAAATCACCTGGCACCGGATGCAGTAGTGTGCTTCATGATGGGTGTCCCTTTGCCACACTTCTGTTGTGTGAGTTGTACCGGGATCCAATTTCTTTCCAGGTGCAATTCAGGATGCTAGTCGTCACCTTTAAAGGCCTATATGGCACAAGGCCCAGTTTTCTGTCTGACTGCCTTTTCAATTTACTCATCCTACTAGGTTAAATAGGGTGGGCACACTCCTAGGGCCTTCTTTTAAACATCGCCACCATACGGAAAGCTAGGAAGCGTGCCTTTTCCGTGGCAGCCCTTGCCACGGAACGCTCTTCCCCCTGACGTTTGGCAGGCCCCTACTGGCTTGGCCTTCCTAAAGCCCTGAAGTCACTGCTCTTCCCCCAAACACTGAGATAGGATGAGATAACTGCATGCCAGAAGTTTGACTTGGCACCAAGGTTTTGTTTTTATGCATATGGTTTTTATTACTCTAATATGGCTTTTATGTTATTTTAATTTTGGATTGGGAACCGCCCAGAGTTTCATCTAGCTCTGTGTCAGAGGTCTTAAAACTGGTGTTGTGGGATAACAATGCTCTCCAAGACATTCTTTATCTAGTGTAATAGTTATCTTAGAATGCATGTGCTAAAGAATGAATTTAAAGCCTACAACTTTATATCTGAGTATTAGGCTGAGTATTTCCACTTTTGATGTAGCTATTCCTTACTGCTGAAGAAAAGCTTTAGAGAAAAAGCACATCTTTCTCACTTTAAATTATTATTTTATAATAGTTGTATATTAATAGTAGTTGTACAATATGTGTACATTATTTTGCTACCGGGTATCATCGGCATTATGCATTTGGGAGGAACATAGGTTCCATACTAATCTCATAATGAAAAATATAGATTATAATCTGCTGAATGAATAGCTCTTTCTTCTCCCTTTATAAGCATCTTGACTCTACTTAATTCATACAAACAGCAGGCTGGCACTGAACAAACTGGAAAACCAGCTGATATGAAGTGACAAACCTCTACATGATCTTGTAAGATGCCATTAGCTAGCTGGTCTGTTCTGCTGCTAGCAATTGTCGAAAGGCATCAAAGTAAGTTGGCTTAAAGACAGCTCTTTTCTAATCAGCTCAGCAAATACACTTTAACGTGTCATTGTTTTCCCTTGATAAGATACCTATTGCTTTCTTTCTGATTACTGGCAAAATGTTTACATTCAATCTATTTCTGCTGCATCCAAGAACAATGGGATGAAAACTGGAACTCAAGGGTGTGCAAATCTCTTTAATTTGACTACTCTGATTTTTCTATGTTGCGATAGATTTTGTAAAAAAAAAAAGATGTACATGTAATTTTCTTTAAAATCAATTTACATTGTCATGCAGTATCTTTTATGCGGTATCTACATTTCTATAGACAGCTTTCCTCAGTTGCTTGTTCTTTCAACAATGAGAACTTTTTAATTTTTGGAAGCTGGAATTACATCGCAACATTTGAAACAGTGCATAATACCATTGTGCATAAAAGTGTTCCAGTTCAATTACAATTTGAGGAAGTGTGAGTTGGATAAATTTGCTTAAAATTGCAAATCAAATGACTACCTCTTGCTTAACTACAGCAATACAGAAACATTTCTGGTGGCTTTCAAGTTGGGGTTAGATTTTTAACCAAAAGGAAGTAAACTTAGGAAAAAAAGCGCCATTATGTAAGGAATGTGGCTAATCTAACAATATATAGTAGCTATCTTTATACTTCCTTAAGTGTCTCTTTTTTAAAAAATCAGATTGTTTGAAATATTTCCCATTGATTCCACTGTATTTGCTTCACTAGTGTTCAAGCTATTTCTAACTGGAATAGACCCTTTTTCAATTGAAAACTTAGTAAGTCTGGTTTTATAAACCGGAACATGACCCTGGCCTTCTCACATTCACAAATCATGATTTATGCACCTGATTTCATATCATAAAAACTCACTTGCTGTAAAGCACCGAAAAAGCAAAGACACAGAATCTTCCTACTTCTGATTCTTTGTATCACCACTTCAAGGATTGAGCATCTCTTAGATTGATGAGGAAGGAAGGTTCTTAATAATATTAAAGAATTAGCCTGGGCATGGATTGAACATAGGTTTTTTTGCACCAAAATATGACCTATAGCTCATCTTCCTACTATGGAACATCTAGCTAATTTTCACATCCTTAGATCAGACAGAATTTCAGTACATTTCACAAATACACACACACACATATATATATATATCAATAGTCCACTTCTAAAGTTTCACATGGCATTTCCGACCAACGTAATCAACCACTCCGGCTGGTTGCATAGCCCAGCTAACCCCAAGTAAGAAAGATCTCCCCAGGTGGGTTCCCAGGACATGTCCTTTTAAGGTCCAAAAGAATTGGTGGCTGATCAGTCGGAATCTAATAGACGAAGAGACTGTTCTGCTAGAGCACTCTCATTTTAGAGAGATGGCATATATCAAGGAGACAAATAATGGCAGGAAGCAACTCAATAGATTGTTAATCACATCATTTGGCCAAGTCTGAAGAACTGGTGTTTCTGCTCAATAGAAGTTTGTCAAGGCCAATTTAGCTACAATGGTCCAGCAAACCTTGAATGGCCATTGATCATTCTTAATATTT
Organism: Arizona elegans; assembly: GCA_022577455.1. Classification (NCBI taxonomy): domain Eukaryota; kingdom Metazoa; phylum Chordata; class Lepidosauria; order Squamata; family Colubridae; genus Arizona; species Arizona elegans. Next base: position 24,554,511 of record JAKOOJ010000008.1, on the reverse strand, counting down.
TAAGAAGGAAGACACTGCATGTTTATTAACCAAGAGGAAAAGAGCAGATTGCTCAGGGAAATTACATGTCAAAGAAGAGTAAATATGCATCTTGAATAGCAATAAAGAGGACTGTCATTCCTTCTTTTCTTATAAAATGCTTGTTTGTATGAGATGCTGTAGGCATCCATCAGTATATGGAGAATGCAACCACCGTAGTTTTGTCTATTTAGGTAGTGTATCTCTAATTGTTGGAATGATTGACAAGAAGAATAATTCCTATTGCTGGGAACCTATCAAGAACTATAGGTTCAACTATAGATCCAACTATATAGGAGGAAGAGGAGAAGTTCAGACAAAGAATCTTTGTTGTGATTAAGTAAAGCAAGCATCTATCTATTGTTATCTTGTATTAAAATAAATTTTCCTTTTGTTTAATCTGGACAAGTCCCTGCAGTTTTCTGGCAAGTATTTTCAGAAATGGTTCACCATTACCTCCTTCCTAGGGCTGAGATGAAGTGACTGGCCCAAGGGCACCACTTGGCCTTGTGCCTAAGGGAGGACTAGAACTCACGGTGTCGTAGTTTTTCACCTGACGCCTAACCAGTACACCCAAAGTGTCTGTCTGTTAAAATAGATAAGTACACTAAATATAAAACTAAAAGCAATCAGCTTGGGACTGATCCTGTGCCTGTTTTACCAATAGATGGCATTGTTGATAATGTTTATCCTCGTGTACAATACAAAAGGACTGTTACAGCTGTAAGGTTTTTGATTTTTGAGAATCAAACAGAATAGGTTTGTTTATATCAGTGTTTTTCTTTTTATATAGTTGATGGGATTAAATGTTGTGTAGCAGGAACTATTGAGATATGCTATTACTCCCCCCCTCCCACCCCAAGGGACTTCTTTTCAAATATTTCCTATAACTTCACGGAATTCAGGATAGAAACAGGACAGTTTCAAAAGTGGGAGGGAGACAGTAGTCAATATATAAAGGTAAAGGTAAAGGTTCCCCTTGCACATATGTGCTAGTCGTTCCCAACTCTAGGGGGCGGTGCTCATCTCCGTTTCAAAGCCGAAGAGCTAGCGCTGTCCAAAGACGTTTCCGTGGTCATGTGGCTGGTATAACTAAACGCCAAAGGTGCATGGAACGCTGTTACCTTCCCACCAAAGGTGGTCCCTATTTTTCTACTTGCATTTTTTACGTGCTTTCGAACTTCTAGGTTGGCAGAAGAGTCAAAATATAGAAATGTACAAAAGGAATAATAGAATTATTCCTTCCATTTTATATGTTAGAGATAATCCACACTGACCTTTTGTCCCAGATTTGAGATGGCCTGCCTATTAATCCTGGACAGGATGTCTTCACACCACAGTCTCCATCTCTGGCTCCTGCTGAAATAGGCTGGAATTGGACCAAAGAGTTCCAGCAGGAAACTAGTGTTTTCCAATGGGGAATAGGCCAGGCCTTCGTGTTTGAGACTATTCTGATTCACATGGAGGAAGAACTGGCAACCTTCAGAGTTCCAACTGGCCTGCTGCAAGATCAGCCCTCAACTTGGCTACGAACCTCTGGGTCTCTGTGGCTCTCTGTGGCCACTTCTCCTCTGAGAGAACAGACTGACAACCACTGGGTTGTGCTTGTGCTTGCTTGCCTACCTACTTACTTACAGCAGGAATACTGGCTTCCTGAGAGGCATGTGGCAAAGCTGACATTCCCACTACTGTGATCCCTGTCTTTGCCTCTGAGGACAGGGGATAGCAGGGGTATTCTCCACAAGAAGGGATCTCAGGAGTGGGAGGCAATGAGGATCCATGACTGGAGAGGTTGAGGAAGAGAAGGAAGTAACAGAGAAAGGAAGAGCCAATTTCCTCTGCCTTCAACCTGTCTACTAGAGACAGTCTACAGCAGTGGTTCTCAACCTGTGGGTCGGGACCCCTTTGGGGGGTCGAACAACCCTTTCACAGGGGTCGCCTAAGACCATCGGAAAACACATATTTTCAATGTCAATGGAATAATTTTATGGTTGGGGGTCACCACAACATGAGGAACTGTATTAAAGGGTCGCAGCATTAGGAAGGTTGAGACCCACTGGTCTACAGAGACTGTCTACTACTTCCATTGTCAGCCCTCTGAGATAGACCACACTTGAACACTAAAGTCACAAATACCAAAACTGCTCTTATCATAGGATTACAGTGACAGAATCTTGCAACTTTGAATGGGCGTCCTCCTTCTCTGCTTTTAAGGAGAGAACTAGGGAGGGTCAAGGATTTGCTTTCTCAAATTCCACCCTTTCTTTGGATTCAGATTTATCTGACTATTGCTTTGCCTGTGGTCCTTTTTTCCTGTTCCTCAGGGTTAGTCTCACAGCCCATCACAAATTTACAGGCGAGGTAATTTTTCTGGCTTATTTTTGAGGTGTGGCGTTGTGACACAGTAATTTTCCACTTACCTTTGGTCTCTGGGACAGAAGGAAAACATATTGTTGGCAATGTGGAAAGAGCCCTAAGAGACACACCTAAGCATCTGTTCCTAATCATGATACTAATTTTTTTTTTTGAAAAATGGCTCTGTAAATGATACAATGCAAATCCCAGCCTTTCCTACTTGTTGCACACAAACTCATGGAACGACAACACATTCCCTCCCTCCTCTCCCTCCCCATCCTCTTGTAGTCGGTTGTGCTTCCACAAAGAAGACAGACTGGCCTTGCAAAGCTGTTCAATATCCAGACGGAGCCAGAATGTCACAGCATCCCTTTAGGCATTGAAATCGGATGGTGGCAGAGACCAGAGCTGTTGTATTGAGTTTTCTCTCTTAATAAGCTGCTAAAGCTGCTGGAAGGAGCTCCTGACAAATCCACCAGGACCAGAGGAGATGTTTGTGGATCCTAAAATTAGACTAAGAAGTTGAATTGTTCCTCCGCTTCTTTTTAAAGATGTGGCTTCAATCGATGCCTGAGTGGGTTACAATCTTCCGAGGTTAAAGGTGCCATAAATTCTACCAATTAGGGAGAATCAGCGCCTCTCTCTGAAGCGCCGGGTAATCAGGCAGGTGGAAGCTCCATGGTGCCATTGGAGGGGGAAAAGAGACTGAGTCATCTACTGCCTGCTCACCTGGGAACCTATCACAATACAGTGGCCTAAAAAAAGAAGCCTCTTTACATCAAGCCCTCATTTATCAAGCAGGGGGAAAGTCTCTGTGGGGAGAGGAAGAGCAACCCTGCCTTAAGGGAGCAAAAGGAAAGCAGATCAAGCAGGGTTGGTGTTAGCTATGCAACGTTTCTGGTAACTCATCAGAAGTGACAATACGCTGCTCTTTAGTTCAGCTTCTTTTGACAAATGCTACCTCAACTATCTTGTCTCTTAAGGTTCATCCATATTCATACTTAAAATACTTTTTAAAGGATCCCTTTCTACTTCTGCCTTCAAAAGTTCTTATTACTTATTGTCCTGTTAATGAAGGCGGTGCATATTTTGCCACAAAAAGCTTTAAAATCTGGGAAGGTTCAGAATCTGTGATTTAAAAAAAAAAAAAAAAAAACACGCTTCCCGAGGCATGAACAGTAAACGTGCCACTTTCTCCTTGATGAAGCCTGAAAATCTGCCAGGTGTTGAACGATACAATAACAGTTCTGCAAAAAAAATAAATAAAATAAAATTAAAAAATTGCCATGTTTTTTCCTCCACCCCCCCTCCCTCCGAACTTTATCTGGAAGCAAAGCACAGAAAAATGAAATTGTCCCTATTTGCAAATCAGTGTGGGAAAGCTGGGCTAAACTGGATGTTATGCAGGTGGATTGATGACCCCAGTCTTCCATTTACCGAATGGTAATAGCAGAAGAGGGAAGGTAGGTAATAGGAAGCAGGACACTCACTGGGCCGAAGGTCAAAGCAGGCAAGCTGGCAGCTGCTGCTACACCACTGAAGCTGCAAAGAAGTGGAATAATGCATGTAAAAAAAGCAATGCATGTGTGGTTGTAGCCACTATGGTGGGGCGGGGGGGGGCGGGCATCCTTGGCAAGAAAATTGCTGTGCTACTCCACTCTTTGAATACCATGCCTAGAAAGTCTATCCATTCAAATCCCATAGACTTGTGGCATTGGGTGGGGTGGGGACCATGCCAGCTCAGAAATTGTGGGAGTTGAAGTTCACAAGTCACAAAGGGGCCATGGTTCCCCACCTCTGCCATAGACAGATAGGAACATCTTTTTTCTTCTAGTTGGAATTTTTTCTTTTAAATTTGATTGATATGCCGCCCTTCTCTGGAGACTCAGGGTGGCTTACAATGCGTTAAGCAATAGCCTTCATGCTTTTGTATATTTATACAAAGTCAGCTTATTGTCCCCACAAACTGGGTCCTCAGTTTACCTACCTTAGAAAGGATGGAAGGCTGAGTCAACCTGGTGAGATTCGAACTTACAGTAATTGCAGACAGCTGATATTAATCACAATGCTTTTAGTCTGCTGAACCACCAGACTCAGTCTGGTGTTTGGAATTTGTGTTTCCTACTTCCTGACTTCCCACTGCTGATAGTTGCTCAAGCATTAAATCAAATGTCAGGAACTAGGATATGGTTGCAATGGGAAAGAAAATAAAAACCAGAACAAAGGAAGTCTATGGAGATTCTGTCGTCCAAAGGTGCTTGCTTTTTCAAGAGGCAACTGGACTTTCTTGTTTTTCTTTGAAGACGTTTTGCTTCTCATCCAAGAAGCTTCTTCAGCTCTGCTCCAAGCTTCTTGGAAAGTCCAGTTGTCCCTTGAAAAAGCACCTTTGGGACAGACAAAAGAAAGTTATCCTTTCTCAGCCCATATTCTTCCTTTCTTGATTCTCCTGCCTGTCCACAGAAGGGAAGGAAAAAAGGCATGCCATGTGGGACATCGTTTAAGCTGAGTGTCCTTATGTGCCTCTATCCTGAGATGAGTCAAAAAGATAAGAGAAAGAAAATATAGAAACATGAAGATTTAATTAGAATCTTCAGACAGTTGGGACAGCAATTCCATTGCCAAGTGTTGAGATCACTTAGCGAAACATATGTAACTACTCTGCTCAGCAACAGCAATTCCTACTGCTGCCATTAGGCAAATCCCATGCAGTCTTAGCCAAGCACCCTGAGCCAGGCTATTCCATGCTTCGTCCTTCCCAGTTCCAAACCTTGGGTCTTCAAATGGATGTGAAGTGAGGACTACCTGTGGTTTGAATGTATCTGTTCTTAAGCCTTGAAGCAAATGAATCGCCTATGATTTTATGCCTCTAATGCCTGCAGTGTTCGTTCTTTTCAAATTAAGGGTATTAGATGAAGTTCTGAACCAATTGGAGAAGTTCCTTGAAGCAAGGGGGGGGGGAGAGTCTAATTTTTTCAGTGAGCAAAATAGAGAAAGTCAGATTCAAATGATTTGTGTAACAACAGCAAAAAGAAACTGCACATTTGTGGGGTTTCTCTTATGTTTCAAAAGCTTTACTGGGACCCAGGGGTTGCAGTAAAGCTGGAGAAATGAATAAAACTGCTATAAACTAGTAAGAGTCTGTGGAGTCCTTAGTGTTCTCTGAGCTTGTTTACTTGGAAACAATTCATTACCTAAGTAGGTATCAGTATGAGTGAGTATAGGGCTTGCTCCTGTTTATATTACCATAACTTGTTCTGCCTGATTTGGTAGAGATATGGTTTTCTCCTTTGTAGTTCTTTCACTGGGGTATTGTTTTCTGCCTGATGGTTTGTCTGGTGTTAATCCCTGCTTATCTGGCTGCTGGTGAGGATATGTTTGGGTCTTTTTGTTTTCTTCTTAGCTTTTTTATTGTCTTTTTTGAATAGTGTGTAAATAAAAATGGAGTTTAAATATCTGTAAGCACACCGATCTTAGAGTACTAAGGATTCCACAGTTCAACCGTAAGTCACATATATTATCTTCTATTAGTGTTGTTGTTGTTAGTCGTGAAGTCATGTCCGACTCATTGCAACCCCATGGACAATGTTCCTCCAGGCCTTCCTGTCCTCTACCATCTCCTGGAGTCCATTTAAGCTGACGCCGACTGCTTCGGTGACTCCATCCAGCCACCTCAGTTTCTATCGTCCCCTTCTTCTTTTACCCTCAATCGTTCCCAGCATTAGGCTCTTCTCCAGTGAGTCCTTCCTTCTCATTAGGTGGCAAAAGTATTTGAGTTTCGTCTTCAGCATCTGGCCTTCTAAAGAGCAGTCAGAGTTGATCTCCTCTAGGACTGACCGGTTTGATCACCTTGCAGTGCAAGGGACTTGCAGGAGTCTTCTCCAGCCTCATAGTTCAAAGGCCTCAATTCTTTGGCCTCAGCCTTCCTTATGGTATTATTAGTAGGAGCCTCTTATAAGAAGTAGGAAGTTGAAAAGCCCATATTTGGGTCCTTGGCATCTATCACTGGAAAGAATTGGAACATTAAGGTACCTAGATTTTAGGAAAGTTGAAGGTAATTGGAAATGGAGATATTCCAAAAGGAGGGAAACTATCCCATCATTTTTATCCCACAAATCAGGAGGGAAGAGATTAACTTTCATTAAGGTCTTGCACTTGCAGACAAGGCAAAATTTCTTTTTTTAAAAATATACTTTCTTTTAAATTCCAAAACTATAGCTGAGGCCTCTCTGTCTTTGCCTTGCTGCACACACCCTTTGGCATACAAATAAAGGCTTTTGCACATTACTTGTACATAGGTAACCTTTACATTAGTAAGACAATATAAAACCAAGGAAAAGAAATCATAGAAACAACGACAGAGGGAACCTCCTGATGAGGTCAAAAGGTTGAGTTATTCATAGCAATCAGGGACATGGCTGGATTCAACGCCAAATACTTATTGAGATATAGGCACTTAACAAAAGCCTTGAGGAATGTAAATAGAAGAATAGGTACACCTGGTCAGGCAAAGGTCAGTCTTCGCTGAACTCCATCGGAGAGGCTCAATCTCTTTGGTGGCAGGGAAAAGATTTAGTAAGACTGAGGCTGCATTGAAATGTCTTTGGAAAAGCAGGGAGGGAAATTGAAGGAGAGAGGAGTAAGAGGAAAGAAAATATGGAAATAAAGTTATCTGTTTCTAAAATCCAAGATGGCCATGAGCAAAACAAGGGGAAATGAGATGGAGTCTTGTCTCTTAAAGCTGCAATAGCAAAATGTAATAGATCGTAACAGAGTGAAATAGAAATATAAAATTGTCATAGTATGAGTAAAGGAGATAAAAGATGAAACATTCAAGCTAAGGAATTCAAACTAAGGAGCCAGTTTGGCCTAGTGGTGAAAGCACCAGGTTAGAAACTAAGAGCCTGTGAGTTCTAGTCCTATCTTAGGCATGATAGGTGGCTGGATGACTTTGGGCCAATCACTCTCTCTCAGCTCACCTCACCTCACAGGGTTGTTTTTGTGGGTAAAATATAAAGGACAAGAAATATTTTGTATGTTCGCCAGCTTCAGTTACTCATAAAGTAATAAAGTGTGATAACACTCTAATAAAACAAATAAACTCTGCATTGGGAAAGGGATAATAATTTCAGAACTAACTAGTGGACACTGTGAGAAAAACAAAGCTATCTAGGAATTCCATTGTCTTGATGACGGACCAAAGCTTAGTGAGCTTTCCCAATTGAGGTCCCAGTTCACAAAGTCACAATTATTCATCGCCCACCTGCATGCACCACACTTCACCTGGTAGACAAAGCTGCTGATCTGGAATGTCCATAGAAGAGCAGTCCAGATGGCAAAAAGCCAACGAACCTCAGGATGCCTTTGCAGCCGTTACTGAAGCCCAAAGTGCAAAGCTGCTGCTGTCATTCATTCCCCCCCACCTCCCAAGGAGGCTTCTGCTATCATCTTTCCTCAGGCAGATAGTTCACTTTTAAGCCTAGGGGTGGGGAGGGGGGGTTGTATCCAGCCGAGAAGCAGTATATTTCTTTGGACCTGCTATTGTGGCCTGTTGGCCGCTGGCCCCTCCAGCAGCTGAATCAGATGGGGAGGAGACGTGAGAGTCAGGGTCAGCATCAAGGCAGCCTGAGAGCTCTGAGGGGGAAGAGGGAATGGAGCTGGTAGAGAGAGAGAGAGAGACAGAGGTGGAGCCTGGCTCGTCCATCAACCATCAGATAGAGGGTCAACAGCTCCCAGGTCTGGAGATGGCTGATGAGGAAGAAGAGGAACAGCTGGGCCCAGTGCCTGACATGTGGATGCGCAGAAGAGAGCAGGAGAGGGAAGGAGACCAGTGGAAATCTGTCGGCTGATCCTTGGGATGGAAGAGCCACCACTGCTAGTGAAGTCCCACCCTAGCTGTGGGGATAAAAGGCATGGGGCAGAGATGAATAGCTATAGCAGACAACTACAGCTACAACTACTATTCATCTCCCTGCCAGACAGACTTGTTAGCCTGCATTGAAAGAGAAACTTTTTGCCGGGGCTGCTGGTGCTCCTAATAAAGGAATCATTGATTTAAATACAGAGGGTTTGTTGTGTTTGGGGAACTGGATCAGAACACCTGCTCAGAGTTAGCTGGATTGTTTGCAGAGAAAGATACAACCATCAGGCTGCTGTTTGCTCTTTCCCGGTTGTGTTGTTTCTTGATTTAGATTGTATTAACATTCTGGGACTACCTTTATTCTAGTTTATCTTTTTTTCAGACGTTTTGAGGGCTATTTTTGGCAGAAAGCAGGGTGATAAGTTCAATAAGTAAATAACACAGTTTCCAAAACAATTGCCAACCAGTCAGCCACCAGTGGAGAAGTGCTCCTTTCAAATTGTGCTATGCCTGCAGTTGCTTACAATCATTTTGCTTTGCAATTAGTGGCCAAACAATCCTAAATTAGCAATTCACCAGCAATTTCAAGGGTTTAATCTTCAATGGTTTACATCTCGACTGATGCTGGATTCATAGAGCTCATTAACTGCCATTTGATCTTACATGCAAATGAGCTTCTAATACATTTCTTTTAGAGTAACTGAAAATAATGATGCCTATATGCTAGTAGCCTTACGCCATAAATGTGTGTTTGTAATGTCAAGACCAAGAAGAAAAATCTTAGAAATATTTTTTCCAGTATCCTTTTCCCCCCCCCCCCGTCACACGCAAGATACTTTGTGTTCCTTTAAAGACACCCACATATTTCTTCAAAGTCAGACTGATCTGTTCCTCAAGCTGCAGAAAGATAAGAATTGTCAAAGATCTGAGGAGAATAATACTGTATGAAAAATTACTTGGAAAATCTCACAATTTTAATTGCAGCTCTCCTGGGAATGCAACAGTTTCTATATAGACATTCTATGAGTAGGTACCTTTGGCTATTACAGAAGAGGAATAAATGCATATGCATGATATACGGCATGTATATTTCCAAGCGCTTTTCAAGATCATGCCAATGAATGAATGAATTGCATACATTCAGTCAATTAACGATAGGATAAATATGACATAATTAACAGAAGCACATACCAATGGCATAGAAAACAATAGCAATAGCACTTAGACTTATATACCACTTCATAGTGTTTTACAGCCCTCTCTAAGCGGTTTACAGAGTCAGCATATTATCACCCCCACAACCAACCTCAAAGAATGGAAGGCTGAGTCAACCCTGAGCCACTTAGAATCAAACTCCTGGAGTGAGCTAATAGGTCTTGTACTTAAAAATTCTTTTCAAAATGGATTGCTGGAGCAATGAATGATGATAGGTGTTGACATAGCAACCGACATGCAGTAGATAGGTCCTGAATGATCTATCTTCAATCTGATACTTCCAGTTGGGTGTCACTTGACAATTCAAGTGACACCCAAGCAGGGGTCAACTCTTAGCAAATCACATTTTGTACCTTTAAAATTGCAAGATTCTGTTAAGGTATCCTTACAATAAATTAACTCGTCTACTTGTGTTTCTGATCTGGTTTACCTGGGACGGCCAACATCAATTTTGAAAGTATGAAAATACAGACTTCCCACCAACATTTTTAAACTGCTTTATCTATTAGGACAGGTCCTTCTTATGTTTTATTCTCTGACTGTGGGAAAGAAAGCACCTGGGGGTCCCTGCCTTTCTTCTCTGATTGTTTCCTAGAGCGCAATTCTTCCCCCCCTCTTTCCCCAAGGTCATCCACAGAGTCCATCACACCTGGGAACTCTCCTGACTTGCCTGGTGAGAAAGCATGCAATGCCTGATTAGCCCATCACTGTACTCTCCATTGTCTACGACAGAGGTCTTCAAACTTGGCAGCTTTAAGACTTGTGGACTTCAACTCCCAGAATTCTCCAGCCAGCATAGCATAGCATAACTGGCTGGAGAATTCTGGGAGTTGAAGTCTACAAGTCTTAAAGCTGCCAAGTTTGAAGACCTCTGGTCTACGGGCTATTGCTCTTTCAGCCAGTGGCAGAAAACAGAACTTCTCCACCTGCCTTCTCCACTGGCTCGGTCCTATTTTCATGTTCTTCAGCAGGGCCTGGTGAGCTCCCTTTGGCAGATGAAATTCTGCTGTCTTGCCATGTTCACCAGATGATCCCAGGGTTGTGTTCTGACCCAGAACCCCAATCCTGGGCCAGTGGCAGCAGGAAGAAGATGGCGAAGGTCTGCATGGCATGGGAAGAGTAAGCAGTGGAGTGCAGGATGGGCAAAAAGACAGACAAGGGAGTGGGGGACTAAGTAGAGACAGTTTTCCCAGGGCAGGAGAAGAATGAGGTCCTTGCTTAATAATGACTCTGCAGCCCTTGTAATTTGAGACTACCAGAACTGTTATTTCTAAGTGGCATGGTCACACTATGTTTCACTTAATGACTGCTTTGCTTAGTGACAGAAATCCTAGTCCCAACTAGCGTTATAACCCAAGGGCTGCCTGGAGCAATCAAAATCACTGGCTAGAGACTTTGCATAGTTAAGTATTGCCAAATAAATACTTGAATCATGAACATTGTTTCATTTCTGTGAACACATCAAACCACATACAATTACTCCCCCCTCCTGAGTAATTAAAGAAAAGGATCCCCCTCCAATTCAATATTTCCCATTTGTAATTAATTTCTTGAAATCCCTTCTGCAACCATTCCATTTTAAATGAGCATTTGCATTAGCATAAAACCAAAATTGTTTAATTAGGTGATAATCTATTCAAATAACAGATGACTATATTTGGGGAGGGGGTGGGGATAACTTTATAATCTTCATGGGAAACAAACATCTTTTGAGATGTACAGCTGAGGAAAAGGATTTGGGAAAGAAGTCTATGGTGTTAACAGAGCCAGTGATGAAGAAAGCAGACAGAAGAGGGTCAGGATGTCATGGAGGAGTCTAGGGGGTGCAAAAGCTTTGGGGAAGAAAGCTGCAGGCACCAAGGGAGGTCAGGATAATGATGCTTTGTGTTGGACTTCCAAAAAGGCAAAGAAACCAAATGCTCCAGAAGGCAAATCAGTCGTGTCTACCAGCTGAGCTTTGAAAAAGAGGAATGGGCCAGGAGAATTACTGCAGCTCTCCCAGAAAGAACATTGGTGGTGGCCGAGAGACCAAACCTCAGGAGAACTTGACTGGGTGATTTGACAAAAGGAAGGGAAGCATCGAAAGAGCCACCAAATTTAGACTGGTGCCAGCAACAGGATACTGAGCCAAATGGGAAAGAGCTCGTTGATGATGCTGTCCAGGAATAATACCCAAATAAGGAAGAAGGTGAAGATGTCCAGCTAAGAAGAGTTTCAACAGCCATTTAGCCCAGGCCATCCATCCCATCCCATCCCATCCCATCCCATCCCACGCCACGCCAAGCCAAGCCAAGCCAAGCCCAGGTCTCTACCTTTACTACTTACCTCTATACGTTAGTAAACAAGAGTGTAAATTGGTTTCAGGATCCAATCTGGATTGGTCACCGGGACCAGAGGTTTAGTTCTAAGGATGGGCTCCAGCACGAGTCCAAAAACTCAGAAAACAAAGCCTCTGGCCCTTTGACCAACCCAGATTGGATCCTGCAACATTATTCTGGGGACATGTATATTTGCCTTCATTTGTGAGAGTAAGTTGATTTATTCATTTATTGATTGGAGTTGTTATGGTTGCCCAACTCCAAGAACACCCTGAGTGGTGTACAATAGACCCAAAGAAATTTCAGCACGTGATGTAGAACATGGAGACATCCCAGATGTGATAGAAGTGGGAGTCTCTGTTTCCATAGGATATTGGGGGAGGGGGGGGAGACAAGAAAATAAATTTGTGATGTTTAAGCACTGCCTAACATTTTTGTTTTAATATTGGGCAAGGTAAAATGACCCTTCCTATCTATCGCTCTCCTGTTATATCTTTTTAGCCTTTCAAGAATCCTAGTAAATATCTTATACGAAGCCCGAAAGGCATCAAGAGACAACCAAGAATATTTTTGGAGTCAAATCACCTGAAGAACAGTCAAGAACATGGCTGCGGGATTTTTAAGGATCCTAAGCACATCCAGCTTTGTGTATAAAGTTCTGGAAAATGCTAGGTAGATTTATTTTTTTTAGCTGACGCGTCTCTGCTATTTTCTGAATATCCTTCAACAAAATAAGTGATGACTAGGGACTCATATTATGCTACATATGTATATACTTCATACATATGTATGATATGAAAATGATGTCCCAGATGATATGATATTATATTAGTCTTGAAAAGGTTTTTTGTTGTAGCTTTGGTTGAGAGAGCACTGGGTAAAAGAGCTGTGATTAGATATTCTTAAGATCATTGAGGACTTTATATAATCTTGGCCTACAGCATGCGTTAGTATTTGAGAAGAACCAGTATTTGCTGTAGATCACAAACACTGAAAAGCACCAAGAACAATATTTTAAAGGGGTTCGTTCAAATCCACCAAACCACATTTCAGATTTCAGGCATTTCTAAGTTTAGGAGCATTTATTTTTAAAATTTGGTTTGGAGGCATCCAAAATTGTATGGACGCTGAGAAGAAGTGAAATGGAGGTAGAATGCTGCCAAGGCAATATTGCCAGGGTCTTTCTCTTCTATTTTGGTAGAAATTAATGTCTGGGAGATCTTATGCAAACTTTTTGCGCTTTTTACTGTACTCCATATGGCAGCTTGTATAAATACACATACACAACACACACACATGCATGGACACATACACCCTCAGTCATTACATAGATGAGTATTTCAGTCTCGTTTGCTGTTTCCTTTCTGAAATTGGCATAATACTTTATTTTTAACAAGAATTGCATCATGAAGGAAAGCAGGAAGAACAAGAATGGAGGCTTTCCTTTCTTTTCCCCTTCCGCCTGCCACCTGCTGCCTTCCCTTCCCTTCCCTTCCCTTCCCTTCCCTTCCCTTCCCTTCCCTTCCCTTCCCTTCTTTTGATCCTCTGGGACAAACCTTCCAGATAATATCCTTCCCTTCCCTTCCCTTCCCTTCCCTTCCCTTCCCTTCCCTTCCCTTCCCTTCCCTTCCCTTCCCTTCCCTTCTCTTTTTTGATCCTCTGGGACAAACCTTCCAGATAATATCCTTCCCTTCCCTTCCCTTCTTTTGATCCTCTGGAACAAACCTTCCAGATAATATCCTTCCCTTCCCTTCCCTTCCCTTCCCTTCCCTTCCCTTCCCTTCCCTTCCCTTCCCTTCCCTTCTTTTGATCCTCTGGGACAAACCTTCCAGAAAATATCCTTTAAAAAAAAAAACAGTTTATTTTTAACTGCAGGGAATCCCTACCAGATCCCGTAAATATGTAACTCAAGAATTAAATTAGCCAGCAGCTATCTTAAGCAAATAACCTACAAGGAAAATTGTGTTTTCAACCTGGCCAGCTGATGGCTGGTTTTCTCCAGCCTTAAGAGAGAAATTAAGGAGAGGACCATGCATTACTCTCTCATTTCAAATCCTCTGAAGCAGATAAACATTATCATGAAACTGGCCAAGGATGAAATTTAAATAAGTAGTGATTGGAAATGATGACAGGAAGAATTCCCGACCCACAAAAACAGACAAATTAGTTTAATTAACTGCAAATCTTGGAGTACAAAGATATGGGGGAGTTATTTAGTTTGTGCAAAGCATTCTCAATATTTCTGTAAAGAGATTAGGCAAAAAACACTGCCATATAATTACTCTTTTTTAAAAAAAATATGAAGGAAAAAAAATAAGTTAGCATTACCACACATTTTTTCTCATTTTGAGCTTCTGTCACTTTATAATTCCACTGCAGTTTACAGAGTTATTCCATTTGTCTTGTGCTGGCTAGCAGTGGTAAATCTTTCTCTGCTGAACTTCTTTAGAGCAAAATTCTGCTTGCAGCAAAACCTCATACGTGACAGCCATGTGTACAAAATTATGAACTTGCATTGGGCATATAATCCAGTCTTTGAGATTTCTTCTGTGCAAAAAGAATGCTGTTTATAGACATTGTAACACAGACGAAACATGTGAAAAGAGCATTTCCTAGTATATTTGCTAGAAATTTATTGTACACCTGTAAAATTTAAATCTCGTTGTTCCTTGCAAGACTCTTCCAGTTAGCCTTTTATTAACTTGATGTCACCTTTTGCTTTTTCATGGTTTCCTGAAATATACCCTGTTTCCCCCAAAATAAGACATCCCCTGATAATACGCCCAATCGGGCTTTTGAGCACATGGCAATAAGGCCAAGGGCTTATTTCAGGGTTCAAAAAAAATATAAGACAGGGTCTTATTTTCGGGGAAACACGGTACTCAGAAAGTTGCTAGTTTAGTTCTGCATCTTTCTGGTGTAGCTATAAAGGTCGTATTGGAAAGGTTGAAAGTGAAGGGTGACAAGAACATTTGACCCATATTCTGTGTTACTGAGGGATGTAAGTAGAAGAGATGAGGAATGTGTAGTTTTCCTGAAGTTGCTCTAAATTACGATTCTCAGCATTCTTCCTCACCAGGGTTACTGGGGCTGCTACAAGTTGCTGTTCACCAATGTTCCATCACTCTTTCATTCTCATAGCTTCCAGTAATCACGATCCCTATAGCAACAACGGTAAACAAGAATCGCCTATGTAACATCCAGTTCTCCATACTTATCTTCACAGAGGAATAATAAAACATGTTTATTGTAATAAAGGAGGCTGTTTTTGTTTTTATTATATTTTATTCATTTCAGGCTCAAATAAAAGGAAAAATTAAGGATTAAAACAACTGCAAATTCTTTCCAGTCATGGATAGCGCAAGCTAAGGAACATTTAACTTCAGTGCCATGTATTCAATAATGTATAGGTAATCCTCAACTTACAACAGTTCATCTAGTGACCATTTGGAGTTATAACGGCACTGAAAAAAGTAACTTATGACCAGGGGTGAAATCCAGCAGGTTCTGGAGAACCGGTAGCGGAAATTTTGAGTAGTTTGGAGAACCAGCAAATTCCACCTCTGGCTGGCCCCAGAGTGGGGTGGGAATGGAGATTTTGCAATATCCTTCCCCCAGGAGTGGGGAAGGAATGGGGATTTTGCAGTATCCTTCCCCTGCCATGCCTACCAAGCCACGCCCACGAAGCCACACCATACCCACTAAGCCATGCCCACAGAACAGTAGTAAAAAAATATGGATTTCACCACTGCTTATGACCATTTTTCACACTTACAACCGTTGCAGCATTCCTATGGCCATGTGATCAAAATTCAGACCCTTGGCAATTGGTTCATATTTATGATGATTCCAGTGTCCTGGGGTCATGTGTTCCCCTTTGGTGACCTCCTGAGAAGCAAAGTCAATGGGGGAAGTCAGGTTCACTTAACAATCAGATTACTAATTTAACAGCTGCAGTGATACACTTAACAACCGTGGCAAGAAAGGTTGTAAAATGGGGCAAAATTGACTTAACAAACGTTTCACTTAGCAACAGAAATTTGGAGCTCAGTTGTGGTCGTAGTTTGAGGGCTACCTGTGATCTGCAGATTCAAAGAATGAAACATCATGCATTTATACTTTAAGCTCATTTTTTAGCCTAATCTTCATCTGCAGATTGGAGCTGATGTCAACATTTTATAATCTATACATGTTTTTATATTTATTGCCCTTAATAGGGATGGTGATTTCAATTTTACATTTATTGAACAGAAATTCATTTTTGCCCTCATTTGATGTAGCAGGCTATAAATGTTTAGGAATATATAGAGTTGGCTCTAAATTGTGCATTGTGATATTTTGATGCAGCAGCATTATCAACCTGTGTAAACGTACAAAGATTTCACTTTTATTTTCTTGTGGAATTTTCTGTAACATACATGTTTGGTTTGTAGCTTTTGAGGCACAATTTGGAAAGCTGCATTTGAATCTTCTAGACTGAGAAGTACCAACTAGCTTAAAAAAAAAAATTGGAGCTTGAACAAAATTATCTCACATGCTGTTCATTGTACTGCAATAAGTATTTGTAATTGTAAATGTTATTCTGCAATTTCATATTGTCCTAAAGTTGACAAAAATATTGAGAAGATTAAATGTCTCAATAGCACATAACTTTCTACTCAGATTCATTTTCCCAGTGACAGCAAATTAAGATATCGCTTCTCTTCTTATCACTCACAGTTAGACCTCTTGCCTTTGGATAGTGAGCGACAGATTTCTTGAATTTATTGTTATGTATTCATTCAGAAGTATTCATTAGCCTGTTTCTAGGTTAAACTTTCTTTGAACATTTTTCAATAAATTATTGAATAGCGTCTTCTCAGGGAATTCAAAGATCTAGACCTATTTTATCGCAGAGTAATTTCACAATAACATTGACTTGATTTCTGAGCTGAGAACAAATACCAAATTTGGAGAAGTGAAAATCTCAAGGCCAATGTCATTCTGACCCGCATGTTATTCAAAAGACACAGATTAGGTCATTCTTTCAGAAAAGCAAACTGAATGAAAGTTGGCTTGAATTTTTTTTCTTTATATATAATGCTCAAGTAATTTGTAAAGTTTATAAAATATTTATTGAAGGGGAATTTTAAAGTACGTATGTTAAAAGGAAACTTAAAAAGTAAAGTAAAAAAAGCTGTATTAGAACTTTAGAAATGTTTTTAAAGAAAAGTTTACTGTTTTAAAATTTAGAAAAAGTGTTTTTTCCCCCCCCTTTAGGTTAAAAAGTCTGAAAGCATGTAGTGAATTTCGTTAATATAAATAATGACAGTCTATAAAGATGAATGAACAAACAGAAATATATAATATTTCCCACAGCAAGCAAAAGCAGAGATGGTTAAATTGATTCCTTTATCCAAAGAAAAGTATATATTTAATTTTGTTTCTATTTGGAAATCGCTTCCAGATTTTGTGCTTGTGATGGAAATAAGATGAAACTTTGATTTTGTTTTTGCTTTTTTGCTTAGGGCTTAGTTTGGGGACTGAAAGTTTTCCATTTTATGCCTACCGGGATGAAACTCTACTGTGGAAGAAATCTTTTCACCAACAGCAAAATCCTCTGCCCTAGCAGCTGTAAAAACTTGCTAATTGTTTATTCCACCAGACTTGATCAAGATATCTTCAAAAAAATAAGAGAGCTAGTGGTTAAGGTTAAACAGTCGGAGGCCATAAATTCTAGTTCTGCCTTAGCCATAAAAGCCAGCTGGGTGACCTTGGGCCGGTCACTCTGTCTCACCCCAATCCTCTTTATGGGGTTCCTGCTGTGGGAAAAACAGGAAGAGGGAAGAATGACAGATACATTCCACCACCTTGAGTTACTTGTAAAAATAATAAAGGCAGCATACATATATATATGTACAAAGAAATAATTATCTCAGTTAGGCTATTATAGAAAGGCAATTGAGAGAACTACATTGGGTAGGATCTTTGAAGTTATAAAATGCTGTTAATGTACTCTACCTGGGTAGCCTACCACACCTCCAGTGAGATGGCTGCTGAGGACAACTTTTTTAGGTGGTTCCTATGATGCAATCACAGACTGTTTTGTCGATAAATTTTCTTTCAAAGGCCTCAACTCACTGCATAAAGCTGCACCCCAACAAAGACCATGGCCATACTGGTGGGTTACATTTGTTTAAATGCCCCATTGAGTGTTGATGTCTCTCTCCCACTCCCTGTGACTCCCTCCGGCAGATTATGTTAATGTCACATTGGGCTGGAATATTACAGTGATAGTGATGAGGGCTTTGGGCCTCAATAAGGCATTTGAACTCTTTTCTTCTTTCAACTGACTGTTGATTATTAAAACGTTGCAAATCCCAGTGAGGGATGGTCTCATTGTGCTGAACTGCTGAAGGCCAAATTGGACTTCTCTAATGGTGGGTGACAAAAAAGAAGGCAAAAGAATTCACCGTAGCCGTTTCTCTTATTTGGTCTCACTTCCATTTGTTTTCACACTGTGCAAAGAAACGATGCAGGAAGCTCGAAGAAATCCTTGCTTGAGGCTGATGCTGCAGTTTTACGTCCGCGTGGAGGGATACGCTGAAGCCTTCTGGATGATGTGGAGGTCCCCGGTGTCCAGATGCTGCTCAAGCAGAGTGCGCCAGCTGTCTTCCCAACTGGTGATCGAGGATCTCCCGGATAAAGGCAATCGGATGCAAATCTGCCGTGAAAATGAAAAGCTGGCCGTGTGCAGCCGCCTTTCTCCAATTACTTTCTCAGCTGATGGGTGGCTGAGGCTTCCAGCAGGGATCAGGAAAAATGCACCGGGGAAGTCCTGTTGCCAACCCAAAGCCCTCCCAAGGAGAGTTTTCCTTTCCCTTCTAGGCTAATTGAACAGCATCTTCATGGTCTAGAAAATGTGCAGCATTCTCCTACTATTTTTTTTTTTTAAATGAGAACAAGTGGCAAATCAGGATGAGATTTTTTGCTTGAGTAGAAGGGAAATGGGGGTTCCTCGCTGCCTATTTATTTGAAAAGTTTTATTATTTTTGCTTGTGTCGATGTTCTGACCTATGCATTAACTTTTGTTTTACAGTTGTAGCATCTACGTGACAACCGACGTGTGATGAAACTCCTACATATGAGCTGGAAGACACCAAAGTTTATAATTTTAAAAACTTTCAAAGACAAATATAATGTGTCTGTTTCTCTAATATTTGAGAAGCTTTGTGTTTTTTCTCCCCAAGAGGCAGGCAGATAGTCTTCTCAAGTTTGCTATAATCTGAAGCCTGCTGAATTGCACATCAGCTTTCATGTAGCACGTAGCATACAGTCTGCTACACTGTATTGGACTGCAAATCCATAATCCCCTCCTATTCTGATGAATACTGGGATTTATAGTCTAACACTGTGTCACCCAACTTCAGCAGCTTTGAGACGTGTGGACTTCAATTTGTGTTTTTAAAATGAGTGGGTGACAGCACCAGTCTTTTAAATTAATACATAAATACATTTCTAGAATACTTAGCAATGACCATGTTGGCTGGGGAATTCTGGGAACTGAAGTCCACACATTCCAAAATTGCCAAGGTCTAACATATTTGACAGATCCCTAGCTGGAAGAAGGCTGGCTTAGGTTTTCAACTTTCTTAATTTCTAAAGTGGAAGCAGCTATCAGTAGCAGCAGCTTCTATTTATCCTACAATCTGTTTAGTAAGAAGTATGGAGATTTACTTCATGTCAGTGTACAGGACCATGATGAAACCTGACATTTCTTAGGATTTTATGAGTGTATTTTGGGGGAAAAAAAATCACAGTGCAAGGGTTCTGCTGTAGTCAACAAATATGGAGGAAGTATTTGCAGCCAGGTCACTGAGGAATGAGGAAAGTTGCTTGATTTAGCCACAGCATTTGGTCATCTAGATCAATGCTTATGTACTGATTGAAGTTCTTTCAGATGAAAGTCTTTTTGAGCCATCCCTATAGATGCCAGGGAAGTGGCCAGGGGGGCTTTTTATCAGGTTCGCCTGATACGCCAGTTGCGCCCCTTTCTGGACCGGGACTGCCTACGCACGGTCACTCAAGCACTCGTCACCTCTTGTCTGGACTATTGTAACGCTCTCTACATGGGGCTCCCCTTGGGGTACACCCGGAGGCTCCAACTGGTGCAGAATGCGGCCGCGCGGGGGATTATGGGAGCGACGGGGCACTCCCATGTGACTCCTCTCCTGCGTGAGCTGCATTGGCTTCCAGTGGACTTCCGGGTGCGCTTCAGGGTGTTGGTGATCACCTTTAAAGCGCTCCATGGCTTAGGGCCGGGGTACTTACGGGACCGCCTTCTGCCACCAATAGCCTCCCACCGGCCGGTTCGCTCCCACAGAGAGGGCCTCCTCAGGGTGCCGTCGGCCAGACAATGTCGGCTGGTGACCCCCAGGGGGAGAGCCTTCTCTGTGGTGGCACCTACCCTTTGGAACAATCTACCCCCAGAGATACGAGTGATCTCCGACCTCCGGACTTTTCGGCGGGCCCTAAAAACTTACTTTTTTCAGTTAGCCGGTCTGTCTTGATTTTAGGGTTGGTTTTAAAATTTTGATCCTGATTTTAAATTGACAAGTTTTAAATTACGGGCCATATTTATTAATTATTTTAAATCTATGTATAAATGTTTTTATTTTGGCTGTTCACCACCCTGAGTCCGAAAGGAGAAGGGCAGTATAGAAGTTTGAATAATAAATAAATAATAAATAAACATCTCTTGAGCCTTGAATAATGGGTCTTCTACTATTTGTCCCTAATTGAGCATCATGGCCCAGAAGATGGTCGCAAAATTTTATGCTTTTGCAAATATCAACATAGTGAGAATCAAAAATGTAGGCCAGCTTGTTGTATTTTTTCTTTCTTTCAAGGAACAGGGCAAGACCATCACCCAAAATTTGGTGGAGGAAAAGTTGATAAAAAGCCTAAATCTTTTTGCATTTTAAAAAAATCCCAACCTCTCTGAATGCCTTGCTAATAATATGCCAAATTTACCAGCAACATTCTATCCCAAGGAACCCATAGGGCTGCTTTGGAAACCAAACTGCCAAAGAAACAATAATAATGGGGTTCTTTAAAAAAGGGTGTGCATCAGAGGTGGCATTCGCTTATCTTTGCTACCGGTTCGCAAATGTGAGCGTGTGTTTGTGTATGCTGGCTTCGCTCGCACGCGCCACCTCCGTGCATGCGCAGGGACTTCCGTGCATGCGAAGATCGCCAAAAATGGGACGTGATGACATCCGGGTAGGTGGGCGGAGTCTGCTGAATACCACCACTGGTGTATATGAGCATAAAAAATAAATAAAAGAAAAAAAAAGAAATATGCAGTCATACAGTATTATATCTGAATGTAAGACCTTTTTCCCCCTGCCCCCCCGGTGTTATGTGTACATTTCACCAATCTCCTAAAATGCTTGAAATTCTTGTTCTGTACAAAAGTGTGCATGGCGGGGGGAGAGAGAGAGAGAGAGAGAGAGAGAGAGAGCGAGAGAGAGCGCAAAAAGGACCCAAATGATTTAAATTAGCTTCTATCATAAATTGGGACAGGAAGACCTAGGAGTCAACCCTGAAAGAACCACCGTAAAAATTAAGCCAGCCCTTGCTAGTGTCTTCCTCATTATTATTTTTTTCTTATAAATGTCAGAAGCATACCTTAATTAATACTGAATTGCTATCAGTGCTTTGCAAAGGGTCAAGTGGGATTTTAAAGGTTTTGACATTCACCAGTTTCCAGTCTCATTCATGTCCTCATTCTCCTATTTCATTCATCATTGATCTTTGCGACCTTAACTTATTCTCCTGGTTGTTTGTTTCCAGTTTTAGCTCTGTTCCTTTTTAAAGAGGTTTCCTCCTGGCCAGTGATAAAATCAACGTACAGTAGTTATGATTTGGTGGGAAATAGAAGTCGAGGGAAGCTACTGTTTCATATAGTACGATGTGGGAGCATAGACCTTCAATATGAGTTATTGGGGTGACAATCTATCCCACTTCTCAAAGCAACTATTTACATATTTCATTCAACTTTATAATTCTCTGTTATAGATAATGTGACACTGAAAAATAATGCAGAAATCAGGATTGTATAAGTAGAAACAGATTTATGATCATAGATTCTGAAAGAGAACTGGGCATGTTACCCAAGTCCAAGTTATGTATAGCCTCAAATGTATAGCCTCAATTTAACAGACCCCCACATTTAATAGACTTCAAATATAACATACCGAATTTCTGTCTGGGTATCTCCTGAAATAATGAACAAATTTGCTGTAGTTACATTTATGTTAGACTAGACAACCTGCAACCAGTTGGATCATTGTTTCAGAGAGAGTTTCTTACCAGATTCTTCAATGCTTTCAGCAGTGGCAGAGCTTCTAATGTGCTAGAAAAGTTTTAAAAAAATCAGAGTGATATTCAAAGATGTATCTGCCTTGAAAATAGCCCAGGTTGAACTGCATAGCAGTTGTCTGCAGGAAGTCTTCTATGATATTATTATTATTTATTTGTATCCTACATTTATTATTTTTTTTACAAATAATTCAATGCAGCAAACATACCTAATACTCCTTCCTGCTTCTATTTTCTCCACAAAAACAACCTTGTGAGGTTGGTTGGTCCAAGAGAGAATGACTGGCCCAAGATCGCCCAGCTGGCTTTCATGGCTAATCTGGGAATTGAACTCAGTCTCTCAGTTGCTTTGTGCCTTAACCATTATTCCAAATGGGCTCTCTCATTTTACATACATCACCCCCAAATAGAGAGAGAAAGAGAGAGATCACTAGTAGCCCTGATGATATCTGCTCCAGCTTATTCAGAATTGAAGAGAAGGCAGAAAATGCCCAAGCCTTGGCCAAATGGTTTTCCTCCTTTCTTTCAGTAGTTGGGGGACCAACTAGCCTTCAAACTAACTAGGCTCATTTACAGGGATATGAGAAGAAAAGTCAAGATGGTGGTTGGGTCTGTGCCATTGAAACCCTGCCTGTTTTAAGGCATGATGTACATAAAGAGAGCAGGATCTTAATCATGTACGTCTTCTGACCACCATCTTGTCTTTTTGTCTCATGGGCCTGAAGATAATCCTGAAACCAGCCTTTTCTTTACGAAAAGCTGGGAAGAAAGTCTGAAGTGTTGAGTTCCTTCCCCTAAAGGAATGGAACCACAATGTCCACAACAACAACAAAAAACATTTACATAAAACAAAACAAGGCAAACACATAGCAAACTAGTTTTGTCATAGCTTCACAATGCTCCAGTGGAGAAGGATCAATCAGCGCAGCTCCTCAGCATTGTAAGAAACGTCAAAGTCCAGAGCAAATGTAGATGTACCCTTCATTTGTAACTCCTATCTGCCACCGGAATATGCAATTTTCACTGTCACTTTGTCTTCCAGCATATGCACTAAGTGGATCTCCAGAGACTTAGTACATATTATAACGCTGGTAAACAGTGGAAGGCAATTACTAGTTTAGCTTTTGCATTCCCTAACTGTTCTGTCCCAGCTACGGACCCCAAAGAACGCAGCACACACCAACTCTATACAAAGCTTATTTACTCAAAATAACTTGGTCTTTATCATTCAAAGGCTGTTAATGAACCGTCTTAACAGCCTACCAGAATTCTAAGATAAGGTAATCACAGTCTTACTAGAGTTCGCAGAAAGCCCAGAAGCAGTTTTGCAGACACGAAAGAGAGTGAACTAAAGTTGTTCTCTACAGCTTGTTGCAAGCGGCGTTCCTCCTTAAATAGGCTAAGGGAGTGGCCAATTAGCCCCAAGCCTTACTCTCAAGGAGACCTCCTCCTGAGGAGCCACTCCTGCCTTTTGGCAGCTCAGCGCACCCGTGCATTGAGAAGAGGCTTCTCCTCTTCGTCCTCTTCACTTAAAGGAGCTTCTGGAGGTTCTGAAGGCCTTGGCTGAATCCTTGCCTCTGGCACCACGTCTTCTCCAGCCTCCTCATTGTCCGACTCGAACGCCAGCTGCACAGGCTGCTGGTGCAGCACCACACCAGTCTCCTCATTGTCGGGAATCAGCTACAATCTGCACAGGCCACTGACGGGCCACAGCACTAACAGAAGACTATTGAGGATACTAAGCCCACCGTGCACATTTGTGCAACCTGCCAGCATTTTTTTTTTTAAAAAAATGAATCAATTCACCACCACACTGAAAGACACCCTGATAAGTTCCTCTACATCTTACTGGCACTGCCAGTTCTAGCACTGCCCCAACTCTACAAATTGTGTATTAGCCTATTCGGAACATCCATTTCTATTTTCAGAACTTGCACTAGCCAGCTTGAGACTTATTTTGGTCTAGTGTTTAATACAGGGGTTGGGAATGATGGTCCTTTTATGACTTGTGGACATGATTCACTTAACAACTGTGGCAAGACAGTTCGTAAAATGGGGCAAAACAACTGTCTTACTTAGCAACGGAAATTTTGGGCTCACTTGTGGTCATAAACTGAGGACTACCTGTATATGACATCTTCCTTAGATGTGTTGCTTGCATATTACCCCCCACCCCTTCTCTCTCTCTTCTCTCTCTGCGTCTATATGTGTGTTTGGGTGTTTTGGGTGGTGTGACTCCATTGTGGATCAGTGGTGGGTTGCCCCCGGTTCACACCCGTTCTATAGAACTGGTAGTAAAACCGGCGGGAGGCTCTGCCCACCGACCCTGACGTCATCAAAACGCTTCTGCGCATGCGCAGAAGATCACGTGTGCATGTGAGCGAAACTGGTGCATGTGCGGCCCCGCTGTGAACCGGTAGTAAGGGTAAGTAGAACCCACTCCTGTTGTGGATCCTCACAAAAGAGGATCACATGAACCTGAGACACTGCAACTGTATATAAATATGAATCAGTTGCCAAGCATCTGAATTTTGATCATGTGCCTAGGGAATGCTGCGATAGCCGTGTGAAAAATGCTCATAAGTCACTTTTTTCAGTGGTGTTGTAACTTTGAATGGTCACTAAACGAATGGTTGTAAGTCGAGGACTACTTGTAATTAGAAAATATCTTTTCCTAGAGATAAATCCAATTGCATTTGGCAGGTCTTGCTTCAGAGTAACCTTTCTGAAAACCTCTCTTAGTTATTGCAGCAAACTCATTCAAAAGGTTCCAGGTATTTTGAAGGCAGACATACCAGAAAGTCCAGGATTTGCAGAATCTTCTCACGGGACATCTGGACATCTAAAAGTTTTTATTGGAAGTATAGGGAGAATGACAAAAAGAGAGTTGCATAAAGGCTTTCTTTAATCTTGCACCATAATTAGGTTTAGAAGAGAGCAGTTCCCCACTGATCTGCCCTTACAGAAACCTGTCTCCTCTTAACCATCAAACACTTAAACTATTACAGTAGGTGGGAATTCTTAGAAGCAAAAATTCATACAAGCAAGGGGGTTGGATTCAAATACCCTGAGGAAACAACTCTTTACATCAACTGGTTTTGCATCTGCTTTGTGCAAAAGATGTAGCATTTTATTTTTATTCAAGGACAAACCAACCTTAAAAGTGCAGAATTATAGCTAAGATGGATGCATGCACAGTATTGATAACTGCTGTTATCAATAAAACTACCTTCACCAAGAAAACAATAACTATTTGTATAAGTTAAAAAAAATCAAAATCAAACAAAAATTTGCCCTCACAAACCATACTCATGACTTGATTACCCTAAATTTAAGATCTTGTCGTGGTGACCAAAATTTGGTCCTGAGCACGTATCAGACATATGTAAATTATTCTAGTGACTGAAACAACAGCTTGTTAATTTGAGCTAGTTGAAGTCTACTTTTTTCAGATCAAAGTTCAACAGTAACATCAGCCCACTTCCCAGAACACATCAGGAATATGCAAATTAACCCAATGAGCAAAGTACAGTATCAAATTTAAAAGTATAGCAGGGAGGAGCTATTTAAATGCCTTCCACTGGCATCATTACCTGACTGAAATGTTCACTATGGTGAACCTTGTTCAGCATAGGTGGATCTTGTTCAGCCAAACCAATGAGATAATTTTGGAGGATAAAATCAGAATTCTGTAGACTGTTGTGTACACACATCATTCAGAAGACATTTGGGACATATATTTCATTCCCTACTAGCTAAAAAGTATATTGTGGGAATCCACAGTGGTCCAATCTGAACAACTTTGAGACCTGTGGATATCAACTCCCAGAATGTGAATTCCACTAGCATGGCTGGCTGGGGAATTCTGGGAGTTGAAGTCCACAGTGCCAAGGTTGGACACCTTGTATTGGAAGGCTTTAGTCCCCCGCTCCCTAAAAATCTGTAATACATTATGAAAGCAACTCCATAAACATAAATTCCCTTTTTTTTTATGCAAGCATGTTGTGGTAGGAGAGCAAATAGTACTTTCCTTTCCATCACTTCCTTATATCAAATCTATTTTTGTAGGCAGGACAGAGAGATTAAGGATTATTTCCTCACGCTAAACAACTCTGTCATTGTGTATATCCGGTTAGTTCACAATAATAGGCCACATTTGAACCTGGTTTGGTCAAATAATAGGAAGAAGAGCAGCATATTTCAAAATTGGCATAATGAGAAACCATGGTTCCTTCAAAACATGATCTTGTTTAAACCTCTGTCTTTCTTAAACAAAAGGAAAAGGAAAAAAAAGGAAAACAGAACAATGACATGAAAACTCTTAAATCCAGAGGAGTTGCATGTATAGAGACGAAGTATAACAATTTGGATAAAATCATGTGGGGGATCGAAAAGAAAATGCTAGCCAGATTCTATAACTTTTTATTAGGAGAAGACAGAGCAGAAGGGATAGCTAGGAACCAACTAAGCATTTGAGAAAAAAATATTGGCCACAGATTAAACTTCAATGATTGGGAGGAGGCGTGGAATAGAAATTATAATCTTACTAAATCAGCAACTTATAGGGAGAACCACTATAAAATATTCCACAGATGGTATCTAGCTCCGGCTAGATTAGCAAAAATATTTCCTAATGCCTCACGAATCTGCTGGAAGTGTGGAAAGGAGATTGGCACCTTCTTTCATATGTGGTGGTCCTGCTCAGAGACAAAGAAGTTCTGGATGAAAATACAAACTTGGCTACAGGATATAGTGGAAGAGGATATAAAATTATCTCCAGAAATCTTCTTACTGGGAATGATGGGAGAAGGGCTCTCTAAAGACAAAATACAATTAATGATACACATCATAACAGCGGCCAGATTAACTTTTGCAAAATATTGGAAGGATAAACAAATACCTCCAGAGACGACAATAATAAGTAAAATCTTGAAATGTGCAGAGATGGTGAAATTAACCAGTATGCTTAAAGATGAGGAGAATTCAAAATTTAAGGCAGTATGGGAAAGGTGGTATATATGGTGGAATAATAGAACATGACTATAAGGATATACTTATTTCTAATAGTGATAGTTCTGAAGATACTTACTGTATATGCACTGTACATATGTAATTACACGACACCTCAGATGTTACCTGAGATTTGATATTTTCTCTTTTTTTTATGTAAAAAACTTTTTAAAAACCAATAAAGTATATTTAAAAAAAAAAAAAGAAAACTCTTAAATCCAGACCTGTTCTTTTTGTTTTCTGTGTATAAAACAAACTGGAGCTAAGATGTGTGTGTGTGCGGGCGGGGACGGGGGACGGGGACGAAGAGATTAGAACATATGAAATTCCATTACTGATGCTAATATTTCATAGTTTGTTCAATTACAGTTAGCAAAGATACGTGTTTCCTCACCAAACAAGATGACACTGGAAACCTTTTCCCCCCTTAATTGTTTTTTTAATCAGAAAAATTTCAAGAAGCATTCGTTTCCACTTTTGTCTAGGTACATCACTATTAAATAAATAATAAGCAGCTTTGAGCTTTTTGAGATAGCATTAATGCATTAATTGCTTAGTTTAGCACTGCATATTTATGACTCTGCTCCATCGGCGCCTGCATCAGACTGCAGAATTAGCTCATATCAGCTGTGCAAACCCCCCGTTTATTTAAATTGCTCGTTTTTGTTTCCTTCTGAAAAGGATTGGCACCAAATGAAAGTGACTGCATGAAGTTGCCTGCCCTTGTGGAGGGATTTCTTTATTTTATTTTGGGAAGGCCATTCCGTAGCCATTCTTGATTTAAAGCCATGAGAGAAAAGCAATTAGAAGTTTGTGCTCCTAATTATGTTCTAATTAGAAAGTTTAATGGAAGTATCTAAATGAAGATATATGAGGCCTTTAAATGAAAGAACTGATGACCAAGTAGCTAGTTAAAAAAGAAAAAAGATAATCCTTAATATTTTATGCAAGCGTGGTAAGAAACTAGACCTTTAAAAAAGAAGATTCATTTTCCAAATGAATCTATTCTGGGGAATAATTCTCAAATTCTGACTGTGTTTCTAACCTGCATCAGTATACGCCATGCCCTATCCTAAGTGTCAATACTTCCATGTGGAAAACATTTACTCTAAAGTCCAATAAAAAGATAATACTAATACTAATAACAATAACAATAAACACCACAATCGCCTCTACACAATGGAATGTTTGTTAGTCAGACATAACTGCTTGAAGGCAGAATATCATTTCTGCCATATGAATAATATAATCCAGTTTGACAAATCTTAGCTTCCAGTTCAGCACCAGTTTATATTTCTCTAACAGCTTTTATATCCCATTTCTGATATGAAATTCTTCTTCCTTTCGTGAGCATGCCACAATTTAGCTCTCACAGTTGGGCGCTGTCATTGCCTATGTGAAATTATTATTGGAGTCAATTAGCTTTCGACTGGCTACGACTCCGTGAATGTTGCCCTGAAGTGAAGGAGGTAATAAGTTATTTCCAGGAATCTGCCTAAAAATCTGTGAGGCTGATTTACATATCAGATGTTCTGCTGTTGGGTTCAGCTCTGATGAGGTGAAAAGGTAATGGCTGAATGCGGCATGATACGGAAGCAGCGTTTTCAGATCTTGGAATCTTCGGAAAAAAGTATCATAGAAAAACAAGGTCATTGCATCAATACAATTAGCCTTTTCACAATAGACTATTCTGACATTGATTGTATTCCACAAGGGACAATAGAAAGGATTGGGAATAGTTATATAGGACAAAAGAAGAAGAAGAGACCAACTAACTGTCTTTAAATATCTCAAAAGCTGCCATGCAGAAGACAGAACAGCTGTTGCTCTCTAGGTTTTTAAGGAGAAATGCAATTACTAATACTTTAAGAAAGCAGATTTTGGCTAAATGGTATAGACATTTTCAAACAGATAAGGCTGTTTGACACTGTGATTTCCTAAAGTCCCGGCTGTGAGAAATAGACTGGATTAAATTTACACCAGGTCCAAAATTCAATCAAGACTACCTTCTCTTTTTAAAACCCTATAACTCTGGATATTGCCCTATTTAGAAAAATAAGTGAAATAAATCAATCAAAATAAAATGCATTAAGATTGAAGAACTGTATTAAAATGATTATTCCTTGCATTTCTGCCCTTTATGTCTCCTGTTGTTGTGGGGAAGGGGAAAAGCCCACTTAAATAAGCCTTCAGAGAGAGATACAAACAGGTATTTCTTATTGGCATGCAGAACTAAAGTGATCTCTGGGCTCCTGGCCAAAAGAATGCCGAAGAGCCTCAAACTCATCAAGGTTACTGACTTTATACTGTACAAAATGTTGCATAGGAATGGTAAAAAACAACAACAAACCACAGTGTAAATCATACTGTGACTTTTATAACCAGAACATAATAACTGAGAATACTACGGGGTGACCTTACTAAGGCCATCAAAACACCTTTCCATTATAGGGGCAGATATTGGACTTAATATTTGCCATGATTACAGATGGTAGTTGACATAATAACATTTATTGTGCCCATATACTGCTTCCTTTCACTCTGAAAGGAAGTCAATGGTCTGGTTTGTATTACTCAGAATAATCAATCAGAATAGAGCTGGAAGGGACCTTGGAGGTCTTCTAGTCCAACCTCCTGCTCAAGCAGGAGACCCTGTGATGAAGCACCCACAACTTCTGAAGGCAAGCTGTTCCACTGGTTAATTGTCTTCACTGTTAGGAAATGTCTCCTTAGTTCCAGGTTGCTTCTCTCCTTGACTACTTTCCCTCCATTGTTCCTTTTCTTGCCTACAGGTAAATAGGTTGATCCTCTCCACCTTGTAGTAACCTCTCAAATACTGGAATATATGTGTCCTGTCCCTCCAGAGACATCGGTGGTTTTGGTTTGCTTGCTCCATGTTCTTCAGTGTTTCCCCTCAAGCTTATGCTATGTACCAGTCATCATATATGACATTAACCCTCCCATTCTGCCATTTCTCCCACTCCCTTCAGATAGGATGGAGGGAAGCTGGTTTGGTAATATGCAGACCAGCCTGGGAGGTGTTGGTCTATGGGGACTGGTCAACATGGCTTGCAACAGGAATTGCAAAAAGAACAAGCAGCCCCATAGCAGGAGGGTTCACATATTACACAGGCATAGAGTAGCTTCCTGATGACAAAATAAATAGTCCAAGGAGAAGGAGATCTTTCATCTTCCATCCATGTCCATATGGAGGAGACGTTATGTGTATTTGATAGAAGATCAAGACTATTTTCTAAACCCTGAACTTTTGCTATTTTCCTCTAAGTTGTGTGCCTGCTTATGGATCAGTGTAAGCTCAGTTTCAATACGAAGATGCTGATTGCCCCAAACACAACAGGAGTTCACTAACTTAAATGATTTATGTGATGCTAGGGAATTGTGATGGGTTAAGTCAACTACAAGAGTGCAGCTTCCCTTGAAATTACCAGTTGGAGTTATATAAGCATGTTTTCATTTTCGTTGCCATGTATTTTGAGAGCCAGCAAAGTCTACAGAGTAGTCTGGCTGCCGGCAGTTGCTAGCTCGTTTAGTTCACACCGTTGTGTTATCCAGGATGTACCATGAAGAGATAAACTAGCTTCACATCCACAAGTACCCACAAGTAAACAAGGATCTATCTTCAAATACCCACATTGCAGTTGTGAAATCCAAATTCTTTTACTACTAGTTCTGTGGGTGTGGCTTGGTGGGTGTGGTGTGGCTTGGTGGGTGTGGTAGGGAAAGGATACTGCAAAATCTCCATTCCCTCCCCACTCCTGGGGGAAGGATATTGCAAAATCTCCACCCCCACCCCACTCTGGGGCCAGCCAGAAGTGGTATTTGCCAGTTCTCTGAACTAATCAAAATTTCCGCTACCGGTTCTCTGAACTGCTCAAAATTTCCGCTACCGGTTCTCCAGAACCTGTCTGGACCTGCTGGATTTCACCCCTGATACATTGGTATTCGAAGATATATCTCTTTAACATTTATATTTTATTGTGTTTCTTCTGATCTAGATGAAATGTTGATATATATTGCTAAGTCCATGTGTGATATGCCATATGCTAAATAAATAAATAAATAAGCATGTTCTCCACAGATGCAGAAGGAGCATTATTTAATCTTACACAATACTTGGGATGATGATCTGGAAATCTATCTGGGCCCTTCTGGAGGCAATCGCTTTGTTATTTGTTTTATTTGTTGTCACGCTGGTTGTATCAATTTGATCTGGAAACAATATTCATTTAAAAAATAGTAACAATTCCTTATCCTCTTAATCACATGATTATAACATTGCAGTGGTGTGGAGACCAGACCCTTCTTGAATTATTTTCTTGACACAGATCCAGATGCAATGTAGGCAATTCAAACACAGCATTACTAATCGTAGAAAACTGCAAAGATGTACTGACATCACAAATGATGCAATCACAGGCATTATTGTCCTTACAAACAATTAAAGGGTTGGACTGAGATGGGGAGAGTTGGAGGTGAACAATAGGAAGGAGGACTGCAGTGAGCAACAGGGAAGCTGAAAAGAAATATGAGAGCAATTCAGATGAGAGAATCTTTTAAATTATTGGAGATAAAGAGGAACACAAATATGAGCGGTAACTGTATATTCAAGAAATAGTTTTGTGGTTGCCTTATATTCAGCAGTGGGGTGGATTACTTGAGTATTAGGAATCCCAGTTTGCCTTCCGGCTTTGTAAATTTGTCTTTTTAGAGCAGAAAACTAGACTCAAAAGTATCAGCTTGTATTTTGGCAGCCATTTTGTGAATGGCCACCTCCATTGTATCTACCTTGTAATGGCAATCACGATGCTTTATCAATATTCAGATTTTGCACTAGCTCTTAAGTATACGATACTACTTGTGTAATAGTATCATTCAGATGTGAATTTTTAAATTTAAATGTATTTATTTATTTATTGCCTTTATTATTATTTTTTTTACATATAATTCAAGGTGGTGTACATATCCGAAACACTTGCCTCCTTCTATTTTCCACACAACAACAACCCTGTGAGGTGGACTGAGCTGAGAGAGAGTGACTGATCCCATCTAGCTTTCATGGGAAAGGTAAGAGTAGGACTCATGGTTTTCTGCTCTCTAACCTGGCCCATCACCTTGTTATCTTTCAGAAAAATTGTAAAAATCTGAATTTTCGACAGGCCAGAGACCAAGATGATTTCTGCTTCTGTCTGGGGAATGATGGGTGAATGGTATTTAATAATATATTCTCCCAATGTGCTAAATTTGTGTATGTGGCCTTATATAGCATTGTTATGCTCTTCTGATTTGGCATGCCCCCTAAAGTCTTTGATTTGGCAGCTGATAAATCTAAATAAAAAATAATCCTTGAACTCCTTTACATATCCGTATTCCCCCCCCCTCCACATGAAAAACTTTTGTACAAAAGAAACTCTTTTTTTATGCTCTGGCAGTTTGTTCCGCAGCTTGTATCGCTGTGGGCACCACTTCAAATCCTCTTTAATGCTTCCAATTACTTAATTTGTTCTGCTTTGATTGGCCACTAAATAAATTCAGACAGGCCCATCTATACAAGAGCTGAATAGTTTATGCCATCAATCAAGCGTTGTGGGGGAGGTGGTTGTGTGTTTCCATTTTATGGGATACTCCCTACTGGTCACTACTTGGTAGCTCCATCCATGATTGCACACAT
Organism: Arizona elegans; assembly: GCA_022577455.1. Lineage (NCBI taxonomy): Eukaryota > Metazoa > Chordata > Lepidosauria > Squamata > Colubridae > Arizona > Arizona elegans. The sequence continues at coordinate 24,521,687 of JAKOOJ010000008.1, read as the reverse complement.
ATTGGATGGTGGATTCAACTAGTTAACAGGCTAGATAGATTATCAACATTAACACAACTGGGTTTTTTTTTTCCTCAAGCACTGAACAGAATCAAAGTCATTCATTATACAAAACAATTAAGCTCATTCTTTCAGCTTAAACTTTGCTAGGTTTTTCCTCCTTCTTTCTTTCTTCTAGTAGAAAAAAGGTGATTTTTTTAAATTGAAACATTTGTCTTTTCCCAAGAGGGTAATATCAACACAGAACACTGGTCATTACTGGTCCCGGCATTTTTTACCCATATAGCTCTAGTAAAATAGTCATTGTGGCTAAATGTGGGAAAATCCTACAGAGAAGATACTATATAATAAAATAACTTAGACTGTCTTTTTCAGTTAAGCCTTTACTAACAGCTTCCATCATTTAAGAATCCCAGTAAAAATAAGACCACCATAAAACATAACAAACTCAACAGCAATGTAAAGGCAGAAGCCAAGCGGTCTTCTGTCAAGAACCAATAGTAAGGACATCGCAGCAAAACACCCAACAGCTGTCAATAGCACTGTCTGAAGTCCAACAGCGTACAAATAATGTGATATTCTTATTTATTACAAGAGCCTACTGTCATTTCCCCCCTGCAATCTCCCGATCTTCTCAAAATCTTCTCCAATGAGTGGAAGGTCCTTGGGGAGAAGGCATCAACATGCCCTCTAAGTTTCATCAATGGAACAATTTGCTCAATTAATCGAGTGGTTCATTTTCACCCAGTATTATTGAAATTAAATACAATAATTCATCACTGAATAAATGTTTTCATAAAAATGTCTCAACTTCTCAAATCTGGGACTAGCATGACTAATCTTAACTTTCATTATGGTCTCTCTCTCTCTCTCTCTCCCCCTTGTCCCTCCCTTGTCCTTCTTTCTTGCTTATGTAATTCAAACTGCAAATGCTTGTTAACAAAGAGTTAAGATCTCTTGCACACGATATACGTGACTTTGTTCCTCTTTATTCTGTGTTGGGGGAATTATAATCTTGGTGAACAAAGTATTATTATATATGCCCTTTTCCTCTTAACAATCAACAAAAGAGATAAAATTGCATGCTCAGTTATCCTGTAATTTCTCAAAATCATTTTAGGCTGATGTTTTTGAAGGACTTGGAAATATATTTAAATAGAATTGACTAATTGCTTAAAATATTAGGTGACATGCTTTAATCAATTGGAATCCCTTTTAATTACCCGTCACGTTTTAGATGTTCTTGGCCTTTCATAAAAATCACCTGCTGGATTTCTTTTACAGATTTGCTGCTCCTATTCACGTATCTTTGCAAGTGTCTTTACATTAGTTGGACCCAAGAGATTCTTTGCAACATAATCCAACAGACTATAGTGCTGGCTTGTTCTTCATCAATCTTCTTGCTTTTATTCTCTCTCTCTCTCTTTTTTTTTTGAAACTCCTCAAGACAAGTTAATGTCTTGCTTTTTGCAGAAAGAATAATTGCAACCAGCCTCCCTTCCATAGAAGGGAGTCTAGTTACGCGGGTCAGAGGAAGGCTGAGAAGTTACCTGCAGAGTGCAGACCCCTCACATCCTGAACACAAACTGTTTCAACTCCTTCCCTTGGGATGGCACTATAGAGTATTGTATGCTAAGACAACTAGACATAGGGACAGTTTTTCCTTTGTGCCATCATGCTGCTGAACACCTAATTCTCACAGTTGACAACATATAGGGACTACTAAATTCTGTATAATGTGTGTGTGTATTAACCCATAGGGTGTGGCTGTAGTATTATTTATCCTTTTTATTACTTATTTCCTCCTACTATTGGTTACACACTTTTAGTATTATTCTTATTTCTCTGTTTTGCAAGTACAGAGTGTTTCCATATGTTACCATAATCCAGAATGATCTGTTTCCATTTAAAAGGTTTGGATTCTCCTGTTCATCCATTATCCAAATGTTCTTCTTGCCCTTCTTCACCACAACATCTAAGCTTGGGTAATGTTTGGGTTCCTTTCCCTAGGTGAGTCTGGTCAGCCATTTCTTTGGGATGTTTAAATTTAAATGTTGAACTGAACAGTGTTAGAGTTGATGGCCTAAATGGTCCCTAACCTTCTTCTTTTGCTAAATTTTTAATTTCTTAGACTCCATACCTGCACATCATGTTTTTACCCACATTTTCAGTTGGATATGAACCATTTCGAGTTACTATTGGTCCTTTTTGATCTCAAGTCTGCCACTTGTAGAGGTCTGGTGGATTGGTCCAGTATTTAACTTCTAGACTATATGTTGGTTTTGTTTTTCAATTATATCTGACACTTGTTGGGAAACTAAAGCTAATACTATACTGAATATTTTTTACATGTTTTCTTGATTATCCTCACTGAATCTGGTGGAAAACATATTGCTTTAGAAATATTTTTCAAAGAAGGAAAAAATGGGTGAGATGGTCATGGCTGGGTTGCATTGAATTTAATAACGAGATGGCCAAGGTAAGTGTGCGATGACCTGCCTTACATTGTATGATTTTCTCTCCAGCCTTGGTGACTTCTCATACTTTGAGTAATTAAAAAAAAATTATTAGAAAATTTATATTGCCACCTATTTGCACATGGTGACTCAAGGCGGCTTACAGGGATATAAAAACATCATATATATATATATATATATATATATATGTATATATATATATATATATATATATATATATATATATATATATATATATATATATATATAGTGTTTTTCTATTGAGGTGCCTGGTCTACCCCAACATGTGGGAGGGAGCATTCTGCTTTCCTTTCACCTTTCAGCTCCAATCCAGGAGCCCTCAAGCAGTCAAATTCACAACAAACTACTTTTATACCAAATTTATATTTTGCTGATAAAGAAATAAAGGGAGACTAGTATAGATCTATTTCAAGCTATTTAGCTCTTATCCCTCCCACATGTTGGGGTAGACCAGGTGCCTCGATAGAAAAACACTTAATCTCTCCCCTCGCCCACTCTGGGTTCCCCAGGACTGCTGGCAGGACCAGGTCTTCAGCGCCTTCTGGAAGAGTGTTAGGGTGAGGGCCGTTCTAATCTCTGGGGGAAGATGTTCCAGAGAGAGGGAGCCACCATGGAGAAGGCCCTTCTTCTGGGTCCCACCAGGTGTATCTCCCTAAGGGATGGGACCTGCAACATTCCTTGCCTCCCTGCTCTGGTGGGTTGAAGAAGAAATTGAAGATGGTATCATGAATGAATGTCATACATGGGACTTTTTTGAATCAGAAAATGTGATCAGGTAGAGAGAAAAAAAAAACCAGAGATTCATGTTTGTTTTTCAGCAGCAACCAGAGTCCATCAAAAGAAAAAAAACAAAACAAAACCCTCCAAACACCTAGATTATCTTGAAACTGAGATGGAGAAACAGAAGCTACTTTCAACAAAGAAAGAAAATCTTGGGCAACGTGAAGAACAGTTGAACCTGGCACTAAAATAATTCAAACATTTGAGAAAAGCAGATTGTGGTGAATTCCTTCAAGTGGTTCCCATTTCCCATAGACAGTGCATCATCTGTTAGAGCAGTAAAGCAGATATTATTGAATGCAGATTCTGTTCCTGTGTTTGGGAAATGAATGCTTACTAAAGGCTTGAATTGAAGTGAGACTTTTTACACTCTGAGACTAGAATGCATCTTGTACGTTCTTACATCAACATTTCATTTTTTTCCCTTTTCTGAAAGGCTAAGGTCCAAGCAGCTTTAGAAAAATATTAATCTGTTGGCAATTTCTCAGAACTACTGTGACTTAGTCTGCTAGGACTGCCTTGTTGAAATGATACATCAATTTTTTTATTCTGTCTTTTTGAGCACCTTGAGCAACTCAAGGTGCTAAACAGACATAATATTCCTCCCTTCTCCTATTTTCTCCACAACAACAACTCTGTGAGGTGGGTTGGGCTGAGAGAGTGGCAGGCCCAACGTTCACTAGAACTCACCGTCTCTTGGTTTCTAGGCCAGCATCTTAACCACTACACCAAACTGATTCACAATGTTTAGTACTGAAAAGCAAAAGGACTCTGAAATAAAATTCAAATAAAAAAAGTAACATGTTGAAACATGAGACCAGATCATTCACTTTCTTCCATTTACAAATGAAGTGAGTGTGTGAAATTACTGGACATCCATGAATATTTTCCCCCAAAGACTTGCATAAATCTTTGGATTTGGGAGCCTTGCTTGGGGGACAATTGTTTGTCGAAGCACACAACAAGTTGCTTTTGGGAGACAAAGTAGCTCGAGCCGGTTCGTTCTTTGACTTTGATTGTTCTTTGACTTGGTTCTATGAAAGCTTTTCCATGGTTCCTTTGGGGCTCTCTGCACCAGCCATCACTTTCATCTTGAAAAATAACAAGTGGAACCGCAGAGCCGCTTATTCTGCACTGACAAAATGTCAAGAAAATATAAACAGATGTTTTGAATGGTCCCCAGTGGGCCAAGGGAAAGGACGAAGAGTTCAGTAATCAGTTTTTCCCAACCTTCTCCCTGTCCACTTACAATATGAAACAGGGGCGCTATTGTTGACTTGTTTCATTCTGCTTTATTGACTCTGCCAGGGAGATCTCTGTTCCACTGCTGACAGGAAGATGATGGAGAATCTGAAAATTATTTCAGGCAGAGCCGTGCTGGGTTGTATGCCATGATAAGCTAAGTATACATTTAGAAATAGTAGTGAGAATTCTTTCCCTTTCTCTCGGCTGTTGATAAAACAATGGCACACCAGGGCATAATGAGCTGCGTTATTACATTCTTTATTGCACCAAGTTAGTCGGTAGATTTGGGCTGTCAGTACACAGCTTTTATGCTAATTTTCCAAGTTCTTACTTGGAATACAATGATTTAATTGGCCCCACAGAGTAAGGGCATGGACGCTGAGATTTTACCATTAAATATAATAATTTCATGTGTGAAGGGATGGAGAATGATCAAAGATGCTCAATTGAAGGAGAATCTCTATAGAACAGAAGTTCAGAGTTTCCTTATGTGGCGGTCTGTGACAGAGCCGTATTTAGGTATCCACTAAGCAAACTACAACTTTGGATCTCACAGTCTGAAGGAGTCTCTCAACATTTCAGATTCCCCCCCCCCCCCATTTGTTATACTTTGGTTATTAGTTCATATATGAACATCGCCATAAATTAAGCCTCCTCACTAAATTCAGAGTATAGGACACACTTTTTCCCCCCAAAAAAAGAGGGTGAAAATCTCGGTGCATTTTGTACTCTGAATGTAGCCCCACCCAGCCTCTCCAATGGAGGTTTCAGAGGCTGAAAAAAGCCTCAGAAATGAAGCTTCAGAAAAAAAGCCTCCAAACAGAGATTCAGAAAAAAAGTCTCCAAACCAGGGGTGAAATGCTCCTGGTTCGGACCGGATCGCCCGATCTGGTAGCGATGGCAGTGGGTGGTTTGGAGAACTGGTAGCAAAAATCCCTGTGGCCCCCCACCCACCCACCATGCCCAGCTGAGCAGCACGATCATCAGAGGCTTTTTTTTTAACTTTTAAAAGCATTTTTTCTACATCTTCTTCTGCCAAAAAAATGCTTTTAAAAGTAAAAAAAAAAAGCCTCTGATGATCGTGCAGCTCAGCTGGGCATGGTGGGTGGGTGGGTGGGGGGCAGGGATTTTTGCTACCGGTTCTCCGAACCACCAGCACAGCTCAGCTGGGATCTCAGAGGCTTTTCAAAGCATTTTTTTAACCACCTCTTCCGCTGAAGAGATTGCAGAAAAAAATGCTTTTAAAGTCTCTCTGACGATCCCAGCTGAGTTGCCTGATCATCAGAGAGACTTTTCAAAGCATTTTTAAAAACGATTAGACAACTCAGCTGGGATCATCAGAGAGACTTTTAAAGCATTTTTTCTTGCAACCTCTTCAGCAGAAGAGGTGGTTAAAAAAATGCTTTGAAAAGCCTCTGATGATCCCAGCTGTGTTCCTGATCAGCAGAGGCTTTTCAAAGCATTATTTTGCATTTGCAGAAAAAATGCTTTGAAAAGTTAAAATAAAAAAAAAAGTTGGCCACACCCACCCAGTCACATTACCCCCATCAAGCCACGCCCACAGAACCGGTAGTAACAAGTTTTACATTTCACCCCTGCTCCAAACAGAGCTTCAGAAAAAAAGCCTCAGAAAAAAAGCTTCAGAAAAAAAGCCTCCAAACAGAGCTTTAGGGAAAAAAAAAAGCTCTGAAGCTTTTCGGAGACTTTCAGAGAGAGAGAAAAAAGTTTTTTTCTGAAATGGAGTTTCAGAAGTTTCAGAGACTGAAAAAAAAGCAAGGCACAGAGCTCACAACCAACAAACCTGTTGCTAAAATTCACCTCTGGAAACCGCTGATTGGGGGTATTCCGGGAGGCTGATCCAATCAGCTTTTTTCTTATTTTCCTCCCCGAAAACTAATGTGTGTTTTATACTCCGGTGTGTCTTATACTCTAAAAAATACGGTAAGCTTGAATGTCCTCATTATATTGGTTAAAATATGCTTTTGTTTCTGCTGTGTATTCACGTCCTTCTCTATCCCATCATGGTCTCATTACTCATGTTTTTGCCAAATTTAGTTACTATATGATTTTATTTTGGGTTAAATTTTGCCTGATAGAGGCTTCCAGCAGTTTAAGGCCTCACCATGTCTGAACCCAGCTCTATCTTCAGCCCTCTTAATTATCTTGGACCTCAGTTAACACTTTAAGCTGTAAGCCTAAAATGAGGCATATTCCAGTCCAATTTTATATATAAAAAACCCTCTTCCACAAAATCCATGTGATGTACCTCTATCCACTTTGAAACCTTCACAGTTCAGGTAGCCATCAATTTACAACCATTCATTTAGGGACTGTCTGAAGTTACAATCCCCCTGAAAAAAGTGACTTATGATCATTTTTCCACATTGCGACTGTTGTAGCATCCCTGGGGCCACATGATTAAAGTTGGGGTGCTTGGTAATTTGGCATGTATTTATGACAGTTGCAGTGTCCTGGGGTCATGTGATCAGCTTTTGAGAAATTCTAACAAACAAAGTCAATGGAGAAACCAGACTGACTGACCCGTGTTACTAATTTAACAACTAGAGCAGTGGTTCCCAACCATTTTTTGGCCATGCCCCACCTAAGCATCTCTAAAATGCTTAGAGGGTAGAACAAGAAGCAATGGGTGGAAACTAATCAAGGAGAGAAGCAATTTTGAACTAAGGAGAACTTTCCTGACAGTTAGAACAATTAATAAGTGAAACAACTGGCCTGCAGAAGTTGTGAATTCTCCAACACTGGAAATTTTAAAGAAGATGTTGGATAACCATTTGTCTGAAGTGGTATAGAGTTTCCTGCCTGGGCAGGGGGTTGGACTAGAAGACCTCCAAGGTCCCTTCCAACTCTGTTATTCTATTCTATTCTAAAATCCTGATTCCCCCACCCACGAGACATGTAATTACTGTTACTATTCAAAAAGTGAACCTACTCACATGGATGAAGCCTAAAAGGCCATTAACTTGGTTTAAACAAAGTTCCAATTGCCCCCATTAAAAATCAACCCCCCCCCTTGTGGGGCATGGGCCCCACATTGGGAACCACTGAACTAGAGTGATTCATTTAACAACCGTGGCAAGAAAGATCGTAAAATGGAGCAGAACTCACTCTTGCTAAGCGATGGAAATTTTGGGCTTAATTGTGGTTGTAAGTTGAGGACCGCCTGTAGCCATTGGCTACCAAAAATTTGCCAGAGTAATTTTCTTCTCCTGCTTAGCCTCCTAATACCCTGAAAATGCTACTATTCCTCTTTTGCTAAAATCTTTACTGCAGAACTAGCTTTATTTTTCAGTGGGTGTCAGAAACCCTGTCCTTTCGAGCGACTTAATTTGCCTGGTACAAAGAAGCTTATGCTTCCAGAAGTGGGGAAAACATGATACAAAGCAGTAAAGAGAAAGGACTTTCTTTCTTCTGTTTCAGCTGTATCTGAACCTTGTTTGATGGCTCTGTGCTGCATTTGTTTTGCCCAGTAATAATCCTCTCTTTGATGTTGAAAGGCAATCACAAAACATTATTTTTAAGTGGATGAGGTGATTGCAATCAGATCCATTTCAGATATATAGAGCTTCTTTTACTAGTTTCTGGCTTTGGTGATGTATGATTGCTTTTCCATTTGCCTCAAATTGGTCAGCAGTTTGATTGGCTTAATTGAACTTATGACTAACCTCAAACGCTTTATTCCAGCATTTTCTTTAAGGCCTTTGGTACTCAGTCTGCTCTGGTACAAGTGTGACCAGCAGTAAGCAGTGAATGGAAAACACAATAGAAATCAGACTGAGATCAAACCATGGGTATGGTGACTGATCCAAGGCAGAACTCAAAAGAAAGTTTGGCGCAAGGATATCCAATCCTGGCAACTTTAAGACTTGTGAACGTTAACTCCCAGAATTCCCCAGCCAACATGGATGACTGGGGAATTCTGGGAGTTAAAGTCCTCAAGTCTTGCCAAGGTTGGACACTCCTACTCTAGAGGTAGCCTAAGCAGAGCAACAGGGAGTCCAGAGAAGAAGAATAAGGACCCCAGGCCAATCTCAATTCATCCATATTGTTCCATAATTTTTAAATTGACTTCTGAAGCAACTTCTCAAACCCATCAGTGAACAAACCAGGGTCCTCCTGGCAAGTCAACTGTCATTCTGATATACTATCTCCTCATAAGGAGGTCTGTTTCTCAGACAAGTATTTTGTTATGGATCCTAAATGGACAACTGTCCCTGTTCCATGAAGTTAGCTGGCCTTTTGGCCTTAATCTTCTGATTTAGCTGTAGAGCTATGAGGTTTGCAAAAAGCTAAGATTTTCTAATTCATTGTTGGGTCTTCTCGGAGCCAACCATTTCTTTGAAATATCTAAATTTGAGGTTTAGGGTTTATCCTCAACCATGGATCTCAATGAAGACATGACACCATCTCTCAACTAAGTGTGCCACTGCCATTTATTGCTACCAGAAAAACTAAAATGCTCCACTTAAATAAAGCATCAGCGTGAGAGTATAAAATGTATCCACTGGATGATTTGCTTTTTCCTGACAGGGAGGAATGCACCCAAAGTTAGATAAACTTTGGCTGAGCTGCTGATGGCTTTTAACTCCCAGAAATCACATTTAGGAAGAAATAATATTTTATACACTTTCTGCTAAGACTACCCAAAGGCAACAGGCAAAAATAAGAAATCAGCTGCTATAAAAATAAAAAAGAAAACCCTTTTTCATTACTGTAGCATCCCATTTCGCCAGGTGGGCCTGTTATTTGAGATGACATATGTGACCTGCAAAAATCTGTATAGCCACTAGGTGACAGCATCTAGCAATTTATCACTATTTGGTAATCGTCCAGATTTTTGGAATCAAAGTACAATAGCCCTAGTAGTATAGTTCTGAAGATAATAGATTCCCAGTTTGGGAGCAGCATTATATTCTGTATTATTTCTTTCATGTGGAAAAGCCAGTGCAAATTGAAAAAGCAACATGTGCTATTTATTGGAGTTTAGATACTTTGCTTTGCATAGGGCCATTGATTTCCGAAATGTCCTAATGCCCAGCAGGCATAGTCTTCAAATAAAAGCCAATGATTAAACTACCAGTAGTACCCTCTAAGTCTACAATACGTTTGACAGTAACAATTGAGTTGGCAAATCACAGTCATTATCTGGAACCAAATGATCACTTGGTCTCATTTCTTTGGAAGTAAACATCATAGAACTCAATAAAAAGTAAACTCTATTCATAGTTACTATACAGGAAGTGAAAGGGGAGGGAGTAAACCCAGCTCCCTCTCACCTGTACCTGACCATTTCAGGTTGTACTTCTTGGGAGAATATATATATATTTGATATATTTTTAGGAGCATGGGCCACTGTGGGAAAACGATCCTTTGACTTGTATTTTTTTAACCTATTGGACCACTAGAGGCCCTGAGACTAGAGATAACAAGCAAAGAACTTCCATATTGTTCTTTTTGTCTCTGCTCTGATTTCCACTGATTGGAAGATTGATGTTTCCCTTGCATTCTGCTTCCCATAGAAGGAATTTCTTCCTTCCTTCCTTCCTTCCTTCCTTCCTTCCTTCCTTCCTTCCTTCCTTCCTTCCTTCCTCCCTCCCTCCCTCCCTCCCTCCCTCCCTCCCTCCCTCTGTTTCTGGATAACTCCCAAGTGATAAGCACACTTCTGCTCTGCTAAATATGGTTCCCACTGAATGAACTGGAGGATTCCAGTCAGGATTATTCCTGTCTTTTTCTACAGTCACATTCCTACCCACTGTGGGAAGAAAAATCCAGTCTGATTCCAAGCCGGAAGAAAATAGCTGGAAATAAAATGGAGGCTGGTTACAAGGAAAGAAGGTCTCTGTTTATTTGGTTTCCAGAAACTTCAGTGACAACAGCATGTTTCTAGGGTGGCTGACAAAATGGCTGATTGAGTGGATGGATTTTTATAGGGTTCTGGGGTTTGATGACTGAGATGCTCCAGGGGGTTGTGCAATGTAGTGAGCCTTGTGTCTTTTACTATTTCAATGGTGTTGGGTTAATCCTATTATGTCTTAAAGGTCATGTCCTGTCTTTAGAATTTGGGTGGGTGAATATAAATTCTTAATCCCATCAACTCCAGCCTTCTGTTGGAGCTGTGGTTGAAGGCATTTTGTTTATGAATAGATTGGCCCAGTCTTTCTGAATGGATTCAAAATCTGCATTCCCAAAGACCAGTCTCTTCCACTTGAGGCTGTTTTCCTATGGCAGGAAGGCTGGGGCTATTTTCTGCCTTTGTTAAGATTTTTCTCCATTTCTCCTTTGGGCGAATATAATATTCTGTCTCTTTTAATATTCCCAGAAATATTTCATTCTCTGGGGGGGAGGGGTTCCCACACCACTGTGCCCAAGACAAAGTGTGCTTATATTTTTATTCCTTCAGAGAGGAGAGTATCTTAAGGAAGCAGCAGGTAGTTAAGAAGACATTTTTGAGTGTTTCAATTGTTTAGCTAGACATTGAAGTTTTCTAAAACGTAGAAAGGAAGCTCCATGATTTGGAGGGCATGGACCAGCTGCTTCTTTTATGATCCTCACCCTTTTTGTGCAAGAACAGCTGGAGCATTGCGTAACTTCTCAGTAAAAATGCTTACAATGGATCAAGGTAGAAGTAGGTGTGCAGATCAGAGGGCCAGGCCAGGTTTGAAGAGGCACTGGACAATGTTCCTGTTATACAACTGCTTCTTTGCATTGTGGTCTAATTGCTGCTTATTGTCAGCAGTGGGGGAGATTTACCTGGATTTGCCTATTCCTTACATTTCTCATATGCAATGGAATTAATTTCGTTTATTTATTGCATGGAAATCTTACTTTGCCTCTAGAAGCTCAACATGACACTCTGCCTTTTTTTCTCCATCACAGCCCTACAAAGCAGCTTGGGACAAGACAGAAGGAGCAGACTCAAGTTATTCAGGAGCTCCAAGGTTAGTGAGGGAACCTTGAGCCTGAGTGTCACAAGCCTTAGTCTACTACCTTAAACATTGCACTGCCCTGGCATCCAAAGACAGTTCAGTATGTAGAGGAAGATACAGTATCTATAGTTCAGTGATGGCTAACCTTTTTCTCGTCATGTGCTAAAAGTGCGTGCAAGCACGCGCAACAGCACACACATGTGCCGGCATCCATAATGCAATGCACGCCCCCTGCACATGCACACACGTTCCCCCCCCACCCCGCTCATTCACATGCGACTCCTCCTGCCCCTCGTTTTGGGCCTAGCAGGCCTCCCTGCAGCCTCCTGGGCCCAAAAGTGGGGCGTGGAGGATTTAGGGTTATCACTCCCCTCACCCCTTTGCATGCATGCGCAACCCTTCCTGCACATGTGTGCGCATCTCCCGCATGCGCCCTTCCCCTCGCACATCTGGGTGGAGGGAGGTACACGCACGCATGCGGGGTGGAGATGAGCTGGGTGATGGCTCGCATGCCCGCAGAGAGGTCTCTGCATTTCAGCTGTGGCACGCGTACATAGGTTCGCCATCACGGCTATAGTCTATCCTAAAATGCTGTATGTGGGTCCAAATTCTCCCAGAGGTACTTTTGTTTCACCACTCCTTCTTCTACCAGGAATGGGTGAAAGATTGAGGATTCTTGATCATTCTCAAATTTCCTCCCCTAAGGTTGGTGAGAGCTTTTGAGTCCCTTCTTCCTTTTCTTCAAACAACACTTCCTCAGGGGAAGAGTTGTCATTATTAAATTCATTTAAGCCTGTAATGTGGACACACAAGAGAGCTCGGGGAATGTTGGGTTTGGAAGTGATCAAACAGTTAAAATCATCGGTGAGAAAGTTGAGGCGTAAGCACATTCCTTAATTGTTTTTTCCTGCCAGATCAATAAGGGCTGGGGGATCCTTGATGTAAAGCCTCCCTGGGCTTGGAATAAAATGTAGGTATATCGATGAAAGGAGTAAAGGGCTAGAGCGTACACGCAGCTTGTCGGGCTACCATATCTCATCCTTTGACTTAGTGTACATTCAGACAGCTTGATTTCAAGGGGCTTCTGTTTGAACTGAAGCATAACTTTGGCTGTCTGCAAGCTTCACTCGCTTGACAAACCTGTTCTTCCTGTGAGTTTAGCCCCCCCCACCCCCCCAGGCACCTGCTAGGAAAATAAAGTGATTTAAAGGAAAGAGTGTCAGGATTGCTCAATCATCGTGCCTGAATTTGGATATCCCAGTTATTGAAAAATGGTCTGACTAAGGTTTTAGGGAGGACTTATAAAAAATCATGCCGCTTGGACTGATAGGTTATCCTGTCAAGTGAGACTTCTTTTGAAAATCCAGCTGCAAGGTTGGGATGTCTCGCTTTTGTGTCTTGAACAGTTTTAATTTGTCTGAGGCACAACTCGCCATTGTTTTGAGTGTTGCTGTTTCTTCCTATGGAATTTGAAGAGAAAAGGTAGAAGGGAACGGAGGGAGGGAGAAGACTTACTCCATCTGCAGTCTCCTTAATTAATAATTCTCCTTAGAAGTTGATTTGGAGTGGCTCAAAAAACATTAGCTGGTAAGAAATTAGATGGAAGAATATAAATGGAAAGAAAGGTGACTAGGGATTTTCTGTTTTTTTTTTTAATACCTGTAGATGCACCAGTCACCTGGGAAATGACAATTATTCACACAAAGCAGAAATAAGCGGTTTCCCCAGACTAATCATCACTGGTTGACTAACTTAGGGCCCCAAGAAATTAAGGGAAAGTATGTTTTACTAAGGTAGATTTTTAATATACCTAATCACATTTAAATGCACTTACCGCTTGCTTCAACTGCTTTGCATTAATAGTTATAATACCAACCTGAATAGAAAGCTGGGTAGTCACATCATGCATGTGAATGCATGGATGTCTTTAAAAGTGTCATAACTGGTGGTAGACATCTGTGTACAAGTAGCCATTGCTACTACCACCTTTTGATTTTTATGCCGAACAGTAGTACCTAACAAGTCTGGCATAAACTTTAGTATTGTATTGTCTTTAAAAACTACCAACTGTCCTGTTTCAAATACAAACTCACACATAGTTGCTATGGTAACTCATAGTTCACTCAAGGTCAAAGAAATAACCAAAGTTAAAGCATCCAAACCATAACAGAGTCCCTGACAGGCTTGAATGATTTACTTTTAAAAGGAATATGCAGAAGAATAGTCCAAAATCAGTCCAAAGCTGAGAGCCAGGTCAGGATTGTCAGCCAGTCTAAAGGTCAGAAATTCAAGATTTCTTACATGAACAGGAGTCCTAGGAATATCATTGTTTTCAGCAAAGGGAAGGTGAGTCAGGGTTGCTTCTTAAATCAGGCTGCAGCCAACTGTCACTAATCAAGATATTTACTCCCTTGCTTTGTAAGGTGCGTTAAAGAACATCTCTGCTCTCCTTTCTACTTGTCAGGCGTGGGAACTATAGGGCTTATGTCATCCTTATTTGACTGTTCCAGCTGTCTGTTTTTTTACCAGCTGCCTGTGATTCTTGGCTTGGTGTCTCTTGAGACTGCCATTCCACAGGTTCAGCTGAAGCAGCTTCCTCAGAATCAGATTCAGAGGCTGAGTCCTGGGCCTGGACCATGATACCAACAAAGATATTGATGGTCTGTCTGTCTATCATATTGGCCTTCAGATCCTTCTCCTTCTTCTCTGCTCCCCCTCCTTTTTTAACACTTTGGGTGCTGAGGGAGATGTCAGTCATAGATTGGCTTGTGATATTCACAATAAGACACTGAGATAATATGTCAATGGTCTTTTCTGAACTTAGACTGAAATCATAAACACACTTCTCAATAATATACTAAGACAATTTTCTTAGAATGAAAGACAAAAAAAAAATGGACAGGTAGAGATAAACACCAACATACACATATAAATACATATGTATACATAAACACACTAAGATACAATTTAAAAACGTGGATTACAGCTAGTAAAATCCCTGTATGAATTATCGGAATTAAAATGAACAGAATTTAAATGTCACTGTTTTACTGATGTTAGGATCCAAACCAAGAATAGCACATGGCAATTCTCCCAAGCTGAGTTCTTTATTGTTTCACACTTATTTACAGAAAAAAATCTTGACAGATCGAGAACTGCATCTCTCTATCTATCTGCATCTAGATTGCAAACTATTAGGAAGGCCCTGTCTTCATCCTCTTTCTCTCACATCCAGACTGAGTTGCCTCTTACTTCTCTGGAATGCAACCCCCCCCCCCCCGGCATCTACCTCCTTACTGCATTCCATCACATCTGCTAAAAATCTTGAATATTTCTAGCTAGCCATGAAGTCTAACACACATGGGGAAAACCCTAATTCTGTAACATGACACCCCCCCCCAGGGTGGGTTCCACTTACCTTTACTTCTAGAATGTCCATGATGATGTCCAGGCGGGTGGGCGGAGCCTCCTGCCGCCATTACTACTGGTTCGCAAGAACCGGACCGAACCAGGAGCAACCCACCACTGCCCCCCCACAATTAAAGACCCATTTAACCTTTATGAACCAGATTTGGGGATGCCTGAAAAGATGTTCCTATATATTTGCTTGCATTTGTCCCCTTTCTCTGGTTTGCATTTCTCACTGTAAATCCACCTGGCTAACCATGAAACCAATCTCTCCCTTCCTTAGAAATTCTCTAAGGCTGCAACTTGGTCCAGGAAAGAACATAATAAAATTGGAAATTGGGGCTAGTGAAGACAAAACCCCAAGCAAGGTGGGGTTTAGGTGAGTCAGGGATACCTGACACAATGATTTGTAATGTGCAAAGCTTGTGCTATAGCTATGTAAAATGTGTGGCCTCACCTGCCTTCCCTGCTCACAAAACAAAACAAAACAAAACAAAACAAAACAAAACAAAACAAAACAAAACAAAACAAAACAAAACAAAACAAAACAAAACAAAACAAAACAAAACAAAACAAAACAAAACAAAACAAAACAAAACAAAACAAAACAAAACAAAACAAAACAAAACAAAACAAAACAAAACAAAACAAAACAAAACAAAACAATTGAAAATATCAAATGTGAACAGAATAGATTTTCTTGGAAAATTATAGAGACATTTTGCTGCCTTATATTGTATTTAAACAAAGTGTTTACTTTTGACTAGATTGTGCCATTATTTCTGAGTTATGGTGCCCTATGGATCAGTGGTGGGTTGCTCCCGGTTCTGTCCGGTTCTTTAGTGCACCGCGTGTGCACTCCCATTGAAAACCGGTAGTATAGGTAAGTAGAACCCACCCCTGCTATGGATCCATGGAATTGCCTTCTTATATATTTATATGTGAGTATTAAAAGTTTAAACCTCACTGAGTCAAATTGGAATAATACAAATGTGAGATTCTGATATTAGGACGGGGAGCGAGGCGCCTGCTTTGCATTCCTTGTTGAATCAGACCTATTGAGTCTTCTTCTGATGTGAAATAGAAATACTACCATTTTTATACAAAGGTCGGAAAGGTGACTAAGTGGAACTGAAAAGGCATTATGTTCTGTCAATTTCTGCCACCCACTTGTGGAACACATGACATGGAGAGCTGACCCCTTTCTGCACAAAAATTCATTTCTCTGTGACTGCTTTAAGGACAGGTGTTCAGGCAATATGTTTAAAGCTGTAGCGTGATACGTTTTGCTTGTTGAATGCTGCTATGGGAAAGGCTGCACTGTTTGAGCATAGAGAGAAATTCCACTTGTGGAACTGCCTAAGAGATATTTACAAGTGCTTCAGGGACAAGATTGCCTTGTAAAACTTCTTAGGAAATGGCACTAAAGAAACAGAAGAAACACACCGACGATGTCCCCAGCATCACTCATCTCCCCACTCTGTGGAAAACATTTCCTTCCTTCCTTCCTTCCTTCCTTCCTTCCTTCCTTCCTTCCTTCCTTCCTCCTTCCCTCCCTCCCTCCCTCCCTCCCTCCCTCCCTCTCTTCCCAGGTGCTGACAGAAAACAATTGGTTGTACCTGCAAATCCACAGGAAGAAGATTGATGGTTTTCTTTTTAAGTTATATACATGGCCATATTTGGATACAATGCAATAGCCCAAAACATGTGGCTCCTCAATCATCAATTACTTCCTGAATATTGCTTACCACATCCTACTAAACAATAATTGTGTTATGGAAAACTGATTATACACAACATGTCTTGTGTGTGTGAATGATATTTAGGTGATAAGTAGAATTATGAGCCCCTATTCCTTCCTTTAAATCACAAAATTCCTCTTCTTTCATATTTCCTAAGATGCCATGATCTGCTCCTTATCCTATCATGGCTGACAACGCATATATGTTGAATGGTACAATATCCAGATGTTGCATGGCATGTTTCCATCACCCAACGATCTATTTATCCTTACAGAGAATAACAGAGTGAATAATCTGTTTCTGTGCCTTCAGAATAAACTGCTCTTTCTTTTTGTGTACAGATGTGTTTCCTAATAATGTCCTAAAGTAATCTTACAGCTCTTACTTTGAACTCTATTCCTATTGTTATTATCATTCTCAAAGAGTTTGTTCTTGTACTCATGTCTAAGTGAATTAGCATCTAAGTTCCTTCACGTATCCCCCTGGGCCATTCCTATCCTTAATCTTATTGATTATCCTGCTTTGTTACATTAGACCTGTTTGTCTTTCATTTTCAATTTCCTACTGTACTTGTTTTTTCAAAGAGGGGGAAGAGGGAGAAGAGAAAACCAGGAAGGCCTACTGGTTATTTAATTTACTGGAAACTACCATTCCTTTCTTAGCCATCATCCTGGAAAAGAAGCATCTTGACCACTTTTTTCGGCTCTGTTTCTTTGGGGCCAGGGCCGTCTTTTCAATGGGACGACTACTTGGTTTCTACATCATTTGGCTTGCTTCTCCTTCACACCTTCCAGATGCTGCAAGAATCCCCCCTCTTTGCTATTGAGTTGGGAGGCTGCTGTGGCACACCATTTTCTGGAAATTCCTCATATTCTCCCACACCACTTTTCCCCCCCCCATGTCTTCCATTGTTTTACATTTCATGAAAAATGGAGAATAGTTGCAGGAGACTTAGGACCTGGCCCTTTTGAAGTCTTGGCTGCACATGAAGATATACATGCTTCCCTGCAGAAGATCTAGCCAGGATCTTTTCAGATGTGCCCACCTATGTCTGTATGTCTGGCAGTCATATCTAAGGGGAAAAAAACTAACTGGCATGGAGAGAGAGCGAGAGAGGGAGGGGGAGGGAGGGGGAGAGAGCAAGCAAGAGGCAGAGAGAGACACACACAAAGAGAGAGAGACACAGAGAGAAAGAGACAGAAACACACACACACACACACACACAGAGAGAGAGAGAGAGAGAGAGAGAGAGAGAGAGAGAGAGAGAGAGGCAGAGCGAGCAAGCGAGCGAGAGACAGACACAGAGACAGAGACAGACACAAAGACAGAGAAAACCCTACAGTCTCAATCATGGCAGTTCATCCAGCCAGAGATATCTTCTGAAAATCAGTTACTGATAATTTGTTTCTCTTTCCTTTCCGGATGTGTTCTCAGAGGTAAATCCTTCACTTCAAATCCTTCATCCTGTTTACTTCTGCATTTCAAAGGGATTGGTATTGGCTTATTGTTACTCTGCGAATAAATACAATGATGCAAGCTAGTGGAGGACTTTAATCCTTTTTTAACCCTAAAATGCTTGCTATGTGTGACAATGACATGTTTCATTTAGAAAAATTGTACAAACCAATCATGATTTATGTGAATGTATTAATATATACATGTGACTGAGGAGCCGAAAAGGAGAAAGATGTACAAATCAGGTTTTCAAGATATTTTCAGTCTTTTCTTGTTGAAACTCAATCTTCCTTCCTTCCTTCCTTCCTTCCTTCCTTCCTTCCTTCCTTCCTTCCTTCCTTCCTTCCTTCCTTCCTTCCCTCCCTCCCTCCCTCCCTTCCACCATTTTGTTAGATTGTTCATTCAATACTGGAGCAGTCTTCTTTCAATTTCAGTAGTGGCTTCATGCATGAGTTTATTACTGCTTATAGAAAATGAGACTCCTTCTTTAATGGTGCTTTACTCCATTATAGGATAAGAGGCATTTAACTGCTTACATCACGACAGAAACGTTGCTATAAAGTGGCCCGTGAAAAATACTGTTTGACCTGGACAAAATTGCAACAAAAGTGTTTTGAGAATTTGTTATACTTAGAAATGAGACTTGATTAGCATCCCCTAAGAGAGCGAAAAATAATCAACTGTGGGAACACTCTTGAGCAGCAAAAGGCCAGATAGAAAGTGCAAGTGGTAGAAAACTGTAATGAATACGATTGAATACAAATGAGAATCATTACTGAATCTATTGCATGATAATGAGCTCCATTACCTGTGTCTCCAAACGTCACACCTACAGGCACCAATGAGTAAATGAAGGTGATCTACAAGATCCCAATCTACCTAAAATGCTATTAAGAAGCACTACATGGAGACAGCTTCAAAAGAAAACAGGGGAAACAGCTTGACTGGATCTAAGCCAATTACCGGAATTTCTTTATCTCCATCGAGAGTTGGAACCGAGAAACAAGTTCTTAGCATTTTTAGAAAGAGTTCATTGCATATGCACTATTGCCAGAGACCAAAGAAAGCTTCTTTTAAAAATAATTCTGAAGTCTTGTGTTTGGATAGAGGATGGCTGTCTATTACATTTCTGCCAATGGAGGGCACCACATTTTAACTTAATATCACAACTTTGATTGGAAGCAGTGATACAGACATTTTCTCCATCGCTAAGTTTGAGATCATTTCACTGTAATTTGCATGGATAAAATTTGGGTTTTAAATTGATTAACATCTCAGTTTAGCCCACAAGATACACATCTTTGTTTGAATTATGAATTTTCTTTCAGTTTTCCTCTAATTCTGAAATGGAATTAACCCCACATATTGCAGAAGTCAGTGAAATCCTTCCTCTGCCCCAGAGTTAAGCCGTAAAATAGCCAGCACATCAATTATGTCTGTAAACTTCTTCCATTTTGCAATCATCACCTCCTGGTATCATTCTTTCCTCTTTTTCTACTGGACCCCTCAAGAGGGGAAAAAATAGTATGTGTAATGCTCCAGTTACATTTATTTAGGATTAGAATGAAACAGTTTTCAGTTTGTGGTGTTGGCAAGTACTTTTGGTTTTCAAAGCTAACAGTGTCAGACATGAGTCAATTTAAGGATGATGGATGATTACAGGTAGTTTCTGTCACACTAGCTAAAGTAAAAAAAAAAAAGAGAGAACTTAACTCCTCATTCTGTATTCCAAAACAGTCTGATGATATTGCAGCAGCTGGATCCAAAAAAAAAAAAAAAAAAAAAAAAGGAAGTCTAGAAAGCAAGCTATTAATAAGTGTCAGAGAAAGTTAGTGAAGCATTTTTATAACAGGCTGTTTCTGTAGTTTGGTTGATCTTTTAAGATCAAAAAAAGTAATTTTTAAAAAGGAGCATTAAGAGCAGGAGGCCTTGCCCCAACATGTGACAAGCTACATCTAAATCATCAATTTTTTTCCTTAAGGCCTCATTGAGGCGTTCGTTTTGTGGAACATAAAAAGACACCTCCCTCCAATCAAGATGGCAGGGCTAGTTGGATGATGTTCTGGGTGATCAAACCATTGATGGGGCAGATGCAGGGGTGAAATGCAAATCGGTAGTAAAAAATACTTTAAAAAGGTAAAAAAAAGGCTCCAACGCTGTGCTGCGCGATCCTCAGAACCTTTTAAAAAACTTTTTAAAAGCATTTTTTATTATCTATTTACTGGAACCAGTAGTAAAAAAAATGTTTTAAAAAAGAAAAAAAGGTTCCGAGGATCGTGAGGCACAGCTGATTGACACAGCTGTCCTCCGCGATTGTCGGAACCTTTTTTTTCTTTTTTAAAGCATTTTTTTACTACCAGTTCCAGCAAATAGGTAGTAAAAAAATGCTTTAAAAAAGTTTTTAAAAGGTTCCGACAATCGTGCGGCACATCTGTGATCGTCTGAATCTTTTTTTCCTTTTTAAAAGCATTTTTTTTACTACCTATTCACCTGAACTGGTAGTAAAAAAAATGCTTTAAAAAAAGAAGAAGTTGGCCACGCCCACCCAGTCACATGACCCCCAACCAAGCCATGCCCACCAAGCCACACCCACAGAACTGGTAGAAATAAATTTTACATTTCACCACTGGGCAGATGTCCAGATTTATTAAACAGATAAGCCAAGTTTGGTTATCTCAGGGCCAGGTGGAGATGTGGATACAAAAGATGAGCTTAGTGTAAAAAACAAACAAACCATACAAAGAAGCAGGCCAATGCTCCAAAAATAATATAGGTGGTCAGCACCAAGGGTGCTTTTTTCAAGAGGCAACTGGACTTCCTTGCTTTTCTCTTTTTCCTTTGAAGATGTTTTACTTCTCATCCAAGAAGCTTGTTTGGCTCTGACCGGATGGTGGGGAATGGAAGGATTTATGGAAGGTTTAGCGAAGGGGAAAAAAAGTCCCTATACATCACAAGACGCTGCCATGACGACACAGGTTTGACACCCCTGTCTTGGAGAGTATCCTGCAGGAGGGTCCTATCTGAAAAACAGATGTTTTGTAAGTGGCGAAATCTCCTGTGAAAGTGATTCTTTGATTGGGGGAATCTTCTCATGGCCTACAACTTCTTTCAAAACTTGCAAAAATGTCCATCAACCCCAAAGGGAATTTAATATATCACAAGGAATCTTGTAGCCTGTGCTATTTAATAAGCTTATGCATGATTGAGATGGCATAGTGAAATAAATAAATAAGATTCTAAGCTGCTTCAGGATTGGCAGGAACACAAAGGTAAAGATCTCTTTAAAAGTGTGGTCCTGAAAACATATGCACTAGTGGTGGGTTCCAACCGGTGTTACCACCGGTTCTCTTCATGCATGTGCTTTGCACGTGATTGCTGCGCTCCGTGCAAGCACATTAAGTTTCTGCCCAGCTGAGGTGCGGCAATCCACTCTGCCACACCTATTAGCTGGGCTAAAAAACGAGAAATAAAGGTAGGAATAACGCGGGGGCTGGCGGGAGGGCTCCCAGTCAAAGAGAACCGGTTCGGTGATGTCACATCATCACCACTACCAGCTCGTCCGAACTGGCCCGAACCGGGAGCAACCCACCACTGATATGCATCCTGTTTCAAGGAGTCACATTAAAGATATAGCTACTTTAATGAGCCAACTCCTTAAAGCAGGGGTGCTTTCCCTCCCACCAAACTAGTTCAGAGGCCTGAAAAAAGAGCCTGCTGGTTTAAAGAGGTGAGGTGCACATACGTAGCATTGTCAAGCATTCCATCCAATTTCTCTTTGAAATGATAGAAGTAGCATTGAGTTGGCAAATCTCTCCCTTTTGTAAATGTATGTGACATCTTAGTGCATCTACTGCAAAAAAGAGTCACAACCTCTCTTCCCCTTGCCAAATGCTGCTGAGCTGCATTAAATTGCTGCAGAGATAATTTGGCACTTTGGAAGTGGGGGGGGGGGCGCCATATAATACCAAAGAAGCAGTTGGTTCTGTTAACACGGATGATCTCAGGGACCATTTTTCTGTAACAAAACTACGAAGCTAGAGATGCCCTTCTAAAGATGCCTCTGCGCTCAGGGGAGCATTTATTTGGCACGCAAGAGAGGATTTTACCTTGTATTACTCCAGGCCATGGAGTGCCCTCCCTGAGGAGTTCCCTCTACTCTCCCTCTCTTAAACAGAATGCTCAAAATGAATTTCCTTCGGCAGATTTTTAATTGTTCATTCATGCTAGTATACAGTGTGCGTGTGTTTGTGTGCGTGTGTGCAAACTTTTTAATTTATATTTGCATTTTAGTTGGAGCTAGTGGCCCTGAGCACTGTACCTGATTGACCAGAAACATACATGGGAATGAAATAAATGAAATGAAATGAAGTCACTTTTATTCTGCCCGTTTGCAAAAAGCCTCTTTAATTCTGGCTATATAATATAGAGAAGAAACTGAATTAAGGCTGGATTTCTGGAAGAGAGCTGAGAATGTATGCAATCAGAAGATGTAACATTAGGGCTGTCAAACTCCTGGTCCGCGGGCCAGTTGCATCACACACTGGCCACACCCACACCCCGTTTAGTGAAGGAAATAAGTTATGACACATCACGTGACGATGCTGTGACGATGCAAGTTTGACACCCTGTGCAACATAATTTCCAAAAGGGGGTAATCTCTAGTATTCCTGCTACCTGCACTTTTAAGATTTCAATAAAATTGAAACACATTATTACTGTAAAGGATACTGAGTGCCAAGAATTCCTTGCTCAGCAGATACAGTTAGTCCTTGATTTACGATCATAATGGAGCCCATGATTTCTGTTGTAAATTAAGACACCCACATGACCAAACCAGATTATGCAACTTTTTTTTTGCAGCAGTTGTTAAGCAAATCAATCAGCCATGGTGGCGCAGTGGTTAGAGTGCAGTACTTCAGGCTATTTCTGCTGACTGCCAGCTGCCCGCAGTTTGAGTCTGACCGGCTGAAGGTTGACTCAGCCTTCCATCCTTCCAAGGTGGGTAAAACGAGGGCCCAAATTGTTGGGGGCAATATGCTGACTCTGTAAACCACTTAGAGAGGGCTGTAAAGCACTGTGAAGCAGTATATAAGTCTAATGCTATTGCTATTGCTATTCCTATGAGAGGGGTTTTTTTTGTCAGTAACTGGCTGAAAATGCTGTAAAATGGCAAATAGATCATAAATCCCTGGTGGCACAGCAGACTAAAGCACTGTTATTAACATCAGCTGCCTGCAATTACTGCAAGTTCAAATCTCACCAGGCTTAAGGTTGACTCAACCTTCCATCCTTTCTAAGGTAGGTAAAATGAGGACCCAGACTGTGGGGGCAATAAGCTGACTTTGTATAAAATATACAAAAGTAGGAAGGCTATTACTTAATGCATTGTAAGCCGCCCTGAGTCTCCGGAGAAGGACGGCATATAAATCAAACAAACAAACAAACAAACAAAAAAAATATCCAGATCATCAGACTGCAGGATGCTACAATGGGCCATAAAATTGCCAAACACCCAAAACATAGTCAATATGACTATAGGTGTGGGTGTGTAGCCATCAGGACTGCAGAACTGGGTGGTAAGTAGATATTTTTGGGGGGAGGGAGTCTGTTGAAACTTTGAATGATCTTTAAGCAATCATTTGCTTAACAAGGACTACCTGTATCTGAGTTTAGAAAGTATAGCTCAGCCTTCCCCTCTACGGAAGCATCAGTTGTGTTGGACACTCTTCCTCAAATTCTCCCACCCTTTTGGCCGAGAAGTAGGGAAATCACATCTTATGCCTTATCCCAAGAGACTAACATGTCAAGAAGGGTTGATGTAGAGGGGCCATTCTCTTCACTGCTGCAGATTAAGTGTCATTCAGGGATATAGACAAAGCTAACTAATGTTGTGTTACCTGACTATGGATATTCTCAATCATCCAGGTCATTGTTGTCCCAAAGGTACTTTTCCAAAGCCAACTTGGTTGGACTTTCTTGGTTTTTTTCATTGAAAATGTTTTGCTTTTCATTCAAGGAGCTTCTTCAGTTGTGTTGGTAACTTGTATTATCTGCTAAAACCGCAGTTGAAATGTTTGGCTGGATGTTTTCAGAAGAGTTTTTATTTCGTCAGAAGATGAGCTTTAATGCACAGATGCAAACAGCCAACTCTTAAGACTGCTGCATTGCAGCTACCCAAGTAAACTTCCCTTTCTTCCATCAATTATCTTGGCAAAAGAGTTTCCTGAAGTTCCATATCTTTCAAATAAATATTGAGCTCTGTCTTCTTCCCACTACCACTGACACCTTGAACTAGACCCCATCTCCAATTCTCAAAGTGCCTGAATTAGAGTAGAAAGCATTAAAGAGTACAAATTTGGAGGAAATAATTCAACTTCTAAAGCTGCCCTGAGTTGGTTTATTTGAAAAGAATTTATTTGGATTTTCTGGGAATGTGAGACTTGTGTGACTGCATTATCTTCTTTCCCACCTTCAGGTTTTCCTTAGAGCAAATTTGGATTATTTGCAATGTAAAGCCTTAAATACAGACCAACAATTTCCCTGCAGAATTTGATAGCAGATTTTTTTATTTTATTTTTTTAAATCTGTTTGAAAGACATAGGCACATGAATTAAAAGTGATCTGGAAACAACTCAGCTTTTCGAAAGCAAAAGTGTTTCAGGTTATTAGGAAAGAAAGGGACAATTTTGCTTGATGATGGCAGATTTGACAAAGCAAGTTTCACAGCAAAGATTTCCCCTGGGCACGTGATGGCGAACCTATGGCACGCATGCCACAGGTGGCACGTGGAGCCATATCAATGGGCACACGAGCTCAGCTCTGGCGTGCATGCCTGCGCCGGCCAGCTGATTTTTGGGCTTTTTGAACCTACCGGAAGTCAGGAAAAAGGCTGTTTCTGGCCTCCGGAGGGCCTCTGGGGGAGTGGGGAAGGCCATTTTTGCCCTCCCCAGCCTCCTAGAAAGGCTCTGGAGCCTGGGGAGAATGAAAAACAAGCCTACCTTACCATCACATACCAAAAGTGGGGGGAGCACGGGGGGTCACAAATGCATGCGGGGGGGGCGGGTGCATAGAATTATGGGTGTAGGCACATGCGCAAGCGACCTCCCCCGTACTCCCCCCACTTTTGGCATGTGATGGCAAAAAGGTTAGCCATCACTGTCCTAGGCTAACAAATATTAGTACAGGTAGTCCTCGACTTACGTCCACAATTGAGGCCAAAATGTTTGTTACTAAGTGAGACATTTGTTAAGTGAGTTTTGTCCCACTTTATGACCTTTCTTGCCACAGTTGTTAAGTGAGTCACTGCAATTGTTAAATTAGTAACATAGTTGTTAAGTGAATCTGGCTTTCACCATTGACTTTGCTTGTCAGAAGGTCACAAAAGGCGCTGGGACACTTCAACCGTCATAATCGTGAGTCAGTTGCCTAGCATCTGAATTTTGATCATGTGATCATGGGGATGCTGCAATGGTCGTAAGTGTGAAAAATGGTCATAAGTCACTTTCTTCAGTGCCATGTAATGTTGAATGGTCACTAAATGAATTGTTGTAACTTGAGGACTACCCGTAGTAAAAGAGGCTTCAACTAATACAATACAAGTCTAGATCCACCAAGCAGAAAAACAACACACAAGTTACCCAGAGGACTGAAACATTTTATAGATGTTTTATCATAGACATTATGGAAAAACTATGTCAGACTGGATACATTTACAGTAACAGGCAATATTGCGATGAGTTAAAGAATAAGGTAATATAAACATAAGTTTGAATGACTTTGACCATCAGGAAACAGGAGAAATGGTGGACATGACAAGGAAAGTCTGAAAAAAAGAAAAACTGATCTTAGTCATTTCCTTCTCCAAAACCCAATTTCTATTTCCAGAAATGTAATGGAAAAATAATTACTTTTTAAAAAGATAACTAAACAACCAGCAATAGAGGAGCTTGTGTCTAAAATACAAAATTATTGAATATTAGAAGTAAAACATATTCTGTAATGGCATTTCGGTATTTAATGGGATTTCGGTGTCCTTCAATGTTTTTCAAAAGGCCTTTGGATCAGCTTTCAAGCAGATGCCGCTAAGTGACATAAAAGTTTTTGAAAGTCCGTAACCAAGGGCAAACAGCATGGTTTCACATTAAGCAGCATGATAAGGTATCTTTTTATTTAATGTATGGCATGACTGGTCTTGAAAGAGCTGGGAAATAAGAATGTAAGAATATTAAAAATTAAGTTTGAAATCCAAGATGTTGTAAGTAACAATGAAGTAAAATAAATGCAGTGACCAGAATCTAAGGACATGAACGATGTTATTAAGGAATGAAAATAAACAACACCCCCCCCCACACACACTCTCCAGTATTGTTTTATTTTCTAGTCCTGCATGTGGACTTAATGAAAAGAAAGCAAGGAATTATGGGAGATGATGGCCAGAATATATATAAATATAAATATATATTTTAAAAAAAACACATTACATTTTTTAAAAATATTTTTTTTTGGGTGGTGGTGTGGGAGCCATATCCAACTTGAAAGTGTAGGAAGGAAAACAGGGAGTCATTAGGTTGCTTGATCATAAAAAAAGGGACTTTGTAACATCTCAGGTGATATTTGTGGTTCTGAATCCAGAGATTCAGTACATCAGGAAATGAACTTAGGTTTACAAGCTGTATTGACAATTGAATCAAAATCATCAGTCAGTCAGTCAGTCAGTCAGTCAGTCAGTCAGTCAGTCAGTCTCATGCATGCAACTCAAAATCTAACCGCTGAGGTAAATTTTAAATTCCAGAAAAATCAATCAGGTTATTATCATATGTGGCAACTTGTTCCCCATTCACTGTTATAACTTCCAATAAGAGTTGGGAACCTCTGTTCTATCTCTTTTTGAAGACAAGAATCTTCATTCTTGTATCTTCTCATGTCTTCAAATAGGCATATTCTAGAGCAACCCTTCTGCATTTATGACCTGCTTTGTAGGAATCCCATGTACTCCATTTTCATACGTACACTTCCAATCCACACCTTCATACAAATGCATATCACAAAATTACATAGGGAAACCATGGTTTATCATGTAATGAACATTTTGGGGGCAGTATACTGGCATTGTGAGTATAGCATACGTATTTAACTACATGATAACGTCTTTAAGTTTGGGATTTGGGCAGCTTCAGTCACTTTTATTAGCTACCAAGTATTTCCCTTTATTTTGCATTATAAGGAACTCTTTCTACTTAGTTTGTTATTCTTTTTCTACCTGGAAATGAGTTTAGTAAATTGCAAGTGGAATTAGTATGACTCTGAGGCCACCTCTTAAAGAATTCAGGGATTGAATGCGAGGCTGTTGGTTTTTTTTAAAGTGCCACGAAATAACTAGCTTTTTATTCAATGGAACTCACGAGTGCTAGCTTGTGTCAGGTTGATGAATTATGTAAAACCCGATTTCCTTGTGTATTATTAATCACCCCAAACAAATGAAGGCATTCTAATTAATTTCTGATTTTTTTTTTTATACTCACAAAGCAGGAACTATACCCAAACTAAAGCAGGAATAAATAAATTCTCCACAGGCAAATGCAGGGCTAGTGTTAGCAAACCATTGGTCAAATGAAAATAAACAAACCAAACATATGTACACATTCCCTCTCAGGAATATTTAGCTTATCTTTGCCAGAATGCTGTTCAGAGA
Source organism: Arizona elegans (assembly GCA_022577455.1). Taxonomy (NCBI): domain Eukaryota; kingdom Metazoa; phylum Chordata; class Lepidosauria; order Squamata; family Colubridae; genus Arizona; species Arizona elegans. The sequence goes on along the minus strand of JAKOOJ010000008.1, from coordinate 24,493,924 downwards.
CATTTGGCTGAGACAAAGCCTAAATTTGATGATTTGCATTTATTGTAGTCGCCATCTAAATTCCCTCCTCTCTTCCACTTTTCTTCTTTCTTACCTTCCATTCTCATCCTTGCATTAGTGGTTTTTTTTTAAAAAAATTATCTAGTCACAATATTGTTGCCTGTCACATCTGCGTGCCAGAGGTGGACTTCTTCCTGATGCCAAGGCTCCAACTAACGAATTCAAGCAAATCAGAACCCTGAGACTTCTGAAAGGTCTTCTTTAATGAGTACATCATATCGGGACACCTTCAATGGAAAACCAAATCTAAATCTTTCCTGCGGTTTCAGTATAATTAAACTAGGAAATAACCCGATTCCCAAGTGTCACAGGTCACGTTGGCCATTTGGGTTAATTGGTGGGCTCTTCAGGCACTCCTTTCCCAACTTTATCTGTTGCCAGTAGAGATAACTTCAGTGTTGTGGTCCACCAGCAGCTTGCGGAGCTGGCAGCGGAGTCGGACAGTGAGGAGGTTGGGGAGGAACATGGGCCAGTCCTGGAGTCTGGGGAAGGCCCGGATAAGAGCTCTGTGTCGGAGGCAGAGATGGGGCCAGGGCCATCTGGGAGTGATGCTCTGGAGTCTCCAGAGTTGGACAGCAGAGAGGCAGAGGAACAGGAGGAGCTTGTTCCTAGTGCACGCATGCGCAGAGCTGCCAGAAGGCACGAACTGCTAAAACAAAAGGGACAACTCGGGAGTAAGGCCTGGAGATGATTGGCCCCTCCCATAAGGCTTAAAAGAGGAGCAAAGGCACGTGGGCACTTTGCAGGAAAGCAACATCGTTAATTCTGTTCCCAGTCGGCATCTCTGTTTGAGTCTGGAATCCGTGTGGCTTTGCCAAGTAGGTCTTTGGCAGAGTGTCAAGGGAGATAAAGGTTGGTGATTATCCTGAAGGACTTCTCCTGAAGGACTTTTTGCAACTAATTGGGACTAAGCTATGAATGAACGTAATTCACAACTGTTGCAATAAAAGAGGTTTTTGGGACTACTTGTGTGTTTTAATGACTCAGGAAGCCTAGGTCACAACACTCGGTTCGCATGAGAAAGCTCTTTGTTGTGTCTAATAAGGCATTCCAACTTCCTTCTCCCCTGTGTGGCAACTGCAGAACAGAGTGTGCCCAGGTTCAGCTGGAAGTTGACACCTGAATCATCTGACACACTTGGACATCTGAGAAGATGTAGGAGATATTCCCTTCAAACAGCTGCCAGAGTGCTACAACTAGCCATAAAATACCGACTTACTGTGCGGGTGGACCAGCTGGGAGGATCATAGAGACACAACCTGGATTGCAATACAAGCATGACTGCTTTGCTACTTATGATGTAGCAAAGCAGATGTTGCACTATGGCCCAAAGGGGTGGAACCTGTGCACTGTCACAATGCTGTTTTTTGTCATGCTGATGAAAAGCAACAAGAACCTCTGTACATTGCTGCTTATTTATCCAGAAGCAACCAGGGAGCTCTCTTTCATGCCAGTTTATCTTCCAAGTAAAATACAATTTACCTTTGCATTTTGGTAAATGCTTGTGGAGTTGTGGGGGCCTAGAGGCATCCTTGAAAGTACAGACTATGCTGGAGTTGGTGCCTGCCTCTGTTTGCATCTATGCCCACTTCCCACTTCCTGAAATGTAGTTATTTATTTTTAAATTAAAGGCTATTAAAAGCCAATTAAAAGATGGGTGGGAGGGCTCAGGCTGCTGATCCCTGCAAATCACAGAGGGAGAAGTCACAATGGAACTTATAACCCGTTGCTGCAAAATCAGTTAAGAGCTTCTTAAATGGCACTTAGCAAACCACAGACAACACAAGTCACAGCAGGTCATTTGGTGCCTCCTTGCTTCACTCCTTCTGCCAACACTGCCAGGGACCATGAACATAGCAACAGCCAGCTTCTCTTCTCACCCAACAAAATGATGCTGTGTGTTGGCATTGAACTTGCAAACTTCCTTAGCCATTGTTAATTCAAGCTTCATGTCCATGCTGCATTTCTAGGTAAACTTTATTTAACTCTGCATCCCTCATCCTCATCCTGAATGAATGCCTTCCACGAAAAGATGTACCATGTGATTCTGCCGATCAGATAAAATGGATTACAAACATGAAAATCATGAAAAGCTTGCTTTGATACAGGCAATTAAAAGACTTGATTAGAACAGCCATTTCGATATTCTTTGAAATATCAAAGGGAATTATTGAGAAAAAAAATGTGCCAAGGATTACAGGCATAGTGATAATGCATCCTACCCTGTTTAGTCAGGATGAAAACTCTTAATGATGCTCTCTTCTTGCCCATTTCCTCAGCGGTATTTTTCTTTTTCTTTTTTCTTTCTGAGTCTATGTGGCTACCTTGTCGGAATTTAAAGCCTACATGGCTTGGAACTTGGTTACTTGAGGGGCCATCTTTTTCCAAGATTGCCTACCCATCCAATTCAATCTAGCAGATTGACCACACTGCAGATCTCATCAGCCAAAGAGTGTGTTGACTGGTGGGATCTACAAGACGGGCCTTCTCTTGCTGCAGCCAAGTCGCCCTGGCCAACTTACAGTGGCCAACTCACTACGGCCGACTTGCTGCAGGACAACTTGCCCTGGCCAACTCGCTGCAGACCAGCTGGCTGCAGGATAAGAGTTACACTAATATCAAAGAAAGGGTGGAATAGAATCATGAAAGAAAAGGGGGGGAGCAGAATGAAATGTAAATGACAAAAATTAAAATATTTTATTTAAATTGCTTAACGCATTGTAAGCCGCCCTGAGTCTCCGGAGAAGGGCGGCAAATAAATCAAATTAAAAAAAAAAATTAAATAGGATTGTTAAATTGTTCTGCAGCTAGTCGGCCATGGCGAGTTGATTGCAGCAAGTTGTCCCATTCCTCTCTGCTGTAGCCCCTGAAGTGTGTAATATTCTCTCCTTGGAGACTAGAAAGGCCCCAAACCCTGTTGGCCTTTTGTAAGGCTTTAAAAATTTGGCTGTGCTTGTGGGTCTGGGGCTTGGAATGTATTAAGGGCTCTCTTTCTTGGCTTTACTCTTAGATAGTTAAGTATCTCAGCTGCTGTATGTATTTATTTTTTGGACTTTTTTCGTTTTTAATCATTTTAACTGCTTCATCGTTTTTAACATTGTAAACCACCTAGAGTTATTTGGCGGAGATTGGCAGCTATATAAACTGAATGAATAAATAAATAAACCCAAGTAACATCAGGTTTTTATCAGCACTGCTGAAATAAAAATGTATAACAAATAAAACATGTAACAGATAACAAATAAAAGTATAGTGGTTGGAACCTTTATTCCTCACAGAAAACTGGCTCAAAACCCGGCAGTAAAATATTTTTAATTCTAGCCTGCAGTAAATAGAGATTATTAGAAATTTCCCAGCCTCATTTAAAATGCATTAATGAAGTTAGAGTTTTGTGGAATATTTTGGAATGTTTTTTTGCCAATTCTTTTTTTTTTTATTTGGGTGAAGTTACTGTTATAGGTTTTCAACTGACTTGCCCTTGTTTATGTCTGTGTTCTCAGATGTGGCCAGGCTGTCTGAGATCTGGGGGTGAAACCTTCTTTCTCAAGTGAGTGCAAAACATAGTAAACCCTTGGAGTTATTTACTTTTTTCAAAAAAGTCCGGAGGTAACAAACTAAGTAAAAATTGTAATGAAAAAAGCAAACAGTTCATAGGGTTTCAAACTTAGTAACTTTCTGTATTCTAAAAAAAGCCTTAACCACTATGCTATTTTAGTATTGCTACTGGTAGTAAAAGGTCTTACTGTGCAAAATTCAAAAGAAGCCAAGACCAAGGTGACTCTAACCTATACATCGACTACTGTGCTGGCTGCATAAAAAGTAAGACCCACAATCTATTCCCCAACATCCAAACCTCCATCACCCAAAACATCCAACCATCCATCATCCAAATACTAGGTATACTAGGTATGCATGCCCCTTACTTCCTCAATACGAATTACAACTGACCTTAAATGCAAACTAATAAACGCAAGAAGCATCGTAAACAAAATGCCCAGACTCCTCCTCTTATTAAATCCTGTTATATTTGACATTATATTTGTCTGTGAAACATGGCTAAACGCATCCCTCCCTGACTCCATTATCACAGTAAGAGACTATCATGTTTACTGGTCTGGTCACGAAACCTGCAGAGGGGGTGGAGTAGCTATCTTCTACAAAAAGTCACTAAACTTAAAAAATATTCAGGTTGCACATGAACTCGCTCTTCTGGAAACTATTGTCTGTGAACTGTCCTTAAACACCACACCTCGCTTCTTACTATGTTACAGAGCCCCTGACTACAACATCGCACATGCGAACAAGTTAACTTCACTACTAAGGTGGGTAGCCTCCTGCCCATACCCTCTCATCTTTCTTGGTGACCTCTTATTAATTGGACAATAAATGAATGTACAATTGAACCCATCCATATAACCCTATACAATGCTGTTGCTAATCTAGATCTAGATCAACTAGTAACTAACAACATTAGATTCAACAACTGCCTCGACCTCATCTTCTGCAACAGCTTAAACTCAATTTATGGACTACAAATAAAAGAACCCTTTTCCAACAGTGACCACAGCATGACTGACTTTTGTCTCAACATACGCCCTTCCAAAAATCACTATAATAATGGGTTACCCAACTACAACTTCAAAAAAGCCAACTATGACCTCTCATCTCTTGATTGGCAAATTCTATTCTCTGGCTGTAACACTGCCGAAGACCGTTATAACATTTTCTTGCTTGAGGTCAATAGAGTTATTAAATTATATGTACCACTAATCACCACCAAAACCAGTAAAAACAAATTACCTATATCAATAAGAAAGCTCCAATCCAATAAAAAAATCCCTCTGGCGAAAAAACAAAACTGACTATGTAGCTAACTTTAAAAGCCGCTACAAAACTATATGCCACCAAATAAAGAATGAATGCACCAATTACCACATCAAACAAGAAGAAAAACTTCTGTGCACAAAATCCAACCACGCCTTCTATAATTTTGTAAACAACAAACTTAAAGTCTCAAGATCCATCCCACCCCTAAAAGGACCTAACAGTAAAGAATGCAATAATGAAGCAGTTAAAGCAAACCTCTTTAACACATTCTTCGGCTCAGTCTTTGTAAACAGCAATGGCTCATGCCCAACATTCCCTAGTCATACCACAAATAATTACAACGATCTAACACAAATAGATTTCACAGAAGATAACATTGAAAAGGCACTATGCAGACTAAAACCATCTCTATCTATCGGACCTGATGGGCTATGGGCATACTTCTTAAAAAAGCTGTCCATTGCTATAGCAGAACCCCTAAGGATAATCTCTGAAAAATCTTTCAGGACCAGCTCCCTACCCAACCTATGGTCACTAGCCACGGTCATCCTTATCTTCAAAAAGGGAGATCCCAGCCTAATTGAAAATTACACATCAATCTCTTTATGCTGCGTCACCTGCAAAGTCATGGACTTTGCAATGGAATTAACCAATCCATTAACCTCCACCTAGAAACAAACAACCTACTCTCTAACAAACAATTTGTTAGAGAGGTTTCAGAAAAAAATTATCCTGTAATCTCCAACTTCTACACTGCAAAAACATATGGACTACAATCTCGATCAGGGCAAAGCAATAGACACAATTTACGTAGACTTCTGTAAAAGCTTTGATTCAGTGGTACATGACAAACTACTTCTAAAACTAAATCCTATGGCATCTCCGGACCCCTACTTAAGTGGATAACCATGTTCCTGTCAAACAGACAACAAGTGGTCAAAATAGGGAGCACCCTATCAAATCCTGCACCTGTTAGTAGCGGTGTCCCACAAGGCAGTGTTCGAGGATCAACACTCTTCATACTATACAAAAATGACCTTTGCGATCATATTATAAGCAACTGTGTTCTCTTTGCCGATGATGTAAAACCATTTAACACCACTGAAATGCTGCTATCCTTCAAAAAGACCTTGATTTTGTGTCGGAATGGTCAAACAATTGGCAACTCCAAATCTCAACCAACAAATGCTCTGTCTTACACATTGGCAAAAAGAACCAGAACACAAAATACAAGCTGAGTGGACACGATGTTGTAGATGACCATCGCTCTGTCAAGGACTTTGGAGTACTCATATCTAATGATCTAAGTGCCAAATGCCATTGTAACAACATCACCCAAAAGGCATTAAGAGTTGTAAACCTAATCTTGTGTAGCTTCTTCTCCGGTAATATTACATTACTAACCAGAGCATACAAAACATTTGCTAGACCAATTCTCGAATACAGCTCATCTGTCTGGAACCCACACTGCATATCGGACATTAATACAATTGAACATGTCCAGAAATATTTCACAAGAAGAGTCCTCCACTCCTCTGCTTGCAACAAAATACCTTATGCCACCAGACTTGAAATTCCAGGCTTAGAAAACTTAGAACTACACCGCCTTTGGTATGACCTACGTGTAGCTCATAAAATTATCTGCTACAATATCCTACCTGTCAGTGACTACTTCAACTTCAACCACAACAATACACGAGCACACAATAAATACAAACTTAAAATGAACCACTCCAAACTCGATTGTAGAAAATATGACTTCAGCAACAGGGTAGGAGTGGTCAATGCCTGGAGTGCACTATCTGACTCTGTGGTTTCATCCCAAAACCCCCAAAATTTTAACCTAAAACTGTCTACTATTGACCTCATTCCATTCCTAAGAGGTCTGTAAGGGGCGTGCATAAAAGCAACAGCGTGCCTACCGTCCCTGTCCTAATATTCTCTTTATTTGTATTCATTTTATGTATTCAGTTCATGCTTATACTTATATATATTATCTAATACATACTTGACAAAATAAAATAAAAAAAAATAATAAATATTATTGTGCAGAAGAAGCATTGGCTCAGTTAAAGGCGTTGTCTTTCCCTTGCAACAAACTGAAACACTCACATTCAAATAGACAGGACCACTCCAGGCAACATTGCAAGGAAAAATGGACTTCTGAAGTGGAGCAGAGACACATGCCTTGAGGTCTCTTTGTAGGTGAGCAAGGGATTAATACAGGGCAACATTACCACCTTCTGCCCTCCAGAAATAGTTGCCTCTCTATTCTGGCAACAGGGCAATCAGGTAGAGCAGATAAGCCGTGTATCTTGCCTGAGTAAAATTTCAGTTTATTCAGTCAACCATGAGAACAATTGAGTTATTATAAGATGGACTTTTACTATTCTGCCATTGAGTTTCTGAAAATGTTATTTATCATAACATTTAAACATTATCTTTTACCTCTCTCAGTTAGAGAGATCCAGATAATGGCCTTTGTTTGTACAACTTGTTAGGCTATTTTTTCCCCCTAGTTTATGCACTTAAACAGGTGGCTTAATTTAGAATTTAATGAGTTCAGTAAATTCAGAAGATTGGATTAGTTAAATACTAACCCTGTATTAACATATTGTATAAATGCAGTCGTAAAGCAGTAGATCTTATATCCTCAACGATCCAGATTTGCTTCTGTGTGTCTGAATTTTCACAAAAAACAAACTAATATCCATCCCCTTTTTCTGGAAACATTTGTAGGTGAGTTTTACAAGGTTGGGGAAATAACTGGAATTCCTTTAAAAAATTCAGAATGTTAACCAGAATTGTGCTTCTATATTTTTCTACCCAAACCAGTATCTGATCAGTGTAAATCTAATGTGAACAACAGGCCCATTTTAATTCTAATAAAATTAGGAATATATGTATTTATTTATTTAGTCAAATTTATATGGCTGCCCATCTCACACAAAGTGACTCTGGGTGGTGTACAATAAAGCCAGGAATTAAAACATTTTAGAAGCCTTTTAAAACAATAAGAATAGATCAGGGGTCAACTTTAAGACTTGTGGACTTTAACTTCCCGAATTCCCCAGCCAGCATTCTGGGAGTTGAAGTCCAAAAGTCTTAAAGTTGCCAAATTTGGAGTCCCCTGGAATAGATAAAGCAAGATCACGAGAAGGAAAGTATTACATATAATACAACTGCATGACAAGTAAAGATTTCATGCATGCTTAATTTCTCTTTGAAGTCAACTATGAAGTATTGTGGCAAAAAACTCCCCAAAAGTATTTGCAGAAGAAACTTCAGATGACAGAATCAGGAAAGTGCAGGGTTTTTTTAAAAACTACATTGTAAGGAATGGAATTTTGCACACACATACACATAAAACAATTGTACACACATTATTCACTAATTATTCCACCCGATATGCTGATGAACATTTGTTTCTTGTATTTTGAAAATTTCAAAATCTATTTGATCCTGTTTTTTTCTGCCTGGAGTGGTAAGATTGAGTCTATGGATTAAAGCTGGGTCCTATCTGCCCCTCCTCTCCTAAAAGTTCCTCTAAAGCAGCTGATGTGGACTCCCATCTGAGAGGTCTTAATAGATGGAATTCAGCTTTGGCTTACTAAAAAGCCTCTCTCTATAAAGCCATATAAGCCCAAAGACCACATCTTTGTAATTCCACCAAGGGTCATTAGGAAGATAGGCTTAACCTCTGGATAACTTCTGACTTGCTGGCTAGACCCGGGATGTTATAAACCAGAGGTCTTCAAACTTGGCAACTTTAAGACTTGTGGACTTCAACTCCCAGAATTCTCCAGCCAGCATAGCTTCTGGGAGTTAAGGAATTCTGGGAGTTGAAGTTCACAAGTCTTAAAGTTGCCAAGGTTGGAGACCCCTGGTCTAGACTACCTGTACTGGGGAACTCTAGAAGGAAGGGTCTTCAAGAACGATTAAAATTATCCCCCCTACTGTGTTGTAATAAAAAGCTAGAAAGTAATAGCAGGCACAAAGAACAAACTTGGTAATTCATTATTTTATGGTTGATGGAGTATGTACGGACAATAGAAGTTTGTCTAGTGCAACTTTTTTTGAAGCTTCTCCTGGCATGTTAGTGACGGCCAATTATCTAGATTTCAGATTTCATATTCCAGTCCCAAATGCCTATTTATGCCCATTTGCAATCTGTTCTTTATCACACAGCTCCAATAAAGGCAACGGGACCATGCTAATTATTTTAATTGCAAAAGATCTTTTATAGCTTATTTGGTGATAAAGCTCGCTATACATAGCAGGCATACTTTTTGATCTATCTGCTGACACTGTTGTCTGTTAAGATAATTTAAGTGAACAGCAGTGATATTTCAAGAACTCTTACAGTCTCAAAATAAAACAGGTCACAGAAGTGCCTAAAGCAGAAGACACCTGGTTTGGGCATAGAGGAAATTGCTGTTTGGGATTTGAAATAACTATTTGAACTCTTCCAGTTACGCTAATTTTTTTGCAGGCTTGACTTCACATGCCCCTTGAAGTGGCTTGCCACTTTCAAGGATAGGTTTAAAAATAGTAGTTACCAATCCATAAAATGCTTTCAATGTTTGCCTATTTCTGTTTAGGTGTAACAAATTTAATCATTATCTCTGCTGCTGGAAGGTTATCAATCTCTCTATCTCTCATCTATCTATCTATCTATCTATCTATCTATCTATCTATCTATCTATCTATCTATTGTCCCTATTATTTCTACAAACAACTCAATGCGGGAAACATATCCAGCACATCTTCCTCCTCCTTCTTTTCCCTGCAACAACCCTGTGAGGTGGAGTTGGGCTGACAGGGAGTGACTGGCCCAAAGTCACTCAGCTGGCTTTCATGGCTAAGGCAGGACTTGAATTCATGGTCTCTTGAATTCTACGAAACCGTAATCAGTTTATTTTAACAGTCAGTAAACAGTCTACTATTTTACATTCAATTTAGGTTGCCATGATATAAAAAAGATGTTGAAACTCTGGGAAGAGTGCAGAGAAGAGCAACAAAGATGATTAGGGGACTGGAGACTAAAACATATGAAGAAAGATTGCAGGAACTGGACTAATGAAGAGAAGGACTAGAGGTGACATGAGAATAGTGTTCCAATATCTAAGGGGCTGCCCCAAAGAAGAAGGGGGTTAACCTATTTTCCAAAGCACTTGAAGATGGGGCAAGAAACAATGGATGGAAACTAATCAAGGAAAGAAGCAACCTAGAACTAAGGAGAAATTTCCCACCAGTTAGAACAATCAGTGGAGTGGCTTGCCTTCAGAAGTTGTGGGTGCTCCATCACTGGATATTTTTAAGAAGAGATTGAACAGCCATTTGTCTGAAATAGTATAGGGTCCCCTGCTTGAGTAGGGAGATAGATTAGAAGACCTCCAAGGTTCCTTCCAACTCCATTATTCTATTCTATTCTATTCTATTCTATTCTATTCTATTCTATTCTATTCTATTCTATTCTATTCTATTCTATTCCATTCCATTCCATTCCATTCCATTCTTCTGAGAAACTTGTTCATAAGTCTACTTAGGGCTGCTTTCCAGAAGCTTTAGTATGTACAGAATATTGTGGCCTGACTGTTGGCCAACAGCTATTTTATTTTTATTTAATTTTTATAAAATTTGTATGCCGTCCTATCTCCGAGGACTCAGGGTGGCTCACAACAACAATCGACCAAGTGACTGTTAAAACCAACAAATATACATAAAAAATCAAAAAAGTATTTTAAAAAATTAAAAAATACCACCCCATCAGTCCAAGCCAGGGGACATAAATAGCCAGGTTTTTAATTCACGGCGGAAGGTACGAAGGTCAGGGGCCAACCGGAGCTCCAAGGAAAGTTGATTCCAAAGGGTGGGGGCGCTCACAGAGAAGGCACTGCCCCTGGGTGTCACCAGCCGACATTGTCTAGCCGACGGCACCCTGAGTAGGCCCTCTCTGTGAGAGCGTACCGGGCGATGGGAAGTTGACGCTGGTTGCAGGTGGTCCAACAAATAGCCTGGACCTAAGCCATGAAGGGCTTTATAGGTTAACACCAGCACCTTGAATCCCACCCAGAGGGCAACCGGCAACCAATGCAAGCTGCACAGGAGTGGTGTAATATGGGAGTATCGGGTCCCTCCCACAACAACCCGCGCGGCTGCATTCTGCACCAGCTGAATGGGGGCATGTAACAACTGTAGTATGAAACAGCACAGTTTGCTGATGAGCAATTTTAAGTATTGTGTTAACCCATACAAATCAGTGCCCAAGTAGTTGTACGACCAAATCTCTTTCTTCAGAAGTTGGACTGATCATGATGACTATGCTGTGGGAAGTAGCTGATTTCCCCCCACATTGGAAAGATCAGGAAGACCAACACTTCTTGATGGTACCAATCCTTTGGAGAGTCATTTGGCTTGAGATTATATCTGCTCCTACCTTAGCCACTTGTAAAAGTTCTTCCAGAAGGATTTCGGTGCCTCTTTGCTTGGAATTGTATCATTTTTAGTCCTTTTCTATATTTCTGGATTTATATATAATACATATATATATATACACACATACACATCCATATATTTGTAAATTGCTGATAATCAATGGGGATCTGAGGCTTCACCAATGTGAAGCCCATGCAGTTTTTGCCAAAGGCCAATTGCTTTTCCATCTTGTCTCCCTTGAAATAACACATTTCCGATATTTGATACAGGATACAGCTCAGATAATACATGTTTCTGAGCACAAAAAAATAAGTCAGTTTGCAAAGTCCATATAGAGTAATGTACAAATACATTTGTATTTGTAGGTAATATTCACACACATAAAGGCAGATAAACAGAGATGTAGATCTGCACAAGATGGATCAGTTAGATATCTAGCTAAATGCTAGGCCCAGCTCACTGCTCAGAGCCTCTATTTATTGTGAAACTTAGCATTTGTATGTATAAGAAAGATTGTCTAAGGCAATTCCATAGCCTTAAATTCAGTGGTGGGATTCAGCCAGTTCACACCACTTCGGGAGAACCGGTTGTTAACTTTCTGAGCAGTTTGGTGAACTGGTTGTTGGAAAAAATCATTAGGGCAGAGAACCGGTTGTTGAATTGTTTGAGCTGTCATGCATACATTTGAATAGAAGGTGTGGGGCTAGATGGGGCTGATAATGTATTGACAGTAAGGTATAAAACTAGAAATGCAGTGCACATACAAAAACATCTAAGGTCTACACAATATACCCAAAGGCTACTCATGTAAATTCTGTTAGATTAGGATAGAATCAAGGCAGATCTGAATCTTTATCCCAGCCTTAAACTTTATAGCATAGTAAAACTTCCATGTTCTAATAAATAATTTTCACCATGCTAGAAAAAAAAAGAAAACATTTATTTGGCTTATTGCAAGTCCATTAAACTTTTTCTACATCAGTGTCTCGTGTGTAAAATTTGATTATGTTTCACAATTTGTTCTTTATTAAAAGGATGGTACCAGGCTGCTCTGATCTGCAGATTACTATGGCGTGCCTTAGAGATTGATCCTTATGATTACCTTCACAGTACAACAACAAAATAAGCATTCATCAGAGAACTACGTAAATGGCTGTCTCTCTACCACATCGGCCTGGATGTTTTCCAGGATGAATATTCGGAGCTGCTCAATTTGAAAGCATTTTATATTGCTGAAATTGTTTCTAATTGACAGGCATGATATATCGCTTTTCATATAAATAACCAAACAATTCAAAAGAAAATCATCAACTGGGATGCATAGTAAACTAGTTATGGGTAATGTCAATTACCAGTCCCATATCTGTACATCACGGTATCAGTTTCCTTAAAAAGAAGACCGTAGCTCTTAACTGACTATTGATTATGTTCTACAATTTATTTTCTTTGTTACAATTCGAGTACAATAAATATATTAAAGAAAAACTGTGTGGGGAAAAATCAATAGTCAGAAGACAAGTCGCTGATCAAGTGGCAACATTTGCTTGAAATAATGAGACACACACTACTTAGAAATTATTAAAGCAGCCAACTCCGCTGGGTCCCTCAGCCAGTTAAAAGATAAATCCATTCTCTCCATCTTTAGATTGGAATTTGCATCCCTCTGAGTAACAGTAAGAACAACAGGACCCACTGGTAACATTGGAGAGCCAAAGGCTGGCTTAACACATAGTTTTAAGGCATAATGTGGTTTATTTGGTTGGGGTTTATCATGTGTGAATACAAGCATTGTAGTCTGTATGCTGAGATTTATCGCTTAGTTTTTATTTGGGAAGTGGGCGATGTGGCTTGTGCAAGAAACTATACTTAAAACAAACCAAGCTTAGCACAATATTTGAACTCAACTGTTACAGAAGCACTGAATTGTGAGCAGATATTATGAGCTTGATATTGGAGCCTTTTGCTCCGGAGAATTTTGAGCGGAGCATCAAATTTTACTACCGTACAGATGAATGACTTGATAAATCTTTCTATTGCTGGGAACTAAAGGCTATTTCTTAGATTACTGGTGCAGCTGGCTGCTACATTTGTCTGACTCAGTACTATACTGGGCTGGAAATGTTTGCATTGAGAACTGTACTATCTGTCCAGACGATTTGGGAATTGTCAATACAGGGCCCCTGCCTGCTTCCCGAGACAAAGAGCACTAATATGCAGAGAAACATATCATCAGTTCTCTCCACGCTGTAAAGTCTTTTAATTACAATCTCTCTGCTGTGGGAGTTCAGTGTTGATAAGGACACAATCAGAGAGCAAACAGTGACAGGTTATATTTGAATTGATTGTCAGAAGGAAGAATGTAGAGATGTATCTTTCTCTGTGTTCCTCTGTCCTTGGAAACAAATCCACGGAGAAGGACCTTTAGATCATAACGAGGTTCCATGCTACATTATCTGGGGGATTTTATGCACAAGGGTGTGACTGTGACATCAGAATTCTTCATTAAGCATTGTTTGCCATCATTCTTAAGGCATAGCCTCTCCGCAAAGCTCACCTTGTGATTGAGTCTGTCATATTTTTCCTGAGCTTGAAAAAGTCTACGTTTGTTTTCCTCTACTGAAACATTTTATTTTGGGGATCATTAAAAAGTTCAGATCATCTCCTTTCCTGGAGGGAAGAATCGACTGTTGTCAGGTTCAAGGTGATTTTTGCTTCCACCCCCCCAAAATGCTTTTCTTTGGTCCTTCAACTTTGTTGCAGCTTTGCACTTCTTTGCCTTCGTTTCTGTCCTCTGTGGGTGGACCAGTGGTGGGTTGCTTCTGGTTCGGTCCGGTTCTATAGAACCGGTAGTAAAACTGGCGGGAGGCTCCGCCCACCTGGCACAACATCATCATGGGTGATCTGCGCATGCGCAGAAATGGGCGCGCAAGTAAAACGTGCGTGTGTGTGCAGTCCCATTGTGAACTGGTAGTAAAGGTAAGTAGAACCCACCCCATGGTGGACATTTGTAGACTCTCTTCTTCCATCTCCATCCCTTCTCAAATTCATCTGTAAAACTCCAAGCTAGGATTCAAAAGCGGTGCACTTTTTCCTCTCTTGTCACTTCGGGCTTTCTTTGCACATACATGCTCACCTCCTTGACTGCAAGTCATTTTCAATAGCTTATCACTGTGTCAGTGCACATATTGACAGACAACATTTAAAAACCATGTTTGCTTAGTGACGAGGAAAAAAATTGTGAAGGAGTGGAGAGAGACAGCTTTCTGTTGATTCAGTTAGCAAGCAGGAAAATCAAGAATGTTGGGCATAACAGAAGGAAACAAAGCTCAAGGGAACAATGATGACACTGCTGGAGCTTTTACTATACAAAATATTTGCTTTTTCAGCCACAACAGCCTGGAAAGAAATATATTTGGATAGTGTAAATAACTCTTTTGTGACTGTAATTCTTTTTTTGAAAATAATAATAATATGTAGGATATGTTTGCCAGGAATCAGATGGGAGCGTGTGGTAGCTTGCAGCATATTTGGACCTATTTAGAAAGTTAGTTTGTGACTTTTCTGATATATTGACAAATTTTAGGATTTAATATAGTAAATATGGACCTCTGTTTCCAGCTTTGAAGTTGATAGGTCTATTAATATATACAGGTAGTCCTCGACTTACGACCAGTCACTTATTGGCACCCAGTGGACACCTCCGCCCAAAAAGCTACTTATGATCAATCTCAAAGTTATAGCTGCTGTAGCATCCCTGCAGTCATTCGCTCTTATGACCAATCTCAGGAACACTGCAGTTTTGAACCACAAGAAATTGATCATCATCCTCTTTTAACAACCCCATAATTCCTTGCAGGGTGGAGTCTGGGCAACTTAATGGAGCTAAGGACTTACTGGCCGGATGCCCTTCCTGTCACCAATGTGGAGTTGTTTTTTTCAGCAGATATATTCTCAGTGTGCCCAGAGAAATACTTGCCTCTACCTAGGATCGAACTCACAGCCTCCTGATTGTGAGGTGAGAGCTCCACCTCTAGGCCATTGCACCAAAACACAAGAAACTGATGCTGTGGATTAATCCAGAAAATAGCAGGAAAATATTGTACTAGGAGTGCCTAGGATATACAAGGGATAAATACCTTAAAATAGTTAATTTATAATGATTGTTGTAAAGTTTTTGAGAGATAATACTCTTAAACTTGATTTACCTATAGTATTTGCTTAGCAAGCTATACAATTGAAATTTATTGAAAAAAAAAGCATGGCCTTGATGCTTTAAACCTCAGAGGTGCTCAGAAGCTTAGGCTCTTTAAGAGATTCAGTGTTTCAGCTAAAATAAACAACTCAATGTTATACGGTGTTACAAATAGAATGAAAGTTAGCATTATTTACATATCTAAAATTTGGAACAAAGAATTTGAATTTGCAATCTTGAAAAATCAATGGGATTGTAATTTAATAAAATGTAAAACATACTTCTAATGATTTAAGAATTAAGTCCATTCATGACAAGAAAATATGTTATCTGTATTAAGCCCATCAAAGACTGCTCCAAAGAGATAGGCCATCACATTATTTTGTTCTAGTTTTATAAGAAGTTTGACAAAGATCGTATGGTTTAGTCTTTTCCAAACATACTGTAGCTAGGTTTTGATTTCAAACCATAGCATGTTGATACAATTTTGGAAAGACATATAATAAAGATATAAGTACGATCTTATGGTTAAAATATGGATTTTGTTATTTTCTTAAAATCATTGGTCTACCATGGAGCCTGCCAACAAGAAGAATCTTATATAAATGGAAAGAAACATATCCTCTTGATATTAAAATATGGGTTGAGTTTATGAACCTGGTACATATTTTTCAAAAGTCTGTATTCTAAAAGTAGAAGATGAAGTAATATATTTGTACATGATCTAGATTTAATATAAACTTAACCATGGATTTAATCCCACATACCAAATAGATACCATATCGATTTTCTTCTTTATTCTTTCTTCCTCTTTCTTTTAGGTTTAATTTGTTTTAATCACTAAAATGTATGTAATTTTTTTAAAAAAAATCTAACCACTACTGTATTGTTTTGTTAGTGTTGTAGTTATTTGTAATTCACTGCAGCATTATTTTTTTTATATCGGTTAATATTTTTTTTTTGCTGAGAAACTCATTATTCAAAACCTTATCTTACACTTGTAGTCATACTGTACATAAAAAGATTGTTTCACAAACCCTAGAAATAACTTGTATAGATGTCCTTGCATTGTTTTTAAAAAGGAATTTCAAAAGCAGCTTTTAAGCACCTGATACTTTTACTAGACAGACAGAACACCAGTGGGTATGTGGATTATTCAAAAATGAACAATATATATCCTCCTATGGTCTATCCAGGAAAAAGAAATGAAGATTTTCTTCTTTCCTTTATTTCAGTGGTGGGTTTCTACCGGTTCACCCCGGTTCGGGCAAACCAGTAGCAGCGGTGGCGGGAGGCTCCGCCCACCTGCCCGAACATCATCATGGATGCTCTACGCATGCACAAAGTTTCTATGAATGTGCAGAAACGCTGCAGGTGAGCAAAGCAAGCCTGCATGCATGCACACTCACAGTTCTGAAATGGTAGCGAAGGTAAGTGAAACCCACTACTGCTTTACTTCTATGATTTTCCTTCCTTTGGTTGCAAATGAAACAAAAGTTTGTGTGCTGACAAACAACCTCTCCAGTTCTGACTGTTTGTCAGAGAATTAGGAAAGTAATGGGTCATGAATGCGGTCCCATTCCCCTGATACAGATTCACAATTGGGAAAAATGCTTAAAGGAACACACAGCCCTATCTCTAGGCTAAGGTGACCAGATTTTAACATTGGTAAAGAGGGACATTGTGGACGTGGCTTATTTTGTGGGCGTGGCTAGCTGGTCATGTGACTGGGTGGGTGTGGCTAGCTGGTCATGTGACTGGGTGGGTGTGGCTAGCTGGTCATGTGACCAGGTGGCTATGGCTATGCGTATAGGGTAAGGTGAACAGATATTAACATTGGTAAGAAGGACACCATTGTGGGCGTGACTTATTGTGTGGGCGTGGCTTGGAGGCCATGTGACTGGGTGGGCGTGGCTAGCTGGTCATGTGACCGGGTGGCCATGGCTATGTGTATAGGGACTACTCAGAGGGCTGAAAAGTCATTTCTGACAGGTCCTCACACTTTTGACTGGTCCTCACACTTATGACCATCCTCACATTTATGCCCGTGCAGTATTCTTAACAACCATGTCACTCATTTCACAACTGCTTCTCTTCACCATGGTGACAAGATAGGGCAAAAACGTAAAATGTGAGGACAGTCGTAAGTTCGAGGACTGGTCAAAAGTGTGAGGACCAGTCAAAAATAACTTTTTCAGCCCTCTGAGTAGTCCATATGCACAAAAGGACTAACCAGAGGGCTGAAAAAAGTCATTTCTGACAGGTCCTCGCACTTTTGACTGGTCCTCACACTTATGACCATCCTCATATTTATGCCCATGCAGCATTCTTAACAACCATGTCACTCATTTCACAACTGCTTCTCTTCACCATGATGACAAGATAGGGCAAAAATGTAAAATGTGAGGACAGTCGTAAGTTCGAGGACTGGTCAAAAGTGTGAGGACCAGTCAAAAATAACTTTTTCAGCCCTCTGAGTAGTCCATATGCACAAAAGGACTAACCAGAGGGCTGAAAAAAGTCATTTCTGACAGGTCCTCGCACTTTTGACTGGTCCTCACACTTATGACCATCCTCACATTTATGCCCGTGCAGCATTCTTAACAACCATGTCACTCATTTCACAACTGCTTCTCTTCACCATGATGACAAGATAGGGCAAAAATGTAAAATGTGAGGACAGTCATAAATTCGAGGACTGGTCAAAAGTGTGAGGACCAGTCAAAAATAACTTTTTCAGCCCTCTGAGTAGTCCATATGCATTAAAGGATACAGCAATAGAGAGGGATGAAGGAATGGAAATTAGAGTAGGAGTGAGGGTAAGAGAGGGAGGAAGAGAGGAGGAGAAGGAGAAAGGAAGAGGAAGTAGGGAGGAGAAAAAGAGGGTGGGGGGAAGAGAAAGTAAGAAGGAAAGAAAAGAGAGTGGTGGTAGGTTTGAGGAGAAAGATTGCTGTACAATAAAAAAGATGAAAGGGAAGAAAGCCAACCCCAAGCAAATATAAAGATATTAAGATTAAGAATGAATTGTTAAACTTTAAAGAATAAAAGAGAACAAATATGAATAAATAGCAATAATTAGAAACACACATACAAAAATGCAATGTATTTTCTTTGAACAGAATATTTGGCTGATTCACAAATTTAAACAGCGTTTAGTCATTTCAATTAAATTTACAATTTCTATATTTCCTTTTTGCCATATTTATTCCTCATCTATTTTTTAAAAAAACAATATTACCCTTCATCCTCATCTCTAATCTTAATCAAATTCAATTTTTCCCTTCTATTCTATATTATACCCCTTCCCATTGTCATCTATTTTTATATCCATCCTCACATTGGTTAATTATGTAATTATGTAATACAGTTGTTTAATACAAATTCAACATTTTAATATAAATCAATTAGTTATATAACTATCTTTTTTGTATATTAATCAATATGAACATGAATATTCCAATTATTTCCATGCAATCCAATTTCTTACAAATCAATTAATTATATTTACCAATAATAATAAACCCAATAATTTCCCCCATATATTCCTCCAAACCACAACTTAACCATTTCTGCTTTCAACACAATATACAATTAATACTATTTCAATTATTACAATTCCCTAGTTATGTTTTATGTTTTAAAATCTTGAACCTCCTCTTGCCCTAAACTTCCCATTGTTTGCAGTTTTGCACGTACCTTTTTTTGGTGAGGAAAAAGAAAAGAAATCTGCTGCCTAATTTTCCAATGTTGGAGAAAACAGCAAAGCCAACAGCCTGCTTACTTTCAGTTTCGTTTTGAGCTTGGTTTGCACAAGGAGAAAAAAAAATCTGCTCGAGCAATTTAGCAAGCAGCAAGAGCCCTGCGCAAAACAGCTGAGAGCAAATCAGCTGAGAGTGGGGAAGCCAAGCTAATCAACGTGCTAATTAACCTACACGGAAGCTGTAAGGGGCTGTTTTTTCTATTTTTGCAGGCATGGGTCTACTCATTTGTTTTCTTTTAACACAGAACAGCTGTAGGGCGGCCCTTTGAAGCCCCGCGGCAAGAGTTTAAACAGTTTTTTTCCCTCTAGCCATCAGCTGGGACTCAGGAGGCAGAATGAAAAATCAGGACTTTTTTAAAACGCTGCGGGACGCGGGATAAATTGCTAAAAATCGGGACTGTCCCGCCAAAAGCGGGACATCTGGTCACCTTAGTCTAAATTGAATTAGAGAGATGCTTCAAATTCAGATCTCATTCATTGGGAGTGAATTAGATTGTCTTTTCTTGCAGGGAAAAAAAATCTCAAAAATTTAAGCTACCTGTAGAATATAGTCTCCTATGAATATATCCAGTTTGAATCTCAGAATGTTTTCTAAAATATCTTGAACTATAATATTTATTGATTAAATTTATATGTCGCCCCATCTCCAGTGACTCCGAGTGGCTCACAGTATCATAAATAATAACATAAAACAACCAAAAGGTTAAAGACATTAAAACATTGAGCAGTGAAAGTCAAAGCATTATGATATAAGTATACATGAATTTCAGAGAATAAACATTATACCATTCAGTAGAATTTACTTTTCTTAGATTTGCTGCATTTTATTGGTGGTTTCTGTTTTTCATATTTATTTTCTTACCAGATTAGGGTTTGGAAGAGTATGACCACCTTGGGAGAAGCTAGAACTTTAGGAGTTAATACTTATTTAAATATTATTCATATACCTTGAATATTGCAAGTTTTCCATTGTATTATCCATTTTCCTTTAAGATAAAAGTTGAATAGGTTACAAATATTATTTATGTTAAATTTACTAATACTAATACCACATGCAGTGATACAATCCTAACTTGTGTGATGAGAGAAAAAGTTAAATTACAATGTTATTGTCATTTATCTTCCACTGTAGGCATAAATTAGCTTTTATTCCTCAGTTGTTTTTAATGTAACTTCTGCTAAGAAGGCCATGGACAAAGAGAAACATCCTGGACACTTCTACTCATTTTTGTTAATCCCATAATTTATTCCCAGCTAGATTTGTATTATTTTTTACCCTTCACCTTTATTCACTATGTAGGAACATAGGTTACAGATAATGGAAAAACCTTTATTTTATGCTGGGGTTTTCTGGTGGAAACTGGCAATGAGTTGAGGGGAGGAATAAAATGGCTATGTAGCCTTGAGTCCCTTGTGAGGAGCAAGAGGCTGATGAAATATCCTCCCTAAAACTTTGTTGTAACTTCTGCTAACAAGGTAATGGACAAATGTAGTAGTTATGGACATATAACTACAGTGGACATATCTAGTAATTATGCAGTTGTGCTTTAATCTGGCAAGATTCTTGTCTATAGGCGAGCAACAATAAAGATACCATTCTGGTCAGCTCACTGTTATCGTTTCTGGTTCTTCACATCTGACATTGAGTTTTAGGGAGGATCTCCATTCAACCCCTTCCTCCCCAAAGGTATTCAAAGCTACTCAGTCATTTCCCTCCTTCCCCTCAACTGACTGCCAGGGTCTGTGATGGCCCCCTTGGAAGCCAGTTTGGAGGAGGAGAAGGTGGAGCTGGAACTGAGACCATTTGACAGTGATGGCAAGGCTCCCCAGGAATGTCCAGAAAGCCAAGGGACTGAGGATAACGCAGTCCAGGCCCATCCAGCATTGGGGAAAATGGTCAACATGATGGAAACCACCCACCCTAACAAAGGCAGTGGAGGATCAGCTGCCGATGGTTAGCAACAATGAAAGGCAACAGATCACCCCCAATGAGGAATGGCTGCCTCTCCTTCCTGATCTGTGGGCGTAGAGAGCAGAGGAGAGGGAAGCACAGAGAAGGTCTATGAGGCTGTTTGTGAGGAAGCAGCCCCTCTCTCAGGGGTGGGTCCCAAATCCCGTCACTACCGGTTTGCTCATGTGCGTGCTAACTCGTCCGAGTGGGTGGGAAGAGCTTCCCATCACCGCCGCTACTGGTTCGCCCAATCTGGTGCGAACCAGTAGCAACCCACCACTGCCACCTTCTCACATGGAACATATGCTTGGGCTGATTTAACCAAATGCAGGAGGAAGGTGCGTTTGTTGAGAACAACCATTTGCTTTGGTGTCCACTTTCCTGGCCTTCGTAAACTCTGCTTTGTGCATTTTGGATCATGTTTCAGCCTTGTGGATCTCAGACCTTGCTTTGTGAACTCTGAACCTTGTTTGTGGACTTTGGACTCCCCCCCTTGCCTTGTGGATCGGCTCAGGTGACTTTTGGCCCTAGTTTGTGTGACCAGTTTGCACTGATTTTGTGTGGCTGGTTTCAGGAAAAATTGGGGCGGAGCTTTACCAGGACCATTGGAGGGCCATCTGCTGTGGTATAGCTGTGCAATAAACAGAATTTATTAGTACCTACACCTGCCAGTGTGACCCAGGTCAGAACAGATTCCACCACAGGTTTCAAAACATTTAATTTGTGAAGCAAATCCAAATCAACTGTGAGATTGACACATTCTCTTGTTTCTGATTATTTAAGACACAAACATAGATGATTTCATTGGATTTTTCTTCTTCCCTTTGTTTCCCCATATCCCCTAAATGAAAACCAGAATGGATGAACTCACAGCAGGGGAGGAGGAGGAACTGAAGGGAGGCAAGGAGATGGAAAAGCCAGACGATGTGAGTGAATCCATTGCCACGCTGCTGGATGAACCTCATTATTTATCTTCTTAATTAATGCAAAATGTTACTGAGTGGAACATCTTAGCTTCCCCACCTTCTCATTTTTGACTGGGCTATTTCATTCCTCCCCCCCAACTCTTTTCTCTCTGTCCTTTATTAGAGCAATTCTGTTCAGCTCTTATCTGGGCTTCTTCAGATCCTCTTTGTTCCTATCTTTGCCTCCAGCACTGATTTCATGGCTGAGCTATGGCATGTTTTCTGCTTCTTCTGCTTATTCACATTCAATTCTCCCTCCTTCTCACCACCACCACAGCAAAAAGACAGCTTTTTAATGCTCTAAATTTTCCATTTCTCTTTTAATCAAATTCAAGAGATTTTGTTTAATACAGAGACAGATTACATATTTGTGGGCATCTTCTGAGACATCAGATCTCCTGTGCCAACATGTACAGGCAAGGAAAGCAAGACCTATCTCCAGCCATGCTGCTCTATTTTATATGTTTGTATGAATGCACACATGCATGTATGTGTACAGTATATGTATATGTATATGTATATTGTGGAATATTACTATATGCATATTGTTGATTACACACACACACACACACACACACCCCAGTGGTGGGTTTCAAATTTTTTTACTACCGGTTCTGTGGGTGTGGCTTTGTGGACGTGGCATGGCTTGGTGGGCGTGGCTTGGTGGGCACGGCAGGGGAAGGTTACTGTAAAATCTCCAGTCCCTCTCCACTCCAGAAGAGGGATACTGTAAAATCTCCATTCCCTCCCCAATCCAGGGGAAGGATACTGCAAAATCCCCATTTCCTCCCGATCATCTGGGATTTGGGAGGTAGAGAATAGATGGAGGCGGGGCCAGTCAGAATTTTTACTACCGGTTCACCGTACTACTCAAATTTTCCGCTACCGATTCTCCAGAACTGGTCAGAACCAGTGGTGGGATTCAGCCAGTTCGCACCACTTCGGGAGAACCAGTTGTTAACTTTCTGAGCAGTTTGGCAAACTGGTTGTTGGAAGAAATCATTAGGGCAGAGAACCGGTTGTTAAATTACTTAAATCCCACCACTGGTCAGAACATGCTGAAACCACCTCTGGTACACATGTATGCACACACATTCTATGTCTTAATGGCTAACATTGTCTTCCGAACTGACACTGGAGATCAACAAATGGCCTAAGATTCTGTCATACAGAGCAAGCTATAGATCATATATTTGTTGCTGTTTCTGGGGCTGTTGTTTTTCCAACCTGTCCACCTAAAAACTCAGTTTGTGTACATGGAGATCTTCCCTCATCTTGTCCCCATAAGTATGATCTACAGTATGAGGTTAGTTAGGCTAGGAAATAATGACTGAATCAATTCCTCTCTGGGACAAGACAGTCAAGTGGAGACTTGGACCTAGTTGTTTTGGTCTAGTCCAACATCTCACCATCATTCAGTACTAGATCTGCATTGACAATTGCAGAGATACCTCACATTTCAAATATAAAAACAGAACGGATTCTTATATGTACGGGGCAGGGGTGAAATCCAGCAGGTTCTGGAGAACCGGTAGTGGAAATTTTGAGTAGTTCGGAGAATCGGCAAAGACCAACTCTGTCTGGCCCCAGAGTGGGGTGGAAATGGGCATTTTGCGATATTCTTCCCCCAGGAGTGGAGAGGGAATGGGGATTTTGCAGTATCCTTCCCCTGCCATGCCCACCAAGCCACGCCCACCAAGCCACACCAGACCCACCAAACCACGCCCACAGAACCAGTAGTAAAAAAAATTGGATTTCACCACTGGTACGGGGTCTGTTTTTCCTTTCCCCTCTAAAGTGCTGTCTCCTTTTCTAATTCTTTCCAATTTGCCCATGTTGCTATTGCAGTTCTTACCTCTAAGTTTCATTTCTCCTGCACTTAATACAGCAAAGTGACTTGAGAGAAAACATTTGAATAGTTGAGCATGGGCAGAAAAGTCTCTGAGTTTATTGGGAAAAAGTTGCCTGGGGATGTCAGAAACAGTTTGCTGTGACTTTGGAACCCTCAACATATGTCACTTTGATAGGATACTACTTGTAGGAGTGCTTGCTCCCCATCTGCTCATCAGTTACATTTGCAAAATTCAAATTTAATACAAAAGGCACCATACATCTCCATCACTCTCTTCTCACAAGGAAAATGATTTTGTAATAGCCTACCTTCAAAGTGCTAACTGCTTGGGGAGGTGGGGAGCAAGAAGCAATATTATTCTTTCAAACCTCAGTGGCCTGATCAGAAAGGACTTAGCTGAGCTTCAACAGATTATAGCTTTATGGTTTATTCAAAGATTATTGGTTCAAAACTAGACATGTGTATAAAATGAAGAAAACCCATTCGACAATATGAAGAAAAATATCTGTTTGAAATCTGAGGGCCTTCTCAATTTGCCCTGGAATCTATCCTCCCACAGCGTGATATAGTGGGTAGAAGCAATGATCTTGAGGAACAGGAAGAAGAGCTGCCACTAAGGCAACGATCAGATAAAAGAAATTTGAGTCCAGTCCTCTGCAATTGTTCTCTTGATTTCACCTTATAGTCTCCAATTTCTTGTTGCAACAACCCTTGATAGGTTAACCGTAACAATGCTATTTCTTTCCTCTAAATGCTTCTTGTACTGAAAGCCATAAAGAAACTTTTAGGCACAGTCTGGGTTTATACCTATTCCATATTCTCAACACAGTACATTTGACACAATGTTTTCTAAAATCTTAACCTTAACTTTATTTTACTTTAGAAAACCATGCCATCCAAACTTCAGATAATTCTCTTTTAATTCTAAAATTGTTTTATTTCTCAGCAGCACCCACTCTTTTATCCAAACCAAACAGCTGGTTACAAAATACAGTTTTAAATCAGGAAATCCCAATCCTCCTCATACCTTTGCATGTTGGAGAACTTTATATTCAAACCTTGGCTTTCCCCCATGCCAGTCAAACTTAGATATATCTTTCTGGCATTATTTAAATGGTAGATTCATTCTCAAAATAGGTATTCTTTGAAAACAAAAGAAAACATCATTTTAGGTGATAAAATCACTTTAGAACAGAGATTCTTCCCAACAGTGACAGTTGTAATTTCTCCAATCTTAACATGTCCTTCTTAATTTCATTCCATGTCATAACATAATTGTTTTGAATTAACAGTTCATATTAATCATACTAATATCCAAGTATTAGTAAAATAGTAAAATGGAATTCTTCATTTTTTGTAATGGTTGCAATAATTTATCTTCAAATATTTATAATAAGTGGCTGGTTCACTATCTGATCCAGGAGCTTTCCCTATTTTTGCCCTTTTTTAATGACTTCATAAGCATCCCTTATTGTATGTCCATTCATTGTTTATTTTTTCCTGCAATCTTCAGTACGTTTTTGTTTCTTTAAACATTTGTCAAACTTTACCAGAACAACTTTACATAATTTACAATAATATTGATGGATTTTTTTGCATCTTTGAATTGTTGGTTAATATGGTGTTTCCATCTTTTAAATTTATTTCTTTTTCTATTTTCCCTCTCAATTTATATGACACCATTTCCCTGGATTATTTGCAAAGTCAGAATTCTTTTGTTTTGCAGTTTTACTTCCATTTCTTTTTACTGCTAATCTGGACAATTTCCAGGGTAAGAATTCAAGTAAATCTCCTTTTCTTTTATCATTCTTTTATCTTTTCTTTTATGTACACTGAGAGCATATGCATCAAGACAAATTCCTTGTGCGTCCAATCACACTTGGCAATAAAAAATTCTATTCTATTCTATTCTATTCTATTCTATTCTATTCTATTCTATTCTATTCTATTCTATTCTATTCCATTCCATTCCATTCCATTCCATTCCATTCCATTCCATTCCATTCCATTCTATTTTCCAATGCCACTGTAACTTCAAATGGTTGCTAAACAAGCAGACAGTAAATAAGGACTATCTGTAGTTGATCTTCCCCAATTCGGATTGGGTCTAAAACAGGATGGGAGGGAAAGTTACCTATGTGCAACAAATAATATTTTCACAGATATAGTGGCAGAGGATCCTAATTCAGATTCAGAAGCTTCCATCTCATATTTTTATACTTTTTAAAAATGCTGAAACATGTAAGTTACAGAGCCTTACAAATCGACTGAACTAGATTCTGTTCATAATTTCAAGCCTTTTTTGGCAGTCATATGGGCTGGAAAGATTTCTTTTCTTTCAAGACAAAGGCTGGAATATCGCACCTAATGCAAATTATGGGCTCTGTTCTACTCATAATCGGAGAACACAGAATCCTGCTTTTTAGGCACTACTTTGGGGGTTAAGTAATTAACAAGAAAGACCTTCTATGTCAGGCACTCAGCGTGATACACTTTTTCTTGTAATCTTTGAAATGTATTCTGATTCAAAATGTAATGGCCTCAAGCTGAGCATTTATTCTCAGTATGTGATTCCTCTTCTAATAGGCCATTAATTTCAAAAGGCCCCCAACTACTTGAAAAATTCATTTAACCATAGTAAAACTGTGAAAGATACCTTTTATATGACATTAGAATTTTCATTCTGCATTACCTTTTCCAATGCCATTCAATTAAATTCACAAAACCACTACACAGCGCTGGATTTTTTTGATCTCTAGGGTAGAGATTAAAAAGGGATGAAACTAATTTGCTGCAACTGGTCAGCTGCTAGGTAGACATCAGCCACTCTTTATGCAGAGAATGAAACCTGAAGGACAGTACAAAATGCTCTCTATGGAGAAATGTATATAATATTTTTTCGGATTTCTTTCTAGAGTTTAGATGTCAAATAACAGGTCAGAATAATTCAGTAGAATCCAAAGGTCTTTAAAAAGGAGCTTCACTGGTGTGTCATTATCCCCACTTGAGTTTCAATCACTTATCAAGTGAAAAATTACTTGGAAGGCCGCTCCTCTTACTGCAGGGGAAAAAAACAAGAGTAGTAAAATCAAAGCATCTATGATCTAACTTAGTGGTCTCCAACTTTTTGGCTTTGTGGGTTTTGTGGGTGGTGATGATGGGATTGTTCCATGCAAGCGGTGGGTGAGCATTCTCACATAGTTCCATTTGTGCACACAGCATGCACCAGTGGTGGGTTCCTCCCGGTTCGGTCCGGTTCGGCCGAGCTGGTAGCGGTGACGATATGACGTCACCGAACCGGTTCTCCCCCCGACCCCCCCCCGTTATTCTTACCTTTTATTTGGTCCCACCCCCAATCTATTGCTGCCTCCTGAGTCGCAGCTGGTGACTAGAGGGAAAAAAACTGTTTAAACTCTTGCCATGGGGCTTCAAAGGGCAGTCCTACAGCTGATCAGTGTTAAAAGCAAACAAATGAGTCGGGTCGTAAGTGCAAGGACTGGTCATAAGTGCGAGGACCTTCCAGAAACGACTCTGACCAGCTAGCCACGCCCATCTAGTCACATGACCTCCAAGCCACACCCACAAAATAAGCCACTTCCACAGAACCGGTAGTAAAAAAATTTAGAATCCACCCCTGGCATGCACGTTTACCCACCACTCACACAAATGGAACTGCACATGCACTTGCCCACCTGCTGACTGTGCAAATGGAACTGTGCACATGTGCATGCTCACCTGACGCTTCTGAGGTCCGGTTCTGAACAGGCCATAATGGGCCATAGTCCGGGGGGTTTGGGGACTCCTAATTGCATCATCTGCTAAAACAGGGGTCGGCAACCTTAAACACTCAAAGAGCCACAAAGGTCCTAACTGGAAGCCCACGTTCAATTCTGGAACCGACTGGAAGTATGGTTCCCCCACCATAGAGTCTCCTCCTAGCATGGCATCCTTTTTCCTCTGCCGACTAGAAATCGATTTCCTCACCATAGAGTCTCCTTCTAGTGCGGCATCCTTTTTCCTCTACCTGTCCTAACTAAAAGCCCTATCAATTGTGGAGCTGACCAGCAACAGGGAGCCGCAGCAGAGGGATGAAAGAGCCACATGGGGCTCCAGAGTCGCGGGTAGCTGACCCCTGTGCTAAGGGATTTTATTTTCAAATATGAGTTCCTCTAATACTTAAAGTCACTGTATGAAAGAAGAGCTTGGGAGAGTTATTGTAAAGGAAGGCTTATATTTATTTGTAAGATGCTGGAATGATGGCCCTCCCAAGTGAAGGGGGCCAAATGAAAGATGCTGGGTCCAAAAGACAAGGTAAAAGTTACTTTTTAAAATCAGGGATGGGCAATCTTTGCCTATCAAAGTTCCCTTACGGAAAGCCTCTTGCAGTAATGATCAAACTGAAGCAAAAGAGAATTCAATTAATGTCTCACTTTTTCTCTCTCTGTCTTTACTTTCTGGAATTCTTCATCCAGAAAATAAAATAAATAAAGGTTGAATGCTCTTCTTTCTGCATGCATTTCTTTTTTTTTAACTTTTCCCTTTCTTTGCAATGTGTAACTAACGATTAATTCTTGACTACAGCCCTTTTAAATTACAATTTCAAGCTTGCTTTGTTCAAACAGGGGAGGGGCAGATCGTCCTTCCCCTGTGAACGACAGAACTGGGAGTGAGGAAGTAACTGAGGTCCTGAGGAGTGAAGTTCCTAGAAGGGAATGGCTGAGTTTGAAAGACTCTATGAGCCTCCTGGTCAGAGTTTCCAGAGGCTAAATAACTAGATGATCTTTCCTATATATCTAAACTGGGGTAGGTCTGATAGGATGCAGAAATGGAAAGGTACCTTGACTTGTCATAAGCATACAAGTATTTTAGTAGACCCCCCAAAAAATAGAATAACGCTTTAAAGCAAACTGACCGGCTTTGTCACCTTTTCTTTCTGTTTGTGCTGTTTCTCTTTTTTTCACTCTATCACAGTAGAGCTGCTTGGCTACTTTAAGCTGGAGAATTCTGGGAGTTGAAGTCTAGACAGCTTAAAATGGTCAAGATTGAGAAACACTGCTCTATGAGCTGTAGATATAGATTCAAATTTAAAAAGATAATGGGTCACATGAGTAAAATGACCTTGCTGTCAGGGTTCCAAGTAACACCCCCAATGAAATAACTCTTTGAGGCTTGAAGTTCCTCAAAGTTCCATTTTATTAGAGATGTCATACTGGCACATCTGGGAAAACCCGAATCTGAAAGTTTCCAGGTTTTCCCCACCCAAAGGAATATCCAAGACCCTGCCCAGTAACCACATGTCCATCACATGGTCCAATCAAAGCATCGTCCCACTTGGAGATGCCTCCCAGTTCCAGCCTTCCAGGTGCAGGGCAAGATGTCCTTGACTCTCTGAGAAAGGAATGTTATTATGACTATATATCACCCTGGCTCCACACAATTCCCCCCTCCCAGTTTCCCACAGTAGTAAATATGGCAGGCCTGAAGATCCAACAAAAAAGATGGCTTCCAGGCCTGACACTTGCCGCATTTTGTATTTTGATGAGCATCTTCTTTTAAAGTGGTACCACGATGATGACACATGGCTGCATCTCTCTTTTCTCTCAGCACCAATTTAGTATCCGGATCTATTTGTTTCATCATCCTTGCCAGCTGTAGAAAGATATTTGTATATTGGAAAGGCACCATGACAATTTAGGAGAAGAAAAAGTACTGATAGCCTCTCCATCGGTGAATTGTTGGGAGCCACCGACAATATTGTGGATGTTAGTAATGGTTTCTGAGATGGAGGCTTGCCAAGAGATAGTAAATTCTTATGTCACAATTCATAAGGCGGTTTTCAAAGGATGAAAGAAGATTCCTTTTGACATGGAGTTGCCACCAAGATTTTGCTTCAAGCAACCAGTGCTGTGAATGTTAAAGTTTATCCTTAGGCCAAGCATCTGAGATTTGACAAATATTTCTTCATTGCAAAGACAGAGAAATGTTGGGGGTTTTCTTTTTGAATTAGTTTTCTCCAGAATATCCATGAAAATGAAAAGCTGTTTTCTGTTACAATGCCTTCCTGGTATTTCTCTGTTCTGAATTGTTAATGTGGTCTCAGTGACATCGTAGTGTGCTTTATTTTCAGAGAGTGGTTATATTTTTATTGTAATAACCATCATTTGAATGTGTTTTCTCTTCTCTGATGGAATGTCCAAGAAAATTCTGTAATGGCTTGTGAATAGCATAAACATGCCAGCAAAAGGAATTTAAATTTAAATTTCCCATCTTCTGAAATTCTAATGACAGAAGAGAGAGTTTCTTTTTCAACAGAGTTTATTTTGTTTCTCAAAAACAAACAAACAAAAAAATAGCACTGGAAGAAGTTCATGCTTAAAGCTGATTGAGATCTTTCTCTTATAGCTCATCCAGACCAGCATAAGGATGTTCCGCTTCATGGAGGACATGAATGTATGCCTGCCTCCACAACTTGCCTGCAGAGCAACAAAGATGATTAAGGGATTGGAGGAGTGGTGGGTTGCTCCTGGTTCAGTCCGGTTCTTATGAACCGGTAGTAACGGTGGTGGGAGGCTCCACCCACCCGGCTAGATGTCATCACAGATGATCTGTGCATGCGCAGAAGCTTTTGTACACTCACACACGCTCCTGTTGCGAACCGGTAGCGGAGTTAAGTAGAACAAACCCCTGGATTGGAGGCTAAAATATATGAAGAACGGTTGCAAGAACTGGGTATGGCTAGTCTAGTCAAGAGAAGGATGGAGATACATGATAGCAGTGTTCCAATACTTGAGAGGCTGTCACAGAGAGGAGGGGTTCAACCTATTTTCCAAAGCACCTGAAGGCCAGACAAGGAATAATGGATGGAAACTGATCAAGGAGAGATTCAACTTAGAAATAAGGAGAAATTTTCTGACAGTGAGAACAATCCACCAATGGAACAGCTTGCCTTCAGAAGTTGTGGCACTTCATCACTGGAAGCTTTCACGAAAAGACTATGCCATCTGTCAGAAATGGTGTAGGGTCTCCTGCTTGGGGTGGTGGTGGTGGTGTTGGACTAGATGACTTACAAGATCCCTTCCAACTCTGTTATTCTGTTAGATTCTGTCCACTACAAAATGACTTCTGGCCATCTGTATGTATTTCATTTCTTCTTTGTTTTCCCTGCCCTCCAACCTCAGTTGGCATAGTCAGTGTGCTGCACTTCTTCCTGATGTGGGCAATGTGTGATATGGCAAGCATGCTCCCTCCCCTTTCTGATTGCTGTCCTTCACCCCTGCTGAAACAGTGAAAAACTGCACATTCAGGGAAGGGAAGGGGAGGGGGGTAGAGAATTGTACTTCAAAACAAAAAATAACAACAATAAAGAAACAAAAAAAATATCTACTGCAGTGATTCTCAACCTCGGCAATTTTAATGTTAAGATGCAAAACTCTTACCCAACTCCTAGGATTTCTCAGCTAGAATGGAGAAACCAGAGAAAAGAGAAATGAAAAGGGGGGGGGGAGGAAAAGAGCCTGTGCAACCCTGTTTGTGTTTGTGGATGTATGTGCCATGCAGGTGAGAGCAGCAAGGAAGCCAGCAAGCTCCACACCTCTTGCTAACAATCCCAAAGAAGAAGGAGAAAAACAACAACTCTCCCCTCTCAGCACAACTGCACCTCCCAGTTCACTTGCTTGGCTTACAGGTAGTCCCCAATTTACGACCACAACTGGGACTAGAATGTCTGTCGCTAAGAAAGTTGGTTATTAAGCGAGTCATGCCCAATTGGTTTTTTCGCCACATTTGTTAAACGAATCCATGCATTGTTAAACGAATCACGTGAATATTAAGCAAATCCAGCTTCGCCCATTGACTTTGCTGGTTGGAAGCCGGCTGGGAAGGTCTCAAATGGCAATCACATGGATGCTGGAGAAATACATCAGAAATACATGCAAGCGCCCAAATTTGGATCACGTGACCATAAGGATGCTGCGACACTTGTAAGTTCAAGGAACAATCATAAGATATTTTTTTCTCTGCCGTTGTAACTTTGAACAGTTGGGCTGGGAAAAGGCATCTCTTTAGACCAATGTCAGATCACGATTGTGTGGTACCCCCAGGTCATATTGACTGATGATGCTATCTGTCACCGATACAAATATTTGCATTTTAAGAATGATTCAGAAGGAGGGGTGGCATTGGCTAAGCTTTAGTGCTCCAGGCCAGTAGCTACCTGCCATTAGTCTAAAGCACACATGTCAAACACATGGCTGTTGAGCTGGATTCGGCCCATGATAGGCCTCAGAGTTGGCCTGCGGGGCCAACCCAGAGATGGCGAGGGACCGGTCCCTGCTGCCCCAGGCCCAGCCATGTCCATCCAGTTGGTTGTGATGACCAGGCCATGCCCACTCCGAGCCCCCAAGGGCAAACAAATTCCTGATGTGGCCCATGACGGGATTGAGTTTGACACCCCTGGTCCAAAGCCAGCTATGCTATACACCAGAATGCCAAGCTTGGCAACTTTAAAACTTGTGGACTTCAACGCCCAGAATTCCCTAGCCAGCCATTGGAATTGAAGTCCACAAGTCTTAAAGTTGCCGAGGTTGGACACCCCTGATATAGACTAAGCACAAAGGCTGGGTTGAATCTGACAACAGTTAGTCAGTTTCCCTTTTATAGCTCAAATGATAACAACAAGGGTGAACTAATGCTTCCATCACTGGTCCACTGCTCATTGCAAGCAAGGACTCCAGCATGGAACAAGAGGTTGGACTAGATGACTTCTAAGACCCCTTCTCAACATCTGATTGAATGACTCCTCAATGAAATTACTCACAGTATATGGAAAAATAAATTGGAGCTGTTTGTAGAAAGAACATGGAACAATTTTCATTGTCAAAGATAGAAACCTGGAGAGTGATTTCTTAAGCTGGTATGAGTATGAAAAGCAAGCAATTTAAGGCTATGGAATTGCCTTAGACAATCTTTCTTATACATACAAATGCTAAGTTTCACAATAAATACAGGTTCTGAGCAGTGAGCTGGGCCTAGCATTTAGCTAGATATCTAACTGCTCCATCTTGAGGAGATCTAGATCTCTGTTTATCTGCCTCTATGTGTGTGAATGGACGCATCCGTTCACTCACCCACACAAAGGTAAGCACGTCTGTAGCATTTTTCCCATTGCAGAAAGCCACGTTGTACTTCTTTTTACAAGCTTGACATTTTGGCTGCCCAATTTGTCTTGCTTCTCTTTGAGAGATGGAAATGAGAAAGACACTTCTTTCCTAATTGCACAATCAAAATAAATTATGGCTACAAACTGGAAGGCGTGGACAATTGCGGGTGCATTTTGGGTTCCAAGATAATGTCCAAGGGTAAATTGTTTTCATATAAATTGCATACTTAAATAATTGCTTTTAAAATGCCCATGTATTTCTTTGTGCAAAGGCCTCAATGTTATAGTCTTTTTTTTCCACTCCAAAAAACCCAACCAGGGGGGGGGAAATATCACAAACTGCAGCAACAAATTAAATTGCCCAGTTACATATTAAAATGTTGCCCTAGGTGTATGCTGGCTGTGCTCAGTCATCAGCTCTTTACCCAAAAATGGCAATAAATCTGGATGAGATCTTTACATTCTGAATTGCTATTGGGTATCCAACTGAACAAATGTTCATTCCTCTCAAATTACCGACAAGCTATGTTGTATTGTCTGCTTAATTTGAACATAATACAATATGTCTAATGGAGTTCTTCTTTTTCCCCCACCTTCCGAAGAAAATAAACACCTTCAAAGAAATAAATGACTTCGCTGACAGAAACACAACTCCTGCTGAGATTTTACATTGCAGGTACGCATGACGTGAATAACCGATAGGTGGGTTGTATCTGCAGATAATTCATATTGTATAACCAATCCAATCTATTTAATTTGTCACAGTGAGTATGTCACACAGTCAGTGGGCTACAACACAGTTAATGGTCTACAACTGAGCCAAGTTTCTCAAATTTGGCCACTTTAAGAAGTGTGGACATCAACTCCCAGAATTCCCCAGGCCATCATGATGACTGGGGAATTGTGGGAATTGAAGTCCACACATCTTAAAGTGGCTGAGGTGTCGAAATACTGCTATAGGGAAAGAGGAAAGGCATAACTTATATGAAAACATACCTCTCTTTCAAGGGAAACATAACTCCGTTGATGCCAGCAGAGAGGCTTAATCCTGAGGAGGCAGAGAAAAATAAAATCTAAAAGCAAATTTTTCTTCCTGTGGTTAGCATATGGAAACTGGGTGATTAAAATAAAGTGTTCAGATTAGAAAGTTGGCATTCCTCATCTTCAGATTTGCTGTCCAAATAGATAAATATTTGGGTTTCGCCTCCTGTCTGCTGCTTTGGTACAACATCTCTAAACATTGCATTACGCTGCTGCTCCAGACCAATCTGGCAGCATATATATTTAGGTTGAAAATGTCAGTCACTCTGCAGAGCTAGTTCCCACCCTGTCTTGATTTCTTTTTCAAAATGTCTAGAAAAGAGACATTTTTCTGAGGTGCTGATTTCCTGGCATCTCAGTTGTCTAGTAGGCCTTTGTGATGGAGAGCCATTTTTGTTAAGAGAAAGCAAAACAGAGAAAGATAGACATAAAAAAGAGAAGGAAAAAGAGAAAAAGAGAAAGTGCGAGAGATAGACATTACATTTTACAGTATTCAGAAACTAACCTCATTCATAGATTTAGAAATGAAGCTGCAGAACGTTTCTTTCCTCTGTCCCCTCTCTTCTATCCTGTTCTATTTGTTCCCTGAATTCCTCTCTATAAGAGTATGATGAACACACATGTACATCAGTGGTAGGTTTCAAATATTTTTACTACCGGTTCTGTAGGTGTGGCTTGGTGGGCATGGCATGGTTTGGTGGGCATGGCAGGGGAAGGATACTGTAAAATCTCCATTCCCACCCCACTCCAGGGAAGGATACTACAAAATCCCCATTCCCACTCCACTCCAGGAGAAGGTTACTACAAAATCCCCATTTCCTCCTGATCAGCTGGGACTTGGGAGGCAGAGAATAGACGGGGGTGGGGCCAATCAGAATTTTTACGACCGGTTCTCCGAACTACTCAAAATTTCCACTACCGATTCTCCAGAACTGGTCAGAACCTGCTGAAACCCACCTCTGATGTACACTAAAGAAAACATCCATTTTCTGACTGGGGAATTCTGGAAGTTGAAGTCCACCCATCTTAAAAGCTGCCAAGATTGGAAAACACTGCCTGCATCCAGCTGCTATCTTCACATTTTCCATTGTTGTTTTGCACAGCTAATCTTGCCAATAGATCCTGGCCCCAAAATACAGTCACCCAACCAAATACTTTCTAGATTTAGTTCCTTAGGACTGCTAATGAAAACATGTAAGTGTTAATAATAATCAGCTCTCCATCATGGTCATGATGTGTAAGCGGAGAAACTCTACAATGTTGCCTGTGCAGATGTATGCAAGACTTGATTTTTGAGAGCTTCCTTTATGAAGAATGATGCTTTGGACCAACTGTCTTCACAACCCAGCATCAGTCAGAAGGAGCTGTGGTGTTTTCTAGCCCTAACCTTAATTCGGAGAGTTCTGAGTTGTCTATCCTTAAGGTGTCCTCCAAAATGGTTCTACTGAGCCCCACTACTCAGATAATGGCTGAATATGGATCTCGATAGAATGTTTAATTAAAATTTCAACGGAGTTCCCGTTTCAGCTGATGTCAAGCTGCAAATTTCTGAAGCATAAAGTCGTTTCTGTCACTGTTAGATTTCATTGATTGATTTTACACAGCATAAACTTGTCCTGCAGCAAAAGCGCCACATGGTCTGGATTTCATTGTCCAACTTTTTCTTCAATCATCTCTTTTAAAGGCAACGCCACCTATTTCTCCAGCTGTCAGGATTCACTGATATCATGGCTGGCAATTACATCTAAGAGCACAACTTGGCCCTTGTAGTACACATTTTGCTATAATAGATGGATGTCAGTTTAACCTGTTTTTTTTTGCTTTCAGATAGGATTGCTTAAGGCTGGCAGGACCTAGAAGCACACAGTGACCCTGTTGTGACTCATTTGCTTTGGTTTTACAAGTGGTGTTGGTTTTCAGGGGCGTCTAAATGTAGAAATCATTTATGGGCAGCAGACATCTCATTCCATTGGTACATTGACAAGCATTTAAACTTATAGATGGGCTGCATTATTTCAGTCAGCTTTGTATGATAGAAAGAAAAACCCTTTAATCTACACTTTCCACCCATAAGGAACCTATAAAGAGAAATGCAGCTGCTTTAAAAACGATTATCTCTCTCTTTTATATCCAGTCTATATGGAAGTTATTTTTTGAGCAGTGTCTGCCCTCTAGAGCAGGGGTCTCGAACCGTGGCAACTTTTGGACTTGTGGACTTCAACTCCCTGAATTCCTCAGCCAGATGGCTGAGGAATTCTGGGAGTTGAAATCCACAAGTCTTAAAGTTGCCACGGTTGGAGACCCCTGCTCTAGAACATGATACCGTCCAGATTAACGGGCCCCTGATCCTGCTTGCCTTTCATAGAGCACTGAAGATACAGAGGTGTTCCAGGATTTGGAGCTGGGAGGTTAGATTGCCTGTTGAATGGTTTTTGTTGATGACTCTGTCTGGGTTTATCCTTTGGAACCATTATACATGTTTATCCTTTGTTAATATTCTTTGTTACTGTTGTATAGTATCTTCGTGTTCCAAATCAGGGATCTCCAAACTTGGCAACTTTAAGACCCATAGTCTTCAACTCCCAGAATTCCTCAGCCAGACATGCTGACTGGTGCATTCTGGGAGTTGAGGTCCATAAGTTTTAAAGTTGACAAGTTTGGAGGCCCCTGTTCCAATAATGCAAAGGTATTCTATTGTGCTTCTTACGCTCTGAAGCATTTGTAAAGTGCAGAATTGCCCCACTGTAAGTACAGTAATAACTTTCCAGTTTAGATTCAACAGCCTGCTGAATCGATATGGCATCAACATTCCAGTCAATTTACTAAGTGTTTGATGTAACAGTTTAGTAACTAGGAGGCAATGGAATTCTGAATGGAAAGGGCCACTGGTACCATAGAGATCATTTACACATCAGTGACCCCTTTCTTTGCTCACTTAAGGGGTAATCAATGCTGCCACTAAAGTTCCCAGCATCTACCAAAAAGTAGAGTGTTACAATGATGCATATGTATAATTATTTCTTGGTCTCCAGAGGTCCTTGCTTTGCATTGAGAAAAAAGGTTTGCTCTGCTATTAAACTCCGCCCCTTGCTTTGGGCAAGATATTCAAATGCCAGGACCTTGTCTACACCTCCAAAGATTAAAATCATGCAAGCCAAGATAGTATTGAAGAAAAAAAAGGCTGGGCAGTATACAGCCAGGTGATAAGCAGAATGTCGCTTGTACGGTATGCGGCCATGAATATTATAACACATTAGCGTCAAACTGTTTTGTTCTCATATTCCCCCAAGCCTTCTCCAGATAGCACACAACAGAAATTTGTAACTAGGGAAGGAGCACTGGCATGCAACCCATCATTACAGAAAGAGCCACTGTGTTGGCTGAATAGCCTCATTAAGGAATAGCAGCACATCACTCCCGATGAACAAGAACAATAGCAAGTACAGAAATCAAGCTGGTTTTGGTAGGGAACACAATCTGTGAAGGGAAAGAATTTATGCTTTCGTCACCAGGTTGTGGAATTAGCTGGAGGGATGGTGGGAGAAAAATAAATATGATGGCAATGTTTACCCCTCAATGTGTTGCGTTTCTAAGGATTAGGCGTATAGAAATCACTGGCAGCACTCCAATGTGAGAAAGGCTAAGGTAGCCTGGGGAAACTGAATAGAAACATGTTGTATCTCTGTGATTCTTTATAATGTGCCCCTTGCCTTTCTGTTCATTCGAACATTTCTGATGGTGGATCAGACTACCAAGCCATGTTAACTATGTCCAAGGATTGATGTCATCTGATGGATTGCAGTGTCCTTCATCTTTGCATTACCAGCATGAATTTTTTACACATTTTTGTAGTTAGATTTGCATTTTAAATTTTCTTCAAATTTAGTAAATTTGCATTAAAAATGATGAAAGTGTACCTGAGACAAATATTTATACATAATACACATTATGTGTATTCTCAGAATGGCTTTCCGAGCTATATTGAATATTTCTGAGCATTTTTTTAGAACAGCTTGCAATGCATTACATGGTAATAGATCAAAGAGGTCCATTTGCTATTCTACTATTCCCTATATAAGGACACCAGATAGACCCTTATATATCCTGTCTTGAACACATTTTCAGGTAGGGAGTGCAATTTCTATTTAATGCTACTGTTCTCAGAAAGGACTCAAAAATAACCTTTCAAGTTGCTTAGTTCTGTGCCTCCATTTGTACACCATATCATTGCTTACAATTGGAACTTCTGATAATCATATTTTATTTGGAATTAATTTTAGTATCTATGTTCTCAATTATTTCAAGATTCTGTTATATATGTTGTTTTTCTCTTATAAGCATATATGTATATATAGAAGGACATAATACTTCTTTTATTAAATATATTCTTTGTATCTGGCCTCAGGGCTATAATAAATAAATTTGAATTTGATAAAGAGGGTGGAGGTGCTACTGCATCTGAGAATAGTATGCCTGGATTAGGTTATTTGACAGCATTACTAAATTGTTGATCAGGTCTTGGTCCCTGTTTTTTCATGCTATGGTTCAACTGTATAACATATTACAATTTTGTGAGACCCTGTAGCATTATCGATAGACTAAGGCATGGAGGTGGGAGACATGCTGGTTTATGACATTGGCTGGGTATTTTCTCTGAAGCTAGCCTACTTCACAGAG
Organism: Arizona elegans; assembly: GCA_022577455.1. Classification (NCBI taxonomy): domain Eukaryota; kingdom Metazoa; phylum Chordata; class Lepidosauria; order Squamata; family Colubridae; genus Arizona; species Arizona elegans. The sequence goes on along the minus strand of JAKOOJ010000008.1, from coordinate 24,455,004 downwards.
TTGCCATCAAACCTGAAAAGAGGATACACAGTCCTGAGTACTTTCTGCGGGTATAAATGTAACAAATACCAAGTAAGGTTGAATAAGTAAGTACAATATGCATTTCCTTTACAGAAAGATACCTTATCTAGTATCTACAAAAGTTGTGGGAAAAGTCTTCAAGAGGCAGAAAGAAATATTTCCAGGCAGGTCTGAATCTTGTTCATTTCTTTCCAGGTAGGACTTGCCTGAAACTGTTTTTTTTTTTTTTTTTTTTTGCATGACTTGAAATATTTAGACAGTTTAGCTTAAGAGGATATAAGAATAAACATCAATGAGCAATAAAGTGAGATTAATCATCTATGGGGAAAAGGCAGAGGCATTTATCAGAACTCAATGTCAGACCTGGAAGCCATATTTCTACCTTTGTGCCTTCAGGCTTCAGGCTTGCCACAAATCCTACTGTGGGAAATTGGGAGGGGGGATTGCATAGAGAGAAAAAGATATGTAGTCACAATAAAATTCTTTATAGAAAGTCAAGGCCATGGGGCCCTGCAGCTGTGTGGAGAAGAAATGAGGAAGTATCTTCTGGTCTGGACAGCAACTGATTGGATGTGTGGTGGACATGTGGGAGAGGGGCAAGGTCTTGAACTTTCTTTTGGGTGTGGAAAACCCAGAAGCTATCAGATTCGGGTTTTCACAGATGTGCCAATATGACATCTCTAATAAAGTTTAGCTTTGAGGAAATTCAAGCCTCAGAGTTTGATTTCGTTGGGGGTGTTACTTGGAATCCTGACACTCAGGAGAAGAATATGAACATGATGCATTAACAGAGACGGTCCCCAAACCATAGCAAACTCTTTTTGTATATATTTATCATTTATTTATTAAGTTCATATTTTCCCTTTGAACTACCTAAAGTGCTCAAGGCAGCTAGCAGCAATAAAATATATTTTAAAAAGCAAATCAATGTAAAATGTACCCAGAAGATAAGGAATAAAGTACATCCACAAGTTAAAACCTACTTTAGTGAAGAAATCAGTTTAAAAAGCCTAGTAGTTTTTTGAATGAAACCATTTTTGCTTGTGGGTTGTGAGACATGAGAAGTAGAGAAAGCCTTTCCTTCCCAATTTGACAGGATGTTCCAATGGGAGCAAGATTTGACCAGACTAGTCATAAGTCATTATCAAACATTAGAATCCATTTGAAATGATACTTGGCCTCCACCTATTCCATACTGCTTCATAACACTTGAATGCTGGTCACACAGAACCTGGTATTGTGTTAATGGCTGTAAGCCTTGGAGTCTTATAGTTTGCAAGTTTCTCACTAAAATTAATAGTTACAATACTACAATGGGACATAGGCCGCAGACTAGCACTTGGTACCACATCATGTGACATTCTGTGGGAGCTCAGTTTAAAAAAGCAGGATAGGAGAATATTGATGCCTTTGAACTTGGTATTGGAGAAGACTCCTGGGAATACTGTGGACATCTAAGAAAACAAAACAATGGATCAATTAACAAATCAACCCAGCGTTGTCTTCAGGCTCAAATTATTCTACTTTGGACACATTATGGAAAGATCTCTGAAAAAGGTGCAGTGCTTGGACAGGTGGAAGGAAAGAGAAGAGGGTGACCAGCAGCAGGACAGATGGACTCTAGTAGTGATGCAGACACTATTGAGAGAGACTTAGAAAAAACAGATTAGGGATAGATCATCTTGAAGAAAAATCTATGTGGTTGCTAGGTGTTGAAAATGACTTGATGGTACATAATCAAGAAATATTAAGAAATATGAAATGGAAATGAAAATGAAAATGGGCTGGTCACATAGCAAGACGAATTGATGGCATGTGGACCAAGGCAGTCATAGAATGGATCCCACTTGATAAAAAGTGCGCACATAAGAGACCAAAACAAGATGGATTGACGACAACAGGAGGTATTGTGGGCCCAATTGGCAAAAGAAAACTCAGGATCGTATACCCAAAGGTGCTTTTTCAAGAGGCAACTAGACTGTCTGGATTTCTTTGATGAAAAATGTCTTTCTTTGAAGATGTTTGCTTCTTCTTCAGCTGAAGAAGCTTCTTGGATGAGAAGGGAAACATCTTTTTTTTTATTGAAAAGTTTTACAAAAAGTTTACATATTTCCCCCTACTTCCCTACCTCAACCTCCCCCCTCCCCCTCCTCTTCCCAGAGCAAATTACAGGGTATAAACTTCAACAATCATAATCAATCCTAGTCTAAACAATTATGACATTCCACATCTCTTGTTCCTTCAATTCCCTAATTACCCGCCTAGCTTTATTACTTAAAGACACACCAAATATCTATATAATCATTCATAACCTATCTGCAATTTCTTATTCCGGTATTTATTTTGAATATAATCTATCCATCTTCTCCATGTTGCAGTAATTCGAGGATCAGACTCAATAATAGGTTCAGACTTTTTATATTCAAACAGAAGGTAGTTTATTTACAGAAGGCATTCTTTATTCACAGAGTGATTGCAGAAAGGAGCGAGAAGGAGGAGAGTGTATCTCCTTTTATATCATTAAGGCGGGGTTAAGAAGTAGGAGTGGTTACATATGAATACATTAGGAAGGAAAGAATAAATTAACCCTTGATACCCCATGAGCATATATATTCTCCATTCAAGAATAAAGCATTTACTTGTGACAAATCCCCCTCTAAATGCCGATTCGACATACAACAGTAATTACATTCAGGTTCAGAACAATATAAAACCTGTAACTTTGAAGTTAAATATTTATGTTGTTTAGATGGTAAAGGCTTAGTCAATATATCAGCTGTTTGTTCTGTGGTTTCGCAATGAATAGCTTTAATAAAACCATTTTGAGATAATTGTCTTACATGCTTGTATTTGATATCTATATGTCTAGATCTTTGACCAATAGCATCCGCTCTAGATATCTCTATTGCAGCTTTGTTATCTTCATGCATAATGAAAGGTAATGAAGGACTCTTCCAAACATCTGATAATAGATCATTGAACCATACGAGGTTATTAGAAGCTTTAGACAAACAAATATACTCTGTCTCAGCCGTTGATGTGGCTACTAAATCTTGTTTTCCAATATACCAGTAGACTGGACAATCGTTAAGAAAGAATACATAGCCGGAGGTACTTTTCCTGCACTTAGTGTCACCTGCCCAATCTGCATCAGCGTAACTAGTGAGAATGGGCTCTTTGTCATTGTTGGGCTCTAACAATAAACAATAGTCTAAGCTGTGTTTCAAATACCTTAGTATTCTCTTAATGGCTTCCCAATGATAAATTAAGGGTTTACTTACATATCTGGATAATAAATTAAGGGGTAGGGCAATATCCGGTCTGGTCCAATTGGAAATATACAGAAGGGAACCAATAACTGATCTGTAAAGTGTATTATCATTAAACTCAGGAGATAATTCATTCATATTTTTTAAAAAGTCAGCTTGCATTGGTGTATCACAAGGCTTTGCATCATTCATATTCGTGTTCCTCATTGTCACTGTTACTGTTATTTTCATTTTCTATGCTAGTGTCATCTTCCATGTTTGAATCAATGTTGTGAAGCCATTTTTCCTCTGTGACCAGATATAGTAAATCTCCTTTGATAATCACATTACCTAAGTTTGTTTTGTTTTTCTCTAAAATTGCCATTCCCTTTGAGAATATTACATTTATGTTGGAGTCTCTGCTTAACTTTATTGCACTAAGAATGTTATGAGGTATTTCGGGTATTAATAAAACCCCCTCTATTTTCCCTAAACCGGGTAAATCTACATTTCCTCTTCCAATGACTTGGACTTCCTCTTGATTAGCTACTTTGATTACAAATTTATCTTCTATGAAGGAAGATAATATTTTCTTATTATGTGTTGTGTGATTTGTTGCCCCAGAATCAATGAGCCAGGCATTATCCTTTGAATTTTTGTTTTTGGTTATGGTGTGTTTATCTAATCCATTTAATGATCCAGACTTTCTATCTCTTGAGTTATCTCTGCCCCCTCTACGTTCTCTAAAGTTTGGTGAATTTCTATATCTGTATCTATCAATAGATGATTGTCTGTTATTGTATCTATTTCTAGTGTCATGGTCTTGTCTTTCTTTAAGATGTTTTGGACAATCTCTTCTATAATGTTCTTTGGATCTACAATTATAACACTCAATTGGTTCTGAGTATCTGTCTTGAAATACTACTCTTTTGGTCTGTCTGTGTTCTTTGTATGCACTGTAGCAGCTTCTTCTCAGATTATCTTCAGCTATTAATCTATTTGATAAACTCTCTATAGATAGGTGTCCTAAATTAATTGTGTCCAAGTGAGTTATGTAGTTATCCCATGATGAATCTAATGAATTAAGGATAACATTTTTCATTGTCTGATATTATTTCTCCCCTTAAATGAAGTTCTGCTCTAGTTGTGTTTAGAGATAGCAAATGTTCACTTACAGTAGTTCCAGGTTTTATCCTGGCTGAGAAGAAATTTTTAGACATTGTTGTTGTGGTTGCCACACTTTCACTATGAAACAATTTAAACATGCAATGAATTATTTCTGATACAGTCAGATTATGCTTAATACTATGATAGATAGCAGGAGATATACTAGATATTAGTAAATAGAATGCTCTGTGGTGTAGGCAGTCCAATTTTAGAGTCCATGGTTTTTTGGGAGGGTTAGTTATGAAAAACAATAAATTCTCTTTTAAAAAAACAACCTGGAGCTGCTGACTCCATTCCTGTAAATTAATACCATCTATTCTCACTTTTGGAAAATCATTAGGAAGGTATCCAATGTTATTTGCTGCATTACTTACAACTGGAGGCTGTCCATGGTCTTGTAGATGCTGGTAACTGCAGAATGGTGTAGGTACGCTTGCGACTAGTCTGAATGGTTCTCTCTGTTCTTCAATGTTCGTATGTGTGTGTTTGCGCATGCGCACTGTTCATTTCGTTCCAGGAGCTGTCGGGAGAGGTTCTCGTTGCTGCAGCTCCCTTGTATTGCTCTTCCTCAGATGATTCGCTCTCCGGTTCGACTTTAGGCGTCCAGGTGTGGATCAGTGCTTGCTTCTTTTTATTGTGGTCGTCTCGGTTAGGGCCTCTGGCTCCTGGGATCGTTTGCGGTGTGGGCGAGTACTTGCAAGGCTCTCTGGGTTCGGGCGTTAGCACTCTCGTTGATCGATTCAGAGTGGATGGAAGCAGGAACGCTTGTTCGTTTGTTTCTGTATCTTTGCCCTTGGATTGTGCAGTCTGTCTTTTCTTTGTTATTCGATTTACAGTCTTTGATACTTTCGTTGATTTCCTTGAGATTTTTAGATTCGGGCCGAAGGCTGCGAAGAGTGTTTTCATAGCTGCTTCGATTTGTAGTTCGGTTGATGTTTCTTCGGTGTCTGAATCGGATTCTTCTGATGAATTGAATTTTTCTTTTTTATTTCTTATGTTGTGTAGAGCTTTTCGTGCCAGCCATTTTGAACTCTGCTCTCTGATTGGTTGTGAGTCATTCATTTTGGTGGGCTGACAAAACCAAGATGGCTGCCATTCAAAATTTTGTGCGGGATCACTGGTCTTTTCTTCAGTTACATTTTCTTCTGTGGGCAATCTGCTTACCATTTTGCGATCTTTTATTTCTGACGCGTTGAAGTAGTTTTCTCTCGCTGCTCCGTTGGCTTTTATGATGTCTTGGAGGTTCGCGATGAGATTTTTGTCGTCTTTTTGACATTTCAGTAACTTCAGTATTTCTAATCTGAGTGTGTTGTTTTCCGTTTTGCTTGCTTCTTGGTCGTTGGGTTCTTCGATTACCTCTTCATCGTCTGTAGTGAGATTTTCGAGTTCTTTTGTCATTTTTATTGTCGATTCATCAATCATTTCTTTCTTTTTTTTTTATTGCAAAAGTTTTACAGTTACATTTTCACCCTTTTTCCCCCCCCACAACCCCCCCAATCTTCCCAACCTCCCTAACCCACCCTAACCCTCCCCTCCCCCCAGACTTCCTAGTATACTCATGTCAGATAAAAGGAAAAAACCCTCCTTTGTATATAAAACTTGAACCCTTCCCTCCCCCTTACAAATTTTCATCTTCCTTACATTAACATTAATATTTCTATCTTAGTATAACATTTTCAAATAAATTTTCATCCTGATTACCTTAAAGATATTTCTATCTTGATATAACATTTTCTAACAAATTTTCACCCTCAACCTTAAAAATATTTCTGTCTTAATATAACATCTTCTAACAAATTTTCACCCTCGACCTTAAAATATTTCTATCTTGATATAACATTTTCAAATAAAAGCTATTTGGTACTTCCTAGTTTGGTATTTATGCTGAACATAATTTATCCACTTATTCCATTCCCATTCATAAGTCTCTTGAGAACAATCTTTTAAATATGCTGAAATCTTCGCCATCTCTGCAAAACTGGCCATCCTCAAAGTCCATTCCTCAATCGTAGGCAGCGCTTCATTTTTCCAGTATTTGCCTATCAACAATCTTGCTGCAGTTATCATATACAATATCAATTTTGTTTCACCCGATGTAAAACCCTTAACTATACCCAATAAAAACAGTTGTGGAGAAAACTGAATTTTTTTCTTCAAAACATTCTGCATGACCCACCAAATTTTTATCCAAAAAGCCTTAACTTTCTTACAGGTCCACCAAACATGATAATATGTAGCGTCTAGGCAATCACATCTCCAACATTTAGGCTGCACATTAGGGTACATACACGACAATTTTTTGGGGTCTAAATGCCATCTATAAAACATTTTATAGAAATTTTCCCTCAGGTTCTGCGACTGTGTAAATTTAACATTCTGAACCCAAATTTTTTCCCATGTTTCCAACATCACTGGTTCCTCAAAATTTTGTGCCCACTTAATCATGCAGTCTTTAACTAGCTCAGATTCTGAATCCCTTTCTAACAAAACATTATAAAGTCTTTTAATATGCATTGGGCCTTTCTCTTTTATGTGTCTAATTAATTCTTCCTCATACATCATAATACCAATTTTTTGGTCCTCTTTCCATCTCAATTGCATTTGATTATATTGTAACCAGGTTAAATTGATCCCTTCAGCCAACAATGTCTGTAATGTCTTCAGCTGCCATCTGCCCGCATCTGTAAAAAGAACCTCTTTATATAAACCCCCCCCGAGTGACATTATATTTGTATTCCACAAGGTATGACCAAGATCCAGCCATAGCGGTATTTTATAATTCCATTTGTTTCGGTGCTTCTTCCAAACTCTCAACAAAGAATCTCTAAGTATATGGCTTTTAAAAACTTTATCCACTTTACTGTCATAAAATAAGTAAGCGTGCCATCCAAATTCCAAATCGAAACTTTCTGCGTTTAATATTCCAGTCTTTTTTCCTCCAAACCAATCACTTACTAAAGTCAAAGCTGTTGCATCATAATATAATTGTAGGTTTGGAAGTTTGAGACCTCCCCTTTCTGGAACGTCTTGCATAATTTTCATTTTTACTCTTGGCTTTTTCTCGTTCCAGACAAACTTGTTCACACCAATTTGCCATACTTTTAATTGTTTATCATTTCTGAGCACCGGGATCATTTGAAACAAAAAAAGAAATCTTGGCAAAATGTTCATCTTAACTGCTGCTATTCTTCCAAGTAAAGACAGCTGCAGTTTTTTTCCAAATCTCCATATCTTTTTGCACCTCTCGCCACAACACCTCATAGTTATTTTGAAACAATTTCATATTTGATTCTGCAACCTGAACTCCTAGATATTTTACCTTTGGTACAATCTCAAAACCTGCCCTCCTTTCTAACTCCAGTTTACGATCTTGTGTCATATTTTTAACTACCATCTTAGTTTTTTTCTGATTCAATCTGAAACCTGAAACTTTACCATAGTCTTGTATAATGTCCTTCATCTGGATTATCGATTCCATTGGCTGTACTAGGGTAACAACCAGATCGTCTGCAAATGCCTTTATTCTGTAATCCTCTTGCCTTATCATTATACCTTTCAAAGTGTTAGAGTCCCTTATTGTATTTAACAAGACTTCTAGTGTTAGAATAAACAACAATGGGGACAGTGGACATCCCTGTCTTGTTCCTTTTTCAATTTTAAACTCTGTTGTCAAGCTTCCATTGATAATGATCTGTGCCTTTTGCTCTTGATAAATTGCTGAAACCGCCTGTATAAATTGGTCCCCAAAGTCCATCTTTTTTAAAGTCTTTAATAGAAAATTCCAATCCACTCTATCAAAGGCCTTCTCCGCATCCAGAAAAACCAGCACTGCAGGAATCTGTTTATTCTTCTCAAGATATTCCAATAAGTCTATTACTTGCCTTACATTATCCTTCATGTACCTACCCTCAATAAATCCCGCTTGGTCATCATGAATCACCTTTTGAATTACTGGCATCAGTCTGTTGGCTAATACTTTTGCATAAATTTTATAATCCGTATTCAAAAGAGATATTGGTCTGTAATTCTCCGGTTTTTTGGGACCTGCTTGCTCTTTTGGTATCAAAGAAATATAAGCTGTAGTCCATGATGGGGGTACTTTTCCCCCTTGTTGTATATTACAAAATAAGTCTCTAAGTTGTTCCACCATTTCTGCCTGCAAAGTTTTATAATACACTGCTGTCAGACCATCCGTTCCAGGAGCTTTGGCTGTTTTTAATTGTTTTATTGCTGCAATTATCTCCTCCTCTGTTATAGGATAATCCATTCTTTCCTTTTGTTGCTCAGTAATTTTTGTAACTCTTTTGTTGTCTAAGTATTTTTCTATAAGTCCATTCTGCACCTCCTCTCTGGCATATAGTTTAGTGTAATATTGAAGAAAAGCTTCTTTTATTAAATTCTGTTGAAAAACTTCTTTCCCCCCAATATCAACACTATCAATAGTCCGTGCGCTCTGTTTCTTCCTTAATGTGTAAGCCAACCACCTGCCTGGTTTATTAGCGTTGCAGAATGTATTATGCTTCGCATATTGTAAATTTGTTGCAACTTGTTCCGCTATAAGCATTCGGAATTGGTCTTTCAAAAGTTTTATAACACTAAGTATTCTTTCATCTGTTGGATTTTTAATAAGTAACTGTTCTTTGTTCTTTATTTCTGCTTCCAGTTCAAGTCTTTTCTTTTGTCGAATCAACCTATGTTTGGAGTTCATATATATAAGCACCCCTCTCATATAAGCTTTGCTTGCGTCCCACACAATTTCCATTGGGGTGCCTTTATTCAAATTCATTTCAAAAAACTCTTTCAAATACTTTTTAAGTTCTATTATATTTTTCTCATATCTGAACAAGTTTTCATTTAATCTCCAAGAGCGTCTCTCATTCTTGCATGTCTCAATTTCTATCCACACTGGGCTATGATCAGTCAAAGTTCTTGGCAGAATCTTTGTTCTTTTTGTCCTAAGAAGTAGATCATCAGACAACAAGATAAAATCAATCCTGGAAAAGGATCTATGTCTGTCAGAGAAGAAAGTATAGTCCAGTTCTTTTGGATTATGTATTCTCCAAATATCTTTTAATTCCAGATCTTCTTTCATATCAAAAAAAGTCTGTGGTAATCTAATTCTTGACTTTGCCAAAGTCTTTTTGTCTAATTTAGAGTCAATTACTCCATTCCAATCTCCCATAATTAAAATAGATCTGTAATCCCATTGGAGTATTTTAGTATGCAGCATTTTATAAAAATAGTCCTGTTGTTGGTTAGGAGCATAAATTCCTATCAAAAGAATTTGATTATTAGCAGAAAGCAATTCAATTGCTACAAACCTACCATCTTGATCAGCTTCTATAAGTTTGGCTGTTAGTTTTTTATTTACATAAATAACCACACCATTCTTTTTTTGGTTAGTTGAAGATATAAAATGTGTTCCTAATTTGGAATTTTTCAAATAGTTTTGATCTTGAGCTGTAATATGCGTTTCTTGTAAGCAAATTATATCATTATTATGTTGTTTTAAATATGTAAATACTTTCTTCCTTTTTTGTGTTACATTCAGCCCATTTACGTTCCAAGATAAACATTTAATCATCATCATTCTCTTTCTGGAGCGAAGCGCAGAACCTTAGGATTTCATCCGAAATCTTCTGTCCTGCATTCCCCACAGCCCCAGCTTCATCTCGCCTTTCCTGCTGTAACTTTTGTTTAAGTTCCTTGGCTTTTGCTCGGGTTATACGCTGGTCCTTAACTTCAGCCGCCCAAGCCAGCTCCAAGATTGGAGAAGGTTCCAGCAAGGGCTCATCCAGAAAACCTCCTTCAGCGCCCTTCAACTCCTCTGATTCCTGCTTAGATTGTTGTTGCAATTCTTGAAGTTGCTTCTTATCACTCTCTTTAATCTCCAAAACTGTAGATGTGCGTGGGGATGGTGTTCTTTCTTTAAAGATGTCAGTATAAAATTGCTCCGCCTTCTCCACAGTATTCAAGCGGTGTTTCTCTCCCTTATATCTCAAAATTATGCCAGTTGGAGCGTCCCAACGAAATGGGATTTGATTATTCTGCAGTTCTTTAACAAGAAAACCATATTCTTTTCTGGATTTCAACATCTTAGGTGGGAGCTCCTTGTAGACTGTAACCTTGGATCCGCTCACTTGCACAGAAGTGAGGAAAGATTTTTGCAGGATATCATTTCTTATTGCTCTGTCTGTAAAATATATGACCACATCTCTGGGCAATTGTCTTTGTCTGGCCACCCACGAGTTAACTCTGTAGATTTTATCTATTTTGCAAAAGACCATCTCAGGATCAGTTTTTAAAATCACAGCTAGGGCTTCAGCACAAATCTGTCTCAAATCTTGTCTCTCTTCTTCTCTAATTCCTCGAAGCCGTATAGCAAATTCCATTGCCCGGAATTGCATCATAACAATGTCATTCTCAACTCTCTGCATCTTGTCATCAACATCAAAAAATTTATGATCATTATTTTTCAACTTAGCATTAACTTCTAATTTAAATTCATCCACTTTTGACTCAACTTTCATAATAAATCCTGCCAGGCCAGACGCCACATCCGTTATTTTTTTGGTCACCATCTTTTGGTTCTGCTGCATTTCCTGCATAATTTCCTGTTGTGACTTTTGGATTTTTTCATCTATTTTATTTATTTTATCATCCATGTCTTGAAATTTCTCATCCAAAATATTTGAAATGAATTCTTTTAAATCTCCCATGTCCAAATCTTTTTTTTTGAGCTTGTGACTGCGTGTTCTGTTTACGTGGGGGGGATCCCCCCCCTGTTTTGCCTTCCTGCTTCTTTGAAGCCATCCTGCCACGTAAGCTGGCTTTTCTAAAAAGGGAGGTTCCGCCTCTTCTGCCACCTCCACAAAGCCTTCTAAGAAAGTCCCCCAGATTTACTCAGGGCAAAACTATAGTGCAGCAAAAACAAGTAAAAGGGAGAGATTTTCCTCTTATTTCTGTTGCAGCCGGAGCAACTTTGTAGCAACTTTTTAACTTTATAGAAGACAAGGTAACTTCACCAATCCACACCCACTGATTCATTTGCTGAGCGCCATATTTTTTCAGTCACTTTCACTCATTCCGAAACTTTCACTTCAGCATAAAAAATCAGCAAAGGGCTAATACTTGCAGTTCAGAGTTTCAGGGTTCAAGTGGATTTCAAGTGTTTATTTGGCTTATTTCCTCGCTCTTTAAAGGTTTCCTGAAGTCGGCTTGTTCTGCGAAGGCAGAAGACGTCCCACGCCGCCCGGAGTCTCAGCAGGTTGTAAGGGAGCCGCGCCTGTTTCCTCCCCAGAAACAATTCGCTGGGGGGGTTGCAGGGGCTCTACCTGTACCCTGCTGCCTCTTCTTCATAAATCCTGGGGATTTTGAAGATTTCAAGCCGCTTCACGATCGGGAAGCGGCTCTACAAGCGGCGGGGGTGGCGGTGCTAAAAGAAGGCACCGTCGCCGCCGAAGACGAGGAAACCGGAAGTCCGATTCATCAATCATTTCTTGATCTGTTTCCATATCTTTGTTGTGTGCCCTGGTGTTGGGTCTTTTTCTTTTGTTTCTGGAGTTTTCTTTCTTTGGCATGTCTGTTTCTCATTGAGTCAGCCAACCATCCTCTGCTACCAGCTTGTTGCAGTAATTCGAGGATCAGACTCAATAATAGGTTCAGACTTTTTATATTCAAACAGAAGGTAGTTTATTTACAGAAGGCATTCTTTATTCACAGAGTGATTGCAGAAAGGAGCAAGAAGGAGGAGAGTGTATCTCATTTTATATCATTAAGGCAGGGTTAAGAAGTAGGAGTGGTTACATATGAATACATTAGGAAGGAAAGAATAAATTAACCCTTGATACCCCATGAGCATATATATCCTCCATTCAAGAATAAGGCATTTACTTATGACACTCTTAAATATCTTTCATTTGAATGATCCTTCAAGTACGCTGAGATTTTTGCCATTTCTGCTACATTTGTAACTTTCATTGTCCACTCTTGGATTGTAGGTAAGTCTTGCTTCTTCCAATATTGTGCCACCAACAGTCTTGCTGCAGTTATTAAATTCAAAATCAATTTAATCTCTGTAACTGTACAATCCGTAACTATACCCAGCAGAAACAGATGTGGTGTAAATTTCAACCTCTTTTTAAGAATATTTTGTAAAATCCAAGCATGGAAACCAATTAGCTGATATACAATTGATAAAAAAGAAATATGAGACACAAAAGCAAAACCAACAAGATCAAGTTATAAAGCAGAATGAAAACCGATTAGTTGATATACAACCTGTAGAAAGGAAACGGATGGAGATCAAACCCACAAAAAGAAAAGAAAAAAAGAAATAGGTCTCACAAAAATAAAAATTTCTAAATTAAGCAACAGTGAAGCCAGTTATTTTTAAATGAATGAATATATGAAAAGACAGTTGAGGCGAAGTATTGGTTAACATTATCCTGAGGAGAGTGATAGACCTCTGCAATGCCGTAATTTTGGGATGCGAAAAGAGCCTTAAATTGTTGGATTGGAATTATCTATTTTGGATTTCTTTTTTTTATTGATAAATGTACTATATTTATGTTGAGCTATAAGGCAAGAGAGTCACGCTGGGGCATGCAGAAGATCTGGTTGTTACCCATTATGATGATGGGAATTAATAATCCTGAAGAAAGCCACAATTACAGATATTATATGGAATATAATTATAATGTCACTTGGGTGGTTGTTTTCCTTGTTTATATATAATATATGAGGATATTCATTACTGATGGGGGCAGATGATCACTGAGGATTCTGAACAACCTGTTGCAACCAGGATGCTATGTTACCCCAAGATGGATGATGGACTCAACAATCTAGTGGAAAGATATCAAAGAAGACATTATATGGATTGTAAATTTAAATTCATTGATCTTTTCTATATAACGGAATTTTTTTTTTTTAGCAGGGTGGGCAGTAGATCAAAGATATTAAGAATTGTTGTGGATGGTGACTTTATAGGATAGTGGGTGGAAATAGGTTAGCTTACTGATTGTTTAGTTTAAGAAAAGGGATGTTTAAGCGATATATTTAGGGGAGGGGAGGAAATGGACAGAGCTGAATAAATGTTAAATTAAGATTTATTAAGATTTATGGGGAAGGCTGTTCTGTAATGTTATATATATAAGTATGGAGGAGGAAGAAAAAAAATAAAAAAGGCAGATTGTTGCTAGATTGGGAGTTATAATAATATTATTGTGTTAAATTAGAAGTTATTATATAATGTTATTTTGAAATGTATGGTAAGGGGGAAGTAATAATATTAATAATATTATTAGCATATAAGGGTCAGTATTTAGAGGAGGGAGTAAGGGGATGGTAAAATATTATATAATCTGTTATGAATTAGGTTTTTGTTGTGAAGAAGTCGCAGGGGGGGATGGGTGGTGAAGGGGGATTAGGAAGGAGGGGGGAGGGGGGGAGAAAAATGGGGGAAAAATTTGTATTTGAAAACTTTTTCAATAAAAAAAAAGAATATTTTGTAAAATCCACCAAATTTTTATCCAAAACGCTTTAACCTTTTTACATGTCCACCAAATGTGAAAATAAGTGGCATCCTCACAATTACATCTCCAACATTTTGGTTGTACATTCGGATACATACGAGATAGCTTTTTTGGGTCTAGATGCCTTCTATAAAACATTTTATAAAAGTTCTCCCTTAAATTTTGCGCTTTGGTAAATTTCACATTTGTCACATTTGAAGGGAAACATCTTTAAAGAAAAACCAGAAAGTCCAGTTGCCTCTTGATAAAGCACCTTTGGGACAACCATGACCTGGATAACTGAGAATCTTCATAGACATTCAGGACCATTTAGGTTGGAAACATGCGAAAGAGATCTTCATCCTGCAGTGAGTAGACAATGGTTCAAATGATGATGATGAATCAAGAAATAAATCAAATGTAGGTCTAATTCTGTCTGGGGCAATTTAATCCCATCTAGATTTAAAGATGGGAAATCTTGGATTGGACAGCCAATCTCTGAACCCAAAGACACTCGGTCTTTGTAAAGCTTAACCTGAGCCTCTTCCTCTCCACTGAGATCTTAACAGGCCCAGGAAACTAGAGCAAAATCACTTGGTGGGCCAGAGTTGAGATATGCAATTGACCCCTTGTCATCAGACCATCCACCCTAGCCATAGCATTTAAATGTTAAATTGTAGGGAGGAAACTGTCAGTAGTTGGGTTAGGCAAAAACCTAATGTAGAGATAGGATTTAGCTGTCATTCTCCTCTTACAAGTAACACATACTAGCATATACTGTAGTACAAGCTCCAATGTGATTACATTGCAGTAGTTTTTGGCCGTGTGTTTGTGTTTGTGTGTGCAGATTGCTACTTTTCAGCTGCAGTTGGAGAGATCTGACTGTTGAGCGGTAGCTCCCGAGCGCTGAATTTAGTCCCAAACATGCAGCAGTTGCAAAAATAACATCATATACATTATTCAAGCAGCCCTTGATTAAACCTGAGTTTTGCCTGCGGTTGGCTTATAGAGCTGAATTGTCAGGGCAAGCAAACAATTGAAGACAGTAATTTAAGAAGCATCACAGATATTTCTGGGGGTGAAAGAGACACTAACAAGGTTGGGCAGATATTTAGAGCACTGAATCAGTGGCTTGAAATGTTTGAGTGTGGGTGTGTAACAGCAAATGTCACTGAACTCATTCAAATTGTGTTCACTCTCTTTCTGCAGGCTGCCTTCCCTCTCGTTCAGTAAAAAGATCCTGAGCATCGAGCGCAGAAGGTTGGTTAAAAGAGGTATGGTTTAAAAAAAATATCCAATATCATAAAATTATACTATAATATATAAACCAAAGGGTGGGGGTAGTGGGGGAAAACACATAAGTACAGATGTCAGAATAAAATCCATGCAACAGACCATAAAACTAATATCAGAAGAGGACTAAATAAAACAATCTGTCACCAGTCTCTTTTTAAAACTTGCTGTAGCGGAGAAAAAGGAAACCACTCATGGGAGGGAATTTCCAAGGGCTGGAGAATGCCCTCCCTGTGGTTATTTGTAGGAAGAGTCCCTCCCAGACAGCACATACAATAGACTTTGGCTACAAATCAGGGCTGCTGGACTTCAACATATAAGGACCACTATTACTTTAAGCATGTAAGGCCCAAAGTAGAAGGAGATGTATACATAATAACAAGCATTTTAAATTAAGGGTGGAAATATCCTGGAAGCAGAGGTGGGCTTCACATAATTTAACAACTGGTTCACCCAGAATTGAAAATGTGAGTGTGTGTGCACGCTTGCTTCACTCACGTCCATACTTTATTTTATTTTTATTTTATTTTATTTTGAATTTGTATACCGCCCTTCTCCCTGAGGACTCAGGGCGGTGAACAGCCAAGTAAAAACATCAAGTACAAATATTAAAATACAGTTAAAAATATACATATATAAATTTGGCCCCGTTAATTAAAAACAATAAACAAAACACTTAAAAACACTTAAAAAAATTAGGCCAGGCCGGCTTGCTGGAAAAGGAAGGTTTTAAGGGCACGGCGGAAGGCACTGAGGTCTTGGATTCTCCTTATCTCTGGAGGCAGTTAGTTCCAGAGGGTAGGTGCCCCCACAGAGAAGGCCCTCCCCCTGGGGGTCACCAGCCTACACTGTTTGGCTGATGGCACCCCGAGGAGGCCCTCTCTGTGGGAGCGCACGGGTCGATGGGAGGTCGTCGGTGGCAGCAGGCAGTCTCGAAGATAGCTAGGCCCTATGCCATGGAGCGCTTTAAAGGTGATAACCAACACCTTGAAGCGCACCCGGAAGACCACTGGGAGCCAGTGCAGCTCGTGCAGGAGTGGTGTTACATGGGAGTGCCAAGCTGCTCCCATCACTACCCGCGCTGCTGCGTTCTGGACCAGTTGGAGCCTCCGGGTGCTCTTCAAGGGGAGCCCCATGTAGAGAGCGTTGCAGTAGTCAAGGCGAGAGGTGACAAGGGCATGAGTGACTGTGCACAGGGAATCCCGATCAAGAAAGGGCCGCAACTGGCGAATCAGGCGAACCTGACAAAAGGTCCCCCTGGTTACAGCCGTCATACTTGTTTTGCTCATGTGCGTGCGCCTTGTGCACTGCGTCAAAATCACAGCAATTGTATAGAACGGGATAGCTTCACTCATATGCCTTGCGCATGTGCATGCTGCGTCAAAAACACAGCGATTGTATAAGATGGGATAGTGCCAGGACGGATGGGCGGGCCCAGCCGCTGGCCATAACTACCAGTTCTCCTGAACTGGCTGAATCCCACCCCTGCCTGGGAGCCAGAATAGAACTTAGCCAGCATAGGAATTTACACTATATGTTCCATTGTGAAAGCATGACACAAAAAGTCTTTGCTCTTTTCAGTCAGGATCCAGACCTGAAGGGAGTACTATGAGAACACTGATTATGTTTTGTGATTTTGTTTATTTATTTCATGCAGCAATGAGGCCATCCTGGTAAAGCAATATGACTCCAGGTGGAGTACCATAAAATAAAATATTGCCAAAAAATAAAAACACCCCATACATCGTTCAACAACAACATATAAAATGGGAAACCAAATTGGATAATTAAAAATTAGAAGAGGATTCCGCTTAGGGAGGCGACTGGACCTAAGTGCCTGAGGGAAAAGCCATACCTTAATCTCAGGCTGGGGCCTGTCATATATTGATGACTATGTCGACCATCTCGGTTTGAGATGGCAACTCTGCATCCAACCTGGCCCTTTTTGACCTTTTGGCAGCTTTTGATACCATCAATCACAGTATCCATCTGAACCAACTCAAAGGGACATTTGAGTGCGGTAAGTATTAAGGGCTGAGGGCAAGGTTTTGTGATGTTTTTCCTCCTTCTTCCAGAATCAGTTCTTGATGAAGCTGGTAAAGAAGGGAAAACCCCTGCTTTGAGGAGTAGCTTCAAGTCTCTGTGCCCTCCCCACTCCTCCTAACTCCTACCTGAACCCTCTGTGAAAGGTCATCTACAGGCATGGGGTGAGATGTCATCAAAATGATGATGAAGTTTTATTGTCCATCTCCAATCCTGGTCAATCAAGTGATGCTACAAAAGTAGATGCAATTAGTGCACAAGATGGAAAGGCATATGTAGTAAATTATGGCTGTTATTTGCTCTTCAAGAGGAGCCATGAGTCTAGAGGACCCCCAAATTCCACATGAGGTCTGTCAAGGCAATGTAATCCCATCAAGAACCAAAGAAGGAAAACCTCTGCATTGTACAATCCACCATAGCCTTAGAAGGGCTGAAATTTTGCCGGTTTTCCCCAATCAAGAACCCGAGAGCCCACAGACACTGAGACAAAACCTGAAGGCATTAGTTGGAGACCCTATGGTTGACATGTAAAACTATTATCACATACTGATGATAGCTAACTCTGTTCAAACAGATGGCCTTATCTATCATTCTCATGTAGATGTTAAACATGAACAGGAATCTTTAGGAATCTCAGAAAGCAAGGTAAATCTACCCTCCACTCCATATTGATCAACTCAAGTGAAACCAGCTCCAGAAGAAGAACAAACACATAAGAGTGCTTGTTCCACTATTAACCCCTAGAGCCAGTCTATAAGGACACTATGATTGATGTTATCAAAGATTACTAAGAGCTCAAGGAGGACCAGAATGGTTGTACTACCTCCATCCTAGTCCCATCACAGGTCACCAACAAGTGACCTGATCTATGCTGACTTCATACTATGCACATATCTGAAAGAAATCCAGGCAATGTGTTTCATTCCGAAGACTTTGAAGCTTGGCATGACCAGTTTCTCCACAACCTTCAGTGTTTAAAATCTATCCATGCCAAATATTTTGTGGGTATGTATAATTCATATTAGATGATTGCTGGAGAAATACACTACATTCCTGAGTTTTTCAATTACACCCAGCCCTTGATATTATTCAGTGTCCCCCAAGCTTTCTAAAACAGAAGTTGAAGGACTTTCACTCTTTTAATCCCCTCTTTTTTATATAACTGAATTAGTTCATGTTCAATACCCCAAAGTGTTGAGATTGCATCTTGTTCACCCAGTCTCTGAGACCCGTTGTGACATGCTGTAGATGCCTCTTTGCATGGAAGAGTGGGGACTTCCAATCAACTCTTATTACAAAGACACATTTGTTTTACAGTGAATCAAATTCTGCTAAAGTATTTCTTGAATCTAACTTAGCATTTTCTGTATGGCTATTAAAATGAGCAAGCAGGCATGAATTTGCAAGACTGAAGGACAATTTGCTGAGTTCTGAGTCGCAAAGCAAGAAATTCCTCTAGCTACATATAGTATCTGCTACATGAGGATGACTTAATTGAAGCAGCCTGAGGTCTGTTTTGAACATATGCTTCTGATTTGGGAACATTTGCTTATTTATTGGAAGAGGACTCTATGCTGAAGCCAGATGTTCAGCTGCAGGGGACATTTTGAAGAGCATCTGGTGATATTCCAGCAAGGCCCTTCCATAAGGCCAAGACATCTCCTGCCTCACAGATTCTTTGCTTTGACCCCAGCTGTTTTCTGCTTCAGAGCAAGTTGTCATCACATTTTCCTACACAATCAGAAGAGTTTTTATTGTGGAAGTGTAAGAAATAGGATCTCATCCTTCTTCCCTGCAGTTGTGAGAAATTCTGGAAGTTTTGTGTCTTAGTCTGCTTTTGAAAGGTAAATTGATGGCATTCTGTAACTTTAGATGGCATTCTGTAACTTTAGTTTTATGTGTGGATTGACCTCAGTTTAAGCATTTCAACAGGCAAATCCACTTGGGTCCTTCAGAAAAAAGGCAACTAGAACCTTAAACATGTGAGGTAGCCCTGGGTAATGTACTGAGGCAAAACAATAAAGCCATTAGTACAAAATGGTACAACAAAAACAAAATGCTAAACACAATAAAATAGCTTTACATTTTAAGCTAAATAGCCAGGGAAGAGATAGTGATCAAAGGGTAGCAAAGCAATAATTGAGATGTTTTACAGTTAGCTTTCCCCTTGGTCTTCAACAAGCCTTGAATTGGCAGAAACTGTACATTTTTGAGCTCATCTTGCTTCTTTGGCCTCCAGTCTCAACCACTGCAGTTACCTGACTTCTCTCCTTAATAAGAGGTAACACAGCTTGACAGATTTTGCGAAACTTGAGGTTGATCTCGGAGAGGGGAAAATACCTCATCTAAAGATGATCTTAGCCCATCTCACTTATGAGCTCTGCTTGCTTGTTTTCATGTCAGAAGCACTGAGGCACTTTCGGGCTGAAAGGGGGCACCAGGTTGGGGCTCCTTCTGTATCCCTGTTAAATTGCCCACTGAAGTGGTACCCATCTATTTACTTGCAGTTGCCCACTTTTGAACTTCTGGGTTGGCAGGAGCTGGAGCGAAAGATGGGAACTTGCCCTATCACACGGCACAGTCGGGTTTCAAACACAGGCTTGTTGATTGTCAACCCAGTGCCCTAACCATGTGTTCTGTGCAAGATATGAAGAGCATTGCCAGGACACAGTAGAAAAAAAATGTAATTAGGTGGAAGTGGAAAAATGGACATTAAAATGTTAAGGTTCTCTCCTGGCAACAGTGAGGATAAGGGGAAAAAATCCCAAATCACTACCTCGAGCTAAAGAGAATGCATGGTGGACAGTGTAATCTAAACAAAATATTCATTTTTGTGTGTTAAGCAGTAACAGAATGTCTAGGAAAATGGCCATTGTAGATTTTATTGTTTTTCATTCTCTCTCTCTCTCCGCACATTATTTTCTAAAGAACAAGGAAAATCAATTGCGTCTCTGAATAGAATAATGGTATGGATGCTGTAGCTATCCTTCTACATCTGTAATGGGGCTATTAATGATTGTGGAAATTGATAGTGACAGAGAGAGTCAGACCAAACACTTGTAATGTCATGATTCTGGCAACAACAGGAACAGCAACAAAATCTTTTTCTCCCCTTAATCTGTTATTGTGATACTGTTAACCCTCCTGTTTAATTCAAGTCAGCATTTAAAATTATGCTCTGCAAGGAAGCAAATATCTGCTTCCTGTCTGCATTGCTTAGGATATACCAAACTCAATCTCAGCCACTGTGTGTTTGGGAGAGATAGGAGAAGGAGAAGGAGAAGGAGAAGGAGAAAGAGAAGGAGACACCTGAAGCTAGAATGCAAATATAGTTAGATTAGATTTTATCCTTTTTCCTCCATGGTGTGAATCAGACCCTGGTAGATTTGGGGCCTGATCCAGCTTGTTTGTTTTTCTTTTTTTTCCTTTTTTATTTCAAGGCAGAAATTCATTTTGCCTCCTAGACTTCAACAAAGCAGTATTTAAAAGACAGGTCAAGTGGTGCCAATAGCCATATTGGTTTACTACCAGGCTATAACTGGCACTGAGAAACTCATTACGGTGCAAGAAGAGATAAAAGGGCACTCTTCAAGGGCTCAGTTCTGGGCACACAAGGTGCTGATGCAGAGGCATTTGCCAGGCTCTTGTGGCTATGGAAATTTTGGGACCCAAGTTGAATTTGCTACCCCATCTGCAGCTATGACCATGGATGATTCACTAATTTGCCCCTTTAATTGGGAATCTTTTTCTTGCTTAAGAACAGCTTGAATCTCTTTTTCTCTTTCATTGACCTCTTTCTTTGACCCTTGATCTTCTGCATTCAGTAGATGGGCTTCCAGTTGGATGTATCTACCTATAGATCCAGCTTCTGGAGTAGTTCATTTTTCAACTAATAAGGGAAGAGGGGCAACAGAACGTGGAGCTGGGGGGAAGGTCCCAAGCTGTGCCTTCCTCAGCCTCTCTAGTTCCTCTTTTGTTTAGCTGCTGCTAGGAAAAGTTAGAATGGCAGGAAGAGGAGCTCGGAGCAGATCCGGAGACCTAAAAAACCAACATTTCTCCCTTCCTCTCTCTGCTTTTCACAAGAAAAAGAAAAGACAGAAGAAATAAAAAATACCAGGATCTTCTTTCTGTCATGGGAATTGTATTCTTCTGCAGGCTGTTTCCAAAGGAGGGCCAGCTTTCAACTGAGCATTCTTATAACTTCCTGGTTCATGAACACTGCAACGATCTGGATGCTGTCCATTTTAATTTGGTCAAATCTGATTTTCAGCACATCCAAAACTTCATTTCATTGAATATCACCGGAAATCAACACCAGATGCCAGCACAGAAATTTAGAGACAAACCTTCTGGATTTTTGCAACCCAGATCTGGTGCCTTAATATTAACAATAGTAACTGTGAGAATCTTTGGACTATCTTGTATTGACTATTTCTCTGCAGGTTTTATTATTTTTCTTACTTCTTTGGACCACTTCAGTTTAGATGAAGTTTATTTACATATTGTGATCGGAAGACAGGTTTTCCTCTCAAACAATGTCCTGTGAATTCCAGGGAAAGTGCTACATTTATCGATAATAATAGAAATAAAATAAAAATAAAGGCAAGGGCAGGAAGTGCAAAGTATTGCAAAAATTGCTGTTAAAATGTGTGGATGTCTGAAGATTAGCCTGAAGAGTACTAGTTCTTTGGAAATGGCTGGTGCTTTAGTGAATTTAAACTCATGATGGGTAACAAAAACACTGTCTTTGTTTTCTTGTTCAGTTACCCTTTTCCTTTGCCAACTCTTCATCCAATTCTGTTCCTTCCCTTTTCCGGTCAGCTACACTGTTCCTTCCTCTTCTCCATCCTTATTTTCCTTCTTCTCTTTTGCTGTTTCTGCTAGAAGATGAGAGGAAGATGTGCATGTCCTTATGTTTTTCTGAATATGACAGAACGTTTGATATCTGAAGTGAATTAATTTTGCAAATGGGCTATTTTGCTTTCCCCCAGGTTATTTATTTTATTGTTCTGACCTTATTTTAAAACATATGCTTGCTTCTGCGTATACGTCCGAGTGTGTTCGTTCATTCATTCTTACCACACACCTGATCACAAAAGTGATAGGGGCACACTTTATTGAGACAAGGAAAATCTGCAGAAGTGTTTTCTGCTGGAGAGAGAAGAATCTGGACATTGAACACAGAGGCACATATTTTCCCTCCTTGAAGGACTCTTATTACATTCATCGCCATCTTCCTTCTGAAGAAATTGTTATATGCTGTTTGACAAACTCTGGTGCATAATTTCAATTACTTTAAGGTTTAAACTTTTTGTGGTACATATTTGTGTGTGCGTGCATGTGGGTGCGTTCGTGTACAAATAGAAAAACAAAGGGATGTTTTTCTCTTTCAAAGAAAGATATATATTTTTTGCCCTGATATTTCTAGCTTTGAATCCCATTACTTATGGCAGAATAATCAAATCAACGCTGCAGTCGTTTGGGCACAGTAATTAGAGGCGCAACTATCTCGGCCCTTCCCCCTTCCCTTGAAAGCTTTCCTCTCTAGTATACGTTTATTGCGTAGTTACCACAGTTGTTGTGTTTGTTTCTCAAGCATGAAGGCTATTAAGCACTCTTATGCACAAACAGAGAAAGAAGGGAGAGAGCCAAAGACTTGGAGAAGAGAATTCTAGATTTCCTTTCATGCAGGTGTGTGCAGCTCCATTAAAAATGTATTTTTACAATTAGTGGGTGAGGTGCAGAGGAATGAATGTGAGATACTTCTCTTTGCTGGGTGACTTTGGGTCAGTCACTCTCTCTCTCTCTCTCTCTCTCTCTCTCTCTCTCTCAGCTCAACCTACCTCATAGAGTTGTTGTTCTGCAGAAAATAGGAGGAGAAAGGAATACTAGGTATGTTTCCTACCTTTTATTTATAAAAAATAATATAATATAAAAATAATAAAGGTGGGAAAATAAATATATTTCTATACACTTCACAAAATGAGTGTTTGTCTAGTATGTGTTTTGGTGAGCTGTGGACCTGACCAGAATTCAGCCTATGAAATATTAGATGTTCCACATTCAATGTTCATGTTGGTCAATAAATAATTAAAAAGTATAATTTCCTTGTTTTAACAAAAAATACGCCCACTCCTAATTGATTTTTTTTTTTGCTGTTTTTAATGAAAAAAAAACTACATGTCTTACCTAAGTGCAATACAATGAGGAAAAGCATCATCAATATTTTTATTAACCAAACAATTTTTTGTTTGTTTGTTTGTTTTTCTGACTGGACAAAACTAAACCAAACTATTTTGTGGGTTTGGTTTTCTCCTGTCAGAAAAACAAAATTGCCTTGCCATTTTCCTGCCCAAAGTCAAAAAATGAACTCACCCATAATCTCTCTGCCTAACATTATATATATATATTTTAATCCTGAGAATCATATGAAGTGACTCCAAAGAAACAGTCAACTCTCCCTGGCCCCAAAAACCCTTTAATTAATCTATTGGGTAGCCAAGATGATGAGGGATGGAATCTCTCTTTGTGGGATAGGCCAAGAATGAAAACCACGAAGGCTCAATGACCCGATTTCTTTTTGTTGCTTGAAACAAATGCAGTTCAAATTGCAGTGCTGCCTCTTCCTGGGAGCGTGACCTTTTGAGAAAGAAAATTCTCTCTTGCCAAACCAAAATCTTTTGGCGTTCCCTTCGACGCTATTTGTTTAGCACTTGGAGGTTTTCTAACAGAAGTGACTTTTTTGGTGCACTTTGTCTAACTTTCTCTACAACCGGAGTTTCACTGCAGAATTATTAATAGTGTTAACGGACACAGTAGGTGGCACTCTTACCTCTAAACACGACTTAAAGTGACAAAAATCCCCTCTTGCTTTATTGTAGCTCAGGCAGGAGAGAGAGTGAGACAGAAAGCAAGAGAAAACAAGCAGAATGCATCCTATTATGATAAAACAAGAGCAATTGTTGCAGAACGCTTCTGATCGTATTCTTGAATTAGCCGTTGTTATCTTCCTTCCTTCCAAACATCTCTTTATTTCATTCTCTCACAACAAGATTTCCAAGGGAGAAGCTTGTATAAAGACGTACTGTGGTTCTGTGCTTGAAAGCAACTATTAAAATCTCGGGTTTTGTGGGCTCATGATGAGACATTAACGTGCCTTTCTTGATGCCAGCGTCCTGCCTTCAAAACAATTGTACATTATACGGTTTTGTGGCGTGCAAAGTTGGTGGCATTTGGGGTACTCAGTACCAATCTCTGCACAGCCACATTTGTAATACTATGTATCCTTTGTACATTGCTACTAAGAACCCTGTTTGTGGTGTCTCAGCTGGTCTAACCAAAATATAATTTTTAGCAACAACATGGGCTCGGTGTTCCCTTGCATAGTTCAACCTCCAATAAAACTGTTGAAGGCTTTACATATGCATGTTTTAAGAATACAATATCAAATAGTTTCAAATTATGATATCAAACAGTAATTTAGACCACTACAGATGAAACATTGGATTAATATGATGCACTTGGAACCAATTCTGAAGCTCCAGTTGATCTAAAATGTGGCATTGACACTGCTGGTGGATTCCACTATTGTAGGGTAACATATCCTAATGTCACTGCACTTGCATTGGTGATCAACGGTCTTCTGGATCAAGGTCAATGTTCTGCTTATGGCTTACAAAGCACTATGTAGAGTACTACTAGATCAGATCAGGCACTGCCTTACCAGAAATTAATTTGCTCATCTAGTGAGACCATCTCAAGAAGGTCTGCTTAGAGTTTCCCTCTTGTAAGGTCCTAACCCAAGATGAGAAAGCAAGATCCAATTGAGTCCAATCCTTTATTTTTTCTGCTTAAATGACAGAATCTTGCCAAACTAGAGTTATAACCTTCTAACCTAGTAAATATCTCCTGAAAGATTCTAGGATGTGGCTACCTTGAACCACTTCCCTCCTCTCCCATCCAGCTGTGGAGTGTGCAGTTTCTTAATCCTGGCCTCTTTTTGGGAAAGATCTGTGTTGCCAAAATTCCCTCCAAACTCACCCCCCCCCGCTTCTCCAGGTGGACATAAAATCACATCTCTATCAAAAGTGACAGTGACATATCAGGTCTTTTCTATGGCAGTTGCCATATTTTGGTGCTCTCTACCCCAGATGTTCATAAAACTCTTTTCATCATGGCATTTAGAAGATTTCTGAAGATGGTTTTATTTCACTGAAATGTCAATCTTGTCTCTGACACCTATCTAGGGGAAGGGGAAGGAATAAATCTATTACAGTCTCTACTGTTGTTTATTTTTAAAATGTTAATGTTTTACACTCATCCTTTTTGATTTGGTTGGGCTGGAAAAAGAAACAAATCCTACTCCACTAATCTCTTTTCACTCCATTTCAACTCAGAGATTTTCAATTAGTTCAGAAACATAGCAACATTACAACTTTGTAATATGATCATGGCATGTGTATATGTGTATATGATCATGGCATATGTAAAGAAGAGGAATCAAGTCATGTTAGATCAAAAAAGGACCCAATTTCTGAGTATTAACTGGGTCTAGATCTGAGTATTAGCATAATTTATAGAACAGGCAAATAAATAAGGATATTGTATTTAGAATAAGCAAATCTAAAATAATACAGGAAACAACACATCTCCAAGTATCCAGGGTGTAATTGTCAAAATCTACTAACCAATGCCCTTATCAGCCCAGATTTAGTAGTGCATACATAGCTGACTAACCCCTAATTAATAAATTAATAATCTCCTAAATCTATGTATTCAGCTTAGAAGTGCTGGAGGCTGAAGCACCCAAATGAGGAATAAGATCAGAGCTTTAGATTAAACAAGCGTGCAAAATTTATTATCAAAGGAATAATAAAAAGCAACATACACATGAGCTTATTGAAATGGAATTTATATGTTACTATCTTATATCAATTTCACAGCCATTGCACTGGCTGCTAGTATAGTTCTGGAGTGAATTAGAAATGCTAATTTTAAATTCTAAAGCCTTTATTTGGACCAGGTTATATGAAAGCAGGAAAAGATGAGAAATTCAGTCCACTTCTTTTTTTATTAAGGAGGATCAACAGTCAAGAGATCTTTTCATGAAAAGAGGTAAAACCTTTCAGATATATATTACACAAATCTGCAAGAACAGAAAACAGATAGAAGATCTTCTTCACCATTCCTAGTAGCAAACACTAATAAATATTCATCAGCTACACACCCTGAACTCTATTTGTTGCTCATTTTTGAGCGATTCTCTGCAACATACTATCCTTCCCTATGCCACTAGTAAGGTAGAAGACTAAGGTTGAAGAAGAAGAAGACTAAGATCTAAGACTACCTTAGATGACTAAGGTAGAAGAAGTATAATACCATCAAAAGCATCCTAAACTATCCTTAATACGACAAGGCAGGTTTTGTCCTGTATCATATCTAGCCATTTCCTCTTTAGAACTTTTCCAGCCAAAGATTTTATTGCTTTATTGCCCTACCCATTGTAGAATTCCACAGAAAGTTTAGACGTCTTTATCTCCCATTTGTATCCTATCTAGTTTTTCCCCTATTTTTTTTTCCTTACCAAGAAAAAACAAGGAATATTTTAGAAGAAAATATATAATAATTTCTAAATTCTAATAATTTCCAGCTTTTGGTTGATAAGGCTGGGAGACTTCAGATGGAAGTACTTAACTTCTCATTTTTAAAAAAATCATAAGATTGATTCACCTTCGTTTTCTGAAAATTATTTATTTTAAAAGCTAGCATCAAAACTGTACTACTGTATGAAGTTTTCTCTATATTGATCCCCAGGCATATATCTATATTCAGATGCATTTACCTAAAATATACATATTTTGTAAGCAATTTTCAGAAATGCATTTTTTACATTATCTTCACTAATACATGAATTTTCGTGAACATTGTGTCCTAATCTGTTTTTATAAACATATTTTGACTAGAGGACTGCATTATAGAAGTAACTGAAGAATGATAATTGAGTCTCGGTACTGAAAAAATGAGGTGAATTCACACAGAAAACATATTTCCTCATTTCCTAATAATATCTAGAATTACCCCAAATCAACATACTCTCATTAATGCATTATTTCAATTGGTAACACAAATATGCTAACTTCTTGAACAGACCCATAAGACACCCACTACTGCAGTTTTCCCATGATTTTAGAGTTTCATCACAAACAAATGACCTCCAGACCGGTTGGGGTTTAAGATGAAAAATGGCAAAAAGGAATAATTTTAAATGGAACTTGTTTGAACCAAGAACTCAATTAAGAAGTATGAATTGAAAGCCTGTTGGTTTCTAAGGGACTTAGACATAAATAATTAACTGAACTAGGCAGATTGTCTAATTTGCAAATATCACCGAGACCCAAAATTGGTCTACTGTCACTTCAGTTGTCTAACCAAACCAATTGAGTGGGAATAATAAGCATGACACGGAATTGCCACAAATTAAAATTTTTATTTTATTTAATTAGATTTTCTGAGAACCTCGAATTGAGTAGTAAATGATCATTAGGCCCTTTGTGGGCATAACTCATAAACCAGGTGAAGTGAAGATATTCTTCTGTGTTATTGTAATATTGCCATCTTTATTGGGGATAGAGATTGTTTCCATTAGATTTTCCAGTATATTTGTCACCATATGGAAATATTCAAATCCTTTTCTATGACATACAGAATCTATGACATAACTGATCAGAAAACAATCAACTGTTTGTGATTTGGATTGTCCTTTGGATTATCAAAGAGATTTAATAAAGCCAATTTAAGATTTCATAGAATGGCAGGAGTTCTGATTTGTTGTATTTTAATGAAAAATTTAATCCCCCAAACCCTGAACAACTTTACAAGAGAACCACACATAATATGAACCTATTTCTTTGGATTCTTTTCAACAGATGGGGTTTATACTGGAGTTTATCAGGTTGAATTTCCTTGGGATTATTTACCATCTGTAACATACTTTCACTGAGCTTTCCCTACTTCGGGCTGAAATCAATTTCAATGGTCTCTTATGCCAGAAAAATAACATGAAGTTAAAGATAAAGGAGTAAAAGTAAAAGGTAAAAGTAAGAGAGTAAAAGAGAGCCATGGTGGCTCAGTCGTTAGAATGCAGTATTGCAGGCTAATTCTGGTGACTGTCAGGAGTTCGATCCTCACCGGCTCAAGGTTGACTCAGGCTTCCATTTTTCTGAAGTCGGTAAAATGAGAACCCAGATTGCTAAGGCAATATGCTGACTGCTTGGAGAAGGCTGTAAAGCACTATGAAGCAGTATATACGTGTAAGTGCTATTGCTTTTTTATAACTGATTTCCAAATCTCTTTAACCTATTCAAAAAGTTTGCCTTCTCTGGTAATGCAAAGTTGTAAAATCTCCCATTTTCTTTATTAGTAGGTGAATTTAGACTAATTTCAAACTTAGTCATACTGTACTTCTAGTTGCTTGTGTCCTAAATGGTGCAACTGTAGTTAAATGCAGAATTTTGTTATTTGAAACCAAGAATGAGCAGAATTTCCTAAAATTGTTTGTAATCATTCTTCTATTATAGGGAGGTCCATTTCATACATTTTTCAAATAATAAAGTATTTTCCCAATCCTACAATATTTAATTTAAATTTTATATCTAAAGACATGCATGAAAAATAATATTTAACTGATAATTTGTTAAAATTTGTGAGAATGTGCACAATTCTACAAAATAAGGAAATTAATACAATTAGTACAATATCAACAAAAATATTTTATAGTGTGCCCCACTATTTATTTATTTATTTGTTCAACTTGTATGCTGCCTTTCTCCAAAGACTCAAGGCGGCTTACAATGCATTTAAAAACCATATATAAAAACATTAAACATTAAAACATTAAAAACAATTAAAACCCATTCACACCATTCATGGCCAGATCTCGCCAGATCGCAACAGCGAGATCAACGGCCCCAGGCCTCCCGGAAAAGCCAGGTCTTCACTGCTTTTTGGAAGGCCAATAGGGAGATTCGGGTTTCTAATCTCTGTACATCTAAATGTTCTATTATTCCTTTTGCACATTTCACGACTAACGATTCATTTTGATTTCAGTACGAGGCAGCAATGGTCCCATTGTGCATTTGTTTGGCAGAGACCATGAGTTCAAGTCCTGCTTTAGCCATGAAAGCCAAATGGTAACTTTGAGCCAGTCACTTTCTCTCAGCCCAATCCACTTTAAAGGGTTGTTGTGAAGAAAATAGGAAGAGGAAAGTGTGTTGGCTAAGTTTGCTTCCTTCAATTATTTATAAAAATTATAAAGGCAGGATACCAATTTAAAAACAAACAAACATGTGATCACGTAGCAGAGGGGAGGGTGCCTGGCAGAATTTTGAAAGTGGCTCTTGATAAGTAACTTTGAATGGTCGCTAAGAGACCAGTGGCAAGTCCAGGACTATCTATCTGTATGCCCTGTGCAGTTTCTTCTTCCATGAAATATCCCAAATTGAGAAAAGATATTACTCATCCTCTCTTGCAACTGTCATACGAATCAGCCCATTGTGGGGAATTCTTTCCATTACAATGTTTTTATGTAGGGAGCATTAAGGTTGAGCTGTTAACTATGTGTAAATGTTGTTTTTCAGGGGCTAATTCCCATAAATCAGGTCATTATCTTATTTGCTTGGCATCGTAAGAACAGAATATTCCTAATTTCAGTAGGTAGTCAGATTATTTCAGATGTGCGGGACAATCTCAATTATTTTCCAATGCTTCAGAGATGAGGGCAATTCTTTAACTAGGCATCTAACTTTTGCATTAACCACAATTCACGTTTTACTCAGACTAAGAAGTACTTTTCACTCCAGTTTGTATGTAAAAACAATTATGAGAGCAGTTAACTGGAGATCAAAATGATTAGAATGGGCATTGACTAGAGAGGAAAGATTTCAATGGACCTTTTGGTTAATTACCAATTCACTTTCTCCAAAAGCTCTATAGAAATCTGTCCCCAGAAATGAAATGCAAAATCTATAATGATTTTAAAAAATTGTAACTCTATTGGCTAGATGCAGTGATTGGATTCAAGTAATTTAACAACCGGTTCTCTGCCCTATTGATTTCTTCCAACAACCACTTTGCCAAACTGCTCAGAAAGTTAACAACTGGTTCTCCCGAAGTGGTGCAAAGTGGCTGAATCCTACCACTGGCTAGATATATTTATTAATAGTTAGACCTGGTTAGGGTTTACCCAAATAGGATAATATGGTACAGCAGTTAAGATATTGGATAAAGTTTCAGAAGACCCAGATTAAAGTCTTCAATTGGCCATGAAAAAATCCCTGAGTAATTCAGACCAGTCATTATCTCCTGTTGTCTTCATTTTTTGATTTCATCTTATTGTAACTACTCCTTGACTTACAACCGCAATTGGGCCCAAAATTTCTATTGTTAAGTGAAACATTTGTTAAGTGAGTTTAACCTCATTTTACAATCTTTCTTGCTACCGGTGTTAAGTGAATCACTGCTGTTGTTAAGTTAGTTATACGTCTATTGAGTGAATCTGGCTTCCCCATTGACTTTACTTATCAGAAGGTCGCAAAAAGGGATCACATGACCCCAGGACTCTGCAAACATCATAAATATGACTCAGTTGCCAAGCATCCAAATGTAATTCACATGACCATGGGAATGCCACAACACTCATAAGTGTGAAAAATGACTGTGACTTTTTTCAGCGCCATAGTAACTTGGAACTGTAACTTAATGAATGATTGTAAGTCAAGGACTACCTGTATTTCTTAACATATACCTCCAATCTTATTAGAATCTAGGAGAAAAGATTGTCAGTCCCTCCAATTCTTTGTAGGCCTTATATATTAAAATTATATTACATATTAAAATGCATATGTATTTTGTTAAATCAAAATGCTTCTTCCTGTACATGTTTTCTCCCTCTACAGGTTAATGTCTTGTTTTCAGCAGTTCATAATTCGACCATGAAAATATTCTGGTCTCGACTTTATCAGAGTTTGACTGATTTCCCTGTTATAGTTATTACAGCAAAGACTTAGAGCCTCGTAGAACCCCTCATCTTATTGAAAAAGTCCCCTGTTTTATTTTCATGGCATTACAAAGGATCGATTTATTTCGTTGTACCTGCTCTTCAAACAGAAAGAGGTTTTTCGGGGTTAATAAAAATAAAATAGTCTCTGGACTCAGATTTATAATTCAGAAATGCACAAAGATAGTAAGAGAGCTGGAAATTTAATAAATAAAACAAACAAATAAATCAATCAAAAATGGAAATCAAAAACAGTACTTGATCGGGCTTCAAGAAGCTTCTAAAAATAGCTTGGCTACCTTCCTCAAAATGGCTGTGGTGAGCAAGATGCAGTATACTTAAAGAGAACAACTACAATAAACTCAAACAACAGATAGTGACAGACTTGGCAAAGTGGGAAAACTTACAACTATTATTAATACGGAGAATATCAACAATTAAGATGAATATAGTACCTAGAATCCTATATTTGTTCCAGACAATTCCAATTAGGTTGGGGAGAGAATATTTTGAGGATTCAAATAAAATAATGTTGAAATATATTTGGCAGGGCAAAAAAGCGAGAATAAAACTAAAATTGTTGCAAGATGCTAGAATACGAGGAGGATTTGGCTTGCCTAATTGGGAATTATACTATCAAGCGACAAGTTTGATGTGGATCAAGGAATGGATAATGCTAAGAAATACTAGATTATTGACTTTAGAAGGATATGATTTGTTGTTGGGATGGCACACTTTTTTATTGTATAAGGGAACAAAAACGCAGGGGTATTTTAGAAGACATTTTATATGAGAGGCCTTGCTATTAAACTGGGAGATTATAAAAAGACAACATTATTTAAAAATTCCAGCCTGGTTATCAACTATTGAAGGGCCCAGACCAGTCCCTGAGTCCACCTCAATAAAAGGGATTATAGGGTCGTAAAAAGGAAAAAAAAAAGAGAATTATATTGTAAGTGAGCAGTGAGTTATTGACTGTGAGTCTAACTCAATCAAGGATTGAGTTGACATATTCTATTGAGTAGCCAAGTCGATGCTACTACGTGAAGATATTCATTGCATAACTCTTCTCCCGAATCAATAAAAATGGAGTGGGAATTTCATACTCATACTTGAGTTTCCAGTTATACTTTACTCTCATATATTTAGGCCCTTTGTACTATCTCCTCAATGGATTACATTGTTTTTCAAACACTATTCCTTTAGTGAAACATGAAAGAGGTATCACCGACTAAAGGTGGTAATGCAATACACACACTCTTTTACTATTTTTCTACAATAGATTTTTCTCATCCAGTCTTTGCGCTTTTATTCTAACAAGGGAAATAGCCTACTTAATCAATAAGACATGGCAGGATAGGAGCTGCTTGCCCCAAACAGCTATCTTCTACTTAATAGTCTAATGTAATTTACACATTGAGCATGACTGGAATAAAGTTATTTTATTTTTAAATGCTATTTTTTGACAAAAAAATTAACAGGATGGTGAAAATGCTCAGATGATCCTTTGTGTTCTCCTACAGCATTTCTTAGGCTGTTTTAGCCAATCAGTTTATCATGCTTATTTTATTGTGGAGATTAAATGAATGTGTTACTACTATAAAAGCCGATTTCCTCTTAATAACATCCACTTAATCCCTTAGGAGTGACAATCATATCATTGCTAAAACCTCTAATGGGGTAACATTTAGCTTAATTAACATAGCAAGTGTCAAAACTTGGATGAAATAAAATGTATGTCGAAAATAATTTTAAGAAGAGATAACTGAACTATTGCCATAACTGCAATTTAAGTAATTTACAGTTATTTGCAGAAATTGTCCACTGACAGTTATTTTCATGGCTTTTTCATTCATCAGACACGAGTAAGCTTAGACCTACTGTCAAAATTAGCCATGTGACGTTAGTGAAATATTCAAAACATGTGAGAAGACAGTAAGAGGTAGATAGAAGTAGAGGCAGCTAGATAGCTCTGCCATTCTAACATTACTCAAGTCCTGCTCATTTTGCCTCTGGACTACTGCAACATGCTCTACATGGGGCTACCTTTGAAGAATATTTAGAAGCTTCAGCTGGCACAGAATGCAGCTGTGCGGATGGTTCTTGGGGCTCTTAGGGTGGCTGATGTAACACCTCTGTAATGCCCAAGATGCAGTTTGTTTCTGGGTCCAATTCAAGGTGTTGGTTATTACCCTTTAAAACTCTTTATGGCATGGGTCTAGGTTACCTGAGGAACCATCTCACCCCAATTTGATTGTCCGACTCCACCCACACCAGTGGAAGGGGAATGTTGCAGACCCAGGAATTCTGGCTGGTGGGATACAGTAAAAGAGCCTTTTCTGCCATAGCTCCCACTCTCTGTAACATTGTGACCCTCAATGGGTGTGGCTTGCTGGGTGTGGCATGGCTTGGTGGGCGTGGCATGGGCATGGCAGGCGAAGAATACTGTAAAATCTTCATTCCCACCCCACTCCAGGGGAAGGATACTGTAAAATCCCCATTCCCACCCCACTCCAGGGGAAGGATACTGTAAAATCCCCAATCAGCTGGGACTTGGGAGGCAGAGAATAGATGGGGGCAGGGCCAGTCAGAATTTTTACTACCGGTTCTCCGAACTACTCAAAATTTCCGCTACTGGTTCTCCAGAACTGGTCAGAACCTGCTGAAACCCACCTCTGCAATGTATCTGAGAGGATTGTTGTGATTTGGGGGAAAAATTGAAGGAGTGTTGTATATCTTATTTTGAATTCCTGGAGGAAGAGCATGATATAAATCTGAATAACAAATAAATATCAGGGAGAATCCTATATGATCAGGATTGTAATTGTGTGGAGACTTTTTTAGAGCACAATATACTTTCCTGCTGTATATATTTGCTTTCTCATGCATGAAGGGTAGCGTGGCTGCCAATGAAAACGCAGTAGAGGGAGAAAAATAGTACGGCCATGCTCTTCCATCAACACAAAAAGACAAAAGGAACAATAAAAGGAAAAATTGTTTGATTAGGGAAATATATGTACGCTCAATACATTCTAGTATAATCAGCATATAATTAAAATGGATGTGAGCAACCTGTACCTATAGATCCACCTGTACTGTTTCAAAGCCTTGGAATACGGCCACAGAGCTCTTATAAAATTTATTAGCTGTAAAAAATTCATAGAACTAGTCCTTCACTAGCACATTGCTTCATTTATGTCCTTGGAAATGTTTTATATTGTACAAGCGGAGAAAGGGATATATAAAACAAAGAAAGAAATCAGTGTAAGGAAGAATATATTCACCAGATACATATCAGTTCTACTTAATCCAAAAGAGCATGATTCAGCCCTCATTCTCCTGCCAAACTGTGTCTAGTTATACTGTAATTTTTGGTTGATTTGAGTCTACTGTGACCTTGACATTATGTTGATTCAGCCAAGGGTTGCATTGTCTATATTTATCTATTTGTTTGGCTCATGTTTAATGTGTGGTCTACCAGGGCACCTGATTCGACTCACAAGTACTGTTATCAAAAAAGGTACTTCCTATCTTTTACTTTTACAAATGTTTTTTTTCCTAAGTGCAGAAATGCATTTCTTGCCAGGGAATATTGTTGGCGAGGTACCAAAGTTCAAGTTTATCAACTTGGAGATTGTTCTCTGAAGAACACATTAGCATGATGTCATTTGGAAACTTGTTGAGAATCCTTTCTATTCCATCAGCAAAGTCATTTATTAAAATGCTGAAGAGTATTGGACCTCGGAAGAACCCCAAAATACCTTACCATGCACCTCGTTCCATGTTGACAATCATCCATTAAGGACCATGGGTTGGATACATCTGCTTAATCAACTGTGAATGAATCCCACTAGTAGTAGACCTACATTGTTCCATTTTGTCAAGAAGGAGGCAATGGTCCAGTTTATTAAATATCCTCTAGATCACGGGTGTCAAACTCGCGGCGTCACATTGCTGTCATGTTGCCGTTTCATGACATTTCCCCCACAGTGGTAAAATCCAAATTTTTTTACTACCGGTTCTGTGGGCGTGGCTTGGTGGGCGTGGCTTGGTAGGGGTGACAGGGGAAGAATACTGCAAAATCTCCATTCCCACCCCATTCCTGGGGGAAGGATATTGCAAAATCTCCATTCCTATCCCATTCTGGGGCCAGCCAGAGGTGGTATTTGCCAGTTCTCCGAACTACTCAAAATTTCTGCTACCGGTTCTCCAGAACCCACCAGAACCTGCTGGATTCTGGGGTGGGCTTGGCCTGCGCATGACGCATCTGGCCCGCAGGCCACCAGTTTGACACCCCTACTCTAGATATATTACATCTGCAGTACAGTATTTCTTTACTAATCTAGTCTCTTCAACAAGATTTGTCTAGCATGACCTATTTTAAAATCTGGTAATCATCTTGTTCCTTTCTAACCTGTAACTTGATCATCTTTTCCAGGATTTTCTCAGGTATTAATGTCAAGCTGCTGTTGTTAAAATTTATATACAGCCTGACTTCCAATGACTCTAGATGATTGAGTGGTTGATCTGTAGTTTCCTGGCTCCATCTTTTTCCCTTTTTAAAAAATTATAACAACGTTAGCTCTTCTTCAGTCCTCCAGCACTTCCTTAGGGCTCCAGTAGTTTTCAAAGATTAAGTCAGTATTTCTGAGATATAATCCATTCAATCCTGGATACAGTTAGTCCTTGATTTATAACAGTTCATTTAGTGACCGTTCGACTTATGATTGTTTTTCACACTTATGGCTGTTGCAGCATTCCCAGGATCATGTAATCAAAATTCAGATGCTTGGCAACTGGTTCATATTTATGACAGTTGCCTAAGTGTCCTTGGGTCATGTGATAAACCTTTGTGACCTTTGACAAACAAAGTCAACGGGGAAGCCAGATTCAGTTAACAACCGGGTTATGAACAACTGCAGTGATTCACTTAACAACGTTAGCAAGAAAAGTTGCAAAATGGTGCAAAACTCAATAAATGTCTCCCTTGGCAACATAAATTTTGGGCTCAATTGTCGTTGTAAATTGAGGACTACCTGCATTTGAATTTATTCAAAGAGGGATTGATGGATTTATTTATTTATTTATTTTTGCCCTGGAAATTTTGGAGTGCGAATTGCATTAGGAGTTTTGATTTTATTACTTCACAAGCCCTACCAAAACCTAGTCCTGGCCATATCCATTTTTTTGAATGCCACTCCTTGCATAGCACCATGGCAGAGTTTGGCTGCCAGTCAAAACAATATTATCAACTCTTGCTATAGACACGAGACTGTCCAATGTAAATGTCAATCAATCAATATTGCTGGAACACTATTGACAAAGAGTTAATTGACCTTTTTTTTTTTTTGTTGATGTTGTTGGCTACTGCTTTCCATGTAAAACGATCTGAACGAAAGAAGGCATTTTCTGCATTTCATCTTTAGGCATGAATTCTAATCTGTTAAATACTTAACTTAATGCCCATAAAAAGCATGTTCCAACAATTACATTTCTCTATAAAATATTTAGCTGACTTGGATGTGTTTGCTTATGAATTATGCAGCTTGGTATCTGGCTTTTTCTTTTCCATTGCTTTTTGACCCACTGGCTTCTGGCACTTTCAACCTGGCTATTCCTGGGGTAGCTATTCAATCAAGAGGCAAGGCCCCATTGTGTTTTTCAGTGTTTCTGCGGTGTGAATCAGAGAAATTAATTCTTTAACTGGGACTGTGCCTTCAACAGGTGCTGCTTAAGTGGGCTCCAGTGTGCTGTAACGCAATGTAATATAATTCAGCAAGCAGCCTGAAGCCACTGATTCTGGGAATCATTGTTTTACTAACAAGGTGTTTGATGCTTTCTGGCTTAGCATGCCTCCCACCTTTTACTTACATTAATTAAGTGGATGGGAAATGTGGATGAGAAGGACGCTCAGGGGACAGAAGAGGTACTGTAGTTAAGGGGTATCCTTTGGTGCATACAAAAATCCTTCCTGAAAACAACAGTCCCCAAAGGTAGGGTTAAGATGTTTGGTTGGACGTGGCCATAAATGTTTATTTTGGTTCATAGGATGTGTTCTTTGATATATACAGAGGTATGATCATCAGCCCCCAGAATTCTCAGCAATGGCTATGTTGACTGGGAAATTCTGGAGGTTGAAGTCTGAAAGCATCTGGGCTGGAAGTGGTGTCTGCTAAATTAATGATCAACGGGAGAATGGGAATTAGAGTAATCACTAGAAGAGATAAATATTCTAAAAAGCCTCATGAATGCCACTTTTTACGGGTGCTTCCAACAGAAATCTCTTTGTGTAGTATGGGGTGTTTGTATTCTACTAATGTTGATAAAAACAACGATAAAAATCAAAATAAAGATAGTAACCTGTCCTGTACCCAACTGCACAATTAACCCTCCCAATAAAATGGGCCGTACTGGTATTCCTTTTATTTTTTTTCCTCATGAACAGAAGTCGCCCAATAGGAGAAGGAAAAAAAAAAAGCAGTGGATTACAGAAGCAACCCTGAAAAAAAAAATCACTAAAATGCTGTGTGCGAGGCAAGCAGATTATTCAATAAAAACCTCTTTTTTTGTAGGATGTTTTGTAGCATCCTCTGCTGCTTTAGGAAAAATCCATAATATCAATATATTTTTTTCAGCAGACAGATTTTTCTCATGCTTTATTCTTATTGGAAATAGGATATCTGAGTCCTCACTTAAATTTCCAATAATTTTATTAGAATTTCAAATATATTTGCCTTTTTCAACTGTAGTTCATTTATTATTATTATTTTGCTTTTATCTGGTACATATTTTAACTGCTGCTTTCATGGCCCCTTTCAAATTTGTGGAACTATGCATGTAGGCAAAGCTAGGCGAGAAGCTACAATGCAGTGTTCCCATAAGGCCCTATTGCTTTTCAAAGGGTCAAAGGCTTTAATGGATGGGGCAACAATATGAAACTAGAGGACTCTGAGTTCTAATCCTGCCTTACCCATGAAAGTTGGCTGGGTGACTTTGGGCCAGTCACTCTCAGTTCACTCTCTGGGTGACTTTCCTGCCGCCTTGAAAGAGGTGGTGATGAGGCTCTCCTCAAGAAGCCTTCCCTGGACCCGGCAGTGTTAGCAAACTATCGTCCAGTCTCCAACCTTTGCTTTGTGGCGAAGGTTGTTGAGAGTGTGGTGGCATGACAGCTTCCCCAGTACCTGGATGAAACGGTTTATCTGGATCCATTCCAGTCGGGCTTCAGGCCTGGGTACAGCACGGAAATAGCATTGGTCATGTTGGTTGATGATCTCTGGAGGGCTCGGGACAGGGGTTGTTCCTCTATCCTGGTCCTATTAGATCTCTCAGTGGCTCTTGATACCATCGACCATGGTATCATGCTGCACCAGTTAGAAGAGTTGGGGGTGGGGGGCACCGTGCTGTGGTGGTTCTTATCCTTTCTCTCCGACCAGTCGCAGTCTGTGTGGCAGGGGGGCAGAGGTCGACCCCGAGGCGACTTATATGTGGGGTGCCACAGGGGTCGGTCCTCTTGCCCCTTCTGTTCAATATCTATGTGAAGCCATTGGGTGAGATTATCCGTGGTTTCGGGGTGTAGTACCATCAGTATGCTGATGATACTCAACTGTACATCTCCACCCCGGACCACCCCAATGATGCCCTTGAAGTGATGTCCTGGTGCCTGGAGGCCGTGCGGATCTGGATGGGGAGAAACAGACTCAGGCTCAACCCATCCAAGACCGAGTGCTGTGGTTTCCGGCGTCCCAATATAGTCAGTTGGTGCCATCACTGACAATTGGGGGCAGGTCGTTGGGCCCCACGGAGAGGGCTTGCAACTTGGGTGTCCTCCTGGATTCACGGCTGTCTTTAGAAGAGCATTTGACAGCTGCGGCCGGGAGGACTTTCTATCAAGTCCGCCTGATCCGCCAGTTGCATCCCTTTCTGGAATGGGACTCCTTACGCACGGTCACTCATGCCCTCGTCACCTCCTGCCTGGACTACTGTAATGCTCTCTATATGGGGTTCCCCTTGAGGAGCACCCAGAGGCTCCAACTGGTTCAGAGTGCAGCCGCGCGGGTGGTTATGGGAGCGACGTGGCATTCCCATGTTACACCTCTCCTGTGCGAGCTGCACTGGCTCCCGGTGGTCTTCCAGGTGCGTTTCAAGGTTTTGGTTACCACCTTTAGAGCGCTCCATGGCTTAGGACCTGGGTACTTATGGGACCGCCTTCTGCCACCAGTAGCCTCTCACCGGCCAGTACACTCACATAGAGAGGGCTCCTCAGGGTGCCGTTGGCCAAACAGTGTCGACTGGCGGCCCCAAGGGGGAGAGCCTTCTCTGTGGGGGCACCTGCCATCTGGAATGAGCTCCCCCCGGAGATACGGAGGATCCCGGATTTACGCACCTTCCACCGTGCCCTCAAGACCTTTTTATTTCAACAGACTGGCCTGGCCTAACTTCCCTTTTAATCGTAAATTTTAAATTTGTTTTAAAACATTAGGGGTGTTTTAATTGGTTTTGGGCCAAATTATTTAATGGATTTTTATATTGTCTTTTAAATTTTGTAGTTTGTGTGTTTTATCTTTTTGGCTGTTCACCGCCCTGAATCCTTTGGGAGTAGGGCGGTATATAAATCCAAAAATAAAATAAAAATAAAAATAAAATTTAATTTCACAGGATGATTGTGGGGAAAATAGGGGAGGAAGGAATATTAGGTATGTTCAGCATCTTGGGTAATTTATACAAAGAGTAAAGTCAGGATAAAAAGGATCTTTTAAAAATTGCTTTTAGAAGACAGAGGGGGCTGGGGTTGGAACCTTTTAAAAAATAGGTTTCATACTATTTTAGAGCGTTCTTATAGTTTTTAGAAATTTTCTATCTGAAAACCTTGAGAAAGCATACCATTAATTTCCAGACATCTAATCATAAAGAACTCTGAAAACCATTCAAATCAAGACTGAAATCCATATTCCATTCTAGGCTTTATCTTTCTTATCCTGGCTATAATACATCAAAAGGATTTAGATCAGAGGTGGTGGAATCTTTCCACCATCCTCCTATTTCTTACTCATGACCACAAATGGCCCCTTTGCCATTTTTGCCTACACAGTCACAATGTTCTTTTTTCCTTGAATAAAAGGAGCCATGAGGAAAGAATAAGGAGGAAGGCAGGGCACTGGCTGTTGGTGAGTTTTTCTGCTCCCCCCGCCCCTCACTATCCAGGCAGATGGCCTCTTTATCCTCCCATTTCTTCCCTGCCACAAGTCCAGGCAGCAATAGAAAAATGCTCGTTTGGAATGAGCTGATGGCTGCATGGAAGTAGCCTCAGTCTGAGCAATGTATTCCTTTAGAACACATTTGATTTATTTTAAAAGCTCATATTTTCTTTTGAGGCATTGTTCAGGGATCACTAGTTCTCCATCTATTCTGCCATCCTTTCCAGCGGCGTTTATTCCCTTCAGCTATTTTCTGAAAGCCCTGTGAGGTCGGCCAGCCAAGAATCAGACTAGAATATTTTTATTCTACATTAGCAGAATCTTGCAAGACTGCATCTCTCCTCTCCTTTCCCTCCAATCTAAAGAGGGTGCCTTCTGAAATATTTCCCACACCCTGCTTCCTTCTGTGGGGTTGACATATCTTTTACACCTCAGTCCTCCAGTCAGCTGTTCTCCCTCCTATCTCCCAAGGTCATTCCCACATACCATTACATCTTCTTTCAACACC
Organism: Arizona elegans; assembly: GCA_022577455.1. NCBI lineage: Eukaryota > Metazoa > Chordata > Lepidosauria > Squamata > Colubridae > Arizona > Arizona elegans. The sequence continues at coordinate 24,413,962 of JAKOOJ010000008.1, read as the reverse complement.
TTTCCAGAAAGCTTTTTTTTTTTTTCCTGCAGCCACAAACTACCTTTTCAGGATTGAAATCGTTTACAAATTAGTTTTTCAAAGAATCAGAATGGCAATTAGAAGAGGTCAAAAAAGCAATTCTCATAGCTATTGTAAAACACCGCTAATACCGCCTATGCAGATTTAATGGGAAATTATAACAGAAGACTGAAAATGGTGATTATTGTTTGACTCGGGTTTCTTGGCCTTGCTTTTTGGATGAACTGATTATTGTGCAGCAAAAGAGCAAATGCCTACCAAAATTAGAGAGAAATAGCTAGTTCCAGTGCTCCTCACCCCTACAGGTAATTGACAGGAGTCAAGGCTAGCCCACACAGTCCACTTATGGTGAAAACAGTGGTTAAAACTGCTGAACTTGTGGGACAGGTGATTTCATCTAAGCAAATATTTAATAACTGTTTGAAAAGCTGCAAATTATCTCATCAATGTGTACGCTATTATAAAAATATTTTTCTTTTTTTACCCAATACATAACAAAATGATTTGTTTTGTTTCCCCAATGTACAGATCTGCACATGGCTCACTGCATTGTACTGCATATACCATGTTGCTGAGTTTGTGTCTGGGTGTTTTATCCTTGAGGTGGACAAGCTTCTGCCTTAGTGTATTCTTGGGTTTGAAATGTGCACATATGTTGTGTTGATTCAAGATCCTCCTGAGCTTTTCCAATATTCCTGCAATATCTGGAATGATGACGTTGTTTTGTTTAATGTTCTCTTCGTTGTCTGTTATGGAGGAACTCCTGTAAGGTCGTTTTTTTTTTATTTAGATTTGATAAGGCCCACTTAGGATAATTGCACGTTCTGAGGGCTTTCTTGGTGTATTTTAGTTCTTTTTCTTTCCCATCTTTGCTAGTAGGCAGGCCTTCAGCTAGATGGTGTAGGGTTCTGATTACTCCCATTTTGTGCTCCAGTGGGTGGTGAGAATCGAAATGTAAATATTGATCTTTGTATGGGGGTTTTCTGTAAACTTCAATGTTAAGGCTTCTGTCTCTCTTAATGTGTACTGAACAGTCCAGGAAGGCTAGACTATTTTCCTTAACATTTTCCTATGTGAATTTGATGTAGAAAGAAAAACCAGAAAGTCCAGTTGCCTCTTGAAAAAGCACCTTTGGGACAACCATGACTTGGATGACTGAGAATCTCTCTCCATAAATATTTCCCTGCAGTTTTCTTGACAACATTTTTGAAATAGTTTGCCATTGACTGATTCCTAGGGCTGAACAAGAGTGACTGGCCTAAGGCCTCTCAATTGGATTTATGCCTAAGGCAGAAGTCATGATCTCTTAGTTTCTATCCCGATGCCTTAACTACTACAGCAAATCACCAAAATATGAGTTCTTAAGAATGAATCACTATTATGACTACAAGCTTTTAGATAACATAAAAACTTTCATAAATATAAAAATGAAGGCAAATGCATCACAAATTAAAACCAAACATGAATATTATTATATTTATCATTTGGGAAATGCTATGTCTCAAGAAAACACAAACTAAGGGGACAGAATGGATATGGCATACCCAGAAACATTTTTCTGCATGAAGCAATGAAAATGCGTTTCTCAATGCTTTATTGGACCTAGGTAGGGTTACTTCATTAACTTATCTTTTTAAAAAGTTTTGTACTCAACATTTCAGGAATTTCCAAGCATGTCAACATTTGCTGTCTTTTCAGAGACCTCATCTGGGACCCAACACTCTCCAAGTAATCAGCTGAGTTTGTTATTAAACAGATTAACATCTGAAAACTTCAAGAATTGCTTTAACATTCTGGCAGATAGCAACACACAATTGTAAAGAGAGTCTATGGGACTTCAGGTTGTCCTTTCAAAGGTGACAAAAGCAAATACATCCTGGAAATTAGTGGGTGGGCAGTCACTGTGGGCAGATAGAGATAGTAGAAAATAGCATTCAGCATGAAAAAAGTGGAAAAAATACATTCTGCAGACTCCTGCATCCCTTGGCCATTCATTTCAGTTTTTGTGCTCCGATTAAAATTGTCATATGCTGGATCTTAAAATTTAGCAGGTCTGCTATAAGTTACTAAAAAGGCCACAGCTGTGTAAACTTCTGTGATTCCCCTTCTTGCCCAGTTTTCAGTATTTGTCCTTTCTCCTCCAGCTGGACTTGTTGTCTGATTTTTTTTTAAGTCAGAAAAATTAAAATCCCCTGCAGTAGCTGCCATGGGCATTACAGTATTATGTTTTCTTTATTAGTTGGCAAATGTGCAACTGGTACTGAAAATAAAATGTGGAACTAAAATTGAGAGAAGAAGGTTTTCATTCCAAACAGTTTGATGCTGTTTACAAAGGCCTAGTAAATCAGATGGGGCTTTAAAACCCAGGACACTAGATGGGAGCAGGCCAGAGTCAGTCAAAAGGAAAGACTGGAATCAGTTCTCACAAGATTTGATGAGAACTGTTGCTATTAAAAATTCATACAAATAATGAGGCTGTTACTGGCTATTACTCATAAGTCATTTTGCAAGATTAAAGACAATATTCTGCTCTCCTATAGATTTTTAAAATCCAGGTTTTCTGATTGTATGTCTATATGCGCACAGGATTTGTTAAGCAATTGTTTTATTTTCTAGTTTAGAAAAATATCTAGCTTGGATATAAATAGCTCTTAATATATAAAATGCTATGAAGAACTGATGTAAACTATATTGTTGTTGATGTTAGTTGCGAAGTTGTGTCCGACTCATCGTAACCCCATGGACAACTTCCCTCCAGGCTATATTAGGAGCAGGCAAATTTCATATTTAGAAGAGAATATTTGTAAGGTTGAACTCGAAATCAGTCCTTTGTGCTCTCTGAGCTTGGTGGTTTTCTTGTAGACCTTCCTTCCTTCCTTCCTTCCTTCCTTCCTTCCTTCCTTCCTTCCTTCCTTTCTTTCTTTCTTATCAAATTTATAGACCGCCTTCTCCCGAAGGACTCAGGGCAGTGTACAGCCAAAGTAAAAAACATAGATACAAACATTAAAAGCAATTTAAAAAGATATATATAAATTTGGCCCCAAAGTTAAAAAACAATAACAAAACATATTAAAAACATTTAAAAAGCATTAAGCCAGCCCGGCTTGTTGAAAAAGGAAGGTCTTCAGGGCACGGCGGAAGGCACCGAGGTCTTGAATTCTTTGTATCTCTGGGGGCAGTTGATTCCAGAGAGCAGGTGCCCCCACAGAGAAGGCCGTCCCCCTGGAGGCCATCAGTCTACATTGCTTGGCCGATGGCACCCTGAGGAGGCCCTCTCTGTGGAAGCGCACCGGTTTGTGGGAGGTCGTTGGTGGCAGCGGATGGTCTCTAAGGTATCCAGGTCCTATGCCATGGAGCGCTTTAAAGGTGATGACCAACACCTTGAAGCATTATCAAACTAGGTGACATTATTAGTGCTTCCAAACTTCACATTTCTTGGATCTATTTTGCTTTTCAGGTACTAAAGACATATTCTTCTGAGAATTATCCAGTTAGATGACCAAGAACATTTCTCAACCTTTTAAAAATATTCATTTTTAATCCCAGAACTCTTATTTATTGATTGATTGATTGATTGATTGATTGATTCATTCATTCATTCATTCATTCACTGATTCATTCATTCATTCGTTTATATCCTGCCTTTGTTATTTAAAAAAAAAAACTCAAAGAGGAAAACATATACAGCATACTTCCTCCTACTATTTTTCCAACAGCAACAACTCTGTGAGGTGAGAGAGAGTGACTGGCCCAAAGTGATCCAGCTGGCTTTCATGGCTAAGGCATAAACTCATAGTGTCTTATTTTCTAGCCTTGTGTTTTAATCACTAGATAAGGGATCCCCAACCCCCGGTTGGTGAACAGGCACTGGTCCGTGGTATGTCAGCAACCGGGCCGCACAAACAAGCAAAGCCCTATCCTCAGGATATAGGTAGCATGTAAAAACCACACCCCCTTCAGTCCGTGGGAAAACCTTTCTCCATAGAACCGATCCCTGGTGTCCAAAAGATTGGGGGCCACTGCACTAGACCAAGTAAAACTTTCTTCACCTCAATAGCTTCATTTAGATTATTTTTAATTTTTTAAAAAAAAACAATTTGGCAAGAAGGTTCCTAAAAGGCTTTAGATCCCTTGGAGCTTTCAAACACAGAAAATAGCCTAGGCCAACATTCTCCACCAAGAAAAAATCTTGGCTAACTTTCCCAAAAATGCTGGACTACAACTCCCATCACAAGCTTATGAGGCTGGAAACTCTTGACTTTACAGATTTCTTCAAGTTGTGGAAGAACAACAGGTTTGGGAAAGCTAGGTTACCCTATTTGTAGCCCGTCCAGAAATAACAGATTAATCTGAGTCTGTGCAGTAAATGCCTAGGTGGTTTGTACAATTTTCCACATATTAATTACAAATAGGACAAAGCTAAATGTCTCCACCCATCTCTAATATATTTCAGAGATTTTATTTAATGTTCTGTTACCTTCCAGGACCACATCCTCCCAAATGAAACACAAGGGTATGTTTTCTGAAGGATAGATTTTTAGTTTTGTAGAGTTATTGCTTTTCAGTCACGGCCCTTAGAGTTTATGAGTACATAAAATCATCATACCTGGTAATTATAGCTTGAAAATAAAGCCCCTATGAGAGTTCAAGGCATTTGGCCTGTGCCTTTCATCTGTGCTGTGACAATGCATTTGCAAATACATTTAGCAATTTAACTGCATCTCTTCATTATGCAGTCATACAGTTCATAACACAGCCATTGTTTAACAGAGATCTTATATTCCACTGCTCTAAAAGGAGAACAAATTGTACTGACCCACCTCTACAAATAGCAACCCCCCCCCCCAAATTATTCTCCAAATACGTCTTTCAACTAACATAGGTTTTATTGACTGAGCTGGCTTAGTAAGTTCCGTTTTTCTATGTGAAGCTAGTCTATACATTCTGAATCCAGAATAGAATAGAAACATAACTTCTCATTGACAGGTTCATATATTTCCTTTCAATATGGTCTGGTATAACAAAGAGGGTTTTAGTTCTTCATGCAGGCCTAATGGAAAGCTATAAACCTGAAGGTATTTCTTTGGAAAATACAGCATTGTCAAGTTTCCATTTCTAGTATCTTCTACAGTGGTGGGATGCTGCCAGTTTAACAACTGGTTTGGTGAGCATGAGCTACAAAGCAGGAAATAAAGGAAGGGATAGAGTGGGGGCAGGTGGGCAGGGCCAACTGATCATCAGTGCTAATGAACCAGCTGAATACCACTTCTGATCTCCTAGTTCCATTATATCATATTCATAACAAGATCAACTAAAGACTATGGTTGTATTTGGGAAGGGAGGGAGGGAGGGAGGGAGAGAGGAAGGAAGGAAGGAAGGAAGGAAGGAAGGAAGGAAGGAAGGAAGGAAGGAAGGAAGGAAAGAACTTAATTTCTTGTGAACAAAATATCCTAGCAACAATATCTCTGCAGAGTAATACTATTGAATGCCATAAATTAAATGGCACGATATGGTTTCTCCCTCTCTTGTTCCTTGACTTACAAAATCTCCATCCAGTTCTGATAGAAATGAAAACCTGAATAAAACCATATTTTCACCCCAAAATCCATGCATGCTCATTGCACTCAATTGCCACATTTCAAAGCTAAAGACTGTCTACCACTTTGGATGCAAAAAGAAGGGAGAAGACTAGAGTTTTAAGAGTAATACTATTTAATTTATTTGATTGTTTATTAAATTTAGGGACCACCCATCTTATGATTAGTACTGTATCTACTGTTTAGTACTGTATGAATGTTCATTCATCACAAAGATCATTTTTAGTTTGCTTTCTTGACAAATTTTATCTATGCATCCCAAAAAAATATAACCATAATGTATATTTGCAATCTGAGAGTCTTTATCTATCAACTCTTATTTGTTTATCTTAGTAATTGATATCTCTGGTTATGTTATAAATGGACAAAGTGACAGATACTATACACTAAAGATATAAATAGGAACTAATTTATTATTTATTTTCTTGTTGTAGACCAGAAGCCGTTCTGGATTTTTTGCAAGTGAAATACAATAAATAGGTTGTTAGCAGATAATTTAGAAGTTTAATTTAGCTATTGGTTCTACCAGTTTAACTACTGTATATTTTCCTATACTAGATAAAAGTCAGGCTAAGTAGGTTGAGGTTGAACTAGAAGACATCCAAGGTACCTTCCAAATTTGTTATTCTGTTGAAGAAATTTATAATTTGTGTGCCTACTTTGCAAGGGGAAGAGGAGTTATTTATAATAATAAGTAATAATAAATAAATATATTTGTCACTATTCAGATAGGAGGGATAATTTATGTATATGTCTGTTTTGTTTTTTCTTTTTATGCACTTTTTGGTGTAATCTTGTTTGACTTTTGTTTTGTATTTCTTTTCCTTTTTTTGGCATTTGTATTTTAATATTTTGTGCAAAATAATTTTTTTAAAAAGGAGCTAATTTCTTACTGGAATAAATTGTATACATTCCCTTATATAATTTCTTTCTTGGATACTTCCTCTGCCTCGGATACCTTCTTTGACATATTCTGTGTATATTTTCTATTTCTTTGTGTTTTTTTTGTTCTCTTTCTTTCCCTTTAACTCTTAAGGCTATAGGTGCATAACAAAGTGAAGCTGCAGCCAAATCTGCACTTTTCATTTTTTTTGAAGAGCTCTCAGCTGAAGGGGAAAGAAGAGACTGGCTAAATAGGATTTCTGCTTTTTAAAAAAATAATGATTAAATACATTAGGTATTGAATCTGGGGGGTCTTTAGACCAAGGGTGTCAAACTCAAGGTCTGGGGGCCAAATCTGGCTCGCGTGGTGCTTAGATCTGGCCCCCGGGGCTACCCTGAAAACAGCAAAAGACTGGCCCACCATACCTCTGCCAGCAAAAATGAAGCTTTGGGAGGGCTGCAAGCAGCCCTCTTGAGCTCCATTTTCCTGGCAGAGAGTTGTAGGAGGCCGTCACATCCAAAAACGGAGCTCACGAGGGCTGTAGGTGGCCCTCCCGAGCTCCATTTTAGCTGGCAGAGGGTTGTTGGCAGAGCGCTCAGGCCACCCCAGGGCCCCTGATACAAGTGACATTGAGCTGGCCACACCCACACTGGCCATGCCCCCCATCCCCCCAAAGTCAAACACAACCCTGATGTGGCCCTCAGTGAAATCGAATTTGACACTGCTGCTTTAGACTATTAGTCTCGGATCTTTTACCCAGTGATCCTGTTCTAACACCACCACTGGTCAGGATTAAGGGTAGAAAAATAACAAGAAAAATAAAAATCCCAAAATGTATAAGTGTCTGATTAAAAATAAGTCATAATTAAACTGATCCATTTGGGGGTACACTGGTATAATTTTAAATCGTTTTTTAATTGGGTTACCGATTTTAATTTGGTATTGTATTGTGATTTGTATTGAAGTTGTCATTTTGTAAGCCGCCTTGAGTCCCTAGGGAGAAAGGCGGCATATAAATCGCAATAAATAAATAAATAAATAATAAACATATTTTTTTAAACTCAGTGGGTCAGCATAGTAGGCTTATAGCAACTTATTTGTTTTTTCATTTAAAAAAAAGAACATTGATGCAATTTTGCTTCCTATAAGAACAAGGCTACCAAGCTAGAGAATAGGTCAGTGACAAAAGCATGAATCATATATATCTGAAACTCTCTTGTACACACTTATAAGTACCACCAATAATGAAATAAACAGTCCACTCTATGTCAACTAACTTTCTTCAGGGTAGTTAGAGTAAATTGCACTTTTAAATCTTCATGCTATCCTATCCCAAATTAGATTACTGTTCTATTTACAAAAGTGATACCCATAGTAACATATACATATACAGTAGTGGGCTGCAACTGGTTTAACAATGTGCACTTCATGCACACACACACGCTTTGTGTATTCATATGTCTAACACGCTTGCGCACAGCGTTCAAATTACAGCAATTTGAAGCTCAGCTGCTTACCTTCTAAAGCAGCCTCGGTAAGTAGATCAGCGGAGGCGTAGAAATCAGCTGTGCCGCGCGAATCAGCTGAGCCAGAAAGAAGGAAATCTAGGACAGGGCGGGGGTGGGGGGCGGGGCCATCTGAACATTGGAATTACCAGTTCTCCTGAACTGGTCTGAACTGGCAGCAGCCCACCACTGTACATATATAACATGTATGTCTGGATAATCTTTAATGGGTCACTGAGTTGAGAAAGAAAGAAAAAAATCAACCACCTTTGAAGAATGCTAATCTCAGTTCTAAGATATATAAGACCACAAATACATTAGGATATTAACCCATACAGGAAAAACAAACTCTCCTTCCCCTTTAGATTATGATTGCTGTACCGCTCCTATCAGATTATATGCTTTTAAAAAGGATCTATTCCAAGGATTTGGCTTCCCTCTTCTAAAAAACGAAACACTCAGAACCTGTATTATTTCTGCTTCAGATTTTAGTCATGAGGGGCCATCAGTATACAGGCAAAACCTGCTTTAACAGGGTTCACCATATGCCTTCCTTTGATTAAAATAATTTTATACAGATTATAAATGCAATTATTAGGTACAATAATAGGCACAATTATGATTTTTAGATACAATTACTAGGTACACTTATTTGCCCTGTTTAACTTTGGAAGATGTAACATTTTTTTTCTTGAAACCAGGTTATTAATCTCAATTTCATAATATTCTAAAAATGGATTAAATTTCACAACTATGAAACCAGATTGTCAAGGGCCATTAGGGAGATGAATGGACTGGTTCGTCCCTTTTTCAAATATTTTTAGGCTGACTGGATATATGTAGAAATGACTGTCTTTATGTGTGTGTGTGTGTGTGTGCGTGTGTGTGTGTGAAAATGTGTGCGTGTGTGTGGTTTAACTTTACATGTAAAGGCAGAACTTGGAAAATAGATGGAGAAATTAGCTACAATTATGTTTCCTTAACTTTTTACCATGTCTTTCTACATAATAATCATCAAAAGCAAAAAAACACAATCCACTTTAAAATGTTAAATTTGAATGCAAATAAGATAAAAAAGGTTGCCTACCCTACCCACATACTACAAAAAACAAAGCAAGGCAAACCAAAAGGCATGGAAAAACAGAAGAAAGCATAATACTTCTGCTAAAAATGAAATTTTGCAAATTTTGATTAGAGCATCTAACTGTAAACAACAGCCTAACCAAGGAAACATCAAGAAAAACCCACCAATACTGATAGGGCAAGCCACTAGTACAAAAAAATAAGAGCAAACCCCCCTCCCTTCTAGCACTGATGATACCATCTGGTTTGGTAATGAAACGTCTCTAATAAAACCACCAAGCTCAGAGAGCATCAAGGACCCCACAATTCAACCCCGATCTACAAATATTCTCTTCTCTTGGTACTATATTTTCCGCATTAGCTTCTTGAACTTCAAACTTTTATTACAGGGATTTCAATATATTCATTCTCATATGCCAGAAAACACAGCAGACTTAAATTTTGACTAAAAAGGTCAACCTTTAAGCTGTATAATAAATTATAATCTGGAAACATTTCAGATCTAGCATAGAAATACGATTTAGATTAATAATGCGACTAATGGTAAAGAATGCAAATGGCAGAGATTGGTTGAGATTGTATATTTGTACTATATTTTGCGGCAGATGTAGTATAAAGCACAAGAATTGTATAATATAAGTGTCATAAATGCCTTACACATTGAAAAACCTGGAGAAGCAGTTAAAAAAAATCTGCTGCTTTGATTGTTATTTCTTGTACAAATAGCTGAGTGAGGAGAAGCAGAGGGAGAAAAAAGAAAGCAAAATATACCTCACATTTTGGATGAAACTTATGTGAGTCGGTTTTAAAAGCTTGACTTGGAGATGCTCACCCCATTCCCTTGGGGCAGCAAAGGTTACAATGACCCCGAGGCTAGCAAAGCATGAGTAATAGCCATGACCAAACAAAACCTGGGAATTATGAGGTAAATCTGAGTCTCCTGATAGCTCTGTGCATTGTCATTGTTGTTTCACACCAGAATGAGAGTTCAGGACAAAATGTCACTTTCGGCTTTTGAATACATAGTAGAAATTGAAAGTAAGAGTCGTGGTGACATTTTAGCTAGGAGACCTTTTTCTTTCCCGCTTCCTGGCTATGGAAAAATAGAACGAACTGCAACAAAACCCTTTTCTCATTGTCATGAAGCAGGAAAGAAAGCCGCAGAGCCAAAATGCCACCGTGAAGCTAGTTTTCTATTATAGTTGTATTGAATATTTTGTTATTTTTGCACAGGTAAGATAAGGTTAGCCATTTCTGAAAAGACTCCCTGGAAAAAAAAAGAGAAGAAGACATGCAGTAGTTCCATCCTTGATGTTATTTTTGAGCTATGAAGCTAAGATGATTGAACAGCTCAATGACTTATTTATCTTGGATTAACAGGGTGGTCATTGGTCTTGTGTAAATCCAGACATGGGACAGAATTAGTTCAAGGTTAAGACTGCAATTAATATCCACCTGACATCCAATAAAATAAGTTGAAGCACTCTGGCAAAATATCTATCTGGCCAAGCTTTTTTTTGAGTTTGAGAACTTTTTGTAAGAATAATTCTTTTCTTTCAGTGGCAGCCAAGCCATTCTAGCATTATTTTAAAATGTATAAACCCAGTGGCTTTTCAAAACCAACTAAGAAGCTAGAGGCAAAATCTTCATTTGAAACTCATTCTTCTCCCTGCTATTCTGTAAAATAGCAGTAATACAACCATCTGTATTACTGCTATTTATCTCTGAATAAAAGGTTCTAAACATTACTCCTGACTAGGTGGCTCAGTAGCTAAGACACTGAGCTTGTCGATCAGAAAGGTCAGCAGTTTGAATCCCTAGTACAGGTCTCCTGCGTGAGCTGGGGGTTTGGCTAGATGACCTCCAAGGTCCCTTCCAACTCTGTTACTGTTATAAATATCATTTTTTTTTAAAAAAAGTGTTTTTGGGGTTAGCCTGTTACAGACAGGCAGGTGGATGGACACACACACACACACACACAAACACTTTTAAAAAGGATTTGTAAACTGTCTGAGTGTACAAGACTCTACAGATATATATCATCTGCAATTGATGAATCTATTTCTTTTTATACATCCGTGTCATGAATGCAGTGCAAATTTAAAAGGAGACCTTTAATCACTCAGTTGCATCTTTTATTTTGATGCTATTCTTCCTCCACAGGGAGTTTGCAACCAAATATGCTTTCCACATCTTATTTTTAAAGATCTGACAATATTTTAATCATCTAGCATTTTTATATGTATTAAAAGTTGTGGAGACAAACTTGGGAGAGTTTCAAAGAAGTCACTCTATCCCAAATCTATATTGGTATCCAAATTACCGCAGCATGCTAAAATATTATTGTTAAAGACAAAGATATTGGCAAGGTTCACTTCATGCATGTACAACATACAAATGTAGGATCTTTTCTGTACTGATAAATTGATGCAGAGAAATACAAAGTAGAATACATTCTTAAATTGCTCTCTATCTTGGCAGATGCTAATAAAAATATTTTACATTGACTTTAAGTTCTTTCATCCACCACATCATATTTTTAAAAATCAGACTGATCAATTTATATTTTATTCATGGTTTATTCACAAAAAGGTGCAACATCATAACACAAACCTTTGACTTAGATTTAACTTCAGAACACCAGTATAGAGCTTACCATATACATGTATCCTTCCTTCTTTATCCTAGTTACCTGCAAATGCCTATGAGATTTTTGAGGTCATTAGATAATCGAGACACTAATTCTTTGTGGTCAATACAAACAAGAAAATGGGTTTGTATAAGCCTAAATAAATTATGATTATTTTCTTCTGCTTTCTCTTTAGAGGTAAGCAGTTTTTATGTTTGTGATTCAGCTATGGGGAAAGTTAACTGCACATCTAAAACATAAAGTTTAATTGGGGATAAATCTGCTCCAAGCACAACATTTTAAGAAAGACATTACATGACATCCTGGTATTCCTATCCGTAATAGGAGAGAGATTAATGAACTTTATCATAGTTTATGGGCATGATATTTTGAAATTTAAAAAGATCAGGAACACTGCCAAAAATAGGTTCTGTCTTTCGGAAATAGAGAAAAAGAAATGTCTGGAAAAAGGGAAAAAAAATGATTATTTATATTTTGTCTTAGAGCCAAAGAAGAGAATTCTGTTAATCTTGTGTTTCTAAATTTACTCTAATAGCAGGGAATTTATAGATCCGAGATTGGCAGGCTGTTACTCCCTAAAATTTCAAATTCTCCAGTTCCTGCTCCAAACTCCTAAGGGAAGAAGGGACAATTAGACCATGACAGAGTGGAAACATGAAAGTAGTTGGCAACATCAGGGGATATATATATATATTTCCTCTGATATATTTCAGTAGCAGAATGTAATAGTAACAGGAACAGAGTTGGAAGGGTCATCTAGTCACAGAGTTGGAGGTCATCTAGTCCAACCCCCTGCTCACGCAGGAGACCTATCCTGAGGATTGTTATTTTAAATCAACCCATTCTATACTTTTCATGATCCAGCTTTTTGGATATGCACTTAGTAAACTACCAAAGAATAGTAATCTTGTCTTTGTCTTTGCTTTCCCTTCTCTGCTTTAGAATCTCTTTATGAATATTTTCAATTCACTTCCTGCCTACCATGCCATTTAGGACAATTTTCTGTTCATGGATTTCATTTTCATCAGTCTCTTTTTCAGTATTTTTATGTGATTCAAAATCATGCCAGCATTTTCATTTCTAACCAATGTAGTTTCCATGACTTTAGTTATAAATCATGATCTTCTATGGCTTAATCATAAATATTTGACTAATTAAAAAAATTCTTCAACAAACCTGGGCAAATTGTTATGTAGTATTTGTGTTTGATTCTATATTATGTATTGCTTTTTTTAAAAAAAAAATTGGAAGCATCTGGCATGTGATCATCACTTTCTCAAGCAATGAAGAAAATATTTATGAATTATTTAATGCCAATGGTGGCTAAATACTAAACATAATTGACTAGTATTTGCTAATTGTTATTTGACCATCTGTAGAGCAGCTTGCCATGAAAATATTTGTTGGAGAATAAATGTTGATGTGAAAAATCAATCTGATACACGAGTTTTATAAATTACATGATTCCATTTTATATTTTATTTTGAAACCATGTGCTTATGGAATTCATTCCTCCAAGTTCTTAAAAAACATTTTTCTAAACATTTGAGCATTCTAATCTAGCTCCAGCATTTTTTTTGACATTTAATAATGTATATCTTTTAAAGTTGTTTTAACGAAATGTATGTCATACTTTTGTTTCGTTATGCAGATATCTAGTTTTATAGAAAAGTTACCCCCGGTGATGTAAATATATAAATAAAATAATGAAGAAGCATTTTAGGATTTTCAGCGCACAGTTTTTTTTGTCTGGATAGAAAAGGTAAAATTTCAGATTTTGAGACTGAATATCAAATGTATGAAAGAAGTAGTATGGATCTTCTGCCTACTCAGGTTTTATTGCATTACTCCTGGCTTGTGACTGATGACATTCTGACAAGGCAATGTGAAGAGCATAGTCTAGAACAGTGGCCCCCAATCTTTTGGTCACCAGAAATGGTTCCATGGAGAGAGGTTTTTCCACAGACCAGAGGGGACGTGGTTTCGTGTGCTGCCTGTATCCTGTGGATGGGGCTTTGCTTGTTTGTGCGGCCCGGTTTCTGACATGCCGCCGTCTATGGACTGAGGGTTGGGGAATCCCTGGTCTAGAACTCAGTGATAGAACAGAGCAAATCTGGAATCTCATTGGATAAAAAACTGGTGGAAGTTAGGTCCCTATTTTTTTCCAGAGCTAATGCTTTACCTACTCATTTGTATTCAAACTTAGTTGAGTCTACTAGCAATTATACAGTTAATTTTCTGAGCATTACTGATCTCCTCGTTTGTTCATATCAGAGCTTGATTGATATCAGAGCTTTCAAGGGTCAAGGCCACAGAGATACTACTAAAATCCTTGCCTGTTACACAGGGGTGGGTTCTACTTACCTTTACTACTGGTTCGTATCGCGCTCGCACTCTCACTTCGCTCACACATGCACACGCACTTTTACGCATGTGCAGAAGCTTCTGCGTATGCACAAATCACCTATGATGTCCGGGTCAGTGGGCGGAGCCTCCTGACGGTTTTACTATCAGTTCTTGCAAACCGGTCCGAACTGGGGGCAAGCCACCACTGCTGTTACAGCGCTGATAGCACTGGTCTGAAATGCAAATTGGAACATGGTAGTTGTTCTACCCCACATCATAGATGAGTGGGTTTAAGTGGCACTGATGGTAATGCTATAGTGGGTCAAGTAACTAAGATAGATCCTTGTTCCATTAATGGCTAGAGTAATCCAGATATTGCAAGACATTAGCAATTGTCCCATTCCATTGCTGTAAACATTGAAGATGTGTGTGCAATTACTAATTAAAAAAATAGGTCCAAATTGGCATAAAATGCAGAACTTCTCATGAATGGTGGAAAGAATACTGGATCTTCTTATATGAAATAATTTCTCTTTATAGTGTTCAACATTCCAGCCAAAGAATGATGCAGGCCACCAAAATGGAATTCTGGAATCAAGATGGCATGCCGCAAAGAGGGGGTTGTGGGGTTTTTTAAAATTGTCTTTTTGTAATCTTTTAAGGGGTTTAGGGCGGGGGGTGGGGAGGGAGGGGCATAGGTCAGGCTCGTTACAGGGGCATGGAACGGAAGGCGGGGAGCGGGGTGTGGAGGAGCTCAGTGTGGATAGGGTGGAGGGCAATTTTATCAGGACCGTGGTTGGGAGGGGCAGATATGATGGGAGTAGGGGGCCACATCAGGTGGTGGGGGCACGCACCCGCTATCTCCAAGCGGTGGCATGCCTCGGCCCCCATGACTCTTCTCGTCTCCCCGGCTGTCCAGAGTCTCAGAGCCCAGGCCTTAGACTGATGTTGTGCAACGCCAGGTCCGTGGTTAATAAGGCCCCCCTCATTTGTGAGCTAATACAGGAGGGGGGTGCGGACCTGGCAGGTATTACAGAGACCTGGTTGGGCCAATGAGGGGGGGTCCCCCTTGTAGAGATGTGCCCACCAGGTTTCCACGCATTCCATCAGCCAAGGGCCCAGGGCAGGGGTGGGGGGGTGGCGGTCATTATAAAGGAAGGTCTTGATCCGAGGGAGGCCACTGTACCTCAGATAGCCGGATGTGAGTCTCTCCTGGTGAAGTGGGGCCATGGGATGCAGGTGGGCCTGCTGATCGCGTACCTGGCTCCCTGCCACGTGACAGCGGCCCTGCCCGAGCTTCTCAATGTTATTGCTGGGGTGGCAGATGATACCCCCAGACTTTTGGTCATGGGGGATTTCAACCTGCCATCTACCGGTGAGGCGTCTGGGATGGCTCGGGAGTTTATGGCTTCCATGACAGCCATGGACCTGACACAATTAATTCATGGCCCCACTCACGTGGGAGGACACACTCTGGACTTGGTTTTTATCTCTGGTCAGTGGCGGAGTGGTCTGGATATAGGGGATATAGTTATTGAACCCCTGTCATGGTCGGACCATTCTCTCCTGAGACTGGACCTTTCGACCGCTGCACCCCACTGCAGGGAGGCGGAACCGACCAGGTGGTTCCACCCCAGGCGCCTGATGGAACCTGATAGGTTCCAGAGGGAGCTTGGGCCAGTTCCTGAAACTCTGGCTCACGACTCGGCTGAAGATCTGGTGGCTGCCTGGGATAGGACAGCCGCCGGTGCTCTGGACCGAGTCATGCCTTTGCGGCCTCTGACCTGACGCCGAACCTGCCCGGCCCCTTGGTTTTCCGAGGAGCTGAGGGGGATGAAGCGCTGGAAAAGACGCCTAGAGAGTGGTTGGAGGGCCAGTCGCTCCGAATCCGACCGAACACTAGTTAGGTCTCATATTAAGACCTATCTAGTGGCGATAAAAGCGGCAAAGCGTAACCACTTTTCCGCTCTTATTGCATCGGCAGATAACCGCCCAGCCGCCTTGTTTAGGGTGACTCACTCACTCCTACATCAGGGAGTGCGGGAAGACCCCTTGCAAGGGCAGGCTGAGGATTTTGCACAGTATCTGCACGATAAAATCACTCAGATTCGGGAAGGCTTGGACTCTGACTGGGTAGATCCCGGCAGGGTGACTGAGGCTGGTCTTGAGAATGTTATCTGGGATGAGTTCGACCCTGTGACTCCTGAGGACGTGGACAGGATCCTGGGGAGGCTAAATGCAACCACATGTTTATTGGACCCGTGCCCCTCCTGGCTGGTACTGGCCACCCGGGAGGTAACACGAGGCTGGCTCCAGAGGATCATAAATGCTTCTTTGAGAGAGGGTTTCTTGCCTCCCGCCTTGAAAGAGGCGGTGGTGAGGCCCCTCCTCAAGAAGCCTTCTCTGGACCCGGCTGTTTTGGCAAACTATCGTCCGGTCTCCAACCTTCGCTTTGTTGCGAAGGTTGTGGAGAGTGTGGTTGCGCGACAGCTCCCACAGTTCCTGGATGAAACCGTCTATCTAAATCCGTGCCAGTCCGGCTTCAGGCCTGGGTACAGCACGGAGACGGCATTGGTCGCATTGGTGGATGATCTCTGGAGGGCTCGGGACAGGGGTTGTTCCTCTGTTCTGGTCCTATTAGACTTCTCAGCGGCTTTTGATACCATCGACCATGGTATCATGCTGCGCCGGCTGGAGGGACCTGGGGTGGGAGGCACCGTGCTGCGGTGGTTCTCCTCCTATCTCTCTGACCGGTCGCAGTCTGTGTTGGCAGGGGGGCAGAGGTCGACCTCGAGGCACCTTGCTTGCGGGGTGCCGCAAGGGTCGGTCCTCTCGCCGTTCCTGTTCAACATTTATGTGAAGCCGCTGGGTGAGATCATCCGTGGTTTTGGGGTGCGATGCCATCTGTACGCTGATGACACTCAGCTGTACATTTCCACCCCAGACCACCCCAATGATGCCCTCGAAGTGATGTCCCAGTGTCTGGAGGCCGTGCGGGTCTGGATGGGGAGGAACAGGCTTCGGCTCAACCCTTCCAAGACCGAGTGGCTGTGGATGCCGGCGTCCCGGTATAGCCAGCTGGTGCCATCGCTGGCTATTGGGGGCGAGTCACTGACCCCCACAGAGGGGGCTTGCAACTTGGGCGTCCTCCTGGACACACGGCTGTCTTTAGAAGAGCATATGACGGCCGTGGCCAGGGGGCTTTTTATCAGGTTCGCCTGATACGCCAGTTGCGCCCCTTTCTGGATCGGGACTCCTTGTGCACAGTCACTCATGCCTTGGTTACGTCACGCCTGGACTACTGTAACGCTCTCTACATGGGGCTCCCCCTGAGGAGCACCCAGAGGCTCCAGCTGGTGCAGAATGCGGCCGCGTGGGTGATTATGGGAGCGACGTGGCGCTCCCACGTAACACCTCTCCTGCGCGAGCTGCATTGGCTCCCGGTGGTCTTCTGGGTGTGCTTTAAGGTGTTGGTTCTCATCTTTAAAGCGCTCCATGGCTTAGGGCCAGGGTATTTGCAAGACCGCCTGCTGCTACCGATAACCTCCCACCGGCCAATACGCTCTCACAGAGAGGGTCTCCTCGGGGTGCCGTCGGTCAGGCAATGTCGGCTGGCGGCCCCCAGGGGGCGAGCCTTCTCTGTGGGGGCACCCACCCTGTGGAATGAGCTGCCTCCTGGAATACGATTGATCCCGGACCTCCGGACCTTCTGTAAAGCCCTGAAGACGTTTTTATTTCATCAAGCCGGCCTAGCCTAAATGGTTTTTAATTGGGATTTTAAATTTTATGGATTTGGGGTTTTAAATTGGGTAGCCAATTATTTAATTCTTTTAATTATCTTAACTTTTGTATTTGTATGTTTTTTAATTTTGGCTGTTCACCGCCCTGAGTCCCTTCTGGGAGAAGGGCGGTATACAAATTAAATTAATAAATTAATAAATAATAAAAGATATGCCTTCTTGGAATGACTAAGTCTTTCACACCAACAGTTTTTTCACAATGCAAGTTAAAACTAAACTGTGATTATTCAACATTGTCCACTGTTATCTGCAGATCCCAAACTGTTTTAACAAGATATTCTCTATATGCTTGAAAATCTAGAGCTCACTGAGGACACCTCCACTTAATTGTTACCCAGGTCAGAGTTAGACAATAGCTAAGCATAGAGTACACACATCAATCACCTCTGTTTGAAACTGCTCAACTGCTAAATGTACTGTGCTCTTCAGCGATCTGTGAAACAACAAATATCTTTTCACAAAAGAAAAGCAAATAAGTTCCTAGTTTTCTCCATTCCTATGTACCTCCATAGCTCTGTATCACCTTTGTGCAGTTTGTGATGATCACAGTCTCATTTCCCATCCTATACAGGTAGCCCTCAAGTTAAGACCACAACTGTGCCCTGAATTTATGTTGCTTTGTGAGAAATTTGTTAAGTGAGTTTTGCTCCATTTTACGACTTTTCTTGCCATGTTTGGTAAGCGAATCACTGCAGTTGTTAAATTAGTAACACGGTGCTTAAGTGAATCTGGTTTCCCATTAACTTTGCTTGTCAAAAGATTGCAAAAAGTGATCACCAGTTGTGGGTTGCTACTGGTTCGCCCAGATTGGGCGAACCAGTAGCGGTGGCGGGAGGCTCCGCCCACCCGCCCAGACGCTTCTGCGCATGCGCAGAAACATCGCGCATGCACACTAGTGTGCGCACCCACAAGCAAACTGGTAGCGACGGTTTTTGAAACCCACTACTGGTGATCACATGTTCCCCGGGATACGGCAACCATCATAAAGGTAAGTCACTTTTCAAGCATCCAAATGTAAATCACGTGACCATGGGAATGCTCAATGGTCATAAGTGTGCAAATGGTCATAAATCACTTTTTTTCAGTACTGTTGTAATGGTCACTAAGTGAACTGTTGTAAGTCGAGGACTACTTGTCTTCTTTTCCTTCACTGCTCAGTTGTCCCCAATTAAATATAATGGGCGGAACCAAATCTAAACATTTATAATAGTCATTTTTCTCCCCATGTACTGAGCAACAAGAAGAGCAAATGCTGAATTTGTTTTTGTATGATGCAACAGTCTCCTTGAGGACAAAGAAAACATTGTGGCACCTTTTCTATTTCTGTTCCAATTTCTGCCGTACAGTGACATTAACCAACAGGGCTGAGCAAAGCATTCAAAAAGGTGCTTCATAAAGTGGGTTAGTGCAAGCTAAGTATTATTCCTAGAAGTACTGAGATTGCCATATTCGTTGGAAAGCTCAGTGAGTACGTCACTGGGGACAGAGAGAGATGGGCAGCATATAAATTTAATAAATAAGTAAATAAAATGCACGCAAACAAATTGGGAGAAGATTTTCCCAACAGCCTGCCATCCGGATGATGGAGCTACCTCAAGGTTTCAAGGAGATGTTCTTTGTTCATACCAAGTGATTCTTTCAATGTTATGCAAGAGTCTATTAACCTGCTTTATTAGCTTTATGATGAAATTATACTCGGCTTTCTGTGTATTTTGTCATCCAGCACGCTAATTTAGGAAATCTTTAACTTGATTTTCTGTCATGCAGGGTGTTTGTTGAAGTTCTATCAAAGCCTGTCTTTGAATTTTTAAATGTGTTTGTTTTTACTTTAAACATTTTTCTAGGCAGTTCCTGGCTTGACAATTAACTGCACCTCCCTTTGAAGGTCTCCAGGTAGTGACTTAAACTCCTGACACAGGAGACCCAGGTGTAAATCTTCTCAGAGGTCAGCTGAAATCATTTCCTCAGAACAGTGCACTGGAGGCAGCTTCATTCATATTCCCTTGGAAAGAGATTTCATTTCATTAAACTCTAGACTTGACTTTTTCTCAAAGAGGTCAGGGAAAATGCTACATGCAGCCCTTTCTCTTTCAGTAATGCCACCACTTGTTTGATTTATAGCAGCCGTTCCTTCATAAGCCACAAAAAGGCCCTGGAGAGACTCTTGCTTCCCGTGAAAAGCAAATGAAGGCTGGATTCATGTGTTGGGGGCTGACTAGGTAAGAATACTCGTGGAATGGAAGCAATTCATCATGGAAATCAGTGAGACCATTAACGTTTTACAGATGTAAATATTTTGTCAAATCATGGGAAGGCTGCATGGAATGTATTTTTGGCCTATAAATTTAAAAGCAATTAAAACCCTGATTTTGAGGTCACAGTAATGTTTAAGTATTTCTTGGAACGATCAACCATTTTTCACCTTCTCAAGTTCTATTTCACGAATAAAAAAATGGTAAATTTATTGAAAGACTTTTTTGAAAAAAAAAATTTCCATGTAAACTTTTTTTCTGTTTTTTTTTTTTTTAAAGCACTTTCTGTATAGTATGGTACAATATTCCACATACCAATAAATAAGCTTATTCCAGGTTGGTTACAGACAAAGCTGATGCTAGGGTTGAAGAGGCACCTGCATGTAGTTTGGTGACCACCTAAATTTGTTGATCTCAACACGACAGACCCAGTTCATCTTGTCTTTCTCTCCCCTGTTTTACAACTCACTTAAGTTACTGGAATCATCTATGACAGTGATGGCGAACCTATGGCACGTGTGCCGGAAGTGGCATGCAGAGCCATCTCTCCGGGCACGCCAGCAGTCGCCCATTGCTCTTTGGGGTTCCGGTGTGCACATGCGTGCCGGCACGCTGGCCTTTGTGTGTGCAGGGGTGCCGTAAACCAGAAGAGCAGCTTCCTGGCATGCATGTGTACGCCAGGAACCTGAGCTTCCTGTTTTTGGCACACGCATGTGCACCGGCCAGCTGGTCTTTGTGCATAGATGCGTGCCAAAAGCCAGAAGCTCAGCTTCCCAGAAGAACAGCTCCCCTGGATGCTCGTGCGGGAGTGCCGGAAACTGGGAGAGCAATTCCCCTGCATACATGCGTGCCAGAAGCCGGAAGCTCAGCTTCCCGGTGCATGCATGCATGCAGGGGAATTGCTCTTCCAGTTTCCGGCAGTCCCACATGTACGTGCAGGGGAGCAGTTCTTCCGATTTCCGGTGCTCCCTCCCCATGCACGCTCCCATTTCAGCACTTGGTGTTGAAAAGGTTCACCAACAGTGATCTATGAAGTCACTTTCAAATAAACCACTGGCCATTTTCAAGTCACCTCTTTATAGTTGTGCTTTTAAGTTAGGAACCATGCTGCAATTGGTATATGAAATAGGAATGGGGAAAATACCAAAGTGAAAGAAGGGTATACAGCCATAGGAATGCATAAAATAAAAGGGAAAATAGAAGGGAAACATATAGAAAAAGTAAAAAAATAGAAAGTAAAAGTGGGAAAAAACATTTTCTATTGGGAACGATTTTATGTTGGCTTCTGAATGAGGCTCTATGGTGGACTATAGGCCACTGAAGGAGCAGAGACAGCACTGCAGAAGGAAACAATTAACAGAAATTTTGGGCTCAGTTGTGATTGTAAGTCGAGGACTACCTGTACTATGTTTAAATGTTTCATTAAAACCCAAACTTTTCTGAGGAAAACCAGTCTTATCTGATTGAACATCAACTGTTCAAAAATCAAAGGTCAAAAAAGGATTGATAAGCTAAAACAAGATAGACCTGCATTTACTAATTAGAGTCAGTAATGCTCTTTTTTCCAGTCCAGTAGGGTTGGGAGATAAAAACAACCACACCAATATATGTATTTAAGAATTTAGTCCAAGGCAGAAAAAGAAAAACAAATCACAAAACGTGAAACAACAATCAACAATATTCAGGAATACTGAAACATATAACCCAAAGAACATTAACATAAGACATAATATAGCCATGTTAATATTCAAGAATATAATAAGACAGAGCAAGACCTTACCTACTCACCTGCTCACCACAGGTGTTTCACCAAGGAGAAGTGGAGAGAACAAGGAAGATGACCATGATGGAGATATATAGGAACTGTTACCTAGGAAAAAAGGGCTGAAATATTTTAGGGGTAGAGCAGGGGTGTCAAACCCATGGCATCACAACGGTGTCACATGATGTATCATGACTTTTTTTCCCTTCGCTAAACCAGGCGCAGGTGTGGCCAGCGCAGGACCCATCCGGCTCATAGGCCGCAAATTTTACATCCTAGTGTAGAGCAATGAGATAACACTTGGAAGTGGACTCAGGACGATGGTTCTGTTAGATAGGGCGATGGAAGAGGCAGGACAATTCTCAGAAACAACAGCTCTTTATTAATGTAACAGTGAAACCCAGCAGCCGGCTCGTTGGACAGCTTGCCCTTTTATAGGGAGCTGTCAGACAGCTCGGCCAATCAGATTTGAGTATTTTCCCGCCACCAGAGTGTAACCTATACCCACTCCTATTTAATATGTAACAGGTTCCGTGATTCACCTGACTATTAGAAGGGGAAGGTGGTATAGTAGAATCAGATTTGCAAGATGCTGTTATTATAGCTAATTTCAATAAGTCTTTTTAGCCCTCCTGTGGGATTAATTTCTTGATCTGATCTACCTGGTCAGGTTGACACAGGACAGAACAAGTTATAACTGAAGCTTGACCTATTAGTGATGAGTGTAAATGCTTGCTTTATGCTATATTACAATACTAAACCATTACCTGATAAAATAAAATCATAGAGTTCTAGGTTATCATAAACCTAAGCAATATACAACACTATTCCATTTATTTTTACAAGTTTTCCAATAAACGTGCCAGTATTACGGAACTTAACTTTGAATTTGTACCAATAACATCTATGTTTTAGTTTTCCTGAAACATGCTCCTGAATGGTTGCTATAAGATGAAGCAGCTAGCTAGCAACTCCTTTCCCAGTTATATTTTTTCAATGTCACAAGTCTTAATTCTCTGCAGCCCTTGGAGTATTTTATCTATAAATCATATCTTTTATGCATATTAACAGAAATATTAACAGATTATCAGAGTTGGAAGGGACCTTGTAGGTCATCTAGTCCAACCCCCCACCCAAGCAGGAGACCCTACACAATTTCTGGCAGGTGGCAGTCCAGTCTCTTCTTGAAAGCCTCCAGGGATGAAGCTTCAGGGACAACTTCTGAAGGCAACTTCTGTTCCATGGGTTGATTGTCCTCACAGTCAGAAAATTTCTCCTTATTTCCAGGTTGAATCTCTCCTTGGTCAGTTTCCACCCATTATTCCTTGTATGGACTTTGGGGCCTTTGGAAAATAGATTGACCCCCTCCTCTCTGTGACAGCCCCTCAAGTATTGGAACACTGCTATCATGCCTCCCCTGGTCCTTCTCTTCACTAAACTAGCCATGCCCAGCTCCTGCAACCGTTCATCGTATGTTTTATATAACTGACTAATCCTAAAACCATATCTTTGGTTACACATGGAAGAATTAAGTTTTATTCATCCTTGTTCCTGAGTAGCTCTTTCCTAAAAGGATTCCTTTACTAATCAGTATGTATGCTTCAGTTTTGAATCAAAGATTAGAACAATTCAAAAGTTAAAATAAAAAATCTTGTAGCAAATATTTTTGCAAAAAGCTCTGCCATGCTGCCAGTTCCTTGGTTCCTCCAACGTGACCTGCTGTTTTGGTATAAAGTAGAAGCATCCTGACAAAAACAAGGGACATCTTTTAACATTGTACCTTGTTAGCTTGTTTTCTCTTAACCTATGACAACTACAAGGATAGCTTTGAAAAGAGGATTTCTCTTTAAGCCCTGCTGATTTTTCTTCCTTCAGCTGCTACTCATTCTGAACAAACTGGAACACTTGTGATTTCAGGAGCCAAGGAGCAACCAGGCCTTATCAAGTCAAGTGATACTGCTTCATAAGGCAAAAGTATCCAAAATTCCATCATCCAAAGGAGAAATATTTGATATGTTAACATTCCAGGTTTTAGCAAAGAATAAATGATTGTTACAGTTTATATGATTTTGGTAGTGTTTCAATGATTGATATTCTGAAGTCTGAAGTTTATTTTAAAGTGCCATGACCAGAATTGATTTTTTCAACAAAATGATGAAAGAAGTATCATGTTATCATAAGAAAATATCTGTCCCTTTTGAATGTTTGTATGATGTTACGACATACATACAAATGAAAAAGTCGAGTTTGCTTTCTAATGACACATTACTGTGTTTGTTATCTATGCCCTCCCTCCTGAGGGACACCTCAAGTGCATATGCTATATCAGCTGATATTTGCTATATTAGCATACATATTAGTTGTATGAAATGTGTTTGAATATTAGAAGCTCGGGTTGGTAGTTAGGCTGTTGGTTTGAGCTCCAAGCTTGGTGATTTGGTTGCAAACGTTTTGTCACCATTCGAGGAGACATTGTCAGTGCATTTTGAATTGTGCTTGTCTGTCAGAACACAGGTCTTTAAATACCATTTTTTATTCTCATAAAAAGGTATTTTAAAACCTGTGTTCTGACAGCCGAGCACAATTCAAAATGCACTGACAATGTCTCCTCGAATGGTGATGAAATGTTTGCAACCAAATTGCCAAGCTCAGAGCTCAAACCAACAGCCTAAATATTAGTTGTATGTTATACTTTTAGTTTTCACCAGACAGTTTTGTTCTTAATGTCACTCACTCTCTCTTTCTCATTCATTTATAATCAGCTAAACTATTATTCTGCATTTAAACTGAGTTGTTTCCTGTGACTTCTCTGAGGAAATGTTGGCTTTATTGGCTGAAAGTTATTAATTTAGCTCTATGTTATACTCACATTCTACTTTCAGAGATAAGACAGCTTGCTTATTTTGATTATTTTGTTGCTAAATTCTTCAACATCCTGGTGTCAATCTCTTTATTTATTTAGTAGATTTGTGGGCCTCGCACCAAACGCCTCTGGGTAGCTTAACACCAAATCCCACAATAAAAAGGCAAATATGCTGAGGAGGAAATTCAGTCCAAAGCCTCATACATAACTGATGGTTACTGGGGCCATATCTCATCCTAACCTACAGCCTACAGATACTGTCAGGTCCTCCGTATCTTCCTAAAAGCCATCAAGGTTGGGGCTGTATTCAGAGGTTGTGTGATACTATTCCCAAAGTGTAGCAACTGAAAGATCTTTTTGTTCTTTAGCTCAGCTGAGTTCTCAGATATCTCCTCAAAAGTATGATCCCTCCTTGAATACATACAGAATAACAACCTGAGAATGTCTTTGGGGCAATCTTATCTGCCATCATATTTGAATAATAGAAGCAAAGATCCTTTGCCAAGTACTAACACTCATTGTGAGGATCCTGGAATTGAAGTGGAACCAAATGTAGAATCCTAGAAATCTAGACCTCTTCTTATACATTCTTTTTTTAAATAGTTTATGTATGTATTAATAATTCTTCTTATACATTCTTGCAGCCTCTTCTGCAATTGGGTGAGTGCTTAAAAACTCACCCTCTTTCAGCAGACTATGCTAACTGGAAGAATGTTTGCATTTCTTCAGTGGGGAGAGAAGGGGCAAAGCATTGTTTTTCTCAAACACATTTTATAGGTATTTAATGCAATTGCAATAAGGGGGTTGTTTTATTTTCTTTTTTTTTCAAAACCAGCCATGAAACTTTGGGGGACCGATCAGGTTAAACATTTTAATAAATTAAAATAAGGTGCGAAAACTGCATAAAACAGTACAAATGGCTTCCCTCCCCCTGTGCTACAGAAGTACTGAATGGCATTGAACGGTAAAAAGGGAAGGAAATTACAAAGGCAGAGAAATCTCTTTCAGTGACCTTCTCGCTATGATTCCAGCTGATGTTCTCTTTCAAGTTATTATAATTAAGAGAGTACACATTAAAAGGTTTTCATTTGTGAGATGGATGATGCGGTTTTACAACATGGGCAAATAATGTGGCCATTATGAATCTCGGATCCAGTGCCAGCAAATGTCTGCAACTTTTTCTGGTCCAGGAGCTGAAACAGCAGAGCGAAGGACACTTAAATGACAATTTAGAATAAAAACAGTACTATCCTTTCTCCACTGGGGGTGTCTCATTTTAAAATCCTTAAATTGAGGTTATACTAATCCTAGTTCTGTGTTCTGAAAGTCACCAAGAGCCTTGGTGGTGCAGCAGACTAAAGTGCTGTTAAGTAGCACCAGCTGCCTGCAATTACTGCAAGTTCAAATCTCACCAGGCTCAAGGTATTATAGTATTATTACACTTCTTGCCTTTTATCATGTAACTGTTTTTTTTTCCTGGGTCCCTTGCAACATTTCTCTCTCTCTCTCTCTGATGATAAAATTTAATTGTAGTTGCTTAATGCTACTTTAATAAAATTGTGACAATAGGAATTCTTGTTCTGAATCTCTGGAAAAGAAGGAATTTATACAGTACCACGGCTACTTTGTGATCTTGTTTATTTGGTAAAAAGACAAAAAAAAAAAAAATCCTATAAACCAGACATAAAACTTTCGTACAACATCAGAAGAAAGAAGCAGGAGCACTAAAATCTGAATCTAACAAGCTGCTTGGAAAGTAAAACAGCAGCTGATGTCAAGCTTATTGCTGTGAAGAAATAATGTTCACCGACATTGGAAAGGAAAGAAAGGGTCCATTGGACAAAAACACGAAGAAAAATTGTTCAGTAATTTTAAAACATAAAGCCCTGTACAAGTCTATGGCCTCCAGCACTATTCCTGCAGTCTTTTTACAAGTATTGGGTACTGACTGTGAAGAGAGCAACACTGCTTGTTAAAATAAAAGGGTTATCCTAGTTTATCAGTTTGTGGTTCCTGAACATCTCTTACTGATCTGAATTTTATAAAATCGGTCATTACCAATAATCCTAACTGTATGCATTTCAGTGAAGTAACTGGATGTCATATCATTAAAAAAAAGCCCATCTCCCTCACAAAGGGACTCCAAGTGGTGTACAATTTGTTAACATTTTAACAAATGTTAAAAATTTAAAAGAAGCAAGGATACTTAAAACACTGGTCAAAAATGAAATTGAAAGGTGAAGGGAGGGCTCCCACTGTGCCAGCCGGGTCCAAGTGCATGCTCCTCAGGGCTCCCCACGCAAGGCAGCAGAGCCATGTTTTCAGTCTGCTTAATGACCATTTGTTCAGCAATCTTTGGAAATTTTGACGGTAATGAACATATAGTCATTCTGACTGTTCCCTAAATTCTGACTGTTGCAGTAGCCTCAGTGGTGGGATTCAGCCAATTCTATCTGGTTTGGGTGAACCGGTAGTGGTGACTACGGGAAGCTCCGCCCGCCTGCCCGGATGTAATGTGTGAGCAATGCGCATGCGCAGAAGGCCATGCGCATGCACAGAGGTAGCACGCGAGAGCGAAGTGAGCGCGTGGGTATGCACGCTCACATTTGCAAACCGGTAGGGAAGGTACGTGAATCCCACTTCTGAGTAGCCCCATAGACATATGATCAACATTTGGGCATTTGGCAGCCAGCCTTCAGTTACAACCACAGCTTTCCTTCGCTGCCTAACTCCCACCCATCTCTGCCCTTTGGGTTCCTTGCACTTCGCTCGTACCTAACCCTGCTGTACCCTCCCCTTGTTGTCTTCTTCTGTTGGTGAGAGGAGGGAACTCTACAAAGAGAGCTTGCTAGGCCTGGCCAGAGAAAAGTCCATGGGATAGAGTCCATAATTCATGCAAGGCAGGAGATCCTTGCCTAATGATGGCAGGGTCCTTGCCTAATGACCTCAACTGGGACTACCAGAAATTTCACGTAGTATAATGCTTTGCCTAACAACTGCTTCACTTAGCAACATAAATTATGATTGCTGTTAGGGTCATTAAGCAAGAATTACCTGTAGCTGAAATCTCTCTAATAAAGCAATAATTAAAACCACATCACACATCCTATACAAAAATCTCAATTACACCCAAGCCAGTGAAGGATTTTGTGATTTGCTGCAGCAAACCTTTATAGCCAAATATTTAACTGTTGAATAATGCAAGGCAGTCTGTTTAGTATATGACTTAAAGTATAGTATCTTTTCTTAAGTACCTGAGTTGAAACAAATTACTTCTCTATTATCCCAAATTCAGTATTGCTGATAAAATTTTAGGGAACATTTTTGTAAACCAGATACTGGTGATATATTTAAGAAATAAATATTTATTCATTGAAAGCATCCGGTCTCAGTCAGGAATATACTTCCATTCGAAATTTTAAAAACCTGAAATAATTGCAGGGTTTTTTTCTTCTTCTTAAAAAACATTAAAAACTTTCCCCCTTAACTCTTCCCGATTTGTGTGCAGCAATTAATTCATAAAGAGAAAGAATTTTGACTGACTAATAGGGAGACATTAAGAATTTTAAATCTAAATATATTTATTTCTAACACATGCTAAATGTACTATAGCGTTCTAAAAAAAAAGCATAGATTTCTGATTTTTGAATATTATCTTAATTTCTGAATATTAGTAGAATTTCATGTGGCTCCTGACATATAACGGGCACCTTATATGAACAAATAATTATACAGTTTGATACAGGTTTCATTTATTTCACCGACAAAATTACCTAACATGCAGTTTATCTGTATAAAGTAGCAATTATCTCTATAATTGAATCAATTTAGTTAAAGTAATAACTAGGGCCAGTTCTGTAGAATTTTATAAACAATTAGGCTGATTTGGGCAAGCTGTTCCCTATATAAATTAAATAAATTTTGGTTCCTTTCATCATATTCTTCATCACATAGATTCTAATAGTGAATTTAAAATAAATTTCCAAGGAGTTCCATTAAAAATAAATTGTTACTCATCAACCAGGAAATCCTTATAAAACTATAAGTTATAAAAGTTCTGAGACTTTCATAATACAGAGTCAGAAACATAATCTTGAAATGAAGAACACTGGGCAAAACAATGGATCTCCTTAAGAATGGCCATCCTGTCACTATTGCTCCAATAGCAATAGCACTTAGACTTATACTGCTCCACAGTGCTTTACAGCTCTCTCTAAGCTAGGGTTGCCAGGTGTCCACTATTTGAGCGGACAGTCCACTTTTTTCACATTATGTTCACTATTTTTTTTCACAAAATAGTGGACATTTTTTTTATTCAAAAGCTTTGTGATGAAATAGTACGTAATCTAAAGCTGTACAGTCTAAGAGAATAAGGATAGGAGAATCGCATTTTGTCTTTTTTTTTCATAAGTTAGAATGAGACAAAGATCGAATGCTCATTGCAATAATCACATTTTACACAACAGCGCAAAAAATGCATTAAAGCAGTTATCTTTTGATATCAAAAATGTAGTGCTGAAGGTTTTTGCCGAATTTTCGAATTCTACAAAGAAATGAGAAGAGTTGAAATCATTTTTTGAGTTTTGCGAGTCAGAATTCCATGAAGTTTTGTGCCATGTTCCAACACGTTGGTTAAGTTTGTTTAAAGCGGTCAAAAGACTTCTTTTAAACTGGATACCTCTAAAATTGTATTTTATTTCTCTTGGATCTGATGAGTGCCATAAGGTTATCTGGAACCTTATTTCGGATCAGGAAAATGAACTCGCAAAGGACGATGAACCAACAATTTCAGAATTATATTTATATTTCACACACTTCTTCATGTCAATAATGCAAGACACCCTACTGAAGCTGGAAAGCAAGAAAATTCTTCCATGTGATCTTCATATTATCATGTGTAAACTGCGTGATTCTTTGCAAAAAAAATACGATGAGCAGTTTTTTGGAATGAAAGTTTTATTTGCCTTACGTAAAAAAACATTTGCCTGAGAATGCCGTGCAAAAGTTCAAGAAAGAAGCCATCAACGTGTATCAAAGAGCCATTGCGTACCTAGAAAAGTGGTATAATTTCACCAATTCAGTATATGAGACGCTAAATTGTTTCAATCTAATTGATCACAATAATCCTCTAACTTTAAAAGAAATGATGAACATGTGGTTATTATCACCATGGCGAGAAGAACTTCCACCCAACACTCTCTTCGATGAAATTTCTGCCTTAGAAGAAGTTTATGTTCATCTGCAGGGCGATTCATCCCTTGATAAGTGGGCGTACTTTTTCAAGAAAGAGCCAGCTCCGAGTTTACTGAAACTGTTCCAGTATTGTGCATCAATTCCGGTATCAAATGCAAACGTTGAATGAATTTTCAGCGTCATGGGAAATTTGTGGATTGACGAATGTAACCGACTGCTTGTACCATCAGTTTGAAGTGAACTTTGTATATTTTTAAATATTTCTCAACGTTGTACTGAAATTAAAGAATTATTCCTTAAACATAAAGAATTGATCAAAGCTGCGCAGTCAAATAAAAAATACACACGACAGCAAAGTAAAATGTAATTTAATATTTTACATATTATTATAATATATTTGATGTTTTGAATTTTAAGTACAGTTTTGAAGTGATTATTTTAATATGTGTTAAAATGTTCGTAAGAAAATATATAATTTAATTGTAAACTTTTTTAAAATTTTTTTACTATTTAACCCCACCCCCTCTTGTCCGCTTTTTTTTGGAAGCAGACCTGGCAACCCTACTCTAAGCAGCTTACAGAATCAGCATATTGCCCCCAACAATCTGGGTTTTACCAACCTCAGAAAGATAGAAGGCTGAATCAACCTTGAACTGGTCAGAATCGAACACCTGGCAGTGAGCAGCGAATTAGCCTGTAATACTGCATTCTAACCACTGCGCCACCATGGATCTTCAGTCTCTTAAATTCTCCAGAAATTCATGAAGAACCCCAGGACCATAATCAGAGAGTTAAGGCCTCTGTTGTCTTGGTTTAAATGCCATGGGTAAAATGATATTCAAAGGAAAGTAACGAGAAGGAAGTCATCAGACACTAAGAAAAATATTGATGTTCATCTCAAGTTTGCAACAAACCACTTGGATGACCTTTCTAACTGGAGGAATATTCTGTGGGAAGATGAGTCAAAAGTGGAACTTTTCAGTGTAATGTAAGCATCATTTTATCTGATGGAAATAAAATTCTACATACTTTAATAAAAAAATATCGTAGCATTGTCAAACATGGAAATGGTGATATCATATTTTGGGGGTGTTTGCTGCCCCAGAATCTGGATGACTTGCCAGTTCAATAAAGGAAACATGAATTGTGCTTTGACTAGAGAATTCTATAAGACAGTATCATGGCTCATGTATATCAAGTAAATCTAAAAAAGATGAAGAACAAATTTAGTCTTCTTTTAAGTCCGAGTCCACAGTAAATCACATAAAAATATTGTGGCAGAACTTGAAATGAACAGTTCATGCAAGAGCACTCTCAAATGTTACTATCACAAAGTTCTGACATCATTTAGGAGCAAAGATATAGGGGAAAAATTCAGAAAATCTGGAAAAAGATGAATACTTTTTTCAGAGAACTCTACATAATGGATTGTGCATCAGAATAACTTCTTCTCAAAGTTGTATTGCATAATTATGCAACAAATAATAACACATATCTATCTATATGTTTCAATGGCTGTCCTAGTTACTGATGCTGCTATCTAAATAAGGCAAATAAATCAATGAAGGCCCAGATCAAGACTATTTTAGAACTCTTATTTTTCTGTTTTGGCATCTGAAATCTGATAGAGAGGACATTCCGGTGGAAGCACAAGTGGGGAGAAGAGACAAAAGTGACTATTCTATGCTATAGGTTTCCCTACTTTGTGAGACAGGTTGATACTCTCCCTGATGATATTATGTCATCTGGCAAGAACTTTCTATTGATTAATAGAATCAATCTATTGTTTGATTCTATTGTTATTGACATTCATTTTCTCCATCAATGTCATTCTTATTCAACCATGTTTACCTGCTATATCTGCCCGTTACTGCTGGCAATTGGTTTTTTTTTTTCTTTCTCTTTAGTTTTTGTTCTTTGGTTGATTTTAAGTCTAAACTAATTTTTCAGGCTCTTATTTATATAAATGCATAAGGCACTTGGGAAATAAATGCAATATTTGTTTCTCTTTAGCAACATGTAACTGTTTTTATGATGCTTTTGAATGGTGGTGCTGGAGAAGACTTCAGAGTCCCTTGGACTGCAAGGAGATCAATTAAGTCAATCCTAAAAGATACCAAGCTTGACTGTTTTTTAGAAGACAGTCCAAAGACAACTTTCAGGAATTGAAGCTCAAATACTTTGGCTACCTACTGAAAAGAGAGGACTCATTAGAAAAGACCCTGATGTTGAGAAATATTAAAGGCAAAAAGAAAAGGGGCAACAGAGGATGAGATGCTTAGATAGTGACTTTCACGCAATGAAGATGAATTTGGGAGATAGTGGAGAACAGGGGAACCTGTTGTGCAGGGGTGGGGTCTACTTACCTTTACTACCGGTTTGCATTGCGCCCGCACGCACTCTCTCGCTTCGCTTGCATGCCCGCACGCTCTTCTGTGCATGATGACATCTGGGTCAGTGGGTGGAGCCTCCTGCCAGTTTTACTACCGGTTCTTGCGAACCAGTCTAAACTGGGGACAACCCACCACTGCTCTTGTGCTAAGGTCCATGGGATTGTGAAGAGTCATACATGATTTAACAATTGAACCACAACTTTTTATAAGAAAAATATAGTGGTAGAGTACAAATTTGTTACTGCTGATTGCATGAAGCACAAGAGGTCTGAGTGTCTCCCTACTGTTTTTTCCCCAAAATAAGACACTGGCTTATTTTTTTTTGAACCCCAAAATAAGCGCTTGGCCTTATTTTTTGGGTGGTCTTATTATTTTGGGCCGTGTGGAGCAAGACGGGGCTCCTCTTGCCATCTTACCTGTTTTCCAGCTCTGTCACCCTAACCCTAACTAGAGGAAATGGCTTTTACTTTTACTTTTCTTTTATTATATTTATATATCGACCTTCTCCTGATGGACTCAGGGCGGTGAACAGCCATGGTAAAAACTGTATACAAGACAAAAAATTAAAAACTTATTAAAATAATTCAATCACTGGCCAAATTTAAAACACCCAGCTAAAATCGTTATTTAAAACCCCTATCAAAACCCAATTAAAATCCTTTATCCCGTCAGACCGGCTTGCTGGAATAATAGGGTCTTCAGAGCACGACAGAAGGTGCGGAGGTCAGGGATCCTTCGTATGTCCGGGGGCAATTCATTCCATAGGGACGGGGCCCCCACAGAGAAGGCTTTCCCCCTGGGGGTTGCCAGCCTACATTGTTTGGCTGACGGCACCCTCAGGAGGCCCTCCTGTGGGAGCGTACTGGTCGGTGAGAGGCAATCGGTGACAGAATGCGGTCCTGTAGATAACCAGGTCCTAAGCCATGGAGTGCTTTAAAGGTGGTAACCAACACCCTGAAATGCACCCGGAAGACCACCAGGAGCCAGTGCAGCTCACGCAAGAGGGGTGTTACATGGGAATGATGAATCGCCCCCATTATTACTCGCGCGGCTGCATTCTGGACCAGTTGGAGCCTCTGGGTGCTCCTCAAGGGGAGCCCCATGTAGAGAGCATTACAATAGTCCAGACAGGAAGTGACGAGGCTGTGGGTGACTGTGCGCACGGCGTCCCGATCCAGAAATGGATGCAACTGGGAGATCAGGCAAACCTGATAAAAAGCCCCCCTGGCCACGGCCATCATATGATCATCCAAAGACAGCCGTGAATCCAGGAGGACGCCCAGGTTGCGAGCCCTCTCTGAGGGGGGTAAGATCTTATCCCAATAGCCAGCGATGTGTTAGCTGACTATATTGGGCCGTTGGAAGCCACAGCCACTCAGTCTTGGAGGGGTTGAGTCTGAGCCTGTTCCTCTCCATCCAGATCCGCACAGCCTCCAGGCAACGGGACATCACATCAAGGGCATCATTGGGATGGCCTGGGGTTGAAATGTACAACTGCATGTCATCAGCATACAGTTGACACTTCACCCGAAAGCCACAGATGATCTTATCCAGTGGCTTCACATAAATGTTAAACAGGAGGGGTGAGAGGACTGATCCTTGCGGCACCCCACAAGTGAGGAACCTCGAGGTCGACCTCTGCCCCCTCGTCAACACAGACTGCGTATGGTCAGAGAGTAAGGAGGAGAACCACCGTAGCACGGTGCCCCCCACTCCCACCCCCTCTAGCCGACGCAGCATGATACCATGATCAATGGTATCAAAAGCCACTGAGAGATCTAGAAGGACCAGGACAGAGGAGCAACCCCTGTCCCGAGCCCTCCAGAGATCATCAACCAATGCAATCAATGCTGTTTCCGTGCTGTAACCTGTCCTGAAGCCCGACTGGCACGGATCTAGATAGACAGCTTCATCCAGCTGCGCATGCAATTTAATATTTTCAGAGAGGGCTTATTTTGGGAGGGGGGGATTTTAGCACATGTGCTCAAAAGCCCGATTTGGCTTATTATCTAGGGAGGTTTTATTTTCGGGAAAACAGGGTATAAGAACACAGAAAGATCTGAGTCACCTGTTTTTCTCTGTCCCTCTTGAGTAAAAGAGTTTTCATTATAAACCCTTGCAATTTTAAGCTTCACTCAGTAGCTTTTATGGCTCACACCCCATTAGCATTATTTTAAAACAAGGAAGTTTATAGACTGAGATTGTTTACAGACACCTGTATTGATATACACTAGTTAGTTTGGGGACATATCATCAGGGAGATATATATCCAAATGAATTGCCAATAGATCTTGTATCCTTAAGAATAAATCATAGCCCTTCCATTTGACAATGAATCTGTCATCCTCAAGTGCCATCTTTTATGTTTGTGAGCCCTGTTAACTTTGTCTAATTAAAACAGCTGGAGATGTCTATATACCGGTGAGCTGTTGTCTTTTGCTTGAGAGGAAATGAAAGATTCTGAGAGCACAAATATGGCGCAGTGAAGTGAAATGAGATCAGATCTTATTGATAGATTTTTAACAACTAGAGTCTGCTTATCGGTTTTAAAGAGTTACGGCCTTTCCATACTGCTAAATTCAGTGAAGCATTCAGTTAGCTGAAGAATCTTACTCATAAGGCTTCTGACCAGCCTGAGAAATGTTAATTTAAGGGCAAATTGCATACTATACACTCTTTTCTAAAACTGTATTGGTCACTTTTAATTTAAAGACAAAACAGCAAAGGATCTTAAATTTGCATCAGACACCTTTATAGAATGTAGCCCTATACCAATTTCCTGTTTCAAATTTCCCTTCAATTTCTAATAGCCTCTGAAGATGATATTTATAACAAAGAATCAAGGGACAGGAATTCCAACAGAGAACTGATATCCTTTTGGGCAGGTGAGGGTGCTTCAAAAAAGAAATGGATGATTCTAGAACCCTTTGTTAAGAAAACATGCCTCTCCGATGTCACTCAGTATAACTATTTATTTACATTAAATTTATATTCCGCCCATCTCAGTATCCAAAGTGAGTGGGTGGCTTAAAATACAGTAGAAACCCAAATATAAAAAGAATTAAAATTAACAAGAGTTAATCCAATGACAACAGTTCTCTAGAGTGTTCACAGAATAAAAACTGTACAATACAAGATGCAAAATGCAAGTAAAATAAACAAAATAGAAGCAGATTAAACCATTGCTTTCCACAAATTATTGCTTTGCTGTTGCTTTAATTCATATTTAAACCACTGATTTTGTTACTTCCATTTATAAATCCACAATTTATTCTTTAGACATATAGTAGGTTATGCTATTACATTTGCATTATCTAACACTTAAAAGTTTGCTTATCAATGGCTGTAAGAAACTGAAGTGGAATTGAATTGAACAGAGCCTGGTGGCGCAGCAGACTAATAGCCTGTTATTATCATTCAGCTGCCTGCAATTACTGCTAGTTCGAATCTCCCCAGGCTCAAGATTGACTCAGCCTTCCATCCTTTCTAAGGTAGGTAAATTGAGGACCCAGTTTGTGGTGGCAATAAGCTGACTTTGTATAAATATACAAAAGTATGAAGGCTATTGCTTAACGCATTGTAAGCTGCCCTGAATCTCTGGAGAAGGGCGGCATATAAATCAAATTAAAAAAAAAAAAGAATTGAATATTTAAATGTTTGGAGAAAAAAATACATTAAACCAGCAAGAAGGGGTGAAAATATATATATATACACACACATACACTTTCTCTTTTCTATACCCATTTTCATTGATATTTTTCATTTTTGCAAAAAAAAATTGTAATGTTGCAAAACTGCCAGATAAAACTGCCAATTCCATTTATTATGGGCTCTCTTTTCCCCATTCTGTTTGTTTTTTTTTTTTTTGACGTGGGAAACATGTTTGCTTGTTTTATAACCAAACCCACAATTAACCCTGAATGAGTGATGAGCAATGTTTTTACAAAAAATGTATTGAAATGAATATGCCCATGGTTTCAATTCCTTGAAACATGTCAATGTTTGCAGACTTCTTGGTCCCCTTAAGGCAGACTTGCTCAGCCTCCAGCCTGTGACAGCAAGTCTTCATTGACAGAGACAAGACAGGGTTATGCTTTTAACGTAACACTGCAGAGGAGGAGAGCTAAACCCATTGTTTTGTATAATAAAATATATCCTGCCATTCTCCTAATTTCATCAGCTCTTACAAGTCAACACCAGACATTAATGAAGAAAGGTTTCCAATTAGCCACAGTCTGAGACTCATCCAGCTTTTCAGTAACCTTCAACTGTCAGCGATAAAAAGGACCGTTCAGTATGATGTGGATCATTCATTCCAAATCGCCACAACTCATTTATGACAAACACAACTAGCGGACCACACAGAGTTCACTGGATTGCTTTTCATTAGGTGGGTATATTGACTTGAGAACTCATTTCTTAACGATCTTTGTTTTTCCACACCGAAAGCAGCCCTATGATGAAGAACAGAATGTGCTATTGTATCATTTATTTGAATGGAAGCTAACTCTGATCAGACCTGCACAGAGGGACCACAAAACAACACAGTAAATATTGCATGATCCTATTCAGTGTTGCAG
Source organism: Arizona elegans (assembly GCA_022577455.1). Lineage (NCBI taxonomy): Eukaryota > Metazoa > Chordata > Lepidosauria > Squamata > Colubridae > Arizona > Arizona elegans. The sequence continues at coordinate 24,377,034 of JAKOOJ010000008.1, read as the reverse complement.
TTCTAGAATGCTCAATTCCAGGCAGCTTTACTGGACTCTTTTTGGACTATTCTGTTTCTATTTCTACAAATCCTGTGATTCTTCTGAGTATTCATGTATCACTTATTAGCTTTCCGGGTGGAGCTATTTATTCAGCATAGCTCAGCACCTAAACTCACTATGCATATACAAGAAAACCTATCATCACCATCACCATCACCATCACCACCATCATCATCTTCTTTTAACAACCCCATAATCCCTTGTGGGGTGGAGTCTGGAACAGAGTGTATAATGGCCAGATGCCCTTCCTGTCACCAATGATGAGTTTTGTTCAGCAGATATATTCTCATTGTGCCCAGAGAGAGAAATATCTGCCTCTACCTAGGATCGAACTCACAGCCTCCTGATTGTGAGATGATAGCTCTACCTCTAGACCACTACACCACTCCATATACAAGAAAACCTATAAATAACAAAAATTAGTAGCAGCGGTCAGGTGATCCTCTCTCTTTTTTTCTTCTACTTTCACATTTTTATTAAACAATATATTACTTACTATTTATAGAACAGAAAAAAGTCTAATTCTACATGTGCCCAGAATACTCAGAAATAAAGCTTGCCTGTTTTAATGGGATTTCCTGCCAAATTACAGTTCTATCGTATGTTTTCTTACAAAAGTGTAATTAATAAGAATGGGTATGCATAAGGTGTATTGATTTCAATGATATACATAAATATTTGTACTCAGGTGTACCAGTTTAAACCACTACAGTACAAATTCCTCTATTTCTGGCATGTATATGATACCTGTCATCAAGTGAGATTTACGCCATTACATTAGCCAGTACCATCTGGCACTGCTGTCAGAATCAGGATTTTGCCTTTTCTTAGAAATACAGGTATGAGTTTATTTATTTAATTTATTTATTTTATTAGGCTTATATGCCGCCCTATTTCCAACAGACTCAGGGCGGCTCACAACAATAAAACCACAATCCAATGCAAGATTAAAATGCCTAATTAAACAGTTACCTGTGCTTTGTGCACTGTACAGCCATATGATGACCTCCTGTGCTGATTGTATATGCAGCTGCTACCTGACTGACAGTCCAAGGTGAAGGGCTTGTTGGTTTTAATGTCAGCATAAAGATATCTGCTAGATGTTTCCGATATGATAAGGTAGTCAAGATGTCATTCCAGTTGTGTTAGGGGCACTGAATAAGGGGCACTGACTGACATGCATTTGGGAAGATTAACACTTAATCTATCACAGAAAGATACTAGATTATGCCCACATTACACACACGTTTCATCAGAAAATCCTAACAAACATCCTGGCACCACCGAGGAACTGAGATCTTGATTCCATTTATGCTCATATAAAATGCCTAACATAAAATAAATATCAAGGATGAGAATGCTGGGAGAAGAGAGATACTGAAGGAAAACCTCTTGGGCTAGCCCAAATTGTAACTTAAAAACTTCCCATTACAGCTTCCTGCCCTAACTTGCTACAGAGACACCAAATTTATTTGACACAGAGAAAGTCAGAAATATCAACATAGGTCTTTTCTGCAACAAAGGTGATCAATATGTAAAAGAAAGTGGGAGAAAAAAAATCTTCTTGTCTAAATAATATGGAAATTTCTTAGGTACTTTTTCTAGTACTTTTATTATGTCACATAGATGAAAACGTAACACAGATTTAAAAATACACAAATGTATTATTGTTCCATCTGGCTTTATTAGCCATGAAAGTAACAATGCTTTAAACTACAATTCCTTTAAAAGTAAGTCTCACTAAATACATGTGATGTGTCTTTATTTTTAATGAGGTTTTTAAAAATTGATTGATTGATGATTTATAGAATCACCCATCTCACAGCAGAGATTGTGGGTGATGTATACAAAGATTAAAAGCAACATAAACACATGATGTCCTGGTTGAACAGTAACCCCAGAGTCATATCATCAGCAGAGATCACCTAATTTCCTGTTCAAAATGGAGAAATAGCCAGTTCTTTAGAGTCTTACAAAAAATTACTGGGCCAGCAGGATTTCAGGGATGGGGATATTGAACAATGCTAATAACTAATACTCGATACCAGTACAGTGTATAACTTTGTATTCATAACAGGGGTGAAATGCTCCCGGTTCGGACCGGATCGCCCGATCTGGTAGCGATGGCGGCAGGTGGTTCAGAGAACCAGTAGCAAAAATCCCTGCCCCCCCAATGCCCAGCTGAGCCACGTGATCATCAGAGGCTTAAAAAAAATTTTTTTAAAGCATTTTTTCTACAACCTCTTCAGCCGAAAAAATGCTTTTAAAAGTAAAAAAAAAAAAAGCCTCTGATGATTGTGCGGGTCAGCTGGGATTGTCAGAGGCTTTTAAAAGCATTTTTTAATAAACTCTTCGGCCGAAGAGGTTGTAGAAAAAATGCTTTTAAAAGTAAAAAAAAAAAAAAGCCTCTGATGATTGTGCGGGTCAGCTGGGATTGTCAGAGGCTTTTAAAAGCATTTTTTAATAAACTCTTCGGCTGAAGAGGTTGTAGAAAAAATGCTTTTATAAGGCTCTGGTGATCCCAGCTGAGTTGCCTGATCGTCAGAGGCTTTTAAAAGCATCTCTTCGGCCAAAGAGGTTGTAGAAAAAATGGTTTTAAAAATTTAAAAAAAAAGTTGGCCATGCCCACTCAATCACATTACCCCCCCCCCAAGCCTACGCCCACAGAACCGGTAGTAACAAATTTTACATTTCACCACTGATTCATAGTATTACAAAAGATTATAAAGAGCTTTTAGCAAAGGCAGAGAACCTTTTTGTGGGCATAACAGCACTTTTATAATAAGCATTATATACAAGCATAGACAAAGTAGATAGTCCAAGCCAAACTAGGAGGCATCAAGTCATGGCAAATGCATCCACATTAAAATACAATATTGTAAAAGAGCACTTTTTACTCTTTTTTTCTTAAAGCATTACATATTGTAAAAAATACACACTACAAATTTTGGAGATGGTATCCAATGACTGGTCAGTAGCATTTGAATAAGTCTGACTTTTTATTTCTTTCTGCCCTATATGATAGCATTAGAATGTTATCCAATATCATATAATTCAACGCATATAGTTGAGTCCATGGAGTAGAAGATTAAGGGTCTTAAGTCCCCTCTCTCCAAAAGCTCTCTGATTCTTTATCCCTTTCCTCCTATTTTGGGGTAGCATCTTGGGAGTTACATTAGAGAGTGCCACCACCTATCTCCTAGGTGGCACATCACCTGGTATCTTCTCTCAAAGTCAGTGTATCTGACAGACAGGTTTTCATTGTTTGTGCTGTTATTATTAAAAGGAAAAAGGGGAGGGGGAATTAAACAATTTTTATATTGTATTATTTTTATATAATACAACTTATTGTCCTCCTGGTGTAAATGGATACATATATAAATGGATACATATATATTTATGTATAACTGAAGGTTTGAGCCTTTCCGCTCTTCTTTTAGGAAATGTTAGTTCAAACTCACAAGAGATAAACAAAACCAAATTTTATTTTAAAAGAAAAGATAAAATATATGAACTCCTATTTATTTTTTAGAAATAAATATGCAAAAGTTCATGCAACATTCCAAGTAAGCCACAAAAGCCCACAAATAGTAAGCTTGGACAGGATCTTAGAGAAGAGACTGCAGTTAAATTGTATTTCAAATCACAAGAAGTTGACTGAAAAACTTTTTAAAGTTTCTTGTACACAGCCTAAACTAGGAATAATAATAATAAAAAAACTAAGATAGTATAACATTTAAAAAAGAAACCAACATTATTGGATTGCTTGAAAGCATTTTCACATTGGAGATAATTTAAAATACAGCTTTAAAATTATATTGTTTTAAGAGTGAAAAAATATGGGACAATTCAAATATATTTAAAATCATTTTGATAATTGAACATTGCTTCCTCATTTAAATTATTTCAGCTCCAAAAAGTGATAAAAATATGATATTGATTTTTTCAGTGTTAGTGAGGTAAATGGTAAAGCAGGACTGATTTAATTCAAAGAGTGAATTAAACGTCTCTAGATGTCAAAGGTCTGGATTGAAAGATGAAAATTATGAGGTTTTAAGGGGGTTGCTTTTTTTGTGAGATTGTTAATGATGTGATATGGAAACCTGCATAGTTATACCATAAAAATGCATGTGGAGTTTTTAAGAACATTCCAGCAACAAGGGACCAGAAGGACTAGTTTTACTAGCAAATAGATCTGGGTTCAAAGTCCAGTCAAAGAACGCCAATTTAAGGATACACACATCTATCTTTGCTGAAATAGTAATCATTTAGATTTTTGCTGCCTACTAATTATACCTTTAGAGGAGGTTCAGTGCTGCAAGAGGAAAGATATATATGTACAATAGACTGGAGAAATGGGGAATCATTCAATATTATTTGGCATAGGAACCTAATAGGTCTATCCATGGTTTTAAAAAGATCACTAAAATTCAATATTGTACCAAATCTATCACTTAATTTCCTGATCTCTCACCTGCCAGTGAAAAAATATATAATTTTCTCTCTCTTAAACTTTTGCAAGTTCTTTAAACTACCGTTTGGAAATTTTGACATAGAATCATAATACCGAGCTTGTCAAAGAGAATGGATAAATAATTGACAGTCAGAAAATGGAAAGCTTGGTGACAGAATTTAAGTTAAAGGGGCCAATTGAGGTAGATAGAGGATTGAGAGACTGTGGAGTGTAACCAATTATTGTAGTCCTATTTCACTTATAGAATAATTTAATTTTTAAGACTTATGCTGTGGTCTAGCTATAATCTATGATCACTACATCTCACTTTTTACTAGGTTGTGATGCTACTGGGTTATTTTGGCAACTTTGCACAAAATTTAGATTTCTACAAGCCTTGGAGGAAATTGCTAGATACGTGTCGGCAATATTTTCGAGTTTCCCTATGCTTGGAAACAATGGAAGAAAGGTTGGATAGCCTTGCTTCTTGACCTGTAAAGGCCTTATGGGCAGAATTTCCTCCTGGTGTCCTTTCCTGATTCAACTGAAGCATGGGAAACTAGGGAGGCTGTTGAGTTGTTGTACATGAAAAAGAGGACACCCATATATACTTCTTGGCTTCATTGTAACCAAAATGCAACACCATGAAGACTTCATGAAGATTTTCTTCCTTGACAAAATTCAAAAGCAATTTGTTTCCATCAAACTGAAGAATAGTTCAGAAAACTATAGAAGAATTTTTACAACAGCTCTACTTAAGATGTTGCATTTGTATTCTGTTACAGAACGGAAAATGGTGCAGCCACTTAACTACCCTGTACTAGAATTTCATACTTTCCTTATTTCTGCTTCACTTCTATGAAACTAAGTTGGAAAAAAACAACTGTCTCTTTTTCTAAAGGCAATAATTGCTTGGTTACTAGGAATATAAAGTAATAATTTAATAATTTTTATTAGATTATTACATGAATTAAATATAAGGAAGAAATAAATTGATAAACAGACATATAATTGGATGGCTTCATGTTTTTACAAGTTGTTGAAAAAGGCTGCCTTGTGACTTGCTAATAAACCACGTCTATGTGCTCAGAAGTAACTGAATTAACCTAGTAGTGGCTAAAAATCTATTGAACAATTTATGTTGTATTGGAAAGTAGCTAATCACATAATGGCAAGTGGAGAAGTGAAGGAGGGAAGCATAGGCAACAGTAGATATTGTATCTGTGATAAATACTTGGGGGACATTGCCCTGCAAAATTAAAGTCATGATACTAGCAAAATCTATAGGGAGCAGTCTGTTTAGAAGACAGTAGTCACAGTGAAATAAGGAACAACTGAGCATGTCTTAAAAACCAAGCATGTTTTTAATATATTAAATTCTATTGACAGCCATAAAAAAATAACACCCTATAATTAACAGAACTAATTCTACTTCTGACCCATATAATATAATACCCAGTTCATCAGTCACGTACAGAAACCTGGAAGGAGATTCATTCACATGAATCTGCAAAAGCACAATGTTGATAAGCACCTGCTAAACATCAGACCTGACAGGTCTGTGTAGCTTAGTGGGCCAGAAGATGTGGAGCCCTATAGCAGCTGGAGCAGGGGAACATTTTGCAACATTAGACAGGGTTTAGAGGTAAAACCTGACCTGCAAAACCCTACATGCATTTGGCACAGGGATGAAATGCTACTGGTTCAGCTGAACCAGTAGTGATGGCGGCAGGTGGTTCAGAGAACCGGTAGTGACAGCAGTATGAGGCTCTACCCACCTGCCCGGTCGTCGTTACTTCCTGGTTTTAATCAGGAAGTAACCTGTTTTTTGCCCTCTGCGCATGTGCAGAAGAGTTTGCGAATGCACAGAGGGTCTGCATGTGCATGTGATGCATGCACATGAGCGGAGCTGGCGTGTGCAGGGGGTGCGTGCACTTCCAAACCATTAGGATAGGGAAGGTAAGTAGATTTCACCCCTGATTTGCCACATAGTTATGGGGAAAGCGGGACAATCTGGCATTGACTAGGAAATAGCACAAGAATGGTAAGAAAAGAACGGTGTCAGAGTGACATGTTCTGAAACAATCCCTGCATAGTTTCCGATAATTTTCTTCCTCCCGTCCCTTTTACTATTCCAAGCAGAATGCCACAAAGAAAATAGGAGGGTAGGAAATAATGACACAACCTTTGCCTTTTATCTCCAAGAAAGAGTGATGGAGAGAGAACAAGAGAGAAAGAAAATGGCTAAGACATTTTCTTCCTGTCTTTCCTCCAGTTTGATTACATAATGAGGCATCAAAGAGGCAACCTACAAATGCAAATATAAATCCTGATGCACAGGAAGATTTTATGATGTCAGTCAACAGAGGTGATTACTGCCTAATTATTGTTTCAGGGAGTAAATCTATGCTGCATGGAAAGCCGAGAAAAAGTGATAGTTTAGTGTAAAAGCCAAGATGCAGTTTTATCTATACCTAGCAGCTAATTTACATAAGCTTTTTTCTTTAACATTATGCTTAAGACTATTCTCTCTCTCTGTGTGTGTGTTTTTTAAAAAAGCTTTAACTTCCCTGTGGTTTCATTTATTTCTGAGAATACCAAAATTGTGAAATATGAATACAGCCATCTGAAATCTTTCCATTGTGACTAAGCCTCTCTTTTACCGTGTGGAAAGTACCCTTGCCAGAATAAGTAACCAGGAAGAATTTTCCAGAGATGGTTCTCTTTTTGTAAATAAGAAAACCAAACCACACATGTACAGATAGATCCAGAGGACAGTCACGAAGATGGAAAACAAATGTAAAATCCATGAAGGGACATTTAGACATTGTAGTCTAAAAAAAAAAATAAGTAGTGATACCATAGACATCCTCAAATACCTAGACAGGATGTTTCACAGATAACAAATATGGTTGGTATCCCAGAAGGGAGAATCAAGGCAGCGAATTCAAATGGAAGGAAAAGTTTTTCAAAGGAATAGTAAGTTGAATTATGTCAGCACATAACTGCTCTGGTTCTGTGCTCTGGTTCTATGCTGGCTTCCAATCAACTTCTAAGAACAAGTCAAGTTGCTGTTTTGGACTTTTAAAAATTTAATTTGCATAGTTTTAATATTTTAATTACTTTTCTATTTCTCTTTTTATAATCTGTAAACTGCCCATACGGTAGTTGCTTTATACGGTAGATGGATGGCATAAAAATTTAATAAGAATAATAAATAAAGGCTATATGGCTTGAAACTGGACTACTTGTAGGACTGTCTTCTTCAGCCAATGTTATCCAACCTGACTTGGGCGTCCTGGGAGAACCTGTTTGTGGTTCCTCAGTTTCATGATGTGAGAATGGTGGAAACCTGCAGGCAGGAAACCTGTGTGTATGTCTATCTGCCATAAAGAGAGTTATTTCAAAGATGCTTTGGCATGAATTGATGCCATCATTTACTATTGGGTTTATGTATAATTAGGGATTGGCTAATTTTTATTTCTGTATTTTTTTCTGTAGTTAATTTTTATTTTTGTAGACTATAAACATTTTATTGCAACTTATAGGCATATTATAAACCAGCAAGCACTAATTCTTGTTGATATCACATTAGGCTGCATTTGTAGCCACAGAAACCCGGAGACTGTGAATTCTAGTCCTGCCTTAGGCATGAAAGCCAGGCCAATCACACTCTTTCAGCCCAACCAATCTCATAAGGTTGTTGTTGTTGTGGGGAAAATGGAAGGAAGAAATAGTATTATGTGTGTTTGCTGCCTTGGGTTACTTCTAAAGTAATAAAATCAGATAATTAACAAAGAAACAAACAAGCAAACAAATTCTTTTTCAATGTCTGTGGAAGATTGTCTAGATCTTTGTGACCTTTAAGACTTTAATGAGTGACTTTAGTGTGGTCTTTAAGACTTTAATGCAGGGCTGTCAAACATGTGGCCCGCGGCCCGGATGCATCACGTGCTGGCCACCACCCTTGCCCAGTTTAGCAAAGGGGGAAAAAGTCCCAATACATCACATGATGCTGCCATGATGACACAAGTTTGACAGCCCTGCTTTAATGAGTGTGACTATATTGCTGTATCGTGCAGGGATGAGCCAGTAGACGAAACAATCTACTCTTGCTATCCTGAGTTTAGGAGAAAGTATTTTTTCTTCATTTTCAAAATACAAGTATGCTTACTTTAGGTTCATATTTTAATATTTACACTCTTAGTACCCCAGAGTGGTGGGAAACAATTCCACTGACGTTTCACATTTATAACCAGGAGGATTTTAAGGATCACTAAGGAAGGGACTCAAATGGTTCATTCCTGTTTTAAAGCCTATATGTAGGTTAATTTTTTGTTACTTTATCCTTATAGTATCTTAGAGCGAACAAATCGCCAAACTATACAATGTTAGCTTTATTTTGTCTCGGTTGATAAGAGTTACAAAATAAGAATACTATCTTTTATTAGGAAAGAAAGAAATGTCACATTTGTTGTATATCAACACTGATAATAAATGATCAAGCCAAAGATAAGGCCTTTGAATTTTCAGTGTTTTCAGTCAGACTGGAGCTGTTCCATTGGGGAAGTAATAACTTTTTACTGAGATCAATGGCACTTTAATATGCTTCATTTTGGTTTAATCGTTTTTTTGTCCCTTTCACGTTGAATGCAGTCCAACAGAAAGCCTTTGAGTATGATGAAAACCGAAAGCTTGCTTTCAGATCAGTCAAAACTGAGTAAACTCACATGGATCACCAGAGTAGCTCAGAGTAACTTGGATACAAAATCACAATGGAAGCACTTATTTGGGGTTTGTTTGAACACTTATTTATTAATTTGTTTTCCAATTTTTCTACACGGCTTCAATCACCAGAATCTGGGCAGTGTACAAGGAAAATACAAGCCAATCAACCAATCAAAAATAAAAAATAAAAAATAATCCATTCCCTAATGAAACAGTCATGATAATATAACTGAATAAGTTATAGTACAATCATACTATGGATAAAATCATACTATGGATAAAAGTCCAGGTGAAATTAAAACAAAAATCTCCAGAGTTTTCTGGAATAAAAGGGGATCAGGAGCAAATGCACCTCTAGGATAGCATGTTCCAAAATTAGGGGCTATTACAGAGAAGGCACAATGATACGATCTGGAATGTATTTTTACCATTACATGACAGGTAAACTGAGCATTCAGCCTCCTTCCTTCTAATGAATAATTAGAAGAATAGTTTTTAAATAACATGTTGGCATTACATTATCTTTCTGGCTATTGCCTCAAATCACCATTTTACCTTAGTTTTTAGGAAAGGCTGGACACCTGGTATCCATGGAGGCATACATTCATGTAATGATGGCTTGGAAATGGTGGCATTAAGGCAAGCTCCTTATTAGTCTTTTGAAAGAATGATAGACCACTCCTTTGAAACAGTGCTAAATCTGCACATCATGTGTAACTTAAATGACAGGTCACAGTAACCAAGGAAGGATTGAACGGAGTAGTGAGTTGCAGTTATCCTCATGGGTCACAGCTCCCTTTGTTTCCTCTCTCTCAGCAAAGTGGCAGGCAGTTCTGTAGCTGAGGAGTGATTTCCGATGTTCTTTGCCAGTTGCCCACAAGCAATGTCAATGGAGAAGCCAGCAGGAAGTTGGAAGTTGCTCATACTTCTGCCTGTCCATGGTCATTTTGTTTTTCTGTTTAGGTAAGGCAATATCTTTGAAAGGATGACCCAGTGGGTCATGGTTGATCTAATTCTTCCTGTAAATTCTAGTGATTTTCTATTCCACAGTGTGGGTCAACATGAAATATGAATAACGCTTTGTCTAAATGGGTTGCAATAATAGTGCTAATAGTGAGCCAACCTAGAGGTTCTGTGAGCTGCTTGTAGCAAAGTCCAACAGACTGCCAGGAGATGTGCTAATGATTATTGGCTGCAGCTTTGCTGTCTGATCCAGATAGCAGCTGACACAAGCAACATCAAGGGGATGTATGATGGCATCAAGCAGGCCTTAGGTCCAGCACAGAAGAAATCTGCCCCTCTGAAGTCTGCTACAGGTGAGGTTATCCAGGACCGAGCATAGCAGATGGCACGCTAGGTGCAGCACTATTCTGAGTTATATTCCAGAGAAAATGTGGTAACTGAAGAAGCATTAAATAACATTGAGTGCCTGCCTGCCAGCTTGACAGTGAACCAACTTTAAAGGAACTAAATGCGGCCCTGGACTCCCTTGCCTCTGGCAAGGCACCTGGGAAAGATAACATTCCTGCCAAAGTTTTGAAGTGCTGCAAAGAGAACATCTCCACTGAACTGCATGAAATCTTGTCTTTGTTGGAGGGAAGGTGGAGTACCACAGGACATGAAGGATGGAAATATCGTCACACTGTACAAGAACAAAGGTGACAGGGGTGACTCTAACAACCACCATGGCATCTCTCTTCTTAATGTTGTAGGGAAGCTGCTTGCCCATGTCATACTGAAAGGCTCCAGGTCCTTGCAGAGACAGTCTATCCAGAATCACAGTGTGGATTTCGAGCTAACAGGTCCACTACTGATATGGTATTTTCCCTTAGACAGTTGCAGGAGAAATGCAGGGAACAAAGACAGCCACTTTTCGTAGCCTTCATAGATCTTACGAAGGCTTTTGACTTGGTTAGCAGGGACGGCCTTTATAAAATTCTCCCCAAGATTGGATGTCCACCTCAGCTCCTCAACATCATCAGGTCCTTTCATGAGGAAATGAAGGACACTGTAGTTTTTGATGGCTTAACTTCAGATTCCTTTGATATTCGAAGTGGAGTGAAGCAGGGCTGTGTCCTCGTGCCAACTTTATTTGGGATCTTTTTTGCTGTCATGCTGAAACATGCTTTTGGAACTGCAACAGAGGGTATTTACCTCCAGACCAGATCAGACAGAAAACTGTTTAATCTCTCTAGATTGAGAGCAAAGTCTAAAGTCCAGTTGAAATGCTTATGGGATTTCCTCTTCGCTGATGATGCTGCCATCACTGCTCACTCTGCTGAAGACCTTCAACAACTAATGGACAGTTTTAACAAGGCCTGCCAAGACTTTGGACTAACAATCAGCCTGAAAAAAACACAAATCATGGGTCAGGACGTGGATTCACCTCTCTGTATTACAATCTCTGCACAAGAACTGGAGGTCGTCCATGACTTTGTGCACCTCGGCTCAACTATCTCTGACACTCTCTCTTTAGATACTGAGCTGAATAAACATATTGGTAAAACGGCCACCACATTTTCCAGACTTACAAAGAGAGTATGGCTTAATAAGAAGCTGACGGAGCATACAAAGATCCAGGTCTATAGAGCCTGCGTCCTGAGCACACTCTTGTACTGCAGTGAGTGTTGGACCCTCTACTCATGGCAGGAGAGAAAGTTGAACACCTTTCATATGCACTATCTCTGACGAATTCTTGGAATCACCTGGCAGGACAAAGTTCCAAATAGCGCAGTCTTGGAACGTGCTAGAATTTCTAGCATGTATACACTATTGAAACAGCAACATCTATGTTGGCTGGGGCATGTCGTGAGAATGGCTGGTGGTCGGATTCCGAAAGATCTCCTGAATGGAGAATTAGTGCAGGGAAAGCACCTCAGAGGGAGACCACAGCTGCGATATAAGGATATCTGCAAGAGGGACCTAAAGGCCCTGGGAATGGACATTAACAACTGGGAAACTCTGACCTCCGATCGTTCAGCTTGGAGGCTAAAGATGCAGCATAGCTTCTCCAATTCGAAGAGACACTTGTTCGGCAGGCTGAGGCAAAGAGGCAGTCCCAGAACCAGTGAAATCTGGGGGCTGGGCAGGGGACAAAATGTATCTGCCCTCAGTGTGGAAGGGATTGCCACTCTCAAATTGGCCTTTTTAGTCATACTAGATGCTATTTTTGGACTCTTTCCAGAGCACGATACCATAGTCTCTTGAGACTAAAGAATGCCAGTGAATGAGGAAAATATTCCATATCCCCCAATTTCCCATTAGCAGTGCTAATAGGAAAATATTCCATATCCCCCAAATTGTATTTAATAGCCAATTTATACTTTTAAAAAATCCTCTTTATATCTATCAATATCTTCCAGAAAAGTCTGCATCTCTAATAATGATTATATTACTATTTTTCTAGTAATGTGATCTGATTCTTTGGGATGAATTTCCCATTTACTTTCCATTGGCTATACATAAACAGGACATACTGGACTGATATAGTTATGCACACATCTTATTAGCATGATCTACTATCCTGCTAATTAAGTGATTACCAGCTTTAAAAAAAACAATTGGGCAATTTGTTGAATTTAACATAGTATTTCTTCCAGTTCATGTCTCCCTCTTTAATGCATCAGAATGGCCTCATTATTTATTCTTTTCAGCAATATAGTAGACGTACATCATACATGAAAGATATCAATAGTTATCTTAAGCCAGATATTTTAAGAGACTCAGAAAAGTTTAAGAAAAATGGGATGCTTTCTTTTACTTTTGATCTGCTGGGAATAGACAGAAATAATAAATCAAAACTAGATCTCTGTTCTAAGAGATGTTAGTGTAATAAGACCCATATCGTTATATTCGTTTGGTACATTGAGCTGTTACTTTTTTTTTTGGACAAAAGATATTTGCTTCTGTTAGGCAAAATTATTTTTCATGTTTTCATATACTTGTGTAGCGCCAGTAATGGCTGTTAAGTAGTATAGTTACAGCAAAGGAAGTAATTGCAGTTTTCTAAACCTGAATAAAAAAAATGTCCATCTTAATAGAAATATGTAGCACTAATTACAACTATGGAGTAAATTACAGCAATTGGTGGTAATTAAATATAATTTTGTCTTCAATACTTACATATAGGTATTATCTTTTATTTTAAATAGTGTTACTTCATTGACTTCACATTAGAAATACGGAAGATATGGCAATTCTCTGTGAATATTAACTACTGTTATGGTGCTATAATGTTAGATTTCAAGTGGTTTCTAAGATCTTATTGAGTGTGCTTGTATACAATAAGACACTATAAATTGCTTTGATTTTTTTCCCTTCATTCTTAATCAAGTCAAACAAACAAACAAATACACTTATAAGAAAGGAATCTTTAAAAAGTGGCAGTTTACTTTGAATAGGAGTAGTCAATTTAGAAACTCTGGTTTCATTGAGTAGGTTTCTTATGCTTCTGCTCAGTGGTAAAATTCAATTTTTTTTACTACCGGTTCTGACTACTCCTAGAAAATAAAACAGTATTTTAAAAATCAGCAATAGCACTGAAAATTACAAGAGAAAATGCAGAGTTCTGCAAGATGGTGATAGTTTGCTATAAATGAATGTTTCCTCTGTGCGTGATGAAATTTAATATAGTACTGATAGAAATGAATATCTTCCAGTTTAGCTAGATTCACTTTCCTAATTTGTACAGAGGAAAAAGAACTTTCAATTTGACTTAGTAACATGAATATGTGAATCTGTAAAGTGGTACATTATACACTTATACAGTATATCCAAGGTTGCCACTTGTGTAGCTATAATCAACTTACAAATTTCAACAATTAAGAAAATTACTTACATGACATATTTCTTCTAAAATGCTTTCATTTCCTCACCTGTCCCTCTAGAAATTGATATATTGAAATTAGAAATCTATGATTATATTTACTAATTCAAATTAAAGTATAATTAAAATGAATTTCTGGATCATTTCTAGTTTAGTTTCTGGCCAGGTTTTGGAACAAAAACAGCTTCAGTCAGCGCATGTCTGAAGCTACCAAGTTTCAAAGCTTTATAGCTAGGAGCTACAAAGAGGACAGCATCCCCAATGGCTCTATTGGCTTTATGCAACTACTGATATCATTATTCAGACTATCCTTCAACCTTACTACCTAGAAGAGAGATTGAGAAATTGACTCTAAATCCTTCCTGAGGATTCCTATATCAATTTCAGAAGTTGGAACTAAGGTTTTGCAAGATTTAAACGTGAACATTTGCTGTTCATCCGTTAAAGATGGACATATTTTGTGAGCAATGCTGCATTTTTAAAAACTGTTGTTTAAAAGACTTTTAAAGGTCATAGCAATCTACGGTTTGTAATATTCTGACATTACCAGAATAGAATAAGCCAAAATTTCAGTGTGCTTTCGAGAAAACTTTATTCTCTTTGAAAAATTCATATTCACCTGAGAGTGCATGTGGATATAGTCCTCCATGTTTTTCCCATCCGATGACATTATCTTTCTAAAGCTTCAGGAAATGTTAAAACTGAAGCCTTAAAATTGATTTCTCTCTGCAAATAATTAGAAGGGCCACAAGTGCTTAAATAGCTGCCTCTTCCTGCTTCTCTTTGGGATAATTTGGGAACTTCCTAAAAAACATCTTGGAAAAAGGCAATGGCAAATGATGTCCAGTGGTGGGACTTGAATAACTTAACAACTGGTTCTCTGATTGGGTAGGCGTGGCCAGTTGGTCATGTGATTGGGTGGGTGATGATTGAATTCCTATAATGGTGGCCTGCATCCCGGCCACTCGCCTCAAAGGCAGAGGTAGGATTCAGCCAACTGGCCCCGTCCCCGCCTGGTTTTTGCCCATTTTTTGCCTATTTTCAGGCCTTTTTTGGGCCATTTTTTGCGCTGTTTTTGGCCTGAAAAACGGCCCAAAACAGGCCGAAAACGGCCCATAAAACAGGCCAAAAAATGAGCAGGGGCAGGGCCAGCCAGTGGTGGGATTTGCCAGTTCACCGAGCCAGGGGTGGGTTCTAAATATTTTTACTACCGATTCTGTGGGCGTGGCTTATTTTGTGGGTTCTTGGAGGTCATGTGACTAGGTGGGCGTGGCTAGCTGGTCAGAGTCATTTCTGGAAGGTCCTCGCACTTACAACAAGTCCTCGCACTTACAACCCGACTCATTTGTTTGCTTTTAACACTGATCAGCTGTAGGACGGCCCTTTGAAACCCCGCGGCAAGAGTTTAAACAGTTTTTTTTCCCTCTAGTCATCAGCTGGGACTCAGGAGGCAGCAATAGATTGGGGGTGGGACCAAATAAAAGGTAAGAATAACGTGGCGGGGTGGGGGGTGGGAGGGCGGGGGGGGGAGAACCGGTTCAGTGACATCATATTGTTATCGCTACTGGCTCGGCCGAACTGGACCGAACCGGGAGGAACCCACCACTGCACCGAGCTGTGCAGAATCTTAACTACTGGTTTGCCTGAACTGGTGTGAACTGGCAGCAGCCCACCTCTGATCATGTCCATGATGCTATCAAGAAAACTTCATGTGTGCAGGTGCTAGGAGTTAAGCTTGACTTGGGGGACTCTTTAGTTTCATCATATGTCTCAAACCTTTTCTGAAGATTATTGGATAACAAGGAGAACTTCTCCATAAGCAAGACTTGGTTGGGAAATATGTTTAGATTAATTATCAATTACCTTTCTTGTTCTTTTTTGCACTGCCTTTTCCCTTCAAGTATATTACTAAATTTGGTTAGTTGGTTGTTTTGTACATTTTGGACAGTTTATCTGTGATCTGACTGGTTTTCTATTTTGATTGTATAACAGTTTTATACATGCCTGGTTTATTTTTGATTAGTTAAAAAGAACAACCCTTTTGTTAGCCACCATTATAGGAATTTCCATTAGCCAAAATGGAAAACAGAAATACTTTAAACATAATTTCCTGCCTCATAACCAAATTTCTAAAACTGTTCTGCAGAGTGCTTGGTGCTTGCTTGCAATTGTTGCATTATCAGACTAGGTAATCTCTTAAATGCTAGAAGAGGCTGGAATTTGTTCTTTGCCTATGTGGGCAGCCCCCACCCCATCCCAGAAGAATAAAATATTTTGGGAAATATTAAAAAAGGCAGAATATTATATTCCCCTAAAGAAGAAATGGAGAAACATGTTTTTAAAGACAGAAAGCAGCCCCCAAGTCTTTCTTAATAGCCCACATCAGATGCCAGCACTTAAGAGATAAAGAGCTTATTGAAAGAGGAAAACAAGTATCTAGATAGCTCTATTCATAAGCAAAGCAAATGCTGCAGGCAGAAATCCATTCAAGACAGGATATTTCGAAACCCCTTGGCAGAATGGTAGGATTAGAAAACACCCAAGATCCAACACAGGATGAAAGCCATTAGCCACAATAGGAACTGCCCAACACCTTTCAGAACACAAGCCCCTTCACTGCACTAACCCCAGAACAGTTAAAACTTCAAAGTCACAGAAACCTATAAAGATCCATCCACTCATTCAACCATTTGTTCAGCTTGAAACTGAACCAGATGGATTTTTCTTCCAACACTTATATGCAATATTTTGTCCTGTCTGCTGTCTAAAATAGAATTTTCAAAAGAAATGGGATCAGAAGATGCAGCTGGAAATTTTTCAGTACTAATCTTTGTGTTATTGTATGACTGAGCGTTGTATATTCAGGAGAAAGGCAGTGTTTCTTAACCTTAGCAATTTTACGAAGGGTGGACTTCAGTTCCCAGAATTCTCCAGCCAACAGTGCTGGCTGGGTTAAATACAGCTTCCTGGGTTATACACTTATATTGCTAAACCTTGGGTTACCTATTGCTTTCTTTCTTTCTTTCTTTCTTTCTTTCTTTCTTTCTTTCTTTCTTTCTTTCTTTCTTTCTTTCTTTCTTTCTTTCTTTCTTTCTTTCTTTCTCTCCTCTCCTCTTTTACTCCTATGTAAGGCTGGCAATCCAACAGAAAGCCCCATCTAACCGTGCTAAAACACAATGAGCTTCATGCGTGATCTGAAGAGAGCTGTTTACAGTGTGTGTGTCTGGCACCCCTGTGATGACACCGGGTATTTTAATAGTCTGATTTCTATCTGAGCCGAAGCAGCCTGGATAATTAACTTTACAGAGCACACAGCAAAAGTCCCTTTACTCTGCAGGATAAATAGTCACATTTGTATTTTTTTTTCCAGCAGATTTCAAGGTCAGGAGGAGTTTGCAGTGCACAGCAAGTTCATGCCTCAGTTCACAGGGTACCAACCCCCCAAAGCTATCTGTCTACAAAGAAGTCTTGATTCTTTTCAATCTCCATCTTTTGCTCTCAGACCAGGTTTTATTTCAACTTGATCTGTATGTGGAAAACAAATAAGATTATTAGCTTAAAATATAATCGAAGTTTATTTTTTTTAAAAAAATAGGTAAAATATTATGGGAAGTTTACATTTTCTTGAACACAGCTAGCATCTTTGAATCAAATGTTCTTATTCTGTTGTTTTTTTAGTCCTTTAACATTACTATTATGGTACAAGAGCAGAATAAACATGTAAAATAGAAGAGCAAAACCTACTGTTTATTTTAGAAATCAGTTTTGCCATCCTGTGTCTATGAATGTTGTTTACGCCTCTGTTTTTACTTCTATTCTCTTGGTCGTCCAAAGATATTGAAATATACAGTGGATAATTGTTCAGTTGGTGAAAGGAAGTCAAAAGTTCAAACTCATGGCTTTAAGCCAAATAATTTCCTTTTTGGCTCTGTACCAAACCAACTATAAACAGACAACTTCCCCTCATTTGCTACCTATGTCCTTCATTTAATAATTGGAATGAATGAATGAAGGAAGGAAGGAAGGAAGGAAGGAAGGAAGGAAAATTTTATTAAGTAAAGGATTTGGGGAGGGGGAGATGAGATAGATTATTGTTGGTTTTAGAATTTTCACCAGAGTCATTATGGTTTAAAGCCAGCCTATCAAAATAAAGTAATAATGCAAACTTATTATTTGGAGTTTAGTGACAGAGCTCCAAAGAATTGCGGAAAGGAGAGCAGGAAGCGTAAGAGCAGCTGCTTCTGGCTTATGAGGCTGATCTCTGGAGGCAGCCTGTATGGCAGTGAATTGTGCATTGGAACAGATGCCTTCCGTAGCAGGGGCATTACTAGTTATTACAATGGGGGCAGGGTTTGAAATTTTGCTGGGACTCACTGTGCTGTATAACGATAGCTTTTCTGTCCCTAAAGCCCCAAGAAACTAAGACGCTTCTAATCTAAGAGAGGATTAGTGAACTCACTTCATTAACTTTCTGCAAATGTTGCCTTTCCCCTCCTCTCTTTATTTGGTGACAATGTGCTTACTGTACATATGTCAATGGGCTGCAGTTTTACAGCCTGGAATTTTCACTGCTAACTATACACCATGGAGAAGCATAGCGAGGGATAAATTGAGTTTTTTCCCCCTAAAGCCTAAATGGTCTTTTTACTCTTATAGACTTCTCTGAATATTTTTCAATGGGTAATTTTCCCCCCATTATTTTCAGTGAGTGATCTTCTCACAGCCTAATTATCCAGACACTCAATTTGGTGCCATGAATCTGATTTTAAATGTTGGATATGGATCATGACAGGAATAATATAAATAGCCTGTAAGATTGGGGGAATCATCCAGGTTAGGTTTAAGGAACCAGTAGAGTTAGGCGATTGCTTTAATATTCCAGTCTATTCTATCATGACAATTAGGTACAAAGGCAGCACAGTAATCTTAGCTAAGAGGCATATGCAGATGCGATAAAGCCAACATCAATATTAAGTATTGGAAACAATCCTGGAAAAGCTTACATTTTATTACTTAAGAACTAACCTGGATGAAAAACTGATGTTAGAGCCAAAATTGATGAACAGAAAAATAGCTTTCAAAAACATATACAAGTAGCCAGTGGTGAAATCCAAATTTTTTTACTACTGGTTCTGTGGGCATGGTTTGGTGGGCGTGGTGTGGTGTGGCTTGGTGGGTGTGGCTTATGGGCATGGCGGGGGAAGGATACTGCAAAATCTCCATTCCCACCCCACTCCAGGGGAAGGATACTGCAAAATCCCCATTCCCTCCCCACTCCTGGAGGAAGGACATTGCAAAATCTCCATTCCCACCCCACTCTGGGGCTAGCCAGAAGTGGTATTTGCCAGTTCTCCAAACTACTCAAGATTTCCGCTACCGGTTCTCCAGAACATGTCAGAATCTGCTGCATTTCACCCCTCGACATTACAACAGTTCATTTACTGACCATTCAAAGTTTTACAATGGCACTGAAAAAGGTAACTTATGACCATTTTCACACTTATGACCGTTGCAGCATCCCCAGGGTCATGTGATCAAAATTCAGAGGCCTGGCAATTGACTCAGATTTATTACCATTACTGAGTCCCAAGTTCATGTGATCCCCTTTTGCGACCTTCTGAAGAACAAAGTCAATGGGGAAGCCAGACTCACTTAACAACCTTGTCACTAACTTAACTGTAGTGATTCACTTAACAACTGTGGCAAGAAAGGTCATAAAATGAGACAAACGTCACTTAACAAATGTCTCACTTAGCAACATAAATTTTGGGCTTAACTGTGGTCGTATGTCAAGGACTACCTACCCGCGATTTGGACCAATGGCTGTTTTGTAGATATTGCTGTGAAGTTTTTTGCTCCAAATGTACCAGAAGTTCAATTTTTTTTAAAAATAAAATAATCATTTTGAATTAATCTTACTATATTTTTATCATATATGACCGGGCAAAACCTTCTTCTCAATCACATGTATAAATTGGAGCAGGTATCAATCTTACATCTGACAGTGTGTGACAGAATACTTCCCTTTCTCAGTAGGGAACATTAATTTTATCATTTTCAAGTGCAGACAGATATTTCGAGCAGCCAATAAAATTTACCACCACTTTGTATTATTTTACTGTTTCTGATGCTAAAGTGGCAAAGCACAAAATTATGATCATAAAAATTGGCTACCCTGTTTCAAATATCCTGCAATTTTATAGAAGCGTAAATCTGCAGGGAAGTAGCTGGAGGTAATAGTATACGAAAAAAAATGTAGGGTGGTTTTTTTTTTTTTTCCTTAGCAGTTCCAGAAGGCTTGGTTTAAGTCTTCAGGTAATTGGCATATTGGCAAAGCAATTCCTGTAAGGTAATGAAACCGGGGCTAATTTAAACCACTAAGCATTTCCTGACACAAACTGCTTCTGCATTATGAATAGAATTAATTACAAAGTATTCTTTTAAAAAAGGGGAAACAAAGTGTTCATGAAACAGGCTTCATTTACTTAGAATAATTTATAGTATTTTTGATATTGGATTTGAAATCATTGGTAACGTCTGTAAAATGGACCTGGCTTGCAACTTGAATGGCAAGCTTCCTCTAGGGCAGTGATGGCTAACCTTTTTGCCATCATGTGCCAGGAGTGGGGGGCACGGGGGAGGTTCGATAATTCTATGTGCCCTGCCCTGCGCATACGCGCAACCCCCCGTCCCCCCCGCTCCTGGCACGCAATATGGCCCGGTAGGCCTGTTTTTCTTTCTTACCTGGTTCCAGATCCTCTCTATTTATCTGGGAAGGGCGAAAACAGCCTTTCCCACTCCCTCGGAGGCCCTCCAAAGGCCTGAAACGGACCATTTCCCAACTCCCGGTGGGACAGGAAGTGACATTTTTTGCTGTCCCCAGCCTCCAGAGCCTCTCTAGGAGTCAAGCGTGCCATAGGTTCGCCATCATGGCTCCAGGGCCTAAATTCAGGTAGTCCTTGACTTATGACCACAATTGAGCCTAATATTTTGGTTGCTAAATAATAAATTTGTTAAATGAGTTTTGCCCCATTTTGCAAGCTTTCTTGCCCCGTTGTTAAGTGAATTACTGCAGCTGTTAAGTTAGTAATACCGTTGTTAAGTGATTCTGGCTTCCTGATTGACTTTGCTTATCAGAAGGTTACAAAAGGGGACCACATGACCTTAGGACACTGCAATTGTCATAAATATGAGTCAATTGCCAAGCATCTAAATTTTTGACCATGTGTCCATGGCAGTGGTGAAATCCAAATTTTTTTACTACCGGTTCTGTGGGCGTGGCTTGGTGGGTGTGTGTGGCTTGGTGGGCGTGGCAGGGGAAGGATACTGCAAAATCTCTATTCCCACCCCACTCTAGGGGAAGGATACTGCAAAATACCCACTCCCTCCCCACTCCTGGGGGAAGGATATTACAAAATCTCCATTCCTACCCCACTCTGGGGCCAGCCAGAGGTGGTATTTGCCAGTTCTCTGAACTACTCAAAATTTCTGCTACCGGTTCTCCAGAACCTGTTAGAACCTGCTGGATTTCACCCCGGCCCATGGGGATGCTGCAAGGATTGCAGTGTGAAAAATGCTCATAAATCACTTTTTTCAGTGCCGTTTTAACTTTGGTCACTAAATGAACTATTGTAAGTCAAAAACAGTGGTGGGTTTCTACCAGTTTTTCCTGGTTTCAGCAAACCAGTAGCGGTGGCGGCGGGAGGCTCTGCCCACCCATCCGGACGTCATCACGGACGCTCTGCGCATGCGCAGAAGGTTCTGCACCAGGGGTGAAATCTAAAAATTTTTGCTACCGGTTCTGTACCGGTTCTGTGGGCGTGACTTAATTAATGGGCATGGCTTGGTGGTCAGGTGACTAGGTGGCCATGGCTTGGTGGTCAGGTGGGCATGGCCAAGTCGACCTCACTTCTTTGCCCTTTTTTAACCTACAAAACACAACACAACACAACTGGCTCACCCACAATGTAAAAGCAGCTGTGCTAGACCCAAAATGGTCCTTGCAACAAGCAGAAACCTCACACAGCCCCAAAAAGCCCAAAAAACCAACTTTCACACTTTACACATACAAAATTCCACATACAGCTTTGTGAGATTTTATGTGTTTGTGTAGTTAGAGTGAAACACTATAGAAACACACAAAATCTCAGAAAGCTGCACAAATATTATTTTATTTTATTTTATTTTTATATAAAAGCAGCTAAATTTAAAACTTCCTAAACTTTAAATGGCTAGGTCTAAAAAAAGAACAACTAAAAAACCCCCAATTAACTATTTTTTTTAAAGCTCCCAAAGGGGAAATAAACTTACAGGCAGGCAGGCAGGCAGATAGAGCTGCTCACCGATGAGCTTGATTGCAGGCAGGGAGATTCAGTTGCTTGCTGATGCAATGGCTTGCAGGGATTACAGCAAGCGAAGCAATGCAGGCGTTGCAACCAGTGGCTCAGGATTCAGTCCAAAGAACGAAGGTAAGCAAGCTGGAGGCTTGGGGGGAAGGGGTTTTTGCTACCGGTTCTCTGAACTGCCCACCGCCATCGCTCCCTACTCACCTGAGCTGGTCAAAACCGGGACCATTTCACCCCTGTTCTGCACATGTGCAGAAGTGCTGCACACAAGCGCGCTCACAGTTCCAAACTGGTAGCGAAGGTAAGTGAAACCCACTACTGGACAAGAACTATCTATAACATAACACCTACATACGTTTTTAAGGGCAACCTAATGGTCTTTTAAAAAGAGAACATCCATATCAGATGGGATAATAGGAAAGTGGTAAGCTCTTTTTCCATCCTAGATTTCCTATATGTATTTAAACATCCTTCTGATATAGCAATAGTAATAGGACTAAGACTTATATACCGCTTCACAGTGCTTTACAGCCCTCTCTCGGCGGTTTACAGAATCAGCATGTTATCCCCAACAATCTAGATCCACATTTTACCCACCTTGGAAGGATGGAAGGCTGAGTCAACCTTGAGCTGGTGAGAATCGAACTCCTTGCAGTGAGCAGCGAGTTAGCCTTCAGTACTGAATTCTAACTGCCGCACCGCCATGGCTTTTCAGTGTGTTAAGTTCTCCAGAAATTCATGAAGAACCTCAGGACCACATCCAGAGATTTAAGGTCTCTGTTCTCTTGGCTTCAATGCCACAGGTAAAATGATATTCAAAGGAAAGTAACAAGAAGGAAACCATCAGCCACAGAATCAAACTGCTGGCAGTTGGCAGAATTAGCCTGCAATACAGCATTCTAACCACTGCGCCACCACAGCTCTCGGTAGGTCATACTTTTGAACTGAAAGGAACTCCTAAGATTTTTTAAAAATAGATTACATGTAAAAATTGGTCAGAAATTGGTCTTTTTGTGTATATGTTGTATAAATGTTTGTTGTGTATATGTTACGTATGTCTTTTTTAATATTTATATTCAATAAAAACTACTTTTAAAAAAAATTGGTCAGATTGGCAGTAAAGTTGGGGTGGACCTAGTTTACGCAAAATGAGTTTTCTCATTATCATTCTTTTTACAGCTGTTTTGGAATTTGTGACCTTGCTATTGTTTACCTTTCTTGCTTGCCTTCTCTTTCCCCTCTTGTATTTGGTCATTTGCTTTGCTTTGCAAGGGATTTTCTCTTTCAAATCTTATGTGACTCTGTAGAGTGAACACAGCCACTCCTTGTTTGCTTATCATATTTCACAAGGTTTTATTGTTCTGGGTATTTTCTGCCCTTTCAGTCAGTAAATTCAAAGCATCCTTATTTTAATGAGTTTTTCCCCCTTGATGAAAAAGAACTTTTGGCTACAGGGTTTGGATCTTCTTATATAAGCCGGTGTCCAGAGAATTATTCTGTAGCAGTAACCCATTGGCATTATTCCGGTGATGGAGGGGACCCTTATGAAAATATTGCTTCTGCCAATAAGAAAGGTTACCCTTTCCCTGTCTAGATCCACCACAGGTATAAATATATTAACAACAGCTATTTTAGATTTTCAACGAAATCAGAAAATTCTATGTAGGAAGAAGCTTTTTCTTTTTCTTTTCTTTTCATAAATGACCTTTTGAACTCATTATATGCTTGCTAAGAGATCTAAAACATATTTTTGAACCCTGTAACATTCATTTCTTTCCGTGAGTACTTAGGTTTTTGTTTAAAATTTTTTTTTAAAATTCAATTTCCATTTAAAAGATCCGCAAATTTACATGGTGAGAGGAAATGCTTTGGACAAATGAAGCCATCTGTACACTGGAACAGTCAAGAAAATGCAATACAAAAATATACCTTTAAATTAGAGCACTAATAGATTAGGCATATTTTCTCACATTAACTTCTTATTGATTCACTTGTCTATGGCAAGCTGATTTCTAATGTGGTAATGTTGGTTTTATGTTAGATTTTGTGAAACCCATAAAGCTGAATTATAGCTCATTTTGGGACTTCATACTGACTTACACTGCTTATATTTGTTCTTCTTATAGATTGCTCTTAACCAGACTTCCTGAATCTAATGCACTCCAAATGCATTTGAACATGGGGTCCCACAGTTCTACACTGAGCTACAAATATTGCTTCTATTGACATTTGAACAATCCACAACTGCTTCAGGCTTCTGAGAGCTGCAGTCCCTATAAATCTGGAGAGAGCCAACTTGTAAAAGGCTACCGTGTACCCATAAAAGCTTACCAGAAGATAAAAACAATTCTAAACCAACTTTAGTCTTGTTGAGGAATATGCTGGGCTTGGAAATTATAAAAACTACCTCCATATTCTCACTAAGAAAACAGGACAGAGGTGTCTATAACTCACCAAGCTTGATCCATCCAAAATGGATGACCCGTGGTGGCGTAGTGGTTAGAATGCAGGATTGCAGGCTAACTCTGCCCACTGTCTGGAGTTCGATTCTGACTGGCTCCAGGTTGACTCAGTTTTTCATCCTTCCGAGGACAGTAAAATGAGGACCCAGATTGTTAGGGGCAATATGCTGACTCTGTAAGATGCTTAGAAAGGGCTATAAAGCACTATGAAGTGGTATATAAGTCTAAGTGCTATTGCTATTGACTTGAACAAAACTACAGTTTTTGGAAAGCCTTTTATTTCATGCAACTGCTGGATATCATATGTTTTCTCCTTATGTCCTTTCTCCTTATATCTCCTTTCTCCTTTCTCCATATATCTTATGGCCCCCATAGTTCAAATGATATTTATTCCAACTTAATTTTAATTGATTTATAGATTTCATTACATTTTAAATTAGACATTGTGCATTTTCATCTTGTAAATGATCTGGAATGACATGTGATATACAAATAGCTTTTAAAAATTAGTACAGGCAGTCCTTCAGTTAACAACCATTTGTTCAGCAACTTCTTTAGGTTACTGTGGTGCTGAATGAATGGTAGTTATACCTGATCCCCTAAGTTACAGGAATTGTGGTCATGTTCTCCAAACAGCATGTATGCTCTGTTCTCCCAATAGGGTTTACCATTTTCATGATGTTTCAAAGGATCTCAGAAGCTTTCCAAAGCTTTCTGAAGCATTGCAAGAACAGCCTGTGCTATTTTGAGAATTGCACGCATGTCTTTCTCATGAGGTTTTAGAAGGCCACAAAAGCCTTCCAAAGCATCATGAAAATGATGTGCACTATCTGGAGAACAGTATTGTTATTTGGAGAATGTCATGTAGTATTTGAGAGCACGCAAGTGGCCAGCTGTTTCTGCTAGCCCTGCTACTGTGCTGTCCTGCTCTCTCTCTCTCACACACACATACACACAACTATGGTTTAGTGCAGTGGTGGGTTTCAAAATTTTTTACTACCAGTTCTGTGGGTGTGGCTTGGTGGGCATGGCTTGGTAGACATGGCAGGGGAAGGATACTATAAAATCTCCATTCCCTCCCCAATCCAGGGGAAGGATATTGTAAAATCTCCATTCCCTCCCCAATCCAGGGGAAGGTTACTGCAAAATCCCAATTTATTTATTTATTTATTAGTTCAATTTATATGCCGCCCTCCTCTGAAGACTCAGGGCGGCTTACAATGCACTAATAGCAATAGCCTTCATTCTTTTGTATATACCTGCTTATTAGGGCTTTTGCCCCCCCATAAGCGATGTGTCTACAAAGTCAGTTTAGTGCCCCCACAATCTGGGTCCTCAATTTACCTACCTCGGAAGGATGGAAGGCTGAGTCAACCTTGAGCCTGGTGAGATTTGAACTTGCACTAATTGCTGGCAGCTGGCAGCTAAGTGCTACATAACAGCACTTAGTCCGCTGCACCAACAAGGCTCTGTTTTCCTCCCGATCAGCTGAGATTTGGGAGGCAGAGAATAGATGGGGGTGGGGCCAGTCAGAATTTTTACTACTGGTTCTCCAAACTACCCAAAATTTCCGCTACTGGTTCTTCAGAACTGGTCAGAACCTGCTGAAACCCACCTCAGGTTTAGTGGGTTTATTAATATTTCCCCGCAAGCCTTTTACCAAAAACCCAGGACTATCCCAATTAAGTCTAGTCACAAGCAGACCAATGCTAGTCCACAGACCAATGGCCAATGAGTCCACAAGGCACTTGAAAGTTTCCCAATCAAAATAAACCTATCAGGCAAAACTAAATCCACAATATAAGAAGGTTCAGAAGGCACAATCCAAGTCAAGGCATGGTGTCAATCAGTGGTGGGATTCACTTTTTTTAACAACTGGTTCTGTGTGCATGGCTTATTTGGGAGGGCGTGGTTTGGTGGTCATGTGACTGGGTGGGCGTGGTTAGGTGGCCATGTGACCGGATGGCCGTGGCTATGTGCATAGGGACTACTCAGAGGGTTGAAAAAAGTCAGTTCTAACAGGTCCTCGCACTTTTGACCGGTCCTCGCACTTATGACCGGTCATCATTTATGCCCATTGCAGCATTCTTAACAACCGTGTCACTCATTTCACAATTGCGGTGCTTCATGTGACTGGGTGGGTGTGGCAAGTGGTCATGTGGCATTGCTTCTTTGTCCTAATGACAGTTTGCTGCAATGGTCGTAAGTGTGAAAAACTGTCATAAGTCACTTTTTTCTGTGCCATTGTAACTGTTGTAAGTCAAGGATTACCTGTACAAAAATACAAAAAGCTTCTTTGCTTGCAAAAAGCTGCCCCAAATACCAGTCATTAGATTAGAAATACCGGCAAACTGAAGTTACAAATCAGACAGGGTGGCAGAGCACCTTGAGGAATTAAAATAGTTAAAATGCAATGATAACTATCAGCAGCCAACTCTTGCTCATAAAGTGAAACCCTTTAGCAGAGAGGTCATTTAAGCTCTCCAGAATGAAGCAAAGGAGCAAACAGAGTATCTGTTGCTTGTTAAACCAATTACCAGAAGAAATAGACACAGGAACTAGTCAGATTCCAAAGCTGCTTCTTTTCAGGAACAGAGATTAACATTTTTCCTTCCAAACAAAGCTGAATAGGGAAAGTTATCTCATCACTAAACACCACTAACAGAATTAAACTTCACCAAAAACCAGTTTTAGACCAAAAGTCAGAAAGGATATGTAAACTCATATTTGAATGTCAATCTTTCTAGCTAGCCAATAAGCCTTGCTGAATGTCACTCATCTTGGTTCCTTGTCATTAAAAGCTTTTGCTTCGTTATTCAATTATTTCTTCAAAGTGCTGATCATTGCATCCTGGCTGGAAGAACTCCAACAAGGGAGTATTTCCTCCCAACAGTGGTGTAAAAAGCCTAAAACAACCCTTCCCCTTTAAGAAAGTTAAGCAAAACAAAAAACAAAAAACAAAAAAAAACAAAAACAAAAAAAACAAACCACCTCCAAGAAGCCACAGTAAGTCTTGGTGTTCTGCCAAGAATGTAATAAGGGTTAATGGAGAGGCAGTTTCTATAAGCAGGGCAATAAAGATTAGGCTAGGAAACAACAATTCCTTACAGGATTAACCCTGTAAAGTGGAAAAACAAAACAAAAGGAGATTTCTTCTAACAGCTGCACTGGCTCCCAGTGGTCTTCTGGGTGTGATTCAAGGTGTTGGTTACCACCTTTAAAGCGCTCCATGGCATTGGACCTGGGTATCTTCGAGACCGTCTTCTGCCACCAGTCCCACCAGCCAGTCCGTTCCCACAGAGAGGGGCTCCTCAGGGTGCCATCGGCCAAATTATGTTGGCTGGCGACACCCAGGGGAAGGGCCTTTTCTGTGGGAGCCCCTGCCCTTTGGAATGAACTCCCCCCCAGAAATTCGTAAAATCTCTGATCTCCGTGTATTTCGCTGTGCCCTCAAAACCATGTTGTTCCGCCAGGCTGGGCTATCAATATAAAGATTTTAATTGGTTTTAAATGGGATTTTAAATTCGGGGTTTTATAAATTGGGCCTATTATTTAATAATTTTAATTATTTTTAAATTTTGTCTGTCTTTGTGTTTTTAATTAGGTTGTACACCGCCCTGAGTCCTTCGGGAGAAGGGCGGCATAGAAATAAAATAAATAAATAAATAATAATAAATAAATAAACCGGTTCTCTGAATTGCTTAACTATTTAACAACTGGTTCTACTGAACCGGTGCGAACCAGTAGAATCCCACCACTGGTGTCAATACAAAACAAAGCAAAAAGCACAATGACCAGAAAACACACAGATAGGAAATGAACACGTTGTTCCCAGCATCGCTTCCATCTGTCTGCCGCCTAAATACCTAGCTTCTGGTGCAAGTCGCAATCCATAAGGAAGGGCAAGGCTTTCTCCTTGCAAATAATCTGACTTTCTCTGCTCCTGCCTTTTCTCTGCCTTGTGTGTTCTTGGATCAGCTGCAGAAGGCAGTTCCTCTTCCTCATCACTGATTGGCCGCAGCTGCATGTTTTTTTCCACCTGAAGCCCAGGGCTGCCCTGCTGCAGCTGTGCTTCAGCCAAATCCCTCTTAGATGGCTGCTTGGAGCCATTGATCAACTCTCCTCCAGACATTCCTGGAACTGGTTCATCTTCCTCCAAGCTGAGTTCTGGAGAGGTGTCTGGAGAAGTGTCCTGGGTAGGGGTGTCATCATATTTATTTGGGTGTTTTAAATCTGTCTTCAGCCAAATTATTTAATTCAGTTTTATTCTGTTTTTAAATTTTGTATTTATGTGTTTTTATCTTGTGGCTGTTCACCGCCCTGAGTCCTTCGGGAGTAGGGCGGTATACAAATCAAATAAAACTGAAACTAAAACTGAAACTGAAACAGCTACCCTGCCAGCCCTGCTTGGCATGGCCGGCAGCTGCTTTGCATAAGGACAGGTCAGGTATGCCTTGTCAAGCAGCAGAAAAAAGATGGCAAAGGTCACCTGGGGAAGGCAGGGCTGGCAGGGTGGCAAGGATGGCAGAATCGGCCAGCACAGGCAGTAGGGTAGCAAGGCCAGCAAGTACAAGTTGGCATAACCAGTAGAAGGAGCAGAGTGCAGGTGACAAGGACGCCAGGATTGGCAGAGCAAATGGAGCACAGAGCCAATAGGGTGAAAGATGAGTGGAGCACAGGGTTACAAGACTGGCAGGATAGCAGGGCAAACGAAGCACAATGTGGCAAGTTCTACAGAGTTAGCAGGGTGAGTGGAGCATAGGGTGGCAAAGTCAGCAGGGCCAACTGAGATGACGGAATGCAAGCCAAGCCAAAGGACTTGTTAAAGAGAAGGCAGACCTTTCCTTACCAAAGGACTTGGAAGTAAGAGGGAACAAGCTGGGAATGGCTTGGATTGGGATCGTCCTTGCCTAATGACCAGTGGCATTCTATTAACAATGACAAAAGAGAGTACAGGGTTTGCTATTACTAAGTGAGGCAGTTGCATGACACCATACCTTATGACTGCATCACTGGTTATTCTAGTCCACGGGTGTCAAACTCGCCATGTCACGTTGCCGTCAGGTGATGTATCGCAATGTCTTTTCCCATTCGCAGAACTGGGGTGGGCATGGCCTGTGTGTGACGCATTTGGCCCGCAGGCCACCAGTTTGGCAATGGTAATAGTGTTTACGGTTGTAACTTGAGGATTCTCTGGTGAGGTACAGCATTGCCATGGTCAGGCAGGAAGTAGCTCTGCTGGGAAGGGGAAGGTATGAGCAACTTACTGGAGCAACTTGTGACCTTCCCTGCTGGCTTCCCACATTGAGTTTGCTTTGGCAGGCCAGCAGGGAAGATCACAAATAGCGATCACATGATTGTTGGATGCTGCAACCATCATAAGTGAAAGCCACTTGCCAGATTGTGATCATATGATAATCGAGTGCTGAAAAGTCTGATGGCTTGTTATAAGTAGCACTCATTCAGCCCCATTATAACTTTGAATAATTGCCAAGTGAGTCATTAAGCAAGAACTATGTATATTTTTTACCTATTTCATAGAGTTATTCTGCAGATAAAATGGATCCGTTCCTCTGTATATGAGACTTTGAATTTCATGAAGAAAAATTTGCCTACTAACTTGATTAAGTAACATAAACTACATCAATGGATAAGCTCAAAGTCTAATTAAGACAGGAATCAGTTCACTGTGTCTGCTAGTTACCAGAAACATATTCTTCTGGAAACATTTTAAAATATTAAAAAAAAAAAAAGAATACTACAGAATTTAACACAACAAGCTAATCAAAAGAAAAGATAATTGTAGGAAGTAAACAACAAAAAACAGTCTTTTGGTGTAATTAGTTTCCTACTGAACTTGCGGGGTTATTATGGGTAGGCAGTGAGTTTGCATTGTCCTGCTGGTAGACTCTCCGCATTAAGTGGTATTATCCTTGTATTTTATATTGAAAAATATTTTCTAATGATTAGTTGTCCGTGCTCTCTCCTTCTGCTCCCCATTTCCCTTTATATTGAAAAAAAATTAATACTGCCAAAGTACCATTTCCTCTTTTACTCTCAGCAGAATCTTTCTAAAGAAATTGCATTCTGTTTTTCAACACAAAGATTTCAAAGGGTAGAGAATGTAAGATGTTATTTCAGTGTGCTTCAAGCCTGGTATTGGAAGGATTATTAAATTTAGAGAAGCTTTATAAGGATTGAATGATATTTTTTTTTTAGCATCCACTCTCTGCCTCATTTCCACCATCTTATATCTGGTAAACAACACCGCTTTACAAAATCACAATACAACACGCCAATACAAGGATGTCTGTTATCATTTAATAGCTATTACCGGACTGCATATAAATACTAAATGAATTAACATTGTCTGTACTTTTTTTTCATTTATTTCACTGTGGTTCCCGTTTTCAGCTGTCTGTAACTCAGGATAATACTTCATACATCTGATGAAATAACTCTAGCTGATTAACATTAATGTTTCCTACATGATAATCTTTAGAATTGTTGGAATACAATTCCCATTATCTCTCAGACAGCAGAAAGCATCAAGTTGGGAAAGGCTGGCATGTCATACTAAATTTATTAAAGATTCATCAAGACCCATGCTGATTTTGTTGCAACCAGCAAGCATGGCTCTGCAAACCTTTATATTCATAAAATGTCATAATATATGGAGCCCTTCTAGCAACTATTAACATACAAGAATCTTTAAGGAGTAAAATCACATTGCTTTTATTCTTTGTCATGTAAATTGCCACATGCCAGGCTTTTAAATTGCAAATGCTCCCCATTTCTCTTTTAAAACCCAACCACCACTATTTGCACCCCCCATTTTAATTAGCATACGGTACTTTTTTTTTTTTTCTGATTGGAAAAAGTCAAACGATGGCAGGCTTTATCTGATACCCGACTAAGTGAAACACCTGCACTTACTTCCAGTGAAATTGATGAGAGAATCCTTTCACATCTGTACTAAAGGAGGGTGAAACCATAGTGATTCTTAGTGTGAGGAGAGGGGAGAGAAAAATACACAGGTTCATCTGTTGTTTGTGTCAGTGGACTGTTAGTATGCATATTGCTGGGGAATGGGAAGGAACAGCAAGACTTCTAGGACAGAATTTAGTTTACAGTTGATTCAATTGTGCCAGCTCTTATTTTACAAATTTAAGTCTCTACAGACACAGTCTAGGTAAATGGAGTCTCAACAGTCTCCTCTTAACTATACAGTCTGTTCAGTGCTCTCCACACAGCCAGTAAATATCCATACAAGCATCTCTGCTAGGAAGCAGTTAAAATACCCTGTCATCCTTTCCCGCAGGCTGTTGCCCTGCCATTGCATTCTTTGGTTTGTTAAGCATCCTAATTTTCATTTTAAGATCTTTCGTGAAGCATCTGCTGCTGGGCAGAAATTAGTTTGTAATAAAGGTCTTATGGTAGAAACGATGTCGGCAGCAACGGAGAAGAAGCGGGTTCCGTTCTCAGTTTCTGGAGTTCCTTTCTGCCAAAAAAAGGAACAGGGAGGAGCTCTCTTTGCCATTCGCCTGGTCGGCTTCTCACTAGTGGCTGTTCATACTGTCAAGAATACAATTTAAGTCTCTCACAGGGAGCTTTTTAGAGATTCTTTCTGGTTCGTCTACTACACGATGCTGGCATTTTTGAATGAGAGCTCTTCCAAACTGGGCTAGACATACAAGGCAAGGCACGTTCAAGAAACTGGGGTTTGTTTGTTTTGCCACTGAGAGTTGTAACATTTCCCCAGTAATGCCTATTTTATTGTGTTGCTTGTGTGAAAATAGTTTATTTTTAGATCTTTATGCCCTTTCAATTTTGACTGAACATTTTGGTATTTCAAACGAATGGTTGTCAATCTCATAATTAATAAGTGCCATTGGTGGGAAAAAGCTTCCACCATCTGTTTCAGAGATTTCCCCATCTGGGTACACAGATCATAATAGACACCTTTTTCATATAGAATTGGCTTGGTTGATTTATCTATCACCGTGATGGTGAACCTATATGTGCGCGTGACAATCAGCTAGCCTTTTTGCATGCGGCAGTGCTGGAAACTAGAAGAGCTGGTCTTCTGTTTTCCTGTGTGAGCAGGCATGCTGGCCAGCTGATTGGCACATGTGCATACGTGCCAGAAACCCGGAAGAGTAACTGGCTCAAACCAGAAGTTCATTTTCGGGCAAGCGCATGCATCCTAGGCACCTCCTCTTCCGGGTTGTGGCCCAGACGCGCATAGAGTCCCTTTTTGGCACTTAGTGCTGAAGAGGTTTGCCATCACTGTGCTATCACATTATTCTTCTTATTGTCTCAAAGGTATAAGATATTTGAAGTATTTCAGAAGACTTCTTTCACTGTTATACATTTTTGAGCCTTTTATTCTGCTATCTATTTGCCTGTCTGTCAATCAATCAATCAATCATCTAATCTTATCTTTTAAGTCACCCAGAATCATTGAGAATCAGGCAGCTTTGAAACTGATTTTTTTTTTTAAAAAAATAAGAAATAAAAAACATTGAAAACAATGAACGAGAAGGCTCAAATTTATATCTAAATATAAGGACCGGGGTACTTACGAGACCGCCTTCTGCCACCAATAGCCTCTCACCGCCCAGTACGCTCCCATAGAGAGAGGCTTCTCAGGGTGCCATCAGCCAAACAATGTCAACTGGCAGCCCCAGGGGGAGAGCCTTTTCTGTGAGGGCACCCACCATCTGGAACGAGCTCCCCCCAGAGATACAGAAGATTCCGGATCTGCGCACTTTCCGCCGTGCCCTCAAAACATTCCTGTTTCAGCAGGCCGGCCTGGCCTAACTTTCCCTTTATATTGCTTTTTTGATTTTATTTTAAACTGGGATGTATTAAATGTATTTTCGCTGTTCACCGCCCTGAGTCCCTTAGGAATAGGGCGGTATATAAATTTAATAAATAAATAAATAAATAAATAAATAAATAAATAAATAAATAAATAAAATATCTGCTTATCTGCCAACATAGTAGATAAACTAGTGCTGGCTCCAAAGGCTATTTGGCATCATGCCTCCTGATAGGTTTCTTGGTTAGCTAGATTTGATGCCTCCAATTGCCATTGCCATGATCTGTCATTGTCAGGGCCACTACTTGCAATGGGCCTTAATCTGTTCAGGCCTGGCATATGGCTGGACTGTGAGAAAAAGAGGACCAAAGTCACCTTCAGCCAAACTGAATTACTCTTTGCTTGCCTGTTTCTGGTCCTGGTTCCTGTTGCTCATAAATAAATGTCGCTAGTTCTTTTATGGTGGGCAGCTCCTTCAAGGTTTAAAAACTCCTTCCAAGTCACAGATTCATAATTCAAGAGTCTGTCCCCTAACTATGAATCTTCTTTGTGAAATACGGTATTGAGTGATTAACTAACAATGCAATAAAGGCTAGTGTATTAAAATCCATAGGAATGCATTAAAGCTAAATGTATTTTGCATCTTTGACTCACACGAACCAATCTCTTTCTTCCCTGCTCCCACAAAAGGAGTATAAAATAATAATTAGAAAAACATGCAAGTTACCCATGCTTGTATTTTGTCTGCATTAAAGCCAATAACAATGTTAGCGGAGTAAAATAACCCAAAGGCACAGCTGTTTTATTCCACATCCTTGCTGATTTGTGAAATATTATGGAACACCAACAGTTGGTCTGCGCTCCTAAAGGACATTGAAATAAATGTTTTTAATTTCTACTGGCAATGTTTCAGTGCATTCTGACCTTCTGAAAAGAAGTCTTTGTAGGAGAGAGACGATGAACAGAGAATCTTTACGTTGCCCATTGATAATACATTTTGGCAAAGGGGTTTCTCCCTCTAATTATAGCGTTTCGCTGAAGGAAATGGCATTTAATTAACGCAGAGTGATATTCAGAAATACTGAAATATGAATATAAGATCAAGGTTCACAAAGTTTGATTTGTAACTAGGCCAGGAAATAAAGAGACGGCATGCAGAAGAATGGGTAAATTCTGGCCACAGTGTTATTGCATTGGCATGCCAAAATTGGTTGATAGGTTTTACTAAAATTAACTGGTAAGGATGAGTCTGATGGAGCAAGGGAGAGCTAATTGACTCTGCATTCTGCTTTCCTTTCAGCAGCTTGAATCTTTGGATTCCACGCATGAAATTTTTGCTCAGATCACAAAATAATTTCCTCCAACCTTTAGTTCTGGGAATTTTCCTTAACTTGATTATGAGTATGTATGTATGTATGTATGTATGTATGTATGTATGTATGTATATGTATACACCCATCCCCTCACACCCCCCCACACTACACATACACACACACATTTAGGCTTGTAGTGGCTGGCATCATCCACATCTTTTAAGCTCCATCTGCAAATGCTAATGTTGTTGTTAGTCTTGAAGTCGTGTCCAGAGGTGGGATTCACTTACCTTACCTACCAGTTTGCGAATGTGAGCATGCGCACCACCTACCGTTCATGCTTGGCCTTCCACGCATGCTCTTTGCTTGCACATGCATGATCTCCAAATGTGGCTAAATAGACATTTCATCCGGGTGGGTGGGCGGGGCCTACTGCAGTCTCCGCTATCAGTTCGCCCAAACCAGACAGAACTGGCTGAATCCCATCACTGGTCGTATCCGATCCATCGCGACCCCATGGATAATGTTCCTCCAGACCTTCCTGTCCTCTACCATCCCCTGGAGTCCATCTAAGCTTATGCCTATTGCTTCAGTGACTCCATCCAGCCACCTCATTCTCTGTCATCTCCTTCTTCTTCCCAGCATTAGGCTCTTATCCAGGGAATCTTTCCTTCTCATTAGGTGGCCAAAGTGCAAATGCTAATACAAACCTTTAAATATGAGGTCAGTGAGCTGGCTTCCCTTTGACATCATTTGCAAAAGTGATAGATCTATATCATCATTTTGCATTGTTGTGAAGACGTCAAATATCCATTCCAGTATCCTAAAGGAATAATGCTACTCAGCATCTTATTTGCTTATTGTACATATTTGAAAATTTACCTGAAGAAGATCCTGAAGTTTTTAAACACCTCCAAAAAAACTTGCAACCACATTCATCTTTAATTTTTCTTCTGAATGACTCAAACCAAACATAGAGGAACCACCCCAGATTCCTAAAAGCTACTGTTGTGTACAGTCTATGGAGATTGTCAGTCATCCAGGTCATGGTTGTCCCAAAGGTGTTTGTTTGTTTTTTTCCCCAAGAGGCAACTGGACTTTCTGGTTTTTCTTTGAAGACGTTTTGCTTCTCATCCAAGAAGTTTCTTCAGCTCTGACTGGATGGTGGGGAATGGAAGGATTTATACTCCTTGCAGACAGCTGGATATTTGCATTCTTTTAGCGGATCGTTAAGGTCATCTGGAGGTTTATCTGTGTCATCAGGGACACCTGAGTGGTACAAATTGGTGTGGAGCCTTCTTGGATCTGTTGAAAGGACTGTGTTGTAGATTGGAGATAGATGATTTTGTATCCCTCCCCCTCTGTTGAGAGAGGGCTGTTCAATTTTAACATAGATGACCTCTTTAATCCCCTCTTTCAAACCAGCTCTTCTCTCTGTCCAAAATATGGACTTTGTTCTCTTCAAAAGAGTGCCCTGGATCTTTTAAATGCAGATGGACTGCTGAATCTAGTCCTGATGTATTTGTTCTCCTATGTTGTGCCATCCGTTTATGTATAGCTTATGTTGTGTATAGTTTAATCATTTTTAGGTGTTTGTCTATTTGTCAGGGGTAGTTATGATTCATAAGCCTTTTTATTTCATCCTACAACCCTTATTATGTTTAAATCGGACACAACTTAGTGTATGTATTTCTTAAGTCTTCACATAAAGCTTATACCCAACTTAGGACCATTCATTTAATGACCATTAGGAGTTACACTGGCATGGAAAAAAAATGACTTACACTTACAACTATAATAGCATTCCCAGGGTCAAGTGATCATGATTCAGTTGCTTGGCAACCGTCATGTATTTATGATGGCCCCTAGAATCACATGATCACCAATTGCGATCTTCCCAGCTGACAAGCAAAGTCAATGGGGGACGCCAGATTCACTTAATAACCATGGCAAAAAAGACGTAAAATTAGACACAGTCATATGATGTCATACTTAATAACTATATCATTTAGTGACAGAAGCGCTGGTCCCAATTGAGATTGTAAATTGAAGGCTATCTGTATTTCTAATCCGTTGAGTGAAAGATGTATACAATTTTCTTTGCATTTCTTATTGTCTCCAAAGATATACATTAAAATTCAACACTACATGGAAAGACCATTTATGATCTATTTTACATAGATAGTACAAACTCAATTATTCTATGAAAATTGCTCTAATAAAAAAATAGATTTCTAATGTTTGATATACTGGGAAGCCTTTGATCCTGGATGAGTTGTTAAAGCAATTTCCCATACCTTTAAATATCATTGAGCCAAAGAAAGATGCATTTTTATTTTCCCAGCAGCTAATATCAGAAATTGAATCACTTATGTTGCATCAATTTATACGCCTCAGGAAATATGAACAACAAATGTATTTATTTTATATATTCAATTTATATCTCACATCTAGAATTTATATCCTACTAAGAGCATGTACTCAGGGCAATTAATGACATTAAAAAAATAATAAAAAAAATGTAGAAACAAACAATAAACCTGAATTAAGTAAACAGTTAAAATATTATGAAATAGATATGTGTTTGCAGACTTTCTGAAGCTGAGAAAATCAGGGGCAAAATTCAACTCCCAAGGCAATGCTCAGAAGCAAAGTTGCTTAATTAAAACAAAGAAAACAAAACGTTAAGCAAAATGAATAACTAATTGAGCATTTTCATCAAAGATGGTAACCATTCTGTTTACAAATAAAACAACATAAACTAGAAACATATATAATGTAATTTTAATGGGGTGGCGTAGTTTACAAGGTCAGTTCTTAATGATCTGCTAAAATGTATGCCAGAAAAAAAAATTCAATGATATTCATCAATTTCAAATCAGAAATAATCATCTCAGAGTTTTCAAGACTTAAAAATTTGTCATATTCATATAGGAATTATGTATAACACCATTTCCCTAGTTGTTAATGAATTAGTTATGGCTTTACTGATATTGTTAACAATTTTTAGAGATGGAATCCAGATAGTTTACAAATGCATGATTGAACTTAATTCATTTGGAACCAATTTGGATCTTGTGAATAAATTCTTATGCAAAGTATTTTAATCACAACATCATTTTTATCAATAATTAAGAATTTTCTTATATAAAATCCTCTATCTTCTTGTTCCTCCTATTAAAGAAATCTATTCTTATCCTGGAGAAAAGAGAGGACTGAGAAATGAAAGAATAGGTAAAAAGGAAAGGAAAAAAATATATACTGTTTCTAAACTTCTTAAATGTTATTTTTCATTTGAAATAATAGACAGTAATCTTCTAATATCAGCAAGAAATTATAGCTTCTTAACCAGCAGGGGGTCTGACCCGGCATCAGTTAGTTTCAACTAAACATTATATGAATTGTCTTAGTTGAAAGGCATTTAAATTATATTTGACAACTGTTATGCCTGAACATCTTGTATTGTTTTATATACATTTGCCTTTCTGAATTTTACACAAGAATTTTCTCCATCTCTAAGCTTTTCTAGTGTTTATACTTCTGTATGAGACAAAAAAAGCTCCGTACTTGATCTACATTTTGGTCCCATGATGGTGCAGGTCAGAAGCATCTACAATTAATTGGATTAAATGATGTTCATACCCTGTAGAATGTGTGAGAGATCCACTGCCACTCAATTCAACTCAATTATTAGTGCTCTATCACTAAATTCATTTCATAAATCAATGGTTGGTAAATTATTTTCAAATTAAAATAAACGTTTCCTTTTAGGTGAGGGGAAAAGTTATGAATTCCTGGATGTTCCCATTATCACTCAAATTCAATTATATAAGTGGCCTTCACAGTTCATTTCAAATATATGACAAATCTAATAGAAATATATGCTAGGGGGAAATAAAAAAACCATTGGCATCTAAATGAAATTTAAAGAAATTGATGTAGCAGAATTATATAGTTATTACAGGGTTATTATTAGTTGTTATGCATTATTAACAGGATTAAGAGCGCATATATTTTAGTTTCTATTTTCTAATTCTGAATTCCAGTGTCTTTATGAACATGGAGATTTTCAATCTATTAAAACAAATGGGTAAAACGCTGTAGGTTAATAATATCCTGCAATTGCTAGGAATCATTGGATGATATATTAGAGAATTTTATTGAAGAGTCTGTGCCAGGGATAGGTTCTACAGTACTTACCTTTACTACCGGTTTGCAGTGGGGCTGCATGTGCGGGCTCGCTCGCTCTTCTGCACATGCGCATACACCGAAGCGTTTGGATGACGTCGGGGTCGGTGGGCAGAGCCTTCCGCTGGTTTTACTACCGGTTCTATAGAATCAGTGTGAACTGGGGGCAACCCACCACTGGTCTGTGCCTAGCACAAGAATTTACAATCCACAGTCTTATTTTGGTGGTGTCTACCCTGATTTTGTTACCAAAATTTGGTGGCTAGACAATCCATTTTCTTTTCTTTTTTTAAAAAATAAATTTTATTAAATTTTCCAAGTTAAAATCAACATAAGACAAAAACATTGATTATACATAACAACAAAAATCATACATTCCCCTCCCTCCCTCCCCCATTCATAACACTAGACATACAAACACATCAATCCCGGCATATAATATTCCTGCCCTCATTAATAAATAATTATGCCCACAACACAGAGTAAAATAAATAATCCCCAAATATGGTTTTCAAACAATTATCTTTCAATCTAGATAAGTATATTTCTCCTCATATTGACTTAGGCCCTCACTTCATCTCAATCCTTTTATTCAACCACCGGTACCAACTGTCCCAACTTTGAAAAAATTCAGAATCCTCTTTTTCTTTCAACCTATACATCATTCTGTCTGCTT
Organism: Arizona elegans; assembly: GCA_022577455.1. Lineage (NCBI taxonomy): Eukaryota > Metazoa > Chordata > Lepidosauria > Squamata > Colubridae > Arizona > Arizona elegans. Next base: position 24,337,178 of record JAKOOJ010000008.1, on the reverse strand, counting down.
CAGCGCACTCTAATACTTTATTTATAATTTGGACACTGGCCGGAATCTCTTTTTCTTTCCATTGTTGGGCGAACACTATTCTAGCTGTGACTAAAATATGTAGAGTGAGATACCATTTTTTCTTATTTAGCCCCTCTGGGTGAATACCTAGTAAATATATCTCAGGTTTCCATTGGAGGTCCACATTAGTAATTTCCTTAATCCAATTCCTAATTCTTCTCTAATACCTCTTTGCCATTATACAAGTCCACCATTGATGGAAATACGTACCTCTAGTTTTCCTACATTTCCAACATAACTCTAATGCACTTGGAAACATTTTAGCAATTCTTGCTGGTGGGAGATGCCACCTATACAACATTTTATATGTATTTTTCTTGAAAGACGTTCCGTAGTCATTTTAATATTCCGCCCCCCCCCACATTTGTTGCCATTTTTCTAAAGGAATCAAGTACCCAAAATTCCTCCCCCAGGCAATCATAATGTCTTTTACAACCTCCTCTCCTATCATTCACTCAAGCAATTGTGCATACATTTTGGTTATGTATTTATGATCCTCTTCCATTAATATTTTATCAAAACTCTGTTCCATCACATATATCCCGTAATTATCTCTATCCTTCCTGTAACGAGATTGAACTGTAGCATAGGTCCACCAATCTAACCTAATACCTTTATCAGCCAAATCTTCCCTAGATCTTAATATCCCTTGGGCATCCACAAGCTCTTTATATCTATAAATATTATCCAGTTTAAGAGTTGTTGGATATGTCATCGTTTCTGTTGCTGAGAACCAGGTTGGGATCTTGGTATAAAATTTTCCTCTAATTATCTCCCAGGATTCCAGCAATATTCGCCTTAAATAATGTCTCTTAAAATACTTATACTGTTGAGTTTTCTCTCTCCATAACAGTGTGTGCCAACCATGTTGTAGGATGTGTCCTTCTAAATCTAATAAAAACCTCCTCTTCAATAACACCCATTCTTTCATCCAGGCTAACAGTGAAGCTTGGCAATATAGTTCCCAGCAGAGGAGACCAAAGCCCCCCATCTCTCTATGCTCTTGTAACATTTTGAGCTTCACCCTAGGCTTCTTCCCCTGCCAGATAAATTTCAGCACGACTCGATACAAACCTTTAAAAAACCTTTTATCTAACCTTACCGGAGCTGATTGAAATAGAAATAGCCATTTGGGTAAAACATGTGTCTTAATTGCTGCTATCCATCCCATCAAAGACAACTGTAGATTTTTCCACTTCTCCAGGTCTCTTACAGTCTGATCATATAATTTAACAAAATTGTCTTCCTTAATTGTAGAGCATGGGCTGTTAGCCAAATTCCTAAATATTTAATTTTATTTACAATTTGAACATCCAATCTAGATTCTAATATGTCCTTCTGCATCTTTGGAATATTTTTGACCAATATCTTAGTTTTGTTCTTATTAATTTTTAATCCCGCCTCTCTACCATATTCTTCCATCATCTCTATTAACTCTGGGCCCGACTCCTGAGGGTCTTCTAGAATGAAGACAAGATCATCTGTGAATGCCTGTATTTTAAATTTCTGCCTTCGTACTTTAAATCCTTTCATTGCCGGGTTATTCCTAATTTCCCTGAGAAGGGGCTCCAGAGTCAGAATAAATAAAAGTGGGAAAAGCGGGCAACCTTGCCTCGTTCCCCTACCAATTGTAACCTCCTTTGTTTTCCCCCCACTAACTAGAACCCATGCCACCTGGGAAGAATAAATTGTTTGTATCGTCTGTGTAAATTTTTTGCCAAATTCCATTTTACGAAGCTGGGTTAGCATAAATTCCCAACTCATGCTGTCAAATGCTTTATAAGCATCTAAAAAGAGAAGTGCGATTTGTTTGTCTGAGTGATATTCATAAAACTCAAGAGCATTTATTATTACTCTCAGATTATCTCTCAACAATCTATGTGGTAAGAAACCATTCTGGTCTCTATGTATAAACTGATTTAGAAAAACCTGTAGTCTTTTTGCTAGGATGGATGCAAAAAATTTATAATTGGCATTAAGCAAGGCTACTGGTCTATAATTTTTAATATAGGTCGTATCAGCCCCTTCCTTAGGAAGGAGAGAGATATACATCTCTTCCCAGGATTTTGGCATTCGTCCATCATTCAACACTTCGTTAAAGACGTCGCGCAACTGTGTCCCAATCACTTCCCAAATTGTCTTGTACACCTTAACAGGCAGTCCATCTGTGTCAGGGGTTTTACCACTCTTCTGTTTTTTCAGGCTTTCCTCTATTTCCCCCTCTGAAATATTTCTATTCAGTATATCTCTTATCTGGTCTGGTACCCCTGGCAGGTTCTCTAGGAAACTGAATTGCTTTTGACTAGTATCTTCTCTTTGATATAACTCCTGGAAAAATTCATACACCACTTCTTTTTTTTCTCCATTACTGGCCACTAAATGACCTGATTTGTCTCTTAACCATTTAATCTTTTTGCTTTCTAATTCCCTTTTCAATCTGCTTGACAATCATCTTCCTGCTTTATTGGCATGTTCAAAGTAGTTTTGATTTGCTCTCTGAATTTTTTTCACTAACTCGGCTTGATCCAATAAATTCATATGGTGCATCGCCAATCCTCTTGCTTCTTTCGCTATCTTATTTGTTGGTTCCTTTTGTAATCTCGTTTCCCATTTCTCCAGCCTGTCTGCCCACTCTAGTCTCTACAATCTTCCTTCCATTTTTTAGCCATATATTTAATCACAACCCCTCTCGCCACTGCCTTAGCCGTAACCCATATTATTTGTAAAGATGTATTCTCTTGTCTGTTCGCCTGGAAAAAAAGAGCCAGCTCCCATTTTAACAACTCCACAAAATCCTTATCTTTGCATAATTCTGCCCTCATCGTCCTCTACTACACTCTCCTTTCCAAGTAAGCACTAAAGGGTTGTGATCTGCCCAATCATTCCCTAAAATTTCAACCTCTCGTACCATTTCTCCTAATTCCAACGACATCCATATCATATCAATGCGGGACCATGAGTTATGCCTGGAGGAGAAAAAGGTAAACTGTTCCCTTGTTGGGTAAAAGTTCTGCCATATATCCTGTAGTCCAAATTCTTCCCTTAATTGATTCCAAATTACCAGCAATGTCTTCCTACCTTTCTTTTTCACTCCTCCCACTTTTCCAGATTTATAACCCTTCTCTCTATCCATTATAGCATTGAAATCCCCCATAATACAAATGTGTTCATATTCTAATTCTACCAATTTTTTATATACCCTTTTATAGAATTTCCTTTGATTACTATTAGGAGCATAAATACCCACCAGCAAGATACGTCTACCATACATTGTTACTTCTACCATTAACAATCTTCCCTCTTCGTCTGAGTATATCTTTTTAGAGTCTATATAAATTTGAACATAAATTGCCACACCCCGCTTCTTTTGGTCCGCCAGAGATACGTATAGCTCCCCCAATCGTGAACATCTTAATATATCCATGTGTTTCTTCTTAATGTGGACCTCCTGGAGACATATTATACCAGTTTTTAATTTTTGTAATTTTGAAAAGATCCTATTTCGCTTTCTTGGGGCATTTAATCCATTAATATTAATCGATATCAAGTTTCCAATCTCCTCCACCTCTTCACTTCGCTGTGGATTTCGCCTTTGATATTTGTCTTGTTTCTCGTCGGGTTCCTGGGATTTCATCTTCACTTATATCACTCTTTCCTCCTTTCATTGTCTCTTTCAGTTTCCCGCCCTTTTCCGTTCTACCGCTCTTCTGGTTCTCACAGCTCTTTTGTTCCAGTTCTTCTTCACTACCATGTTCACTTATATTAAACTGGTTTTCGTAGAAATCATGTGCCTCTCGAAGGTTCTTGATTTTCACCCTCTTAACCTGCCACGTCATTATTAAACTCTCTGTAAGCAACCACCGGTAAGGAACCCTATATTTTCTTAACTGTTCTGTCAGGAACTGGTATTTCTGTCTTTGTTCACATACACGTCCCGGGACCTGCTTTAATATCACAATTTCTCGACCCTTATAAATAATCTTCTGATCCCTGGTGCCCTGATACAATTCTTCTCTTAACGATTTTTTGCTGAATCGTACGTGTATTTCTCGAGGTAATTTATTCCGCCTAATATAGTTTGTATAGGCTCGATAAACTTCGTCTATATAACCCTGATTTTGTCACCAAAGTTTGGTGGCCAGACAATCCATTTTCAAAAACATGATTTCTTTTCCTTTTTGGCCCAAAAATGTTTTAAGCCTGCCTTCCCTGAAGTTCAAAAACAGGCCAAAACATTTTGCTTTCAACCCTTCATTGAACATATCTTCTCCAACCCCCAGATAGAAAACAAAATGCCCATTCTTATATTTTCTAATTCTAGAAATGACTTTAATAAAGACCTAGAGATGACCCACCTAACTTTTGAAAGTTAAAGAACTGTAGAGACAGTTATGACAGAGATGAAAATATATAAGTTTATAACAAGATCTTAAATACGTGCTTTTGAGAAACATGGTTCAAACTCAGTGCTTAATAAACAGCGTCACAGTGCAATCATATTTTATTTTTGCCTGCATTAAACCTAACTTTAGAGCTCTCTTTATCACCTAATACCGATATTCTGTATTAATCCTGATTATTTTTCTTTTATCTTTTCCTTGGCAGGTTGGCACATTTCCAAAATTACTGATTTTGTAGTTTGTGCTATTATTTTTATTTTCTAAGAAACGTTATGAATCCATTTGGGGCTCACAGGCTTAGGTAATTCAGGAAGTTAGCAGTTTATTTTGTATAATGCCAGTTTATTTTTTTGAGCTAAAATATTTGTTTTAATGTGAAAAGCAAAAAGGGGCAAAACACTTGTGGATATAAAGGAAAATATGTATGGACATACAGTATTGGTACCTCTGAGCATCGGGTTGGGAACAATTGGCCAACATGAGTTAGTTTAGCACACATTTTAAAAAATTCATGTGAAATACATTACTATATGCATTGTGCATTAACACAAGGGTCCCCAACCTGTGCCCCATAGCCCACTACTGGGCTGGGATCTGTTGGCCACCGGACTGCGTGAGTGGTTGGCCAGTGCACACACGTGTGCGCATGCCCCTCCCACTTGCACTACTGTTTCCACAAGCACCGCAAGGGCACTACCATCACCGTGAGTGTCATATGCTTGTTTGTGGCCCCATTCTTGTGCACACATGTGCATATAAAGACACCTTCTCCCCCTCTGGATTACCAAACCAGAAAGGTTGGGGAACTCTGCATTAACAGATATAATGCATGTACTGTATATGGCACTATACTTTATTAAAGGTATATCTGGTCACAAAATATCTGAATTCTCTGCTAACTTGCTGAAATAATAAATACATACATGTTCTTTTTTCCTCACAAGGCAATTTTTGACATAGAAATAACATACAACAGTCACTGCAAATTGTAACATGAAAAGTTTCCAAAAAGTGACATACTTCCACTAGAACTGTCCTACATTTCTAAATGAAAGGGAAAAATACAAGAAAAAAAATGATACTCCAAATCTCCATAATGATTCTTGTGACATTCAACGTTCTATAATATTTTTTACTTATTATAATCCTTTAGAATGATGCTAAAATGGGAGGCATTCTAAAACTTGTACAAGGCTTTAAACCTATAAAATGTGAAACCAACAGAGCCAACTTTGCTATTTAGTTTCAAGGAAGGCTAGAAGCTCGGTAAAGATAATGGCCACACTAGTGGACGTATTAAGGTATTGATCTCACAAAAATCCATTTTAATTTTATTGTGCTCCCCATAGCTAGTCTGGAAATGGAGGGAGGAAAAAGGGAAAAGATAGACAGTCTCATTTTCCTTCCCATTTTCTGTTGTATTGGTGGCTAACAAGACTTTAGAACAGAAATTAGCTAGATTTCTTTTCAAACATTCCTAGTTTGGGGAAGCCTTTGGAGGATGGGGACTAGTGACCAGGTTAAGGCCTCCAGCTCATATATCTAACAACCTCAGGAAATGATTCATGGTTTCACTTAGGAAAACCTCTCAGGAAAGAACAGAAACCAAATGCATATTCTGCTTCGAAAACTGAGGCAATATATCATGTTCTCTGCTAGTCGATCTTCCCTGAAGGCCCCAGAAAGCATATTGGGTGGCCACTGAGTTAAGGGAAGTTTTGTTCAATGGAGAAAATGTTTTATTTAAACAAGAAATTCAGCTGTCTGCTAAATCCCACCTTTTAATTTTTTTTAAAAAAATACAATTAAAAGATTTGATACAGGTATCAATATGTAAAAATTATTTACTTACACAATATGAATAAAAGACATTCCGAAGCATATCTTTTAAAATTCCAAACGAAAGGAACTTTGTATTCTTGACAATTTTGGACAAGTCTCAAGGAGAAGTTGATGTTCAGAGACAAGACGTTCGCATATCTGATTATCATAACTGACTCTCCACATGTCACTTATAAGTTTCCATTTTCTTTCCTTCTTTAAACATTAATTTGTTTTTATCTTAATAGAGTAGGTAAAATCATTTCCAGTCTTCTATTACTGAGATTTCAGATAGATGAACGATGAAAACCAATGCTCAGCTGTCCATTCTCTGGCACAAAATTAATCACAACATACCACTAGAAAATAACACACTGACTCTGAATGCAATAGAGCAGTTTTCAACACTTTTTAAAATTAATACTTTTAAAGCAGGGGTGAAATCCAGCAGGTTCTGACAGATTCTGGAGAACCGGTAGCGGAAATTTTGAGCAGTTCGGAGAACCGGTAGCAGAAATTTTCAGTAGTTTAGAGAACTGGCAAATACCACCTCTGGCTGGCCCCAGAGCGGGGTGGGAATGGATATATTGCAATATCCTTCCCCCGGGAGTGAGGAGGAAATGGAGATTTTGCAGTATCCTTCCCCTGGAATGGGGTGAGAATGGAGATTTTGCAGTATCTTTCCCCTGCCACGGCCACCAAGCCACACCCACACAACCGGTAGTAAAAAAAATTGGATTTCACCACTGCTTTAAAGTAAAAGGCAAAAAAGCAATAAAATCAAGCTGCTCTCTTGTAGTGTCTCCCTGATTTGTTTACAAACAGAAGTTCTACGACAAACAGAAAGAACACAACAAAAATTGTCCCATTACTTCACACATTATTTTTCCTTTTTACGAGCCTTGTTTCATGGTGGAGTTGGGGCACTGAATGGACCTGAACATTTACCGGCCAGATGCCCTTCCTGATGCCTATGTGGAGTTTGCAACAGGTATTTTCTCTTTGCGCCCTGGTAGAGAAACATCTGTCATTGCCTAGGATTGAACTCTCAACCTTCTGAGTGGGAGGTGTGTGTCTCTACCTCTAGGCCATCACACTGCTCTGTCCTATTACTCACACTACTGTCAGTAAAAAATCCGTTTTGATACATTATGCACCTGAGGTTTGCAAAGGATTGGAAGGATACAATGAAGTCGAATCAATGCAAAAAAAGTTCAGGGCAGGTATGTGAACTCAAGACTTTTTAAGGCAAAAGACTATTACATGGAGGGCTAAGGAAAACAAATAATTTAACAACTCTAAGTAAATTAAGTAAATTTTCTACTATAATTTTGTATTTATATTTATATGAGTTATATGATTTTTGTCCCACCTTTATTGCCTTATAAGTAACTTAAGGCTGCAAACATACATCATGCTCCTTCCTTGTCCTGTTTTCCACACAACAGTCCTATAAGGTGGGTTGGGCTGAGACAGAGTGACTGGCCCATAATAATTCAGCCTTCCATGCCTAAGGTAGGCCTAGAACTCACAGTCCCTTGGTTTTTAGCCTGGTGCCTTCTTAAGTAAATGATCCAGTACCTAAGAAGAAAAATAAAAATCAATAATATATAAATATATATTTTATATTTATATAAAACATAGAATATAAAACATTATATATACCTCATACAGTGTAAAGACTGTAACATCCACTATGTAAGACAGACAGGCAGAGTGTATCCATAAACACCAACTAGCAATCCAAAGACATGATAAAAATGCCTTAATCTTGCAACACATGGACAGATTCAATCACAATTTCAACAGCAGCCAACAGGATTAACACCAGACCAATAATCAAACAGGAAAAAAAATACCATAATCAAGGAGAAAACCACATCCTCACTAATATGACAGGTCAAACTACTTTATATAAACAAGGAGCAAAGCCCACATTTGCTAGCACTGATACTGTTACATATTTAGATAATGAAATATCTGCAAACAACAACCAGGTTCAGAGAGCACCAAGGACTCCACATCCTGCTTTCTAATAATAAACGAATGAAAATACGGGAAACATTATTAGTATGGATTATTGGATTATTAGCTATAATATATATTTTGTTCAAATATAAATTCCTGTAACCCAGTAGGTAAGACCAGCATCCAGCATCCTTGACACATAAACTTCTCACAGGTAAATTAAAATTTAACAAACGAGTTTAGAAAGCAATTGAACACAAGATCTTGCCTACTTCCTAGACCAGGGGTCAGCAATCTTAAATACTCAAAGAGCCACAAACGGAAGCCCCTCATTCAATTCTGGAGCGACCGGAAGTCTGGTTCCCCACCATAGAGTCTCCTCCTAGTGAGGCGTCCTTTTTCCTCTACCTGTCCTAAACGAAAGCCTTATCAATTGTGGAGCTTACCGGCAATAGGGAGCCGCAGCAGAGGGATCAAAGAGCCACCTGTGGCTCGAGAGCCGCGGGTTGCTGACCCCTGTCCTAGACCATGGGTGTCAAACTCGCCATGACACATTGACGTCATGTGACATATTGTGACTTTTTTGCCTTTGCGGAGCTGGGGTGGGCGTGGCCTGCATGTGACGCATCCAGCCCATGGGCCACCAGTTTGATACCCCTGTAGACTCATGAGCTGAAGTAGATTCTAGAAGACCAGATTTGAAATGACATCAGATGTTTCATTTGGACATCTGTCCGCTGAAGCAAATCAGCATGAAGATGTTGTTTTATCCCTAAAGGATAATGGTTCAGCTATCAACAGACCTCAACTATAAGTCAACTCAAGTTTTCATACCTGGTCTGAAACCTTTTTCAGGGAATCAGATTAAATTAAGGCTGTGTGTGTGAACAGAAGAAGGCCTCTGCAAAGATCTATCACTTCGGAATATCATAATCATTGTAAGTGTCCTCTGCTTCACCTTCCTTCCTTAGAAATAGATCCAGTAACTACTGATCACAGAAAATTGTTGGAAGAGAACCGAGATAAATGTCAGCAAAAAGGGATTTCTAGCCAATAAACAATAGCAAAATTGTACACAGCACATTTCAGTAGTCCACTAGATCTCAGAAGACAATGACAGATGGTGGTCATTTCCCCATTTTCTTCAAAGGGATGCAATTAGCAGACTGAACAACGCTAAAAGAATGTCTGCTTGGCTATAGTTATCACCAGGAAATCTTGAAGCAGAATATATTGGCTTTAAAATGAGAGATCTTATAGCTTTCAATCAGAATAATTTAAAATCAAGGTGAATTAAACTGTTGAGTGAACAGTTTTCTCATTTTTATGCTGAATTCCTATACTCTACTCTTCATTCCAATATGTGACAATCATTTTAATAAATGCATTGGGAAACATAGCAGATGAAATCCAACATATCTGGAAAACACTTCGTTGGGGGGAAAAGTTTCTGGTTTATGGCATCGCCTGCCTCCAGCTTTAAACAGAAAAGGGGATGGGGAAAACATTCCTAATATCCTAATTTTTGAAATTCATAAATATGTGTTTGAGAAATAATTGGGGATTTCCTGTGCTTTGGGATCAGGATATAAAGTTTGGAGATTCTCCTATATCAGTGGTGGGTTTCAATTTTTTTTTACTATTGGTTCTGTGGGTGTGGCTTGGTGGGCATGGCAGGGAAAGGATACTGCAAAATCTCCATTCCTTCCCTACTCCAGGGAAAGGATACTGCAAAATCTCCATTTCCTCCTGATCAGCTGGGACTCGAGAGGCAGAGAATAGATGGGGGTGGAGCCAGTCAGAATTTTTACTACCGGTTCTTCGAACTACTCAAATTTCCACTACCAGTTCTCCAGAACTGGTCCGAACCTGCTGAAACCCACCTCTGTCCTATACCTTTGTATATAATTCACAGAATGTCACTTATTGGCAGCATCTATCCTTGGCTTAGGGACTGAATACAATATAGGATAAGTTAACAAATGATCATTTGTTGATCCAGATCCTAGACGTAATTCGCATGAGTGAGCAGTCACTGCCCAGTCTGTTAGGCTTTCCTAGAGGAAAACCTGTTCCAGAGAAAGAAATAAGGAAAGAAACACATAACAAATTTCCTTTTTTCTGAAGGCCAAACATACCATTCTTCAGAGGACCTTGGTACTTAGACTCGTCACTGCCTTGATACCTTCTTCTGAACACATTCTAATTTGCCTCTGTCCTTTTTGAGCTGCTCAGAATTAAGCATAGCATTCAAAGTGGGGTCTGACCAGGGTAGAGTAGAATGAAGCAATTACTTCCTGTAATCTGGACTTAGCGTTCCTGTTAATGTACCCCAAGATAGCAATTATCTTCCAAGCAATTATCTTCCAAGCAACTGCATTTGTCAACCATAAACATGAGGAATTGGCTCCTGTTTGTGGTTGACAAGGACAGCCAGATCCTTTGTATGTGTACTATTTCCAAGGCAGGTGTCACTCATCCTATAGTTGTGTCTTTCTTTTTTTCCTAATCAGATGAAGAATATATTCTTTCCTAATCAGATGGAACAATATATATAATATTATTTTATATTTCTTCTTACCAAATTCCCCTCTATCTATATTGAGACTTCTTGTCAAGCCTGTATAGATTTTTTTTGAAAAACCCTTCTCTCTGACTTTTGAAGTATTAGCACAATCTCCCAATTTCATGCCATCAGACTTAGTAAGTATCCTTTCAACTCCCTCACCCAAATATAGGCATTCTTCAATTTACGACCACAATTGAGCCCAAAATTTCCATTGCTAAGTGAAAAAATTTGTTAAGTGAGTCTTGCCTCATTTTATGACTTTTCTTGCCTTATTTGTTAAGTGAATGATGGCAGTTGTTAAATTAGTAACATGGTTAAGTGAATCTGGCTTCCCCATTTCATTTTTCATTTTCATTTTTCATTTTATTAAATTTGTATACCGCCCTACTCCCGAAGGACTCAGGGCGGTGAACAGGCACAAAATAAAACACATAAATACAAAAGTTAAAAAACATAATTAAAACCAAATTAAATTAAATTTTGCCCAAGACAATTAAAATTCCAAATAATTTAAAACAAATTAAAATTTCAATTTAAAAATTTAAAAGAAGGGGAGAAAATTAGGCCAGGCCAGCCTGCTGGAATAGGAGTGTCTTCAAAGCACGGCGGAAGGTGCGCAGATCCGGGATCCTCCATATCTCTGGGGGGAGCTCATTCCAGATAGTAGGTGCCCCCACAGAGAAGGCTCTCCCCCTAGGGGCCGCCAGTAGACATTGTTTGGCTGACGGCACCTGGAGGAGCCCCTCTCTATGAGAGCGTACCAGCCGGTGGGAGGCTGTTTGTGGTAGTAGGCGGTCCCATAAGTAGCCAGGTCCTAAGCCATGGAGCTCTCTAAAGGTGGTAATCAAAACCTTGAAGCGCACCCGGAAGACCCATCGACTTTGCTTGTCAGAAGGTCGCAAAAGGTGATCACGAGACCCCAGAACAATCATAAATGGGAGTCAGTTGTTAAATATCCAAATGTAAATCACACGAGCATGAGGATGCTGCAATGGTTGTAAGTGTGAAAAACTGTCATAGGTCACTTTTTTCAGTATGGTCGTAACTTCGAATGTTCACTAAGTGAACTATTGTAAGTCAAGGACTATCTCTAATTGATACAGATGTTAAATAACACAGAGGCACAGAACATAATTATTAATAATTCCTCCAAGTTGAAGTGGAAGTACTAACTAGCACAAGTTTTGGGTTTGGTGATTTAGTCAACTATGAGCCTATTCAACAGTAATATTATCCAGCCCGTATTTTATCTTTTATTAGGATGCTAACACAAAAACCTAAGTCAAAAGGCTTGGTGACGTATACATACACAATGTCTGCAGCTTTTCCTGTAAGATTAATGTATATTCGCTTCATTGACAATATAAGAAACTGGTGAGTCTCAAGTTACTATCTTTGCTTTGGCAGTAGGGCTCTTGAAAAAGAACAAAGTACATAATTAATTGCCAGCTCATCTATAATTAACATTTTAACTAAATTAAATCTTCCCATTTACTGATGTTACTTAGCATTCCTTGGATTAATATAGGAACCAATACAAGAAACTCTTTCAAAACCATTCAAAAGAGTCTTCCTATGATTTTATTTTATTTGTGTGCATATTTTAATCAATATGCCGAAATACATGGAAAGTAATATAAGGGACCAATACATGGAAAGTAATATAAGGGACCCATAAATTGAGGACAGGGAGTCCTCAATTTATGACCACAATTGAGCCCAAAATTTATGTTGCTAAGTGAGAAATTTGTTAAGTGACTTTGCTCCATTTTACGATTTTTCTCGCCTCATTTGTTAGGTGAATCACTGCAGTTCTTAAATTAGTCATACGGTTGTTAAGTGAATCTGGCTTCCCCATTCACTCTCCTTGTCAGAAAGGAAAGTGAAAAAGGAGATCACATCACTCTGGGACACTGCAACTGTCATAAATGTGAGACAGTTGCCCAAGCATCTGAATGTAGATCAGCGGTGGGTTTCAAAACTTTTTACTACCGGTTCTGTGGGCGTGGCTTGGTGGGTGTGGCATGGCTTGGTGGGCGTGGCTTGGTGGGCGAAGTAGGGGAAGGATACTGTAAAATCTCCATTCCCCCCCCCTCCAGGGGAAGGATACTGCAAATTCCCCATTTCCTCCCGATCAGTTGGGACTTGGGAGGCAGAGAATAGATGGGGATGGGGCTAGTTAGAATTTTTACTACCGAACTACTCAAAATTTCCGCTACCGGTTCTCCAGAACTGGTCAGAACCTGCTGAAACCCACCTCTGATGTAAATCATGTGACCATGGGGATGCTGCAAAGATTGTGTGTGAAAAATGGTCATAAGTCACTTATTCAGTGCCATTGTAACTTTGAACAGTCACTTAACAAACTGTTATAAGTCGAGGACAAGATTCATGAGCTAGAAAATAAGTCTTTTCTTCATTTTTGTTTATTTTAATATCATTTTTGCCTGTGTGTAGAGTGGATTAGAATACATACCGCAAATAAATGATTCAAATCTATAACATGGTCATAATATTGGTTTTAATCCAATGAGTATCTATGGAATATCCCTAATAAGAAGGCTCTTTCAGCTCTTTCCTATACTTTTATGTTTGTTTTTTCAAGTAACATGAATATAATCTAGGATTTATGTTTGATCCCGAAAATGAGATTTTTTTTTTAAAAAAATTGAAATATATTTTAATAGCTGAAGAACATAATTTTGCAGAGCGCTAATCTCTTCATTGCTCCTGCCTGCAGAATTACAGTCAATGATAAGTACCCAAGTAATTCTGCCATCATTTGCATAGCATTTTCTGGCTGGAAGAATTCCAAGGTACTTTAGAGAGATGGGATACATTACCAGAGGTTCCATTCCTCACTTTTATTTCCCTTGAATAATAATTACCACTTTAGTGTATTCCAACAACATCAGGTAAGCTTTTTGCTTTGTAAACCTGGCAGGTCCTTTGCCTTACTGAAGAATTGCAACTCCATGATTCATTGCAATAAAAGGTTTGCTGACAGATGGCTCTTGCAAAGCTAGCAAGTGAAAACCTCTGGGAAGAGGTCTGTCATTTTAACCAAACTGCCTAAACTGCAATGTAATAGATTAGCCATCTCTCAAAATTCCATAACAATAGTTAGGTTGTGTATGGGTCTCCCTGGAGCTCTTGGTGCTATATTGAAGCTATTTTACCAAACTATTCAGGACCAAGTTTTATCTAGTGCTAAAAAAACAAAGGCAATTTTAAATAATTTAGCTATTTATGTTGATACTGATATTATTTTAGCTTTCTGCAACTAGTGCATTCCAGATAGGTCCATCATCACCAACCTTAGAATTCTCCCATGACTTTAATTTTTAAAGTTATTCTTTCAATACAGCTACAATGACAAAAGGAGGAAGAAACAAAACAGAAAAACATAAAAATACCCAAAGAAGAACACTTAAAATACCTCCCTTCTCCTAACATCTTATTTCTTCAACTTTAAAGCATTTTCCCATTAACCCAGAGAGATCTCAAAAGCCTGTTGTTTTTGCTGTCAGCAATAATTCCTTTCCTGATTTCAAAATTTGTTTTTCTGGTTTTTTTTTCTTTTATATGTATGAGGTAATGTGATTAGGTGAAGCATGGAGAAGATATAGAACAGCAGTCTTTTAGTCAAGGTTTAAACAAGAAATCAAATTAACTTTTATTAAATAACTTAAAATGGTTTAGAGACAGGTTCCCTCGATATTACAACAGATCTGTAAGCTGTCAAGCCTTGCTGTTCCTGGCACTAAATATATATTCAAAAATCTGTCACTCTGACAGATGGAGGTTTTCCTAAGACTAGCAGTCTGAGCTTCCCTCAAATTTTTGAAAAATAAAGTGGAAGATGTGTTTTACGTTGCAATGCTTTGAGTGACGTTTCTAATATCAAACTGGCATACATTCTACAACAGTTATAGATAGCTACAACTAATAGTTAATACGAAGGAAGGAAGGAAGGAAGGAAGGAAGGAAGGAAGGAAGGAAGGAAGGAAGGAAGGAGAACTTTGAATGCATAGAATCATATTGCCTGCTCTGTCTTTTATGCCATAGGGTTCCAGATTGGCAAGATAGTGGGTCCTGTATTGCAACCAAAGCCGCATTTTTTTTTTTTTACAAATGCAAATGTGAAGCATCACAGAGGTGTACTAAAAGGGTAGGGCTTGCTCACAATGCCACAGATGCCATATTGTAGATTTTGTAGATAGATACCCCATCCACTGTCATAACTTCCCATTATGCTAATCAAGAATCACATCAAGGGCTGGAAATGTACACATTTTGGTTTTGTTATATAATGCCCAAGAGACTTTCCAAAACACATAAATATCTTTTGTACAACAATCCAGGCCCAATAGATTCCAATTCCTCTGTATATAAATACATTTCTCAATTTTCTAATATAGCTAAACAACTTATTAACATCCATCTAACTTAAGGTTCACTGTAATTCTTCCAACAGTGAAACATCTTATGCCAATTTTACGGATAATGTTCAAAGTAAATTTTATGGGTTTTTTTGCACTGAATTTCCCACTATTATATCTTTATGTTTATTGTATGAGTTGTTGCACTATTAGCATATAACTGCGGCTTTGTTTGCTAAAATTAGTAATTTTTTTCTAATTTTTTTTGGAAATAAGGACATTGGATCATTTTTTAAATATTTGATGTCATGAGTGGGTGCATTTTCTTAGTAAAGACTAATCATGGTATATAATACATACATATTATCTCTGAATGTGTATGTGCGAAGGTTGTGGGCACATATCCCTTTTCTGTTGCAGTCTTTACCCTTTGCAGCAACATCTCTCCTTTCCAAGATTTGTCGTGTCTGGGAGAGGTCCAGTGGTGAAATCCAGCCAGATCTATCCAGCTTGTGTGGAACAGTAGCGGCGGCAGCGGGACGCTCCGCCCACCTGCCAGAATGTCATTACGTCTTGTTTTTGACTCCCTGCGCATGTGCAGAAGGCTCTGTGTATGCGCAGAAGAGGCGTGCGCGCTCACACTTCCAAACCGGTAGCGAAGGTAAGTTCATTTCACTGCTGGAGAGGTCATTCGTAGAGTCTGAAATAGTTATATTCGAATGGCATACAGACTTAGAGGCACAAATACAAGGCAGTGTCATTTTATGATATTCTGCTTTTGTATTGTGAGATCTCTAGAGTCACAAGGTTGAGATAGTTGCTCTATACATTTTATAAGTGTAGGAAGTTAGCACCCACCCCTTTCCTAGAAAAATGAAATATTCTAGGAAAAATTAAAAAGGCAGAATATTATATTTTCCCTAAAGGGGAAACATGTTTCTGAAGACAAACTCAGAGCCTCAGCTACCTGCCCCCTCAACCCAGCAGATATTTTGGTGCCAACCTATCTACAAGACAAAGGCTGGGCCAGTTTATCTACAAAACAAAATACATGGCCCTCAGGACATGATAGGATTAGCCCTCACTCAAGATCCAAACCAGGACAAAGCCATTAAGCCATAATAGGAATTGCCCAAAGCCCCTTCATTACATCATTACCCAGCAAGATTCAACCAGGCTTGGGATTCAAGACAACCTACAAAGTTACCCTTGCATGGCCCCATGGGAGTCTGACAAGCAATCAGGATACCTGCACTTACACAGGAACAGAAAGTTCCAAGGTAGGGCCCAAGAGAGGATATAAAGTAGGGTTCTACTTACCTTTACTACCAGTTCACAATGGGGCTGTCCACGCATGCTTGCTTTGCTCATGCGTGCCCTCTTCTGTGCATGCCCAGAAGCATTCTGATGATGTCAGGGTCAGTGGGTGGAGCCTCCTGCCGGTTTTACTACCAGTACTATAGAACCGGTCCGAACCGGGGGCAACCCACCACTGGCATAAAGTCTCTCTCTCTCACACCCATGTGCTCTTTTTTCTCAGGACCTCAAACCATGTGGTCCTGTCCACTATTAAGCCATTTTTCCAAGCAGTCTCCATATGTCCAGTGTCTTTCTTCCCACTTGGAACTGAACCCAGATGGACATTTCTTCCAACTTAAGAAATCAATCAATCAATCAATCAATCAATCAATCAATCAATCAATCAAATCTGTTTGTGCGAGTCTGTTGTGCTCACAGAACATACTGTATCTGTGTTTGAATGTATATGTGCAATAGGTAGCACTGGGTGAAAGGCACATATCCTCTCCTAGGTCACATGACTAGTTGGCCAATCAACAATGGCCTCTGGAAAGATTTTCCTCTGTTGCCCCATGCTGCAGCCCATTTTTTACTTCCACCCTTCTGTTTACTGTTCCCTCCTTCTCAGTTTTTCCGAGTTCTAAGCTTCCATTTCATTATTTCTTCTCAATCTTATTTGGATTAATCAATAGGATGAAGAAAGAGTATGAGTTCTGTTTGCTGTCTTGAGTTACTTATAAAGTAAATAAAATAGTAAATAAATAAATAAATAAAATCACTGATTGGGATGTACAGTATCAGGATTAATGGGCTGAGAGATGAAGGTGCAAGGCCACAAGTGTGATAAGGACAAAAAGCCTGTGATAGATCAGAAAACTGTTAAGGATTTAAAATGTTATGGGATTAAGGCAGTGAGAAAGCAGAATATTTTCTTTAATCTTGAATTTTCATCAAATCCGGTATGCCGTTTCAGATGTATTGAAATAGATGCTTTATGCATGCTGAAAATTGACGGCAAAGAACTATCTGTTTGCAGCAAAAATGTAATATAAAAATGAGTTTATTATTATGGGAGACATAATCTTCCCTGACATCAGGCTTTTGCTTTATTCTATTAAAATCAGATAAAATATAATATTATCTTTTTATGAAGAATAAAACATTACCTGCCTAATTTGTAGAGTTACTATGTTCAACGGATAAGGACATATTTTTTCTTTCTTTTTTCATTAGTTCACATTGCTCTGTTCAGCAAATCTGCATGTGTCTGTGTATTATCTTCAATTAAACTGTTCACAGATATCAAGTAATTTCTTAACTATATCCAAGAAATAACAAATGTGAATTTGGGCCTACCTTTTTCTTTTCTTTTTTTCTCCATTTGTGCCATTTGCTGTTTTCACAATAACAATATCTTTTCAAAAATTGTCAAAATATTTGTGATTATATTAAGAAAATGAAAAGTTAATAGTTACACCAGGGGTGTTAAACTCGCGTTGTCACGTATTGTGACTTTTCCCTCCTTCGCTAAACCGGCATAGTGTGACCAGTGCGTGACGCATTCAGCCCGCAGGCCGCAAGTTTGGCAGCCCTGAGTTACAATGTTCTTAAATTCATTCTATTTTTTTATTGACTACTACATTTGTAAATCCTCATTTGTAACTTTTTGGTTGAGTGGCCTGGAAGATTGCAGCTGTCTCAAAAATTGCCTGCTGAACTCTGCTCAAAAAACAGGCCTTTGGCTCAGCCAAATCTGCAAATTTCCAAGAACTGAGATTAATCTGTGGTAACTACATCGTGAGTATTTATTCTTCTTTTCCTATTGCATGCCACTTTGGGATATCCTAGCCAAACATTGTCATTAAAATTATTAGAATAGTAGTATTAAAGTAGGCATATTTGGTGGTCCAACTTGGTTTGTTGGTGATTACCGTGTGAAAATTGAATTGTAATCTTCAAATGTTGCGACAAAGGCAGAATTTTTTTCTCTCAAAATGGATGATGATGGAGATTTTTGGTAATAAAGCATAATGCACAAGGTCTCTTTCTTTTCACATCCCTGGTTTTAATTTTTAAACTTGAATTTTAATCCTACAAAGATGCCTGAAGAAAAATATTGAACAAATAAGGAATTGTTATGTTAACTTTGATGCTTTGTCACGTCTCATTCAGACGAAATCTTCTCTCTCCCTGAAATGGCTGCACTTCTGTTCTAAACACTTGTAGATGATGTTCTTTAAAAGACTGCCTGCCAATGAACATTCCTTCCTAGACTTTGGGAATAGCAGCTGAAGTTTTACTAAGAGATCTAACAGCCATCAAGATATATTAGCGAGGCACTAGAGAACAAGTCTGTCTTGCCAGTTTTTCACAGGCCTTGAATACTTGATTGTTCCAAGGTGCTTTTAACTTAGACATTACTGTCTTTTAACTAAGTACTGCTATTCTAATCTCACATTGCTCACTGCCTAACTTTCAGATTTACAGCATCGTATACAGTTTTATATCATTTTAATTAATATATTTAGGTGTTTTGTTTTATAGATTGCAATTTATGCTTATAAGGATGTTGTTTTGTTTTACTATTTTGTCAGCTGTTTTGAATGGACAAACTCTGAAAAATGGCAGACAAATGAAGAAATGAAACCAAACAAACAAACACGAAGGAAATTTTATCTTTGAAGGTTGCAATGGAAATTCAGTTCTACATCCTCTTAAATACAAATGCTTAATCCTATGGATATCACTGTCAGCAAAGCATTTACCATTGCATAATTGGAAATTTGTTAGGTTTTACAGGAGAAAGCTTTGCTAACTGTCTGGACGGTTTTAATTTAGTTGGTCTTTTGATTACTATGAATATTTTTTTTCAACTTCAGAATGGCTCATGCCTCCAAGTCACATCTGGAATATAATCGGTATTCTATAGGGAAACTGCAAATTAAAAGCATAAAAAAGATGTTATTCAGAAGGCATGGGAATGTGCAGGATCCTTCCCCCCTCTCCCTACTGTATCTACAAAAGAAATAAAAAATGTAAGCACTAATCTGGAAACTGTGGAGAATTTCAAGAGGAAATGTTAATTTGATCATTTAAGTAGAACAACCTAATTTTGCAGACACCTGCTAATGTGCATGAATTAACAAAGTTAATTTGGTAAGGAAA
Organism: Arizona elegans; assembly: GCA_022577455.1. Taxonomy (NCBI): domain Eukaryota; kingdom Metazoa; phylum Chordata; class Lepidosauria; order Squamata; family Colubridae; genus Arizona; species Arizona elegans. The sequence continues at coordinate 24,317,514 of JAKOOJ010000008.1, read as the reverse complement.
TATTGGCCCATCTTTTCATATGTATATATATTTCCTATTAAAACTCTGAACCAATATGAATTAAATTGGGCTGTGTCAATTACAGTTTATCTCCTTAATTAAATAGCTCTAAGTTTTTCTTTTCTTTTTTAATCAAGAAAAGATTTGCAGCATTTTGTGTTGCAAATTGGACCATATTTATTCACCTATACATCTGAATAATATCTCTGGAGTATTGAAATATATCCTACAAATGCCCCTTTAAATAAATGACAGCTGTTCAAGGTTAAGATTTAGAGGGATGTCCTGTTAATTTTCCATATTGGTACCACCTAACTAAAATCCATAAAAGAGAAGGAAATGAAATAGGATAAGAGAGAATTGAGAACTTGAATTAATTTTCAAAGTCTTTCAAAAATGAAGAAAATCTCCTAGGGGCATTTGATAACCTAGTTTGGTTTTAATTAAAATATTTTATTAATTTTTATCTTAACTGGAAAGACACCCTGAGAGAACTTTCTAGATCTTTGATAATATCACAATGATCCTTAGCCTTTGACCTTGATGCATACTGAAATGTTATTTATTTTACACACCCATGAAAATATTCTGAAGCACATTATTATAAGCTACAGTAATGATGTGCGGGATTTTAACCATAATAAAGTCTGTCAAGCTCTAACTACAAGCCATTAATCTGTTTGTTCTAAAACATGTTTCTGTCTTGAAACTATTTCTGCATTTTATAGATTCTACATCATTTTCATTGTACTGAGAGTACCTTTTCACTTTATTGATAGGTTTACCTAGGCAAGGAATGTAGAAGTTTGGGCAGAAGTCATTCAGTCCAATGTCTTCTGTTTCACTGGAACGTAAGAAAGAAGGGAGAGTTGGAAGTTCTGTTATTATAGTTGTCTCAATGAAGTATTGTTCTAGTCTGACTGTGTAGTTGAATTCCTGATCTGGTCTACTTAGTGGGACTGACATAATTACCATTATCATAAGCTCTTGTTCTCAGAAATGATTAACCATGATAATTCAATATCAGTCCCTTTAATGGAATCATGATGCTGGAACAGCATACCTTTTCAGACTTTTAAGTCCAGGTTTTTCCCTAGAACACTTATTTTTCTTCATATTAATAGAAGTCTGTATTAATATAAGGCTGAAAATTTATAGTTCAAATTTATATTCCAGGACAAATCACATTTGAGGGTTAACATTTTATGATATTGACAATATGGCTATTGCAGATATAATCTTAATTTATTACGGAAGCTCTATAGCATATCTGAAAATACAAATGACTAGATTAATTTATCAAACTCAAAATACAGCTCAACTGCTTTTATTTATTGTACCATATACAATACAATTTTTTTAATTTATTGTACCAGAGGCCACTAATAAAATGTTGCTGCAGGCAACTAACAGTGTAGCTCTACAAAATTCAGATCTAAGCCCAAAAAGATTCTGAATGTAAATGAAATGGAAATGGTAAATTATTTAACTTGGAATTCTGTTGGAGTAACTACTTTGTAGTTATGTTTGCTATGTATGTAGTTGGCTCAGAGCTATGTTTCTGATAAGGGTGCATGTACAAACTCCATTGCCAATGTCTCACACTTTTGGTCCCCGAGTACAAAGAACTGTAGGAAATGAAAATCATATCTTTATTTCTTTGTCAGTAAATTTATATTTAACACAAAAATAGTTTGTTGCAAAAGCGACTGCCTGCGAAGGCTCCTGGATTGGGTCTGAAAGGCGAAAGTGGAAGCAGTATGCTCCGTCCCATATTTGGGTAGACCAGGTTGCCTTGATAAAAAACACTTTCAGCACAACACAGGATGGGCTTCTCTTTTGGGAAAAGGTTGATATGCCCAGGTATCTGTTATTAACTATAATGACAGCAGCATAACAACATACAATGATGTTGATACACATACATAAGGGGTTGAGCGTGGCCCATTGCTCTTCCTTCCAAGCACTTATGATTTTATGTTCCCCAGGTTTCAATGCTCAATGGCTAGAAGCCAATAAATATTTATTGAGGCCAATAATTTTTTTCCTCCTTGTGTAGGATGTGTGAGGCAGAAGTTCTGTGGAAACATCTGTGGGGAGGAAATCATGCTCCCTCCACCCATTCTTCATAATTAGGACAAAAAGACCAAAATTCCAAATTGGAATAGGCCTCTAGACAAGGAGTAAAATGCTTGGGAATGGGAAGCACCAATATAATTGGGTCAACATTTCTTCCCTGCCCAAACTTAATCTGAGATATTTTTTTGATCAACTAAGAAGAAAGGCATCTTCCCCAAAAAAATTACCGTTTTCAATCCACAGATGCTAAATAAGCAAAAGAACCACTACTCAGCAGGGTGCCAACTGCAAAGTGCTGCCTCTTAGAAAGCCAGCTACGAGCATCGTTCTTGGAATTCCTAGAGGGTGACTTTTGTGTGCTTTCTGGGAAAAAAAGGGAAGATTTTCCTATATAAAGAGCTTTTAGAAATGTCTTAGAGTAGCTGCCTCTGATACCTGGTTTTGTATATTGCACCCTTGATAGAAACTTCATCTCGGATTCAAGCAACTGCCTGCATTTTTCGTTCTTGACTCGGAAACAAAGATTTTTTTCTAATATCTCTGTTCTTAAAAATATAAAATCAAACAAAAAGATAAAACATATACATTTCTACATCCCTAGCATGGCTTCCAATAAGAGTTTCATTGGTTTGGGATAGGTAGTAAATTGGGAACTTGGAAGATATACGGTGTTACTGTGCCCTTTGAAAATTCAGTTTAAGTGGTGTAAACAATATACAGTTGCCACTCTTGACTTGCAACCATTCATTTTGAAGTTACAACAGCAGTGAAACAAATGACTTGCAATTGGTCTTCACACTTACAACTGTCACAGCATCCCCACGGTCACATGGTCAAAATGGTTGGCAATTGGTTGGCATGTATTTACGGTAGTTGCAGCATCCCGGAATTCTTTGATTGCCATTTTCCACCCTCCAGCTGGCTCCCCACCATACAAAACCAGTCGGGGAAGCTGAATTCGCTTAACAATTACAGTGATTCACTTAACAGTCATGGCAAAAAGTCACCAAATTGGACATGCCTCACTTATCAACAATTTGCTTAGCAATCAAAATTCTGGTCCCAACTGTGTCATAAGCCAAGAACTATCTGTACATGATACGATGAATTAGTATGTTAAATTTGTCTCTCAGTTGATGGGTGGAACTGATATAAAATTACTTGAAAGTTTGCTCTTTGTATTCATTTTCTGTGTTCACTGAAGTCACGAGGAAGTTCCTTTTCTGCGTATTGGCCTTGATTGAGAGAATTGTGAAAATGGTTTTTGATTCTACCTCCTATCCAGTGATAAAGCACAGAGCTGGCTTTAATATGAACTGATCACCAATTTTAAAAAAAGCAAACAATTGACATGAAATCAGCAAGCCTCTTATTTTGAACATAATTAATTGCATAATTCAGATAATAATAATAATAATAATAATAATAATAATAATAATAATAATAATAATAATAATAATTTTATTTATATACCTCCCTCCTCCCGAAGGACTCGGGGCAGTGTACAGCCAATTAAAAACATAAATATACAATATCATAGTTAAAATTAATTAAAATCATTAAATAGTTTTGGCCGAATTTTAAAATCAAAAGTTAAAACCAAAAGGTTCATTAAAGATGAACCTTTATCTTACTAATTGCTGTAAAAGGGAAACACTTACCTACAAAACGTCATGAGGAGATTATTAAAATTGGCCTTATTTTCTGGCAATACAGAACGATCTTTAAAAATATGATTAAGTTAATGTTCAGTTTCTTACAGTGAAAAGCATCTTTACTGAGATTTTTAAAATGTGTGTGTGTATTTAAATATAACTAAGCAGATAGTCATATAAATAACTGCAAGGTCTTTAATTAGTTGAAATTCCCAGACTGTAGACTATAGCCATCAATCATTAACTCTAGTTAAAACACAAGCACACAGACCCACAGAGAGACACATACACACACACACCTGTTTTCTAATCATAGAATAGCTCTCTTTCCAACTTATTTCACTCTAATGTTATTGCAAGGCTGAAGATTCCTGCTTTCACTAATTCCCAACTGAGATTCTCTATTACTCGCTAGCTATTGAGAGTTTAAACACCATTTTTAAAGCTACAGTTGGAACTTAATCATTTCTCCTGGTGAGAGCAGATATCAGAAGTGAAGAATTTCTAATATGAATCACAATAGATTCTATGGTAATAACAGATACATTACTATGTATTTGAAAAGAGCCTCTCAAAATAATTGCCAGCAAAAGCAAAGTTCAAATATTATAGCAAAATTCCCCAAGCAGGGCAGATTGACAGGTAGGAATAGCCAAAGAAAGGAAATTATTAGAGGAGCATACATTTTCATTCATTTCCATAGTCATATCTAACAATCCTCACAGCAGGATGTTCTTGAGCTGTAGCCACCAACTTATTATAAGAAAGTATACATTGAGATAATTTTAAATATTGTATTCCGATAGCAATATTCTTCAGAATAAACAATGCACAGATCCAGTGAAGCATAAGAGTTTGCTTCTTATGGTATTATGTTTGTAAGACCAAGTTACAAATGAAATCTCCCATACAGCTGTTGCATGAAATTTCTCCAGAGGCTACTGACTTCTTAGATTGATCTGCAATATGAGTTAGTACCATCAATCTAAGAAAAGACAAGAATGAGAAACCAGTAACCCACAGTAGGAATGCCACCCTTCTCACAATCCCCTCCCACTTCCTTCAGATTTCTTTCTTCTGACCCCCTTGTCCTTCAAGCATCTCATCATGATGCAAACATAAGCAGAACAAGTGAGAGCTCTGAAGAAGGCTGCATGCAAGATTCAAAATTTAATGCTCTCTCTTTTATAATATCCATTCATACATCCTGCTCACAGATAGGAATGAATCCACACTTCACTCTATTCACAGTTACACAGAAACAGACATCCATACACCATACAATTCACACAGCTCTAAAGAGTATTATATAAACGAGCATACAACCACTGAACCGTAAAATCTAGCAAGTTGACATGTAAATACATAAAGCAAAGTTGGTATTCAGTTCTGATTCTGAATGAGAGCCTTCATACCTCCATTTCCTACTGATACATTCATTTCCATTTTCTACCAAAAGATAGACAGAAAATTCCTTGATGTATGTTATAGCGTTTAAGTCGTTATCTGTCAAATGTTCCTGTTTCTCTGACATTGATTTACTTCAAACTTAAATTTAGAAGAAAAAAAATCATGTGATCCTTCCTTGTCGTCTTCTGGTTGTATAAAACCCTACACAGTTACTTTATTTTCTCAAGAGTGGCAGCATCTTCTTGTCTGTTGGTGAGAAGATACCACAGCAGAATCTAGTGTTAGCCTTTGATAGGATTCTCAAGAATTGGCTTTTTCTCCAGGCATTGGGGCCAGGGGCTTAGTGAGCTCTGCTGGTGATAGGAAGGATTGGGGGTTTTTTTTGAGTATGTTCTTTTAACCAGGGTATATACCCCGTTTTCCCGGAAAATGAGGCCTGTTCTGTCCCCAACCACACACACACACACCAACAGACGTTCAAGAATTAAAGACCAAACCAGCCGGCAAAATCCTTTTCCTTATGATAACGGAACTTGGCAACAACCTAGTGGCTGCCTGCCAAGAGTTTATTATTTACGAAGAGGAGAGATAATTTCTCCCCACTTCTGATACATCAAAAGAAACAGCTCAATAATTACAGAGTTAATCAAGTCCAGAGATAATCCTGCAAAGTCTTATAGCAAAAGTCCGGCAATGCAGAATGGCATGGAAGCTTTCAGCTTTGTTCGTCACAAGATTTGACTGGCCACCACACTCCCTTTTAAATCCTGTGGGGTGTGGTCCAGTGACTCAGCCTAATCTCGGGCACGCCTTTTCTTCTGTTGCGCACGCTTATCTCTGCGACGCTGGCGTGGATCCAGCCAAGACTCATTACCCTCATCACTGTGCATCTGTGGCTGCGTGGACGTGCTTGGCCCCGGCCCTATCTCTTGCCCTTCGGCGGGCACCGAAGGCATTGCCAGAGAGGAGGGTCCTGGAGAGAGAGGCCTTGCCAACTCCTCTTCTTCACTCTCGGAGTCCTCTCCTGCCAATGACACAGGCTCGGGTAACGGAGCCACAACAGAGGCCTAGCATGATTTTTCAGGATGCTTGTAATATAAGCCCTACCCCCAAAATAAGCCCCAGTTAAGATCGTCAACCAGACGGAAGCATTTTGTACTGTATTTTCCCCCAAATAAGACTTAAATGGAAAATAAGCCATAATGCATCTTTTGGAGCAAAAATTAATATAAGATCTGATCTTATTTTGGGGAAAACATGGTAATTCGTTATATACTGTTTTGGTGGTTTTAATCTTTATACTTAGAGCAGAGTCACTGCTGGAAAATGGCAGCTCTATATATCATATAATTAATTGATTGATTAACTAATTAATTACTGTTGCTGCATCTCAGCCATCATTTATAGATTTGGGCACTCAACATCCCTCCTCCTAATGAACTGGATAATAAGTCCATAACTGGAAGTTAATCACAAATCTATAAAGGCGATTTCAGAATATTGACAGCCATTTTTCAAAAGTGACATAGGATACATTGCTACTTACAAATTTCAAATCCGGTTACAATAAATTTATCCTTCACCCCTTTTTAATTTCTTGTTTCAGATATTAATCTCTAACCTCACCTCATGCTGGTAACTGATTATACAGTTATTGCTCATGCTGGGTAACCTTTAAAGAGATCAATAAGCAAATTCATGCCACAATTGCCTTTAATATATTGCCACGCCACTTTGAAACCTGTGCTAAAAACATATTCCTAGCCCAATTTGTGGAACAAAATTCCTGCAGGTTGATTTTAACAGTAACCCTTCAAACTGTTTTAATATATACATATGTGACTCATTAAATAAATAAACAAATAGGGGAAGAAGTTATATTTCTATTTCTTTTTTTTTATCAGGATCTCCCTCCAGAGTTAAGCATTTGGAGCTTCAATGGTAGGAACAATCTGTGACCATTTCAATTGAAATGGTGAAATTTTGGGCTTTTGACTCTGCTACCCACATTGAAATTTCTACTTGAATTTCAGCCATAGGTTGCGATATGGGTGATAGGATATTCTTAGCATTTTTAAAAATTGAAGCATTTAATACAGGTAGTCCTGGACTTGTAACAGTTTGTTTAGCGACCGTTCAAAGTTGCAACAGCACTGAAAAAAAGTGACTTATGACTGTTTTCCACAGCATTCCCATGATCATGTGATCAAAATTCAGATGCTTGGCAACTGGTTCATATTTATGACTGTTGCAGCGTCCTGGGGTCATATGGGGATTACTTCTTGTGACCTGACAAGCAAAGTCAATGGGGAAACCAGATTCACTTAACAACTAGATTACTAATTTAACAACTGCAGTGATTCACTTAACAACTGTGGCAAGAAAAGTCATAAAATGGGGCAAAACTCACTTAACAAATATCTCACTTAACAACAGCAATTTTGGGCTCAATTGTGGTTGTAAGTCGAGGAGTACCTGTATCTCTTTGAGGATCAGGGGCTATTTGTTTGTTTGTTTATAGCTTACCTTAATTAATAATAACTCAACAAACATAGTCCTAAAGGTGCCTCCTGAAAAAGAACATTTGAAACAACCATGATCTGGATGACTGGGAATCTCTACAGACTCTCAGTGAACATACTTATTACTCCTTCCTTGCCCAATTTTCCCCACAACAACAATCTTGTGTGGTAGGTTGGACTGAGAAAGAGCAACTAGTCTAAAGTCTCCCAACCAGTGTTCATGCCTAAGGCAGGACTAGAACACAGAATCTTCTGGTTTCTAGATTGGAGTCTTAACCACAAGACCAAAAAACTGTAGTTTGATCTTTTGACCCTACTTTTTTTCCAAGTCCTCATCCAGCAGTTCCAGTTCCTAAAACAGAGTTCTCCGCAAAAGCTTCCATGGGATTCCAGTAATTTACTGCGTGTATTGAACTCTCTTCTGATTCAAACTGCTAGACGGGGCCCCAAGTGATGCCAAGCAAAGCATTGTAGTATCTCTGTTTTTACTAGTGTTGAAAAAGTATTGGAGTGTTTTATATCAAAGAAAGCATCCATTTGAAGCTTTGCATAGTTCTGGTATTTGCTTACTAGCATTCCTAGTATTCTTCCCTTGTGTATCTACTCAGAAATAAATCCCTGTGAAGCAACTATGCATGGCCTAAAAATACTATATCCCCCAAGAGATGATACACAGTAATTTCCTTTCTATATTATACCAGTTATGCACAAATAGCTACATTTAATTGAAGCTAACTTACATAAGAATAGATACATTCAATGAAAAGTCTGGTGTTCATCTCATCATTGTTAATCTTGTTACAACAGAACAAAATATCTACTACTCTGGCAAGGGATTTATTTAAAACAAGTGTGGGGAGCTACTAACAGTGCTGGTTTTTGATGGTAAGGTATTATGAAGTCCTTGGTTATCGTCTCTTTCATTTTTAAGATTTTGGGGTAGTCCACTCAGATGAGAATGGAAAGATGAGATACTTGGGATTCCTCCTTTCACAGTTTGTTTTATATTTAATATATATGGTCAAGAGATAATGAAATTCCTTGCATATATTTGTACAAGACATAAAGAAATATCTCTTTAATCAACTAAAGGGGAAATTGAAGGTTAATAATATGCAACTTTCAGGGGGGAGGAGATGTGTGTGTTGCAGTTACTGTATTTGACCTAGAGAGTTATTCCAAGATTGACTGAATGAGCAAAGCTGACCCATTAGTTATTCTGTTTTATCAGAGTTTTTTAATAGCATAACATTTTGAAAGAGGCATGCACTGTTTCAATTTTAAATTGTGAAACTGTTTTTATTCCGTTAAGATCCATGAAAGCACACTATATAAGAATTTTGAAAAATTGTAATCGGCAAAATGAATTCCTATGGAACTGCACATAACATTATATCTACTAACATCAAGTACACTGTATATGTTGTGACTGTGGTTACCGATAGATGATAGATAGATGGATAGAAAGATAGATAGATGTACACATATACACACAGTATATAACTATATATTTATACAGTGTGTGTGTGTGTGTGTGTGAAACACACACACACACACACACACACACAGAGTATATATATAAACACATCTGTCGGTCTATCTATCATCTATCTCTATATACACACAATATATATAACAATATATCTATACACAATACCCTGAAAATAAGACATCCCCTGATAATAAGCCCAACCGGGCTTTTGAGTGCATGCGCTAAAATAAGCCCTTCCCCGAAAATAATCCGTCCCCAAAAATAAGCCCTCTCTGAAAATATTTAAACGCATGCGCAGCCAGTCCCCACCATTTTCTCTTGCTAAGGTTAGGGAGACAGAGCTAGAAATCAGATAAGACGGCAAGAGGAGCCCCGTCTTGCACTATGTGCCCCAAAATAATAAGCCCTCCCTGAAAATAAGGCCAAGACCTTATTTCGGGGTTCAAAAATTTGGGAAAACATTATATATATATATATATTACAAAAATATCACATACACACACACACACACACACACACACACAGAGTATATTGTATATATTGTGTGGATAGATAGATAGATAGATAGATAAATAGATAGATAGATAGATAGATAGATTAATTACACTGTCTGTATGTGTATGTGTATATATAGTTATATACTGTGTGTGCATATAGAATGTGTGTGTGTGTGTCTGTCTGTCCGTCCGTCTCTGTCTGTCTGTCTGTCTATCTATCATCTATCTATCATCTATCTATTAAAATATATTTCAACCATAAGGCAGAGAAAAATGTTGCTTAAAGTCTCTGTATAACTATACCAAGTTTATCATCAGTTTCTTTAGATAGTAGCACAAAGGCAAAAGAAAAACACCAATGAAAATCTTGCTTATCTTGATAGCTGCTCGGTGAGGACGTAGCCTTCTTTTAGAAACACTTTACCAACTGTTTTTGGTAAAGTAATCCATGGTCTCCAAGTGATCTGTTTTCAAGATCCTGAAATATTAGAAATGGATTTTTTGAAAGTTTATTTAAATCTTTGCTATATCATTGGTCTTACCACTCCTATCCTAAATCTTCTGTTCTTTCGCATAGGTAAATCGGGAAAGCAAAACAAAGGGAGGCTTGGAGACACTGCTTTTTACAAAAAGAGAAATTTATTTCCTCTTTTGATGGCAGGAAATTACCAGTTGGAATGTTATCTTTGAACAGTTTGCCTTCTTGCTTCTTTCCCACAGAGGCTACTGTATCATCGGGTAATTTATTTCACTATTTTTCTGTAGATCAGGCTTTCTTTCACATGAATCATACCCATTTGTACAATATTTTTGCTGGGGTTATTAAGGAAACCCATGATTGTTAAGCAAACCTGGCTCCCCCCAATGACTTCGCTTGTTGGAAGACCCTTGGGAAGGTCACAAATGAACTCGAGATACTTGCAACCATTGTAAATACATGCTACAAATACATTTCAATACTGTCATAACTTCAATTGTTAAACAGATAAGTTATAAATGCTTGTTCTAAAGCCTTTGCCATATAATTGAGCATATTTTTTAGACAGCTGTAAAAAAAAAAAAGAGGCAGATGCAAACCTCTTCAAAACACATTCTGCCTCTTCCCTAACATTCACTTAAGCACAAAGTTGCCCTTAATGACTTCGTAACAATTTGCGAAGTGTTTCCTTAGCACGCCAAATTACGCCAAAAAAAAAAAAGTCTCACCAGATGTAAGCTGACTCATGACAAGTGCTTCTATCCCTATAAAATCTAGACTACCACAGGCCAGCCTTTCATTTCTGTTCTGGTTTCTCTCTGCCATCTGTGGGAAGCTCAAATTAAAGTGCTAACTAAAAGTCGACAGCACTGCAGTGACCAAGGAACCTGGCAGGGGACAGGACGGGGAGCTCAATAGGAAGACTTAGTGCGTGCTGCGAACATCAATTTGGCTTCTAATAAAGGTGAAAGCTTTTAAAAGCAACTAAGAAACAGAGAACCGTGGGTGGTATGGGAAAAAGAGCATCTGATATACTTTTATGTCCTTACATAACATTCTGGGTCTGGCTTTGATTGCTAATGTATTCCTTCAGAAATAAAATTCTTTTCATCAAACAGCACATGTTGCTGACACTCAAAGGAGCTTTTTGCTACTATTATAGTAAAATATATATATATATATTTCTTAATCAATATGCTGAAGCTTTCTTCTGTTTGTAAAGATAAAAGGGTTTCCTTTCATTGGATCCCCTAGAAATAGGTTGATGTTGTTTGAATAGACTGGAGGATAAAACATTGCAAAACCATTGCAGGAACTGGGAATGTGTAGAATTTACAGGGGTGAATTTACTAGGGGTGACCTGATAGCAGTCTTCCAATATTTAAGGGATGTCCCAAAGAAGAGGAGGTCAACCTATTCTCCACAGCCCTGAGGGCAATGGATAGAAGATCACTAAACAGAGATCCAACCTAGAATTAAGGATTTTTTTTTCTGACAGTAAGAACTATTAATCAATGGAAGAGCTTCACTCCAGATGTTGTGGATGTACCATTACTGGACGTTTTTAAGAAGAGATTGGACAGCCATTTGTCCAGAATGGTATAGGGCAGGGGTATCAAACTCGCATCATCATGGCGTCGTCACGTGACATATCATGTCTTTTTTTCCCTTTGCTAAACCCGGCATGGGCGTGGCCAGCACATGACGCATCCAGTCCACAGGCCGCGAGTTTGACAGCCCTGGTATAGGGGTCTCCTGCTTGAGTAGAGGATTGGACTAGAAAACCTACAAGGTCTCTTCCAACTCTGTTATTCTGTTATTCTGGATATTTGGTGCATAGTATAGAAGACAAGTGGTTAAGGTACTAGACTAAAAACTGGGAAACATGACTGGGAAGCCAATTGGGTAACCTTGGGCCAGTCACTCCCTCTTAGACCTAGGAAGATGGCAACAGCAAAGCACCTCAGAATCTTGCCAAGAATGTCACAGGTTAGATTCTCTTATGGAGAATTTTTATAAGTGTTTCTGCCAGGGTGGATTTGATTTAAATCAAGTTGATTTAAATCACAATTTAAATCATGATTTAAATCACTAGTAAAAAGGCTTGATTTAAATCAACTTGATTTAAATCATAATTTTTAAAGAGCAACTGTCATCTCTGCTACTCCTTTGACCCATTGTTGACTCACCGATAGACCCAGTGTTGCAGAATATACAGCCTCATGCTACCTAACTAAGCTCCATTTCATGCTGAATAAACTAAATTATTTATGTATCTTAAATAGAAAACTATCTTACGATAGATTTTTACCCCAAAAGTTTTTTATTAAAATAAATTCGATAAAAATCAAAAAAATCTGATTTAAATAAAAAAAAAATCCGATTTAAATTTAAAAAAAATCCATTTTTTTATTTTTTTAAAAAAAATCATTGATTTTTATCCACCCTGGTTTCTACCATAAAATCCTGCATCCCAGGCAATCAATCCTTCTTCAACTTCCCTTTAAAACCAGGGGAACAACTCTTTTTTATCTTAGAAGCTATTTATATATTTTTTAAATACCCTTTGACCTCTGAGAAGACCACAGAAATTTTGGATGGTGATGGTGATGCGAAACTATTCCATCCATTTTAGGGACATGATGAATGTTAAAAATCAGATGAAGTTCCAAGAAATTTAAGGCATCCATTTTACACCTTATTTTATTATTATTTTTTTTTAAAAAAATGTGGAAAAATCAGTGGCTTTGCCGTTGTGGTCTTTTGCTATATGGAGGTGCCATAAGAGTTGCAAAATTGTTAGGGGTCCTCATGAAGTTTGCTAGTCATGAGTTGTTCATTCAGAAGAAAGCAGCATTTGAAGTTGTACTGTTCATATATCACATAAAGACAGAATTATATTAGACGCTGTTTACTGTATAAATCTGTATAAGCTTGGTCTATGCCAGAGGTCGGCAACTTTAAACACTCAAAGAGCCACTTGGACTCGTTTCCCACAGAAAAAAAACACACTGGAGCCACAAAACCTGGGTGGGCATGGCCAACTTGATGTCACTCACTCCTACCCAGTCACATGACCCCCCCATACCCACGCCTACCCAGCCACAAAACCATTCTGTCTCCCCTTTCCCTATCTCCCCCTCTCATCCCCACCCCGTGTCTCTCTTCCTCTGTATCTCTATCTCCCTCTCCCTCTCTTACCCCTCTCTATGTATCACTCTATGTGTCTCTGTCTCTCTGTCTCTGTCTCTGTCTCTCTCTCTGTCTCTCTCTCTCTCTCTCCCCTCTCTCTGTATATATGTGTGTGTGTGTCTCTCTCTCCCCCCTCCCTTCGGGTGACTGTCCTCCTCCCCGCCACTCCTCTCGTGATGCCCTGGTTGGCCGTGGCTGAGCCGGGAGCATGTGCATGCACGGGGAGACCCTCCCCAAGCAAGTGCCAAAGCTTAGGAGGATCTTAAGAGGACGTGGCTTCTCTCCTGCTAATGCTCCAGCCATCGCTTTGCCATTTCATCTCCCACCACGGCAGCTCTTCAGCCAAGTGTGGAGGGTGCAAACTCCAGCCCGAAGTGGCAGGAAGCGAAGGCTGCCTTACATGCAAATGTGACATGAAGACAGGTACAGGGAAGCTTCATTCCTGCACTCTCCTCCTCCTCCCACTCTCATGATGCCCTGGCCAGCTGTGGCTGAGCCGGGAGCATGCGCAAGTGCGGGGAGACCCTCCTTAAATGAGCTGCTGCCCGCCCCAGGTGCACCTTTCCTGAGCTTCGGCATTTGCTTGAGGAGGGTCTCCCCGCATGTGTGCAGCTCACAGCCAGGGTGTCACAAGAGTGGGAGGAGGAGATCCGGCAATGGCCAGATCATTCATGCAGGAGAGAAGCCGCGTCCTGCTAAAACCCTCCTAAATGAGCGGCCGCCCACTCCACATGCACCTTTGCTGCGCTTTGGTGCTCGCTTGAGAAGGGTCTCCCTGCACATGCGCACACTCCCGACTCAGGGGGGGAGGAGAGTGCAGGAGTGAAGCTGCCCTGTACCTGTCTTCATGCCACATTTGCATGTAAGGCAGCCTTCGCTTCCTGCCGCTTCAGGCTGGAGTCAAAAAAAGAAATAAGAGGGGCGAGGGGTGCAGCCAACCAGTGATGGGACAGGGAGCCATGGCAGAGGGCCCAAAGAGCCGCATGCGGCTCCAGAGCTGCGGATTGCTGACCCCTGGTCTATGCTAAACCATAAACTGGTTTAATAATGTTTTAAGGAAAGCCCTTGGCTTCAGATGCAATCACTATGCCTTGGGTGGACAAGAGGAATTAATCAAAATGTAAAAGAACAATTATTTTTCTTTTCTGTACCGAGCTTCCTGATGTTTCTTTTTCTTTGTTCTTTTCATCAGACAGATGTTCCAGAATGTCAACTGAAGGATCCTAATGATTCAACCTCCCCATCAAATGGAATGTTGATTCAGGGGTGTTAAGTACTTCAAAAACTACACAGAAGCAGGTATCATCAGGTAGAGCTGTCTTTTAGCAAAGGCTCTTTGATTTAACAATGTTCAGTTTGATAAATCCTTTGGACGCACAGTGGGAATGTCATGAAAGCTTTATCCCATTATTAAAGGTTAGAGATATTTAATCAGCACTTTTATCCTAGATGGAAATGAATGAAAGCAGTGCCATGAATGTAAATGACCTAGCTGATATATATATATATATATTTTTACAATCCAGCTTTGGGCCAAGACAGGTAATTCTGTGTCTGCATTATGGAGGTTTTAGATTTTCTGTAGTTATTGACTACAGAGTCTATCATCTGCACCTCTATAACTGTCTGGTTTGGTTCTGCAACCCAACAACCCAACAAGACAGATACAGACTTCAGAGGATAATTAGAACTGCAGAAAAAACAATTACTACCAATCTGCCTTCCATTGAGGACCTGTATACTGAATGAGTCAAAAAGAGGGCTGTAAAAATATTTACAGACCCCTGGACATAAATTGTTTCAATTCCTACCTTCAAAACGACGGCTATAGAGTACTGCACACCAAGACAACTAGACACAAGAACAATTTTTCCCCGAACGCCATCACTCTGCTAAACAAATAATTCCCTCAACACTGTCAAACTATTCACATTAGGCTGCATTACTATTACTATTAGTCTTTTCATCATTCCTATCACCCATCTCCTCCCACTTATGACTGTAATTTTGTTGCTTGTATCCTTACGATTTATATTGATATTGATTGTTTCCTAGTATGATTTGATTGCTTATTTGTACCCTATGACTATCACTAAGTATTGTATCTTATGATTCTTGATGAATACATTTTGTCTTTTTATGTACATTGAGAGCATATGCACCAAAGACAAATTCCTTGTTGTTCTGTCCCCGTCTCACACACGCACACCAGCAGTTGACCAAGAGTTAAAATAAACCAGCAGACAAGAATTTCCTTTGATAACAGAATTGGCAGCAACCCAGTGGCTGCTTGCCAAAAGTTTTTACTTACAAAGGGAGGTTTATCTCCTCTGACCGAAACATCAAAGTAAATCCACAAAAGCCAAAGAATAGTCAAGTCCAGTCCAAAAATCAATCCAAGCAGAGCATATAACAAAGTTCCAGAAATGCAGAATGACTTGCTAGCTTTCAGTTTTGTCACAAAGCCTGAATGGCCACCACACCCCCTTTTATCCCCTGTGGGGTGTGGTCCAGTGACTCAGCTTAATCTCTGGCATGCCTCCTTCTCTGCTGCGCGTGCTTGTCTTTCCGACACTGTCGGGGATCCAGCCAAGACTTATCTCCGTCGCTGTCTAACTGCGGCTGCTCGGAAGTGCCTGGCTCCTGGCGTATCTCTTGGCCTTCAGAAGACATCTGAGGCATTGCCAGAGAGTAGGGTCCTGGAGAGGGAGGCCTTGCCAACTCCTCCTTCACTTTCAAAGTCTTCTCCCTCCGATAAGACGGGCTCGGGGGTTAGAGTCACAACACTTGTGTGTCCAATCACACTTGGCCAATAAATAATTCTATCCTATCCTATCCTATCCTATCCTATCCTATCCTATCCTATCCTATCCTATCCTATCCTATCCTATCCTATTCGTACTTTCTTTCTACAGTTTGCATGTCACCTCAGTCCTACACTCTAGGCCAAGGGTGTCAAACTCAAGGCCCACGGGCCAGATCTGGCCCATGGTGTGCTTAGATCTGGCCCATGGGTCCGCCCTGGAAACAGCAAAGGACAGGCCCATGGTGCCTCTGGCAGCAAAAAGGAGCTCGGGTGAGCCGGCCTCTGTTTTCGGCCATGATGGCCTCCTGCAACCCTCGGCCAGTGAAAGCAGAGCTTGGGAAGGCCACACACAGCTCTCAATGAAATCGCGTTTGATACCCCTGGTCTAGGCAGTTACCATACGAAATATAAAATAGCTGTAACAATGACAAAGCTGACAGTATATATACAGAATAGATATTTAGCTAAATTTAAACAAGAATGGTTTCTATGTATACTGTGTATCATACAACAAGGAAAACAAAACACTTAAGAATATGTTACTAAAGTTATATTAAAATACTATAAATCAGTTGAGGGGAAAAGTTAGTTACTAAATATACTTAGTTACTAGTTTCCTTTCTTTCCTTCCTTTATTATTATATTATTATATTATATTATATTATATTATATTATATTATATTATATTATATTATATTATATTATATTATATTATATTATAATAATATTGTGGAGATTTCAGCACAAAGCTCAGAGATTTATACTTTTTGTATAGTTAAAACAACTCAATGTTCTATATTTGGTGTGGTTTATCTTTTATTACTGTCATATTGAATATTAACTGTGTAACTTCAACAAATTTCTGTATAATAGTTTAACTGTATAACTTCAATAATTTTTCTTATCCAATTATTGATATCATCTCTATGAAATTATCTTTGCGTTTTAAGAGGCTACTTGAATTTGGGAGCTTGATGACCTTAAATTCTTTTTGTACAATATAATATGTCAGTATTTAATCTCATATGTGTGTTAGCTTGGATTAAAACTACAGTATGGCTAGAATGCCTAGGATATGAATTTTGTCAAGAAAGATATATATATTTCAGCAGTTTTGATAGCCTACTTTTAACATATTTGCTACTTTAACATATTTGCTTTTCCCTTCTGGAGCACTTTTTTTTCTTCCATAGCCCCAGTATGGATTAGGAAAGGCATGTCCAATTGGCAGGCCATGCCCATCCCGGCTCCACAAGGGCAAAAAAAATCTCGATACGGCCTGCAACACCTCTGAATTAGGAGATCAAAATATACACATTCTGCTTTATTTACTTTTTAAAAAAATTAAGCACTATATTTTGATCTGACAAATTCCCAACCTTGATTGATTTTTGTATGTCTGTGGCTTGCCATATTTCCGCATGGTATTCCATCCTCTAGCCTTCTGACCTAATGACCAGAGCACTGATCTAATTTTATCTTCTAGCACTAGAAGTTCCTATAAATATTTCTCAAAGTCCTTTGGGTGTTCATTGCTCTACTGTAAATTATTTCCAGCTTTGTTTGATCTTCTTTGAACTGGCTCCTATCTGTCCATTGGCATTCTTCGTTATACCAATTTGAGATCAGAAGTTTCTTTGGGAACACTTGCCTTGTCTTTCCATGTATGTTTCCATCTTCACTGTTGTTAGATGTTGTTCTAATACTGCTTTGATCTAGCCACATCATTAACCATTACTACTCAAAAAGATCCTCAGTAGCATATTGAGTATCATCCAACCTGTGAGGCCCATCATCTGGCACTATATATATTTTCTGTTCACGTAGATTTCGTGGGTTAATGGCAAAAAGGACTAACCTTGAGGAATAGGAAGAAGAGTTGCTCCAAGATAAAAGAGATCTGACTCCGAAGCAGAAATGTAATATTGAGAAAGCACCTCTCTAATTGATCCTTCCTAATTCTCATGAAAGTAAATGGAGCAGGGGAGGGAGTAAGCATATTCAGATTTGCAAGTCTGACAGCCCTCTAAGCAAAGCTGGACCAACTTGAAAACCAGACATTCAAGCTAATTCTACTGTTATTGCAGGATTATAGTAACAGTATCTTGTTCTCCCTCCTATTTCTTAAGATTATTCCTTCTTTTCATTACTTGGTACAAATACAAGACTAGTGTCAGCATTCTGATGCTGCCATAAAAAGACGAGGCTTGACTTTTCACCTGCTTATTTTCTCTGTAGATAATATCCCCTAGGAGATGGGATGCGAGGGGGGAACATTCCTGTGGGGTGAGGTCAGAAGCTGGGGAGACTGACTTGGAAGATGGCCAATGAGAAGATGAGAATTGGGGAACGGAAAGGGAAAGGTTTGGGGGTCAGAGGGTTAGTATCGGCTACGACGAAGTCAGGGCCAGATCTGTCGTACTCAATAAATGGAATATTTCAGCAAAGATTAATTGTTTGGGAGTGTAGTTTATTTGAGATGACATCGAAACCTGACAACTGGTTTACCATTGCCTTTTCCTGCTCAGTAAAAATTGATGACTTTACTAATCTATCTTCTCTTCTGACAGTATATTGCAGCTGCTTGCTATAGGAGCCTGCTTGTTTTAGCTGGGTGGCTGGAATGACCTTCATGTCTTGGGTGATCCTGTTTACATTCTTGGCAGATAATCCAGACATTCTTCACTTGCCCATATTAACAAATTAATGGCAAGGTTCTTAAACAAAATTCAGACAAGAGTAATTCCATCAAAAATATCTTACATGTTAACTGAAAACATATTGTTTAAAAAGAGTTGGCCAAGAACATTATTATCACTCAGATTCGGGAAGATTTGGACTCCGACTGGGTAGTCTCAGGGGGAGAGACAGGGGCAGGTCTTGAGAATGTTATCTGGGATGAGTTTGATCCTGTGACCCCTGAGGACGTGGACAGGATTCTGGGTAGACTGAACACGACCACTTGTTTATTGGACCCATGTCCTTCCTGGTTAGTACTGGCTTCCCGGGAAGTGACACGAGGCTGGCTCCAGGGGATTATAAACGCTTCGCTGAGTGAGGGTGACTTTCCCACTGCCTTGAAAGAGGTGGTGGTGAGGCCTCTCCTCAAGAAGCCTTCCCTGGACCTGGCAATGTTGGTAAATTATCGTCCGGTCTCCAACCTTCGCTTTGTTGTGAAGGTTGTTGAGAGTGTGGTCGTGCAACAGCTCCCCCAGCACCTGGATGAAACGACGTATCTGGATCCGTTCCAGTCGGGCTTCAGGCCCAGGTACAGCACGGAAACGGCATTGGTCGCACTGGTTGATGATCTCTGGAGAGCTCGGGACAGGGGGTGCTCCTCTTTCCTGGTCCTGTTAGATCTCTCAGCGGCTTTTGATACCATCGACCATGGTATCATGCTGCACCGGTTGGAAGAGTTGGGGGTGGAAGGCACTGTGTTGCGGTGGTTCTCCTCCTTTCTCTCTGACCGGTCGCAGTCTGTGTTGACAGGGGGACAGAGGTCGACCCCGAGGCCCCTCATATGTGGGG
Organism: Arizona elegans; assembly: GCA_022577455.1. NCBI lineage: Eukaryota > Metazoa > Chordata > Lepidosauria > Squamata > Colubridae > Arizona > Arizona elegans. Next base: position 24,297,855 of record JAKOOJ010000008.1, on the reverse strand, counting down.
TGCCGCAAGGGTCGGTCCTCTCGCCTCTCCTGTTCAACATTTATGTGAAGCCACTGGGCGAGATCATCCGTGGTTTTGGGGTGGAGTACCATCAGTACGCTGACGACACCCAGCTGTACATCTCCACCCCGGATCACCCCAACGATGCCCTTGAAGTGATGTCCCGGTGCCTGGAGGCCATACGGATCTGGATGGGGAGGAACAGGCTCAGGCTCAACCCATCCAAGACCGAGTGGCTGTGGTTTCCGACGTCCCGATATAGTCAATTGACACCATCACTGACTATTGGGGGTGAATCATTGGCCCCCACGGAGAGGGCTCACAACTTGGGCGTCCTCCTGGATTCACGGCTGTCTTTAGAAGAGCACTTGACGGCCGTGACCGGGAGGATTTTTCATCAGGTTCGCCTGATTCGCCAGTTGCATCCCTTTCTGGATCGGGACTCGTTACACACGGTCACTCATGCCCTTCTCACCTCCCGCCTGGACTATTGCAATGCTCTCTACATGGGGCTCCCCTTGAGGAGCACCCGGAAGCTCCAACTGGCGCAGAGTGCAGCCACGCGGGTGGTAATGGGAGCGACATGGCGTTCCCATGTAACACCCCTCCTGCGCGAGCTGCACTGGCTCCCGGTGGTCTTCCGGGTGCGCTTCAAGGTTCTGGTTACCACCTTTAAAGCGCTCCATGGCTTAGGACCCGAGTACTTGCGGGACCGCCTACTACCACCAATAGCCTCCCACCGGATGGTACGCTCGCATAGAGAGGGGCTCCTCCGGGTGCCGTCAGCCAAACAATGCCGACTGGCGGCCTCCAGGGGGAGAGCCTTCTCTGTGGGGGCACCTACTATCTGGAACGAGTTCCCCCTGGAGCCCCCCGGATACAGAGGATCCCGGATCTGCGCACCTTCCGCTGTGCCTTAAAGACCTTACTATTTCACCAGGCCGGCCTGGCCTAATTTTCCCCCTCTTTTATAAAAGATTTTTAAAATTTTAAATATCTTTTAGAATTTTATATATTCAATTTTAAATTGGTTTTAAAAGTTTGGGGTTTTAAATTTATCGGGGCCAAAATTATTTAATTTGATTTTATTCTATTTTTAAATTTTGTATTGTATGTGTTTTTATTGTTTGGCTGTGCACCGCCCTGAGTCCTGCGGGAGTAGGGCGGTATAGAAATCTAATAAAATAAATAAATAAATAAATGAATGAATGAATGAATATTGTTCCTAAAATGGGTGTCTGCTGGGGTGAAATCTAAATTTTTTTGCTAACGGTTCTGTGGGCGTGGCTTAATTAGTGGGCGTGGCTTGGTGGTAAGGTGACTGGGAGGGCGTGGCTTGTTGGTCAGGTGGGTGTGGTCAAGTCAATGTCACTTCTTTGCCCTTTTTTAACCTACAAAACACAGCACAACACAACTGGCTCACCCACAATATAAAAGCAGCTGTGCTAGATCCAAAATGGCCCTTGCAACAAGCAGGAACCTCACACAGCCACAAAAAGCCCAAAAAAACAACTTTCACACTTTACACACACACAACACAACACAACACAACTGGCCCACCCACAATGTAAAAGCAGGTGTGCTAGACCCAAAATGACCCCTGCAACAAGCAGGAACTTCACACAGCCACAAAAAGCCCAAAAAAACCAACTTTCAGACTTTACACACACAAAATTCCACATACAGCTTTGTGAGATTTTGTGTGTTTGTATAGTTAGAGTGAAACACTACAGAAACATACTAAATCTCAGAATGCTGGACAAATATTATTTTATTTTAATTTATTTTTATTTTTATATAAAAGCAGCTAAATTTAAAACTTCCTGAACTTTAAATGGCTAGGTCTAAAAAAAGAACAACTAAAAAACCCCCAATTAACTATTTTTTTAAAGCTCCCAAAGGGGAAAAAAACTTACCCAATAGAACTGGGCTCTCCAACCTTGGCAACTTTAAGACTTGTAGACTTCAACTCCCAGAATTTCCCAGCCAGCTTTGCTTTGCTGACTGAGGAATTCTGGGAGTTGAAGTCCACAACTTCCTGCCTGCTTGATTTCAGGCAGGGAGATTCAGTTGTTTGCTGATGCAATGGATTGCAGGGATTACAGCAAGGTGTTGTGACCACAGGTAAGGTAAGCAAGCTGAGGGAGGGAGGGGGAGGGATTTTTGCTACCGATTAGCAGGAACTCAGCTGAGATCGTCAGAGCTTGGATCGTCAGAGCCATTTAAAAGAAAAAAAAGGTTTTGATGATCGTGCGGCTCAGCTGGGCATGGGTGGGGGGCAGGGATTTTTGCTACTGGTTCTCTGAACTGCCCGCTGCCATTGCTACCTACTTGTCTGAGCCGGTCTGAACCGGGAGCATTTCACCCCTGGTGTCTGCTTATCTAAATGTTGTCTCATTTTATTTATTTACTACGTAATTGTGCAATTACAACTTTGAATGTGGCACATCAATTCAACTAAAGAAAAACCAAGTTAACAATGAAAATCAATATCTGTCCATTTGTTAAAATGTATTAAAATATCATTACAATTTAAATATATGGATAACTGATATTCTCTCTGGTTTTATTTTCTTTTTCTCTTTTTCTCTGTGCTATTTCTACTTTTTCCTTCCTTCCTTCCTTCCTTCCTTCCTTCCTTCCTTCCTTCCTTCCTTCCTTCCTCCCTTCCTCCCTCCCTCCCTCCCTCCTTCCTTTAAACTTTTATATTTCCTTGTTAATAACATTTTTATTAAAGGAGGCTTTTAATGAGATGAACCCTAACAAATGCCAAGGGAGGTGCCCATATTCCATATATTATCTTTTTTCTTGTAAATTGTTTCTCTCTTGCTGTTTCTTGCTTGTTCAACTACCCTTTGCCTTATTTCCATATTTTTAGAATTATAAGAATGTCCATTAGAAACAACCCTTCCATTTTGGGTTGATAATTCTATATTAGACCCCAAAATAAGACCTACCAAAGTCATCAACCAGCCAGCTTTCATAACTAAGTTAGGATTAGAACTCACAGTCTCCTGGTTTCTAGCCTGGTACCTTACCTACTGGACCAAACTGGCTTTCTATAGCATGTAACTTCCCCTCAGCTTATTCATAGTAAGCATATGATTCCCTAGTCCAGATCAGAGTCATCATGATGAGCCATGGTAGCACAGTGGTTAGAGTGCAGTACTGCAGGCTACTTCTGCTGACTGCCGGCTGCCTGCTATTTGGCAGTTCAAATCTCACCAGGCTCAAGGCTGACTCAGCCTTTCATCCTTGCGAGGTGGGTAAAATAAGAACGCATATTGTTGGGGCAATATGCTTACTCTATAAACCGCTTAGAGAGGACTGTAAAGCACTGTGAAGCGGTATATAAGTCTAAGGGCTATTGCTATCATATAGTTGGGCATGTTTAAATCTTCTCATAGTTCTTTGTCTTTCAACATCCTCTTGTATTCAAGAGGATGCTAAACAAAGCCCCCATTTTCACCAAACCAATGATGCATTCTATGAAAAAAATGTTTGTTTGAATTTGTTTATGCGGAAAGCAGTGAGAGTTTATTTCATAGAGCAATGTTTACTTGATCCATTTCCATATATGTACATGAAAAAATTTATTTTGACTTCCACAGAGATTTAGCTTGCAGCCTATACATCTGTAGGAAGTAGAAGCTTCTGAAGTACATGAAACTTATTTCCAAGTATACTACTAAAATTTAAACATTTACGTCACTATTGGTAGTTAATGTGGTTTCAAAGGTACTTACCAGCGCTGCCAGAAACTTACTACAATCAAAATCAGATGCATGATCTCTTCTGAACTTTCAACTGCCAAACTATTTAAACATTCCAGTTTTACAGGGTTATTACTTGCAAAAAAATGTGATATCAGTTGAGGCTAGTCTTTAATTTAATGCAGAAAGAGTTCATCTTTCCTGACAAGATTTCACCCTGGAAAATGTAAGTGGAACTTGGACACACAATTTGGTGTAGAGTACATCATAGTATCTTTGAAGTGCTGTTCTTTGTCAACAAGTAAGTAAAAGCAATACTGAAAAATAGGAATTTCATGTCTGAAGCAATCACTTATAATTTCAGTCCCTCTCATTTATTAAATGAATTACATATTCCTGGCATTGTTAACAGGAGTTGCAAGAAAGATGTTCCTGATTCAAATATATTTTTAATAAAATTTCAGAAAGTAATCTCACTCTCTATTTACAATAAGGAAAGCATCCCTTCCTCTCAGAGCAGGGATGTCCAACCTTGGCAATTTTAAGATCTGTGGACTTCATGCTGGCTTGTGGAATTCTGGGAATTGAAGTCCACAAGTCTCAAACTTGCCAAAGTTGGACACCACCACATTAGTTGAAAGACAATGGTGACCAAGTAACAGGAATCTGAACTTTCCAAACTTTCTATAATATTATACATTATATTTCAACAATCTTAGGGAGAGATCTGATGGGATCCTACAAATATAAATTCTCAGGGGAGTTCAGTAATTTTCAAAATTTATTTGTCTATCTGTTCAGTGGATTTAGGAATACAGCATGAAACCTAACTCAAAACAATGTGATTTTGGGCAACATACAGCAAAAAATACCAATAAACATAAATGAATGAATGAATGATTGAATGAATGAGTAAATAAATAAATAAATAAACAACTACACAATATTTTTTTAAAAACCTACCCAATGTATAAAACATGGTTTGGAAATGGCAATAGCTCTTAGACTTCACTGTGTTTTATAGCCCTCTCTAAGCAGTTTTCCCCCAAAAAATCTCGGTCTTCATTTTACCAAACTTAGAAGGATGGAAGGCTGAGTCAACCTTGAGCCACTCAGAATCGAACTCCTGAATGAACAGTGAGTTATCCCTGCAGTACTGCATTCTAACCACTGAGCCACCACGGCTCTGGTGATACAGTCTTACACTATTTCAATGAGGGCGAAAAATACACGTAGCTTAAGAAACTATTTTGTTTGAGCTAAGAATTAGAAGAGACATATGAAATGGAAAATGGGTATAATCATTAGACGGTGTAACAGCAAGAAGCCAATAACTGCAGGAAGAAAGTTAGAAAGCGCAAGCAAAAAAGGGGACAGGAAATTATTGGTTATGCAGGTAGTAAATGAAAAAAAAAAAGAAAGAGACAAGTCCAATAATAGAATATTAAGAGGTGATGGAAAGAAGGCAAAGTTCCTTCAAAATGTATAATAAACTACAGACTTTTCATTGCTGGACAAAACCTGGGAACAAGTTATTAAGCAGTCATTTTGTGAGCACTGAGAAAAGAATGCATTGCTTAGTAGGAACAAGCATTGGGTTTATGTCGAATTTTGCTTTCTTCTGTTCAGTTGTTTCCGATTCTAGAGCCTGCTGGACCAGTCCTTGCAGTTTCCTTGGCAAAAGCTTCAGAAGTGGATCGCCACTGTCTTCTTTCTAGAGCTGAGAGAAAGTGACTGCCCTAAGGTCACCCAGATGGCTTTGTGCCTAAAGCAAGACTAGAACTCATAGTCTTCTGGTTTCTAGCCCAATGCATTAACCACAGCACCAGACTAGCTCTTTTATGAAGAATAAATCCACCTGACCTCTTTTTCTGATAGAATGACTAGTTTAGTTGGCTATGGGAATGTGGGAGACACAGCAGTCCTTGGCTTCAGTAAAGATTTGACAGAGTCTCCTATGAGGTTCTAGAATAATTGAGTAAGAACCGGGAGTATCTTACTGTGTTTCTCCAAAAAGAAGACCAGGTCTTATTTTCTTTTCACCCCCGAAAAAACGGTGAGGCCTTCTTTTTGGAGGGTTTTAATTATTGACTCATCTTGAGGCAGTGACACCGACAGCCCCGCCCATCAGGAACCCACTGCTGGCCCACTTCTTCTGCGGCTGCTTGCCGCCACTCACACGCATCGCCCTGGCATCTGTTTCACCTTCAGATGCCTGCCAGAAGGCATCTGCAGCTGATTACAGAGCTCCAGACTGATCCGGAGCTCTGTTATCAGCTGCAGATAACAGATACCAATAGGCATCTGAAGGCAAAATGGAGGCCAAGTGGTGCATGCAAGTGGTGGCAAGCGGCCACAGAAGAAGGCGAGGCAGGTGTTGGGGTGTGCAAGGCTCGGTAAGTAGGTCAGCTCCACTTCCCATCCCCACCTTAGCTTATTTTTTTACCTGTGTGCCTTTCCCCACCCCTGCATCCTGCGGTGGGCAGAGTCTTAATTAGGGCTAATTTTGTAGGTAGGGCTTAATTTGCTTGCATGCACTAAAAAACATAGGGCTTCTTTTCATCTTTTTGGTCATCTTTTTGGAGAAACATGGTATCACTGGATGTTATAAAGCTCAGTGAAGAGCTGTAACCCGCCAAATATACCTCAATGGCTCTGGGTCAAGGTGGACTATTGAATAGCACATTAGGATTCAGTGCTAAGCATTGTGCTGTTTAACGTATTTCACATATACTTGGATGATAGGTTAGGAAATGTGATTATCAAATTTGTAGACAATATAGATACGGAATAACAAACAACTTAGGAGATAGTATCAAAATTCAAGGAAATCCTGGCAAGTTGCAACAGCGGGCCAAAAACAACAGACAAATTTTAATTGAAAAATTGGCAAAGGCTCACACTGGTGCGAGAATCAGAGCATGGATAAAGTGACTACATTGTGCAAACATGTGCAAAACAATTTGGGTGTTTTGGTATATCACAAACTATTAGCAAAAATGTGGTAATGTTGTTGCAACAGAAAAAAAAGAAGGAAACGCAGTCTTCATTAATAGAAGCAAATTGAGTCCAGCTCTGGGCACATCTTAAGAATGATATGGATAAGCTAGAGCATGTCCAGGGAAGATAATTAATAAGGACCTGGAAGGAAAAACCTATGGGGAATGGTTGGAGATGATAGCAGTGGTGGGTTGCTCCCGGTTCGCCCCGGTTCGGGCAATTCGGTAGTGGTGGTGGAGGGAGGCTCCGCCCACCCACCCAGATGTCATAAAAAACGCTATGCGCAGAAGTGCCGCACACTCACGAAGTGAGTGTGCGCGCCAGTGCACTACCGATAGCGAACCGGTAGAGCCGGGATTTGAAACCCACTACTGGATGATAGGTATGTTTAGACTGGAGAAAACTATGGACACAGACTGGATAACTGGCTCTAAGTAGCTGAAAAGCTTTGTGGAGAAGGCAAGGAAGAATTATTCAGCATTTTCCCAGAAGACAGGACAAAGAACAATGGGTAGAAATGACAGGGAAGTTGATTTTGGTTGTTCAGCAAGAGAAATTCTCTTAACAATATCAGCTGTTCAACAGTGAAACAGATTGCCTTGGGTGGGGTGAATTCTTTACTGGTAGTGTTTAAACAGAGCCTGGATGTCCAGGTCTCAGAGAGATGCTTAGTAATGGATTCCAACTTTGAGCCAGGGATTGATCTAGATTTCATTTTATTATTCCAATGATTATTATATTAATATTATGTGTGTGTCTGTATCTCTCTCTGTGTGTGTTTGTGTCTGAGATCTTCAGTTCTCTCTACAACAACCTGTGTTGAAAGAGAGTGACAATTCCAAAGTCACAAAAGCGAGATTTTAGGGTCAAGGTTGAATTTGAACATGGGACTCTCTGGTTCGAATCCATTAACCACTACAGTATACTTGCTTTGTTAACACTATGCAACCACCTAAGAATATGTATAATTATAATCATGCATAACAGAGGTGGGTTTCAGCAGGTTCTGACCAGTTCTGGAGAACTGTTGTGGAAAATTTGAGTAGTTTGGAGAACTGGTAATAAAAATTCTGACTGGCCCCACCCCCATCTTTTCAGCCTCCCAAGTCCTGGCTGATCGGGATGAAATGGGGATTTTGCAGTATCCTTCCCCTGGAGTGGGGTGGGAATGGAGATTTTACAGTATCCTTCCCCTGCCACGCCCACCAAGCCATACCCACCAAGCCATGCCACTGCCACCAAGCCACACTCACAGAACTGGTAGTAAAAGTTTTTGAAACCCACCACTGATGCATAAACTTCATCATAAACTTGCTTTTATGATACTTTTAATCAGCCAGAAGCTACATGTTTATACATGAGCTATATATTATTCTTAATTAAATTTGTATGATTTTTTCTGACAAAACTAGTATATAGGAATAATAATAATAATAATAATAATAATAATAATAATAATAATAATAATATCCAGTTGACTGAGTTTCATGTTTAGTGAATAAAAGAGATAATATATAGATAAACATTATTACAAAAATAAAATGTATAAACTACAGACAGAGTTAAATCAGTTCAATAAAACTGATTAATGATTAGGATAAAATATAAGAGTACAAATTAATGGAATTCTTTAAACTATCCATATATGTACCACAATAGTTAATGGTAATAATATTTGCAAGGCAATTTCTAAATGAATTGTTCTTAGTTTTTCTGCACTGAACAAAAAATATATATAAATGGCTGTGAGGAGTACAGTAGAAGGTTTTTTGGGTTTTTTTTGGCTCATGACCACATTTCGCAATATCATAGTCATCATAAAATGGTTGTAAAGTTTACAAAAATAAAGCAAAAAAAATAAGATCATAATAAATATATAGATTTAAATACTTTAATAGCAGTGGTCAGTAGAGGTGTAAATAATATTTTTAAATATATAATAATATAATATAATATAATATAATATAATATAATATAATATAATATAATATAAATATATCTATCTATCTATCTATCTATCTATCTATCTATCTATCTATCTATCTATCTATCTATCTTACAAACTATTCTAAAAATACGAGTTCCAGGTATATTAGTAAAAAAAGAAGCAGACATAGTGCGAACTCCAGAATTTAAGATTTTAAAATCTTGAGCATGGCCACACGTTTGATTTTCAAGAGGCTGAGGTTATTGCCCATGATAAGACTAAGGGAGGATGCCTACTAAAGGAAGCCTGGTTCTCCAATAGCAATTCTATCAACAGGCATATCGAGCTGCCACTGGCCTACCAGGCTTTGAGACACCAGGAGAGACCCTGCAGGAGGAACAGAGATGGCTTTCCTTTGGTGAGCAGAGAACAAGGGCACCCCGCCCACACATCCGCCCCTGGGCATGCAGACTCAGCCTGTGAAGGCAAAATGGCTGGTCCTGACCAAACACGGAGCAACCCGGCAGGGCTGTCTCAAACTGCAACAGATAGGATTAATGAGAAACAAACCTGGCTGACCACGAGGTCACAGACAAGGCAACAAATCGCAATAGCTGACAGGCCAACATCATCCCCCACTGATAAGCAAGCTAGGAGGGAGGAAACAGCAGGAATCAAGCCTCCATCATCCAGCACGACGACAGCAAAAACAACACAGCTGATTACAAGTGAGAGACGGCTGAAAGGGCCTATTACACACGCAAGAGCTAAATTGATTAATGGCATATAAAGGCAGAGATCTCTGTAATGGTAGTTTAATACTCTGACGATGTCAGGAGATGGCTGATGAAAGCTTAGTAAAATAAAATTTTAATTCTTTTAAAATTTTAAAATCTTAAGTTCTGAAGTTCACAGTATGTCTGTTTTTTTTTACACACACACACACACACACACACACACTAAACTCTTCTTTCAAGAAAAAAAGGAAGGGAGATTTAAAGGGGTTCCTTTACCATGTTTTCCCTCACGGAAAAGTCATCAGTTAGACGTGTCCTCAAACTTCAGCTCATTTAACAATCTGGGGTGGTTTGAGGGGAGGTAACAGAAAGGAAGGAAGGAAAAAGGGAAGGAAGGAAGGAAGAAAATTAGCAGAAAGGAAATTAGGCAGAAAAGCCAGAGTTATGGCAAGATTGGTAGATGTATTTGAGAAGGACAAAAATTACAACCCTTTTACTCTTTTTATAGTATTGTTTTGTAATAGATCCTAGATAAAAGATGGATAATTTCCAAGGACATTGATTCACCACGCACATGTAGCTGGCTATTTTCCAGCTCCATGTGCCGTTTAGCACCATTTCTAAGCCTCCCATGCTTCAACAGTTCCAAAACAGAGTAGCAAAAAGGGATTATCTCTCTTTTAATTCTGACTCTTGCTTCTACATTCCCATCACAATGGCACTGGAGGGAGGTTTTCCGTGCTACCACATTAATCAGCATTGAGGAGCTTGCAAGTATGGATTTTCCCAGTCCACAGTATTGTTTTCATTCTTTCCAAAGATATTGTGAGCTTCTTCTCAGAGGCAAACAAGTTAACAAAAAACCTGAAAGCAATACACAGGAGCTTAAAGTGATCAGAAGAGACACTCCGTTACAAAACCCTTCTGCATATCTGTAACAATGAGAAATAAGGGACAATTATTAAGAATGAAAGAGGAGTATGACAAATGCAGTACAGTATATTCAGTGGTATTGTGGCACTGTGTTGCCAAAGCTACAATTAAGTGGTACAGTGTAGTGATAATTACATTTGATTCAGGAAGGATCAATAGGATTTTCTCAACATTTGCAAATTTCTTCACAAAAAAAAAAAAGGCGGATGTTTTAAAGAAAATATGACTGTGAGAAAAAAAGGAAATAGAAATATTGATCTACTATCAACCTAACAAAAATATGACTTCAACTGATGCCCTTTAATCTGAAATTCTTAGAAGTTATCCTCTTCCGTTCGGAAAAAAAAAAAAGAAACAGGGAAATCTTAAAACTAGATGTTTTTTCCTACTCAAGCTAACGAAGGCAGAAGAAGTTACTGGAAATTCTACTTCCATAACATTTCAGATGGGAAACAAGATCCTCGTTTCTTAACTATAAGGATAATTATCAATTGGAACCATCTAATACAGGATGTGGTTAAGTTTTCCGTCACTAGAACTTTATGAGAACCAGTGACATTTTGAAAGATATGCTGTGTTTTAACCACAAATTACTGGGATTCAAAGCTTGCATAAATGGTTGGAATTCTATACTCTGCTGTATTCCAAAAGACAGAATAAAATAATAACAATAGTCCTCACTGTTTCAATATACTTAAATGTTTGAGCATACAGTAATGTTCCATTAGAAGCAGAAGCCACAGTTCATTGGCTTCTGTAGCATATGAATCCAGAAATTTATAAGTCTTGCTAGATTCACTGCACGTTGGCCAAAAGACGTGAAACCAGTAACTTTCCCAGCTGTTGCAATCTACTATTATTCTGTAGTATCTTATCCCTGAATATGAAGGTTGCATTTCATCTGGTAGAATTGATGTGTGTAGTCCCAGGTTCAGTCCTTGCCATCTTCAAGAGAATAGAACAAGAGTATGACGATGAGAGCTGGGGAAAGCACCCAAAAGATTTGCTTTGCAGAATGCTTTAGAGTGAATGAAGCCGTTTCCTTGAAACATTAAATTAATGGCATCTTTTGCCAGGCATACGTAGCTGTTTCAGAGCTCTCTCCTCTGGTATGTTCATGAATAGACATTTCCCATTTGCTGGCGCTTCCAGTCAAAATAGAATCGCTTTCCCAAGTAAACAAATGAACCTTGAAAAGGATGCAGTTGCTTTAATGCTTTGCATTAATACACTTTGCAAAAAGCATATATTTCAAAAGCTTCACACAGACTAATGTGCACTCTGTTTTTAAAGCCATTGACGATACTAAACATTGCTGCATCCCGTTTCAGCTAGTTAGGCCTTAACCTATTGTGCAATTAATTATTTTAATGAAGTTGATTTGATGTACTGTACTGTATGTGGACGCTTCGATTCTCTGTTTCTGAAATCGTGCCAAAAATTATGTGCACATATGCAAACTATTTCTATTAATAGAACATTCATAATACTCTTCATGTATGCCAATAGTATACAGATTGTTTCATAACAGGTTTAAGGGCCATTTTTTTCCCCAGAGAAAAGCATAATGATTGGAAACAAGAAAAGTTGCTCTTTGTAATGGCAAGTTTCCATAATAAGTATCATTTTTTGCCTACATGTCTCCAGACTGATCAAAATGCCTTATATGGTTCTTTTGATATCCTAAACGTCACCATGCATAGCCAAAGTTAGCTTCAAATTGACATTTTTACTAAATCCATAAATTTGAGCCTTTGCAGTACAATGGCTGTTCAAAAAGAATATAAAATAGAGTTATCAGAACAGAATTATTCTGTTCAGAATTCTCTGATATACAGAGAATTCTCTGTAATTATTGGGATTTAAAATAGGGAGCAGGGTTTTTTGCAAAATGGTTTATAGGACAGGGGTTTAGCACTTAAACATGACCCCATGCTTCCAAACTGCTGAAACAATGTACAAATTTGAATTTGAAATGACAGCTTAAATAATGCAAAATGAGTACCGGCAAACAAATATATCTCAGGGTCCCATATTACAACAACGTTTGACCTTTGAAATAAAATGTTCTTTTAGTCATTTCTAAGAGGAGACTATTGTTAAGTCTGGAGAAACTATGCTAATAGGATTTTTCTTTTGAATAACTTCACTGGGTTTTCTGTTTCTTTGTTCAGACATTATTCTATAAGAGCATGATCTCATTTATAAAGACCTTAGCTATTGCCCTAGATTTGATAAATCTTATGTTCAAAAGTTAATCTAGCAATTATGTCATAGACTTTGCAGACAGAAATGAGCATTGATAAATTAAAGTGTATTTAAGATTCATATACAATCACTCTTTTGCTCTTTGTAAAAATCATACTTTTTTAAAATCAGGGAAAGAACCAAATCTTTTAAACTGAAATCAAACACAAACAGTAAACAAGTTTTTTAATTATCTGTAAATATTGATTTAGCTACACAAAAGTGTGTGTTAATATTAGATAACATGCTCTGTTTAATACTCAGTTCAAATATATCGGAAAACTCACTGTTGTGGGATACTTAGTATGTATTCCTGATTGTGGATTTGGGAATGATTTTTCTCAGGTCTCCTGGCAGAGATTTGAAAACTTGATGAATGAATACAAATATGAGCTGGCTCAATGCATGCATATAAGTGGGTGCCCAAAAAGCTATTTTTTAATCATTTTTCAGTAACAATCTCTTAGTTCAAGAGATATGACTGGCTTTGTATTAGTAATTAATCTAAGACAGCCAACTGAAAATCCTCCTTTGGATAAATCCTTGTAGGCTTGATGAACAAAAAACATATTTAAAAATAGTACAGATGTTAATATGTGAAGATAGCGTACAAAATCACCATTCACTTGGACAAAGATCCAGCACAGGAAGCCTATTAAATTACTCTCTGAGCTTCCTTGTTTTCTCTCTAGATATTTCATTTCCCAACTAGGGAATTTCATCAGTGCTAGAAGGTGGTTCTAGAAATGTGTTTAAGAAAACAACCAAGGACCCACAGTTTAACCCTGAGGTACAAATATTCTCTTCTATTAGTACCGTATTTTTTGGAGTATAAAATGCACCTTTTTCCAAAAAAGAGGGTGAAAATCTGGGTGTGTTTTATACTCCGAATGTAGCCCTGCCCAGCTTCTCAAACGGAGGTTTCAGAGGCTGAAAAAAGCATCAGAAATGAAGCTTCAGAAAAGAAGCCCCTAACCAGAGCTTCAGAAAAGAAGCCCCCAAACAGAGCTTCAGAGGCTTTTTTTCTGAAGCTCTGTTTCTGAAGGTGCGTCTTATACTCTGGTGCGTTTTATACTCCGAAAAATATGATAAATTATTCCTACCTTATGTTCTGATTCTGAGAAATTAGGAGAAAGACTATGGACACCATAAATTAATTGGAGCATTGCTGGAGCTCCCAACCCAGGGGTAAAATCCAGCAGGTTCTAACAGGTTCTGGAGAACCGGTAGTGGAAATTTTGAGTAGTTCAGAGAACCGGCAAATACCACCTCTGGCTGGCCCCAGAGTGGGATGGGAATGGAGATTTTGCAATATCATTCCCCTGCCATGCCCACCAAGCCACGCCCACAGAACCAGTAGGGAAAAATTTTGAATTTCACTTCACCCCTGTCCCATGGCACTGACTCCTCAGCACCTTACGGCCTACTAATCAAGAGGAGCAATGTTGGGCTATTGGGCTGAGTTTTGAGCTTGGTAATTTAGTTGCAAACGTTTCGTCACCGTTCAAGGAGACATCGTCAGTGCGCTTTGAATTGTGCTCATTCGTTTGACACTGACCTTTAAATATCCTTTTATGTGATGCAAATTAGTGTGGGTATTGTTTGTTTAGCTACTTCTGAGTCATGGTCTGATTTTGGACTATTGGATTGGATGGCTGTTGTTACCAAGACATGGTCTTTGGTTTTAAGTACCATCTGTGTAATGTAAATTAGTGTTGTCTGTTCGGCTATTTCTGAGTCATGGTCTGGTTTCGGGCTGTTTGACTGGCTGGTTGTTGTTAATGAGACGTGGTCCGATTTCTCCTGAGCTGATGGGTTCTGATTTTTGTTGTTGCGTTGTAGGTGCCTGTTTGTTTGTTTTAAAATGCTATCTTCGGGATCGCAGATGATGCAGATATTCCGTTCTCAGCGATTGGTAGATTGGATCAATGTCAACGTGTCTGTTTATTGACTTATTGGTGGAAAACCAGGCTTCGAGGAATTCTCTTTCTCTCCTTGATTTTGCCTGGGTTACAACTGTGGTCCCAGTTAGGTCAAATGTAGCATTGATGGACAGTGAGACTTATTGCCCCTCTTTGTCTGTCACTCTGTCTGCTCTTTGTCTATCAGACTGCTAATCGGAAATCACTTTTTTTGCCTTTCTGCCCAGGCACATACAGTATGCATACAGGACATGACTTCTTCTTCTTTTTTTACTTTTCTTCTGGTAGGGTACAGTTACTAGGTGCTAAGGTTGATTATCCCTCTAATGTATGTTTTGTTTCGTTCCTGCTGTTGTTATTGTTATAATATCTGCTTCTTTAACCCTTGCTCAGGGTGAATTCTAACCAAGGGTGCTATTCAGCAGGTTCTGACAGGTTCTGGAGAAATGGTAGCGGAAATTTTGAGTAGTTTGAAGAACCGGTAAATACTACCTCTGGCTGGCCTCAGAGTGGGGTGGGAATGGAGATTTTGCAATATCCTTCCCCCAGGAGTGGGGTGGGAATGGAGATTTTGCAGTATCTGTGCGGGTATCTGGATCGGGAGGAACAGGCTCAAGCTCAACCCTTCCAAGACTGAGTGGCTGTGGCTCCCGGCATCCCGATATAGTCAGTTGACTCCATCGCTGACTATTGGGGGCGAGTCTTTGGCCCCCACTGAAAGGGCTCGCAATCTGGGAGTCCTCCTGGATAGGCAGCTGTCTTTGGAGGAACATCTGATGGCTGTTATCAGGGGGACCTTTTATCAGGTTCGCCTGATTCGCCAGTTGCGGCCCTTTCTTGATCGGGATTCCTTGTGCACAGTCACTCACGCCCTCGTCACCTCTCGCCTTGACTACTGCAACGCTCTCTACATGGGGCTCCTCTTGAAGAGCACCCGGAGGCTCCAGCTGGTCCAGAATGCAGCAGCGCGGGTAGTGATGGGAGCAACATGGCGCTCCCATGTAACACCACTCCTGCGCGAGCTGCACTGGCTCCCGGTGGTCTTCCGGGTGCGCTTCAAGGTGTTGGTTATCACCTTTAAAGCGCTCCATGGCATAGGGCCTAGCTATCTCCGAGACCGCCTGCTGCTACCAACGACCTCCCATCGACCCGTGTGCTCCCACAGAGAGGGCCTCCTCAGGGTGCCATCAGCCAAACAATGTAGGCTGGTGACCCCCAGGGGGAGGGCCTTCTCTGTGGGGGCTCCTACCCTCTGGAATCAGTTGCCCCCGGAGATAAGAAGAATCCATGACCTCAATGCCTTCCGTCGTTCCCTGAAAACCCATCTTTTCCAACAAGCCGGGTTGGCTTAGAAGAAATTTTTAAATTCTTTTAATTGTTTGTGATTCTTAACTTTCGGCCCAAATTTATATATATTTTTAAATGTTTTAATATTTGTATTCTATGTTTTTTATCTTGGCTGTACACCGCCCTGAGTCCTCAGGGAGAAGGGCGGTATATAAATTGGAAATTAAATTAAATTAAATTAAATCTTTCCCCTGCCACGCCCACCAAGCCACACCACGCCCACCAAGCCACGTCCACAGAACCGGTAGTAAAAAATTCCACCACTGATTCAAACTCTAAGGAAACTCACATCCCTGATACAATTTTGCTGAGTCATCAGAGGTCTCTGTGCGTGTTTTTTACTTGTGTGTGTGTGTGTTATTGCAGGCATGTAATGTACGCACTGCAAATAAATGAAAGTTGGTTTCCTGGGGCTCTTCCTCAATCAGGAAGGTTGTCATTTTCGGAATAATACTGATTTGGAAAGCCTTTCTCTGATTTGTAGATGGAAGATTTGAAATGAGGTGCTTTAGCCCCTTCTCCCAGCTTCCTCCTTTTCTAGCATGCTGGTTCAGTTTTGATCTGAGGCCTCCAAAACTCGGCGTCCCCAGTAGGACTTTGCTTTCATGGGCTGCAGATAAACATAATGCAGGCGTAATCTTATTAAAAACAAATCGACAGTTTATTACGGCAAATGACTGCTGCTGCTTTAAACTGCAGAAGCATAGCAGAGTGAGGTCAAGATCAAGAGCACTACTGCTGATGGATAATTTTCTTGTAATATGGAGTGGAGGGAACATTCTCCGCCTAAGCGAGGAGAGTGAGAAAGAATCAGCAGAACAGCACACCAAATGAATCTGCAACAGATGTGGGTTTTGAATCCAAAATTCCGTATTAAGCAAATTCTTTCCCTTGCTCCATCTGGAGGGGGGTGATAATAATCTTCGCCTACCTTGCAGATTCTGAAAAGGTGTATTGCTACGATGAATGGAAAATACCTGGACCATTTTATCTAAATAGTCACGACTGAAATCAACATTTCCCAGATTCAGAGAATGCTGGCTTTTCTGTTCCCGTCAGTTAGACATGACAGGTCTTGCTTTTCGTGAATCTTTCTGTAGTAACATCTTAGCCTGAGTCGGTGAGACCTGTAATCTGCTGCACGTTCACACACAGCTCTGCGTGCTTCGAGAATGATTGGCACCCCGCACGAGCACAGCTTCTCTTTGTTATTGTGAAAGCACCGTCTGTTGCCAGGAGGACATCAAGGGTTGAAACGCTTCTGAATCATTTTTGAAGTGTGCGTAGCCCCTAACATTTAGATGCACCATCTCCCATATATGATGGATATGTCGGTTTGTTTTGTTTGTGTGGTGTGCCTTGGAGTTAGTGTTAAATCCTGACAATGGCCTGGACAAGTCCCTGCAAAACTCTCTTGGCAAAGTCTTTTGGAAGTGTTTTTCATTGCCTCCTTCCTGGGACTGACAGAGAGTGACCTTGGGTCACTCTTAAAAGCAGATGGTTTTTAAGACAGGACTAGAAGTCATGGCCTCCTTGTTTCTAGATTGGTGCCTTAACTGTTATACCAAACATCAACTCAGTTTCTCCAAAAGAACAAATAGCGCCCAAACTAAAGCAGGGTATAATTTTTTTAACCTAATGCTTGTTCTGAAAAATCTTTTTGGAATAATTTTTTGAAGGTTCCTTCTCAAAGAGCTAGCTAGATACTGGGATTTTACCGAACTAAGGAAAGGGTTGAGGCTTGAAAACCTGAAGAAAACACTGCATGCGTAGTCCTTAATTTACAGCAGTTCATTTAGTGAAGTTACAGTGGCACTAAAAAAGTGAATTATGACCGTTTTTCACACTTATAACCATTGCAGCATCCCATGGTCATGTGATTAAAATTCAGATGCTTGGCAAATGATTCATATGTCAGGCGCCTGGGAAATCAGTAGATTCAGACAGTTCAAATGAGTATAAAGATTTATTGCAAGCTTAAGCTTTCTACAGCCGTTAAGGGAAGTGCGGGAAAGAGAAGAGACGTATTCGAGGTGGGCTGGACTTAGATCTCTTGCAGGCATGAAGGAACTCATCACATATGACACGTTTGACCCCTCCCTCGGGCTCAGCCTGGTCATCTCCTGCACATATTTATGACAGTTGCAGTGTCCTAGAATCATGTGATCACCTTTTGCGACCTTCTGACAAACAAAGTCAATGGGGAAGCCAGATTCTCTTAACAACCAGGTTACTAAATTAATAACTGCAGTGATTCACTTAACAACTGTGGCAAGAAAGGTCATAAAATAGGGCAAAATTATTTAACAAGTGTCTCGCGTAACAACATACATTTTGGACTCAATTGTGGTCATAAGTAGAGGACTACCTGTATTGGAGAAAACTATATTCTATGCAGGGGTGAAATGCTCCTGGTTCGGACCGAATTGGGCAATCCAGTAGTGATTGTGGTGTGTGGTTCAGTGATCTGGTAGCGATGGCGGAGCAAAGCTCCGCCCACCCACCCCGCTGTAGTTACTTTCTGGTTTTAACCAAGAAGTAATGTGTTTTTTACCTTGTGAGTATGCGTGGCACATGCACTTCCGAACCGGTAAGGAAAGTAAGTAGATTTCACTTCTGATTCTATGTGAATACAGGGACAGTAAATCTGTACATTAAATCCTGCAGAGTTCTTGATAAGGTATTTTGAAAGTGGTTTGCAACTCCTCCTTCCTAGGGCTGAAAGGTGCGACTAGCCCAAGGTCATCCAGCTGGCTTTGTACCTAAGGCATGACTAGAACTCCGCTCTCCCAGTTTCTAACCTGATGCCTTAACCACTATACCAGAACTACCAGCAAGTGATAGCAATGGCTGAACTGTTTGCAAGATGTTTATAATTGATAGAAAGAAAAAAAAATACCTTGCATTTGTATCAGCCTTCGCAGTTGCTCAGAAAAGGCTTCAGCTAAATGGAGATGTCAGAAAGCTGTCTTTGAAATACCGTTTTCCCAAAAATAAGACACCCCCTAATAATAATCATCTTTTGAGTGCATGCGCTAAAATAAGCTTCCCCCTGAAAATAAGGCCTCCCCAAAAATATTTAAACACAGAGCTGGAAATCAGGTAAGATGGCAAGAGGAGCCCCATCTTGCTCCACATGCCCCAAAATAATAAGACCACCTCCAAATATAAGGCCAAGCACTTATTCTGGGGTTCAAAAAATATAAGACAGGGTCTTATTTTCGGGGAAACACGGTATTATAAATCCTTATTTCAAGAAACTCACAATAGCCATGTTGAATACATGATACAAACATTTTGGTTTCATGGAGGCTTGATACTTTATACTTAAGATCAGTGGTGGGATTCAACTAATTTAACAACCGGTTCTCTGCCCTAATGATTTCTTCCAACAACCAGTTCACCAAACTGATCAGAAATTTAACAACCGGTTCTCCTGAAGTGGGGCGAACTGGCTGAATCCCACCAATACTTAAGATACAGTACAACATTGGCCAGTATTTATTTTGTTTTCTGCAGGTTTTTTTTAATGCATTTGAGTATTGCAAGGCTCAGGTGTTTAAATAATTTGATAAATAAATTCAGAACAAACAATTTGGAGCTAAAATGAGTGAGACGGCCTGAAGCAAAAGTTCAGAGTATTAATAGAGAATAAACATTAAGTACGTACTGCATTTTCAAACTATAGCAAAAAATATGAAATATAAAGCTAAATATCTTTACAATTTCATATGTGTTGGGTTAGTGATTTTTTTTTAATTGTCCGATAGTAACAGAGTAGTTTTAGAGCAACATTTGCATTAATGCCTAATAACTGATTATAGGAAAAAACAAGAATAGCATAAATATTTTTGTTCAAATGTTCAAAGTCAGTTTAAATGAACCAATCTGTTGGTCTCCAAGTAATTTTTCCCTAAACAAGATTTGTGCTGTGTATTGTTAAAAAGCTGTAGAGACAGATATATATATATAAGTTCTTTTCTTTGTTATGTGGGAGCAAAACAGTGAATATTTTTGAAGGACAGTTCCAAAAAGAAAAATTCTAACTTGTTTTCACAGATGAATATCATACTTATGCAGTTATTTTTAGGAATTTCACAGACAGCCTTCACAATACAAAAATAAGCATTTAAAAGATACAATACACTTTATTAAAAAGTAACTGCATCGTAAACCAATATCACTCCATTTTTAATTTTTAATTTTTTTTTCATTTTTGAAAGAGATTGCCAGAGACATCATAATAAACTTCAGATCTGCCATTTTCTTGGTGTCCAAATCATGTGCATATCCAAAGAACCACAGGCTAATGTCACAGCCTTAAATATTATGGATAAATGCCAAATGGTACATTTGAGTTGGTATAATTGAATATGCAGCCTTTTGCTATCCAAAGCTATCCCATTTCAAGTTTTAATACACAGCCTGACATTTCTATCTACATTGGAGATGGAATACAAAACATCAGAAAAAAAGACAAATTCTAATTGCAGGAGCCCAAGAGATCGTTCGGCTTTCTGAGCCATTTGTAATTATGGCTGCACATCTAAGATTTTTCTGTCTGTTCCATAAAATAAGTATCCAGTTTTTAATCTCATTATAGAACCCTCATACTCATTTTCCAGACCAAATAGGCCCCTGATTTCTAAGCAATTATTGCAAAAATAAAAACTCTTGAGTACAGTAAAACTTCCATTCATTTATTCAAAACCTACCATTTTCAACACTGAGTAACATTTGTTGGCAGTGTAGTGGATTTCTGCTAGGACAATAATGTATCAGCCAAAGTAATTATTACTATAGGGAAAAGTGCTCTTCCTGTTTTAGATTTGCAGATCAGATTTGGTACAGTGGCAACTATAGCCTGTCCAAACTGATAATTGGTTATAAATTGCAGGAAAAAATTCATAAAAGAAGTAAAGAATAGTCTGAGAAACAGAAAGTAATTATGATATCCCAGAAGCTATCAAGTAAGGAATGATAAAAAATGTGTTTCCATTAAATTCCCTCAACCTCTAATTGATGAAATAGAATAAATTATCAGGGTTCGGACTTCCGGCGGTGACGTCATCGTGCCAGGAACGAGGGGAACGGAGAGCCCCGTCCCAATAGTTCCAATATTCCTGATTGGAAGCCTTTTTAGGCACTATTGACCACGGAGAGGTCAATAGACAAAAGAGGGAAGCTCGAGGACCTCGGAGCGACAGCAATCACCCCGAAGGTTCAGAGGAATCCTCCTAAATCCAACCGGGAAAAAACCAGCCATCTTGGCTGGCCTGAGCATTGACAACTGATTAGTGTGGAAGTGAAGATCAAATAAAGAAGACATCGGTAAGAACTAAAATAAATAATAAGAATAAGGAAAAAAGGTATAATTATAAAGAAATGAAAAGAAGTGTGTGAGAGTGAGTCTCCAAAACCCAGCGCCAGACAAGCGGCGAGTGAAAGTGACTGGAGCGGAAACTCAAAGCCGACAGTGACAGCGCAAATTTGACAGGTGGCAGAGACGAGTGAAACGAAGAACATTGCGAAAAGGTGGTGGATTACAAAATTATAAAATAAATTGACTTTGATATTTGGAACTGTGATCGAGCTGAGAGACAACGGGGAAAGCGAGACGGTGGGAAAATTTGTGATTGGGGAGATCAGCGTGTAGCGGAAACTCTAATGAATGGCGGACAAAGGATTTGAAAGGTTTGAAGAAGAGAAACTTTCTCCTGGCAATTAGAGACGACAGTTAGGCGATTCACAGATACGAGACAGTGTAACTAAATACCAGAAGGATACATTGAATCCTTCTGAAAAGGATACAAACATGAGATTTTTTTACTAAAGAATTGGAAGACATTGATTTATTTAAACTAGACTCTTTAATAATAATAATAATAATAATAATAATAATAATAATAATAATAATAATAATAAAAGAATAAATTATCAGGGTTCATTGCTGCACATGCTTAGCATATTGGAAATACATTGCCACTGTGCTATAACTAATGCCCTATGGCCTATGCCAGTGCCCTATGGCCTATGCCTGTGCTCCCCCCGCTTTTGGCACGTGATGGTACTGTGAGCCTGGTAGGACCATTTTTTGCCCTCTCCAGGCTCTAGAGCCTTTCTTGGAGCCTGGGGAGGGCGAAAACGGCCTTCCCCATCCCCTGGAGACCCTCTGGAGGCTGGAAACAGCCCGTTTCCCGACTTCCGGTAGGCCCGGAAGGCCCAAAAATCAGCTGGCCAGTGTGCATACACGTGCTGGAGCTGAACTAAGACAACGCTCGCGTGCCCACAGATATGGCTTCACGTGCCACCTTTGGCACGCGTGCCATAGGTTCGCCATCACGGGCCTATGCACTTCCATCGGCCGTCCTGCACAGTAAATATAAAAAGATACCATTGATTGAAACACATTGTCCCTGTGGCTCAAGAGAGGTGAAGACCATTGGACACATACTCCTTCAGTGCTCTTTTTATAGAGATATTCAAAAAAAACATACCCTCCCAATTATCAATAGATATCCTGGCCATTCCAGCACTACTTATCTCCTTAAGGAGACTGCTTAAGGATGAATAGACTGTGATTACAGCACGGCGGGGTGGGGTGGGGCTAGATTCTGCACAACAGCAGTGCGGTTTTGGCAGAAACATGTGATTAATCCATCATAGCTATTTTACCCAATTATTGCAGCAAACCCTTTTGCATTACTACTCTTTTGCGGTTTAGTATTTAATGACTACAGGCGTCACAGTTTAAAGATTGATATTACAATATAGTTAGCCTGTGTTGTGTTTTGCTCATCTGTGACTGACAGATTGGATACCAAATTGTGATTTTAATATAGATGTTACCTGTTATTTCTTATTTTATTCCAGAATTTTTAACTGGATATTCCTTGAGTGTTTTTAACTTGCTGTGGTCTCTTGACTGTAATAAACATTGACTTGACTGAAATCATCAGTGTCTTCTTTTAGGTGTGAGAAAGTTTTGTGGGAAGTCTTTCCCTCCTAGAAGAATGAAATATTTTGAGGGATTTTAAAGGCAGAATATTATATTTTCCTAAATGAGAAACTGAGAAACATGTTCTTTTAGAGGCAGGAAGCAGCCCTCAAGTCTTTCTTGATAGGCCACAGCAGATGCCACTTAAGAGATAAACAGCTTATTGAAAGAGGAAGCCAACTATCTAGATGGCTCTATTTGCAAAGCAAATACCGCAGGCAGAAATCCTTTCAAGACATGATATTTCAAAACTGCTTGCAGCAAAGTTTGACAGCTAATAAAAGCAGAGTGATAGGATTAGAAGCAGCCCCTCACCCAAGATCCAACACAGGACAAACCCCATTAGCCACAACAGGAATTGTCCAACACCCTTTCAGAACACAAAGCTCCTTCATTGCAGCCCAAACTTGAAAGTCGCATAAACCTGGGAGCTCAGATAAACAATATGTTATAGGTTGACCAGACTAGCTCAGACAAGCACTTAAGATTTGCATTTCCTCTTTTGCCCATAGAGCTAGCTATGACCCCTACATAACCCCTACATGACCCCATAGGAATCTGACAATAGAATATTAAAGGACATGTTCTTGCACAGGAACAGGAAGCTCAAATACAAAGCTCAAAGAAAGTATAAAAACCCACCTACTCAGGGGTGGGTTCTAAAAGTTTTTACTACCGGTTTTGTGGGCGTGGCTTATTTTGTGGGCATGGCTTGGTGGGGGAGTAATGTGACTGGGTGGGCGTGGCCAACTTTTTTTTTTTTTTACTTTTCAAAGCATTTTTTTCTACAACCTTAAGAGGTTGCAGAAAAAAATACTTTGAAAAGCCTCTGACGATCAGGCAACTCAGCTGGGATCTCCAGAGGCTTTTAAAGGCATTCCCCCCCCCCCCCAATCTCTTCAGGCGAAGAGGTTGCAGAAAAAAATGCTTTGAAAAGTAAAAAAAAAAGTCTCTGATGAGGTGGGTGGGGTAAGTGAGTGGCAACCGGCCGGGAACCAGTTCAGGGGCGTGGCCAGCCAATGTTATTACTGGTTCTCCGAACTATTACAAAATTTTACTACCGGTTCTTGTGAACCGGTGCGAACAGGGAGAACCCACCACTGCACCCACTCTCAACTCCATTTTGTCAACTGCCCAGAATCACATGTGGTTCTGCTTCATTAATAAACCTTGCTTTCCAATCAGCCTCCATGTTGTTTCCAGTGGTTTTTCCCCAGCTTGGAATTGAACCAGACGGATATTTCTTCCAACAGTTGTGTATTCAAAATGGAACTTGAGGCAGAGGGTGATTTTTTTCTTTTAAAAAGAAAAGAAAAGAAAGAAACTGTGTGCAGGTAGGGTAAGCAAGTTAACTGCTATAGGCTTACAGCTCTTGATCTGAGGCTGGATCTGACTGAGATTAATCACTTGGAAGGATAATGTACTCTATACATGATTAATGGACAAACTGGAAATTTCCTTATAGCAATACTTCAATTCTAAAGCACCAATGGTTCTGCGTGATTTACATTGAACCATTTAAATACATTAAAACACAGTAAATAGTTTTTTTGTTAAATAAAAAAGAAAACCTCACTTGAAACTTGTTTTCCCTCCAGCTGGCCAATAGGAGGTCTTCAAAAATTTATTCAGTCACTGCTCTGTCTAGACTTCTGATGATCCTAGCATGACTATAACTTTGGGAAGATGACAAGAGATATATCTCCCAGGGTGTGCCAGAGGGGCAGCTAGGTCTCAGCTCTATTCTTTGCCAGCCAAATGGTGTCATCAGATGCCTGCAATCATGAGTTGGAGAAGGAGAGAATGGTTGGAATAAATTAGGTTTGCAGTGACTGCTGCAGCCTGGAGACAGACATGATAGGATGACACATAATCCTTAACATCAGAACTCACCCTTGATCACCAGAACTGAGTACCAGATGCAACATTTTAAAGAGATCACCATTCCCTGCAATCACATTCTTATGGCAAAGATGCAAAATTTCTTCCATGGTAGGAAAGGATACATATAAATGTCCATTGGGAAACAACTATTGTTCAGTCATAAAGAAAGGGTGGATTCTTTTTCTGGATCTTCCTGGAGGTCATCCATCTGAGTCCTAACATATTGGTCTCATTGCTGCAATTTTGCTTGATCCATGAGATCTGCTACTTACCAGCCATCCTCCAGCCTTTTAGAATTTTTTTTTTTCCTGAAGGAGGGAGCAAATTTATTTGGTTTCAAGATTGTGTATCACATATCATATCCTGGCTCACAAGAGAATTCATCAGGCAATTTGTCCTGTGAGCCAGAAATAGGAGTGATATAGGCCTTCAGAGGAAGCAGTGGACGATGGAAGACTGATGACCACAGCAATTAAGAGCAGATACAAAAACCACTTCTTGTATATTTTAACTCTGGTCAAATAAATCCACTTTATATTGGTCCCACTTACTTTTAAAAAGCTTGATTTTAATCCCATCAAATAATGTTCCACAAGTTGGTTTCTTACTATTTTCTCTGTATATTCTTTAGGAACAACTTCTGTAGTTTAACATATCTCCTCTGTAAATCCAAGATAAGAACACTTTCCAGATCATTATTCTGATCTTTTATTTGTACTCCACTTTAGTTATTAAGACATCAGCCATTTTCAAATGTAAAGTAATTGTGGCATCTTTTTCCATATCATTCTTGTAGACCAGCATTTTTAAAGCCATTTTCAAACCCACAACTTTTTCCATATCACTCTTGTAAATTGGGATTTTTAAAACATTTTCAAATCTACAATCAAATCAGGCTCAGTATTTATTTATCCAATAAAATCTATTTTTCTTCTATGTCCTCTGTTAAATCCATCTTTGGACTATCAGGCAATCTTTTAAGTAATTGTTTCCAAACTGCCTTAATTTCTTCTATAGTCAAATAGTTTTGTTCCATTGTATTAATGGGTCTCTTCTTTAGAGTTTAGAGTTTACTGGATTTCTATACCACCCTTCTCCCAGGGGACTCAGGAGGGTGTACAGCCACATTAAAACACATGAATTTATAAAATTTAAAACCAATTAAAACAAATATATACAATTTGGCCCTCAAATTAAAACACACATACACCCACTTAAAATTCATATTAGACCAGTCCGGCTTGCTGAAACAGGAAGGTCTTTAGGGCACAGTGAAAAGTACACAGGTCGGGGCTAAGATGAAGCTCTAGAGGCAGCTCATTCCAAAGGGCTGGTGCCCCCACAGAGAAGGCTCTCCCCCTGGGTGTCGCCAGTTGGCATTGTTTGGCCGACAGCACCCTCCCTCTCTATGGGAGCATATTGGCCAGTGGGAGGTTGTTGATGGCAGAAGGCGGTCTCGTATGTATCCCGGTCCTAAGCCATGGAGCACTTTAAAGATGGTGACCAACACCTTGAATTGCACTTGGAAGACCAACGGGAGCCAGTGCAGCTCACGCAGGAGGGGTGTTACATGGGCGTGCTGAGTCACACCCATAACCACCTGCATGGCCGCATTCTGGACCAGCTGGAGCCTCCAAGTGCTCTTCAAGGGGAACCCCATGTAGAGAGTGTTGCAGTAGTACAGACAGGATGTGACGAGGGCATGAGTGACTGTGTGCAGGGCATCCTGGTCCAGAAAGGGACGCAACTGGTGCATCAGGCGAACCAGATGGAAAGCTCCCCTGGCCACGGCTGTCATGTGCTCTTCCAAAGACAGCCGTGCATCCAGGAGAACACCCAAGTTGCGAGCCCTCTCTGTGGGGGCCAAGATCTCACCCCCAATAGTCAGCGATGGCGCCAGCTGACTATTCCGAGACATCGGAAGCCACAGCCACTCAGTCTTGGAGGGATTGCGTTTGAGCCTGTTTCTCCCCATCCAGATCTGCACGGCCTCCAGGCACCAGGACATCACGTCAAGGGCATCATTGGGGTGATTCGGAGTGGAGATGTACAGCTGAGTGTCATCAGTGTACTGATGGAATCTCACTCCAAAACCACGGATGATCTCGCCCAGCGGCGTCACATGAATGTTGAACAGAAGAGGTGAGAGGACTGACCCTTGCAGCATTCCACAAACAAGGCACCTTGAGGCTGACCTCTGCCCCCCTGCCAACACAAACTGCGTGCGGTCGGAGAGGAAGGAGGAGAACCACCACAACATGGTGCCCCCCACTCCTAACCCCTCCAATCGTCGCAGCATGATACCATGGTCGATGGTATCAAAAGCCGCTGAGAGATCTAATAGGACCAGGACAGAGGAACAACCCCTGTCCTGAGCCTTCCAGAGATCATCAACCAATGTGACCAATGCCATTTCCGTTCTGTGCCCTGGCCTGAAGCCCGACTGGAACCCGTCTAGATAATCGGCTTCATCCAGGTACTGGGGCAGTTGTTGCGCTACCACACTCTCAACAACCTTCGCCACGAAGCGAAGGTTGGAGACTGGGTGATAATTTGCTAATGTAGCCAAGACCAGGGAAGGCTTCTCGAGGAGAGACCTCACCACTGTCTCTTTCAAAGAGGGGGGGAAGTAACCCTCACTCAAAGAAGCATTAATAATCCCCTGGAGCCAGTCTCATGTAACCTCACGGGAGGCCAGCAGCAACCAGGAGGGACACGGATCCAACAAACATGTGGCAGCGCTAAGCCTCCCCAGAATCATGTCCATGTCCTCAGGAGTCACAGGGTCAAACCCCTCCCAGATAACATTCTCAATATTCCCCTCCATCACTCCATCTGGATCTACCCAATCAGAGTCCAGACCTTCCCGAATCTGAGTGACTTTGTCATGCAGGAATTGCACAAAATCCTCAGTGCCGCCCTGCAAGGGGTCTTCCCTCATTCCCAGATGAAGGAGGGAGTGGGTCACCCTAAACAGGGCTGCTGGGCGGTTCTCTGCAGACCCGATAAGAGCGGAAAAATAATTAAATTCCACTGCTTTTATTGCCACTAGGTAGATCTTAATATGAGACCTCACAGGTTCAAATCGGTCAGATTCGGAGCGACTGGCCCTCCAATCACTCTCCAGGCATCTTTTCCGGTGCTTCATCTCTCTCAGCTCCTCGGAGAACCAGGGAGCCAATTGAGATCGGCACCGGGTCAGAGGCCGCAAAGGCACGACATGATCCAAAGCTTCGGCAGCCGCCCTATCCCAGGCATCCACTAGCTCTTCAGTCGTGCCGTGAGCCAGAGTCTCAGGGAAAGGCCCAAACTCCATCAGGAACCTATCCGGGTCCATCAGGCCCCTGGGACGGAACCACCTGGTCGGTTCTGTCTCCTTGTGGCGAGGTGTAGCGGTTCAAAAGTCCATACAAAGGAGGGAATGATCAGACCATGACAAGGGTTCGATGACTAAATCCCCTCTTTTCAGATCACTCTGCCAATGACCAGAGACAAAAATACAAGTCCAGAGTGTGTCCTCCCATGTGAGTAGGGCCTTGAACTACTTGGGTCAGATCCAAGGCCATCATGGAAGCCAAGAACTCCCGAGCCGCCATAGACGTTTCACTGACAGATGGCAGGTTGAAATCCCCCATAACCATAAGTCTGGGGGTATTAACCGCCACCCCAGCTATCACGTCAGGCAGCTCGGACAGGGCCGCTGCCACGCAGCAGGGAGCCAAGTATGTAATCAGCAGGCCCATCTGCACCCCACGACCCCACTTTAACTGTAACTGTAGTTATTAGTTCTCTCTAATTCCCTTTGGTCAATGCCCCCTCTTATCATGTTTATCTTCCAATCAAAAAAACTTTCCCATGGGAGGATTCAGTTAATTTCAAAGTCTTCGTATATTCAGTAAATATTCTTTCAAGCCCACCTAGCCCTTTACATTTCCAAAATCAATATTCTAGTCTGCCTTTTGCTGTTTTCCAAAAATAAATGTTTTTCTTTTAAATCCTTAAACTTACATAAACTTCTTTCATCCAGAGTAGAAGGAAATTCTCCTGGTGTGAAGAAACTTGTCTTTCAGGAGGTTTGTAAGATGCAGAAAATCAAGAAGAATCTACTTTCTAAAGTATTTAAGATAGGAAGTAAGTAAATCTAGTGTCTGTTTTGAAGGTGCCAAACCAGACTTAGGTAAAATGATTTTCCCCTGGCTCCATTGTATAAAAACAAAACACTCAGAATCAGGTTCCAACATTTAAGCTGCATTACACTAGGAAGAATCATCTATATTGTTTCGTTCATTTCTAACTAAATTGTTTTCTAAATTGTTTGCTAGAACATGCATGTCTTTTCATGAAATGAAACACTTTCCTTCTTAGATTCTACATTTGTAATTTTAGCTTAGAACTTTGAGGCCCCAGTCCATGACATGTTTATTTTGTTTATTTATTTATTTATTAGGAAAAAAATTTATGGACACTCAGCTCACTCATAATGACTCCATGCTTATCGAAGTAAAAACCCCAAATACAAAACCTTCCAACAACAATAATCAAACAAACTACGCAATGGGTTCTGTATCACTGGGAGTCTCCTGGCCTGTGGGCAAAACCTTATCTTCAAAAGAGCAGGGTCCAATCTTATCTCTGTGGGGATGATGTTCTACCAGGAGGAAGTCACCATAGAGAAGGCCTTCTTCTTGGTCCCACTAGATGGACCTCCTTAAGAGATGATACCGTAACATACCCTACCTTCCCGCTCTGCTTTTTTATGTTGACTAGGCCTCAGTGGCTGATAGGAATATGGCTCGGTTGTGTTGGATTTTCATTCAATGACTCCTTTCTCAAACAGGAATAATATTTCAAGGCAAGTGTATAAGCTTCTTGAATAGCAGAAGTTGCAATTAAGATATTGGAGGGGTATAAATAAAACACCCTTATGAGTCACACTAACGCTAGATAATGCAAAGAGGAAAATCTCACTGAAGTTGGATGTGGATGTTCTTGTCCCTTGCTGTGAATCTCTCAAAAATATCTAGACAAAGAAGACAAACCGAAAATTTTGCAAGCAAATGGCTGACCTTTCCATCACAGAAAGAAATACCATATTACTAAAATAAGGACACTTAGTACAAAGAAATAACCACTAATCTATGCCTCCATTTGAAGCAGGAACAGTAGTTTTCACTTTCTAAAGCAACTTTTTGGACCCATTCCAAGGGTATAAAATAATACATATAAGAACAAATACAGTAAATTGTCACTCTTCCCTCCCACTTATGTATAAATTTAAACCAAATAACAGCAACGAGAATGGGCAGCTGGCCTTTTAAGCTGCCAGCTCTGATAATGCCTTCACATATACTCTCTTCCCTTCCTCCTCCTTACCCAGCTATTTCTCCTCTCCCTGCCCCCCCCCCCCGATTCACCCTAGTTTTGTTTTGTTTCTTCCAAGTTCCATTTTCAAGTAAGTGAACCATTTAAAAATGAAACACTGCAATGATGAACGGAGTTGAGAAGAACACAGCAACAAGCCTAGAGCAACACAGAGACTTTTAATTTTTTCCCCCTCTGGCTCCCATCTCTCTTATGTCTGTCGGTGATGGATGAGATGGCCAAAAAAACTGAAAGGACTGGGGAAGAGGAGGGGAGGGGAAACATTTCTGAATGCTTAAGGAGCTTGTTGTCAGTGCAAAACAAAAACAAAAAATACACCAAAACGATCCGTATATGTATCAAAGGACTGAAATGTCCAAAGGGGCTCTCTGACTTCCAACCTTCCATTTTCTTTTTGCCGCCATCGTTTTGAAGAAAGAACAAACGGAAGCTGTTTAGTCTGAAATTTGAAAAACATAGCTCCTCATTTGTAAAGTCGATAAGTGTACTGTGCTGTTCCAATTATGTTCCATACCTAATGGTGTGTTTTCAGCCTTTTATTTTTTATTTTTTACTTTCTGGAGTACTACATAGAAAACAAATCTAATGTGTACCAGGAGGAGGGGAAATTGGTGTACTTACTGTATTAGAATAAGAATGGCAGGTTACATTAAAAAAGGCAGGAACATCTTCAGTTGTGATATACAGATGGTCCTCAACTTACAACTATTCATTAATGTTGTGGCCCACCAACAGCCTGCGCGGATTGTTGCTGATCCCAACGAGGAGGAAGCTGGTGTGGTGCTGTGCCAGCAGCCTGTGCAGCTGGCGATCGAGTCGGACAGCAAGGAGGCTGAAGAAGATGTGGTGCCAGAGGCAAAGATCCAGTCAGCGCCTTCAGAACCTCCAGAGGCTCCTTTAATTGAAGAGGAGGAAGAGGAGGAGCCTCTTCTCAATGCACGGGCACGCAGAGCTGCCAAAAGGAAGGAGTGGTTCCTCAGGAGGATGTCTCCTCAAGAGTAAGGCTTGGGGCTAATTGGCCACTCCTTTAGTCTATTTAAGAAAGTACGCAGCTTGCAACAAGCTGCAGGAAACAACTTTAGTTCGCTAATCATCACGTTGGGATGTCTCTGCAACCTTGCTTCTGGGCTTTCTGCCAACTCCAGTAAGACTCTGACTATCTTATCTGTGGAATTCTGGCAGGCTGTTAAGAATGCTTATTAACAGCCGGCATTTGCTAAAACTGCGTTATTTGAGTAAACTAAGTTTTGTTCTGAGTTTGTGTGTGCTGTGTTCTTTGGGATCTGTAGCTGGGGCAGAACAATTAAGTGATGGTTTGAAGTTACAGCTGCACTGAGAAAAGTGACTTTAAACTGGTCCACACACTTACAACCATCACAGCATCTTCATGCTCATGTGATCAAAATTTCAGGGTTTTGGCATTTATTTACATTTATTGCAGGTTCCCAGGTAATGTAACTGCCATTTGCCACCTTCCCAGACTGCTTCTGAGAAGCAAAGTTGATAAGGGAAGGAAGCTGGATTCACTTAATGATAGCGCAATTCACCTAAAAACTGCAGTGATTCGCTTTACCAACTATAGCAAAAACGTAAATTCGGGCACGATACTTTAACAGCCATCTTGCTTAGCATTGCAAATTCTGGTTCCACTTCTGGTCGTAAGTTGAGAATTACCTATACTGTAATTCATCTATCACCACTATATTGTTTGCAGCTGTTCCAAGTTAGTTCTAAAATACTTGGAGAACCATAGGTTATCATCCCAAATGCAAACTAAGGAGTTAACTTCTCCTTGAAGGGTTAGCTGCAATAGGGAGCAGAATGAATTAACCACTCTGTACAAATGTTACTTAGAAAATTAAGGGAGCTAAGACAGGGGTGAAATGTAAAATTTGTTACTACCAGTTCTGTGGGCATGACTTGGTGGGGGGGGGGTAATGTGACTGGGTGGGCATGGCCAACTTTTTTTTTTTAACTTTTCAAAGCATTTTTTCTAATGCTTTGAAAAGCCTCTGCCGATCAGGCAACTCAGTTGGGATCATCAGAGACTTTTCAAAGCATTTTTTTTAACCACCTCTTCGGCCAAGAGGTTACAGAAAAAAATGCTTTGAAAAGCCTCTGAGGATCCCAGCTGAGCCGCGCGATCATCAGAGGCTTTTTTTTTACTTTTAAAAGCATTTTTTTCATTGGAAGAGGTTGTAGAAAAAATGCTTTTAAAAGTAAAAAAAAAAAAGCCTCTGATGATTGTGCGGCTCAGCTGGGCATGGTGGCGGGGGAGGGTGCAGGGATTTTTGCTACGGGTTCTCCGAACCACCCGCCGCCATCGCTACCAGATCGGGTGATCCAGTCCGAACCGGGAGCATTTCACCCCGAGCTAAGACCATTTGCTCTGCATTTTTCTTTTCTTTTGCAACAAAGATCATTAGGGGACTGGAGGCTAAAACATATGAAGAAAGTTACAGGAACTCGGCATTCCTAGCCTAGTCAAGAGAAGGACCAGGGGAGATACGATAGTAGTGTTCCAATACCTGAGGGGATCTCACAAAGAGGAGGGGATCAACCTATTTTCCAAAGCACCTGAAGGCCAGACAAGGAACAATGGATGGAAACTGATCAAGGAGAGATTCAACCTAGAAATAAGGAAGAATTTTCTGACAGTGAGGACAATCCACCTATGGAACAGCTTGCCTTCGGAAGTCATGGGAATTTCATCACTGGAGACTTTCAAGAAGAGCCTGGACTGCCATCTGTCAGAAATGGTGTAGGATCTCCTGCTTGGGGGTTGGACTAGGTGACCTAAAAGATCTCCAACTCTGTTAATCTGTTAAGAATATATACTGTATATTAGTTTGAGGCTTACTCTGATCTATACTGATTTTTTTTTTTTTTGCTATATATCTTTTAAGCCTGTTTTCTTCCTAAACTAAGTAAGACTGGCAAACTTCTTCAACCAAGGCTTTATCTTCTTATTCAGAAATACCCTGCTGTATAATAATAATAATAATAATAATAATAATAATAATAATAATAATAATTTTATTTCTATACCGCCCTTCTCCTGAAGGACTCAGGGCGGTGTACAGCCTATTAAAAGCACAAAAAGGTACTGCTATCGTTTTCAATTCTGCCTTGATCTGGTCTGCAATGTTATTCCTTTAGATGTGTGTTGAACTTACTCTCTTTTGAACCAACAAAAAAACACTCTACATTCTTTTATTCATTACATATTCCATCTGTTTGTTTAGAGACTCTCTGGCAAGATAGTATAGGACCTTTGTGGCGGGTCATACATTTTTTTGCAATTTTGTAGTGGATAGTGATGATGGGTCACGTAGAAAACAAACCATAAACTTAAGCTCCATTTACCTGCTATTTTTCAGTAGAATCTGCACTGATTATAATTCTCTCCAATACTGAAATTGCATCCAGGCCAAAATGATTGCTCCCTTATTAAAGAAGGCAATAGAGGAGCACTGATTTGGATAAACTTGGAAGGAGCCAGTGGATGGAGTTAAATTAAGTCCCTCTCATTATATATCATTTGAAAATTGAGTCCACCCTGTCAGAAAACTACTGTGTACAAGAATCTTAGCATCATTGTTAAACAGACTGTTCTGCCTTCTTTATTTTTTCTTAACATTCTGAAAGAGTTGGCAATCATATTCATGTCACCTGTTTTTTGCTTCGTTCTGCAGGATCTACATTGATTAGACAAACTAGCAAATAAGAGAAGAAATGAAAATGCATATTTATGGGCTTAAAGCCTTCTATATTCTCATTCATATTCTAAATCATGGAAATTTCAGCTGAACCTTTGATTCGGAGACTCCAGAATATTCATATATCTTTTAAAAGTACTGAAATATCACAGCTTCAAGATAAACCAGGTTTTACTTTCACACTTCTGTTACTTTTTTGATCCTTATATCTTCAATAAAGGCTAGCAAAAGATAAACACAACACCAGCTTTTAGGTTTGGATCCGAAAAGGTGATATCTGGGAAAAAGAACATACGAGAAATTTAAATCTTCTAACTTATTCATATCTAGAACGACTGTCTACCATACCAATAGTGAGATTTGTTCGAATTCATAAAATTTGTTATGTTAGAATGACACAAAGTTCTGGCAACTGTTTCCAGAGCTTTGTGTCATTGTTAATGCAAAATAGATTTCAGCTTAATTGTGCCAGTCTTGGAGATAATTAGTAGAATTTGAATATAATATATATTCCAAATTTTACTAAGAGAGCCATATTGTGACAGATGTTAATAGGACTTTGGGCACTATTGTAGTAGGCTACTTCATAGCCTACGTGGACTTCCTTCCATGTCTGTGTTGTCTTCTTTATATTATATGCTGAAGTAATGAATTTAAATCATAATATATAGTGTATTTAAGTAATGCAACTTTTTAAATAAATATATTTCAGTTTAGAATGTTTGAGAAGCTGGCTCATCTCTCTCTCTCTCTCTCTCTCTCTCTCTCTCTCTCTCTCTCTCTCTCTCTCTCTCTCTCTCTCTCTCTCTCTCATCGGAAGCACAGAAGGACTTCCTGATTGATAGGATTAACTGGTGATGTTACTGTTGCCCTGGGGATAACTAGTTGGGGTGGGCTCCATTCCAGTGGTGAAATCTGGCTGGATCTATCCGGCTCAGGTGAACCGGTAGGGCCAGTGGTGGGAGGCTCTTCCCACCTGCTGAGATGTCATTATGTCCCGTTTTTGACCCTCTGCACATGCGCAGAAGGCTCTGCACATGTGCAGAAGAGGTGGACATGCTCACATTTCCGAACTTGTAGCGAAGGTAAGTGCATTTCACCACTGCTCCATTCATGCCCCCGGCAAGAGCTGGAGTGAAAAACAAGAGATCAACCACGCTCATGGCAGGTCTCAGGTCTCGAACATGAGCTTACTAACCTCCTGCCCAGCAACCCAACCACTCAATCCACCATGCTCCCCTCCTATATCTTGAATCAGACATTTAGAAAATCAACATTAAAATATCAGCATTGGTTTTATGTTGGGAAGTGAGAGAATAAAAAGTCAATTCTCACTGTTCGGCTGAAAAGTAAATAAGGTTGTATCATTTAAAAAGACTCTCAAAAGACAAAATGGTTCAACAAGAAATGGTGATATCTAGATTTATTGATTCTGTTTTAATAGTTGAAAGTCTTTTATCTTGCTTCCTTCTGATACAGGTAGTGCCTCAAGTTATAACCATAATCGAGCTTCACAATTATAGTCATAAATCTTGATCATCTTAAAGCAGGTCACCATGTGACTGGAGCCAATTTTTTGAAGTGCTCATTAACATGGCAGTCATAAAGCAAATGCCACAATCATTAACCACCACTGCGGTCATTAAATAAACCCATTGTTCATTATGGGCCAGGTTTTGTAAAAAATCAGAAGTAAATACTGGTTTCTAACAAAATTGCCATAAATCAGTTCTCTGACCGCAGAGCACTGCAAGCAACCATAAATATGGGCCAGTCCCAGAGCGCCTAAAATGCGGTCATGTGATTGTAGGGGTGGATGATGTTGGAACATCAAAACCAAGGTTGTAAATAGCTTCTAGTTTTAAGTCAAGGATTACATATCGTCACCGCTACCTGCTCGGCAGAACCAGACCGAACCGGGAGGAACCCACCACTGATGCACTTGTCTCTAATCACAAACATAATTTTACTCCTATATATTTTTTTTCCTCATCCATGTTTGTTTATTCAAGGAGAAAATCTATGTGGCCAGTAGGAGTGTACAATGACTTGATGGTGCAAAATCAATCAATCAATTATTGTTTGGCCTATCCTTTTTCAGTATAAGCAAATTCCAAACAGAAACCAAAGCTGAAGTAGAATAATACAATGCAGTTGTGTGAACTCTACATACAAATTACAAGCACATCCAATAAAACAGCTTTGTCCTTCACCAGGGAACATTCCAAAGGATTCTGCTATGGCCCTTATTGCAATCTTTTCCACTCCAGTCTAGCAATCATTAGAAAATTATCAACACTAATCACAAGCAAAAAGTAGCATCTCTCCTGGCACAATAAAAATACTGTTGGCAGTTTGGCCCTAAGTATCTCTTAAGAGAAGCAGACTGAAATAGTTATCAGCCTCGCAATTCTCAACATATTTGAGCTTTGTTGAAAACGCTTGACTTGAATGACTGCTATGCCTAATCATCTTGCCTCATTTTATTATATGGTAGCAAAAGAACTGTCATTTGTGACCTGGATGCAGAGAGCAATTTTGCCAGGAAACATTTGAGTGCACAACATGATCTACATAAACATATGCAACGTTTAAAAAAAAAATGCTCATAGAAGAAGGCTGGAGGATGTGTTTTGTCCTCAGTGCAAGCAATGAAAGCAGGTTGAGCACTTTATTTCTTTCTCACGCTGCGGGAGTGAATGACAACCATTAGTGGAGATGGATAAAATAAATGGATGCTCTCAGGGCTACCATTGGGATGCTAATGAAAGCTGTTTCTTGCCCCTAGGAATTCCAGCCATTGGTAATCAAGCCTGATTCTACTTCTATAGCCATTTTATTATTATTTTCATCATGCTATTCCATTATTTATTTATTAGTTTGTGCTCACGATGCTTATCCGCCAAAAGATCATGGCAGATCAGAGGAAATAAAATATGAACATAAACTGGATGGATGGATAGATAGACAGATAGAGATAGAGATATGTAGATATAGATATCAGATATCTTAATTGGTTGCTCTGATCATATATCAGACATATTAATTTGTTGCTCTGATTAGTAGCCTAGCTACTGCAACCTTCCCAATTGAAATTTCCAGATACTTTTCAAGATAAGCTCTACATAGAAACATTTCAATTTACTACTCTTATTACTTTATTATTACCCTTGCCGGATTTAATGCTCTGATTTTTTTTTTATGTTACTGAAAGTAATATTCCTCTACGAAAGCATCTATGCATCTGCCTGACTACCAGAGGAAATAAAGACTATATCGCACATGCTTTTTACTGCCCTTTTTATGGCAAACTAACCTAATAATGTCCCTTCTAAACAACAGGCCTAATAATTCAGAAAAGGAAAATACTGTTTCCCTTTTTAGCTGAGACAGACTCTGAAGAAGAGTTGCTAAATGCTGTTAAACCATTGGAGTTCATTATTTAATATTAGAGTTCCTCCATGGCTGTCTTAATTAGGGGCATTTTCGAGTTATGCTTATACCCATTGTTTTATTTCTCTGAATTTACATTGTTCTAAATATCTGCAGTCTTTTATGATAAAATGAACAATAACCTCAATAGCCTAAATCACATATAATCAAGGATCTGTTCTCCAAACAGATCCTATCACTTCAGTAAATAAGTAACTGGCTTATTGATTAATTGACTGACCATATCAGAACACATCACAGTATCAACTAACAAAAGAATATCACTAGGGGGAAGAATGAAGAGCCTTTAGCAGAGTCCTTGATGTCTTTGAGGCTATGGCCACTTCAAAATGCTATTTTGCAGTCAGTAGAAAAGCAGATCAACATAATATATAGCCATCCTGTGTCTTTTGCCATCATCAATGGCTGATGCCATCCTAAAGAAAAAACTTGTTTTCTTTTTTTCACACCAAGGATTTTTTTTTTTAAACTGAACTCTCTTCTGCATTGGATTTCTTTCTCACTCAAATTTCCTTTTGATATATTTTTCTTTTAATGAGTGTTTGCAAAATAATTTCTCTGAATAAGAAAACAATATTGGACAACAATCCATAAAGTCATAGCCCAGCCATATTTTCATTCAATTAGCGTGCTCCATTATAAAATGATATTTCCAGTTGCACACACGTTTTATAAATACCTGGAAGTATGTTGTGCCTAAAAATATCCGATCCCTGAAGTCTGCCTCAAGCTGAATTATTTCTGAAACATTTCCACAAAAATAGTCCCATCATTAAAAAAAAAAAAAACATTAAAGACAAAATAAGTTGTTTTGCTTCTGTTAATAAATTATTAACAACTGTTTGTCATGAATGCAAACACCATTACACTTTGAAGAGAAGGTTTCTTATAAAAAGCTGTTTTTTTCTGCCAGAGGTTACTTAATGTTCTAAATTATATTTGCATGAGATGTTATGATCATCAAGTGATGGT
The DNA here is from genome assembly GCA_022577455.1 of Arizona elegans. Lineage (NCBI taxonomy): Eukaryota > Metazoa > Chordata > Lepidosauria > Squamata > Colubridae > Arizona > Arizona elegans. The sequence goes on along the minus strand of JAKOOJ010000008.1, from coordinate 24,259,622 downwards.
CATACTCTACACAAACTGTCTAAATTGGTGTCAGTGGTGCAATGCTAATTACTCAAAATTGCCTGATTTAAACGCTTGATCTTATACCCTTAGTACATTAACCTTGTTTTATGGATTATAAACATTTCTTTCTTGGTTATAACATTTCTGCAGAGTAGAAGGATAATATCTACATTGTTACTATTGGAAACCTTAGGCGCAATAGCTCACTTCCAGTATCTGTGAAATTATAAAGTAAACATTAGCTTATTCTTTAATCAACAAATAGACCAAGAACACATTAGTATTTCTTCAGATAAATTCAGCTGAATACCACTTTAATTAATATTAAATACCACTTTAATACCACTTTATAATGCTTTGGTAACGTCACACTTGGAATACTGCATTCAGTTTTGGTCGCCATGGATGTTGAGACTCTACAAAGAGTGCAGAGAAGAGCAACAAAGATGATTAGGGGACTGGAGGCTAAAACATATGAAGAATGGTTGCAGTTTGCATTAAACTGTAGTTTAATGAAAAGAAGGACTAGGGGTGACATGATAGCAGTGTTCCAATATCTCAGGAGCTGCCACAAAGAAGAGGGAGTCAAGTTATTCTCCAGACCACCTGAGAGTAGGACAAGAAGCAATGGGTGGAAACAAATCAAGGAGAGAAGCAACTTAGAAGTGAGGAGAGATTTCCTGACAGAACAATTAATCAGTGGAACAACTTGCCTCCAGAAGTTGTAAATACTCCAACACTGGAAGTTTTTTAAAAGAGATTGGATAACCATTTGTCTGAAGTGGTGTAGGGTTTCCTGCCTAAGCAGGGAGTTGGACTAGAAGACCTCCAAGGTTCCTTCCAAACTCTGTTATTCTATTCTGTTCTGTTCTGTTCTGTTCCGTTCCGTTCCGTTCCGTTCCGTTCCGTTCCGTTCCGTTCCGTTCCGTTCCATTCTATCTGTTCTGAGACATGCTAAAAAGCAGTGGAGAGAAAGCAGACGCATTTTGCTATTTTCATTTCTCTCTCTCCTTCTAGACCTTTCCTTTGAGTTTCCTCAAAGTGAGGTTACAGTAATGGTTACCACTGAGATTGATTCTGAATAAACAATTCCAAATTTATCAGATGCCACTGTCTCTCCTTACCTCAGTGTAACTAAATGTCAACACATTTCCATCTTCTACTGCTACTATGAAAAAAAAAATAAACATCCACTCTTCATGTTTACATTATTTCCTTTATCAGATCAACAGTGAAATTCAGTGTCATAAGCAGGAACACCCCCCCCCCCCAGCCCTCATTCTTCTGGTCTATTTTTAATCAAGGCACACTTCGCTAAACAAAAGCATTGCAAATCTTTTCTGAAGATGGCTTTCACACAATAATCATTCGATTGCTACTCAACTGCACAATTATTTAGCTATTTCCCAGCTATTTCTCCTCTGCCGGCAATTGTGGCTTGCTATTTAGCTGTGTTTTTTGTTTTGTTTTTTTTTTGTTTTTTTACATTTTTAAAATGCTCTCCTCATTTCCATGGCAGCAGATGCTTCAATACTTCTCCATTTCTCAATCAAAATGTATTATTTCTCAACAAGGATCTGTATGAACAAGAAACTTATTAGGTCACAAGAGGCTGATGAATAGTGATTAACATAATGAATCCAAAATACAGAAACAGGTGATGTTGGGTACCATCTTCTGAAATCTAATCTACCCCTATTTAGATATATGCAACTTAGGGTTGCATAAGGGATTTGAAGAATTGTCTATTTTAGGTTGAACTGTTTTCTGGTCCAATGTATCAAGCCAGACATGGCTTGGCATAATTAAAGTTATGGCACAACTTTGGCTAATATATTAAAATGCATCTTAAAGCAAACATGTTGAGGTATGCACACAAAAACATGCAAATAAATAAATGTAGAGATATATTGATAGCTCCCATCAATATGCAAATTGTCATGCAGACTATTTTAAAAACACAGATTGCCATATTGCAATGGGCTGGTCAAGGAGACCTGAGCTTCAAAGGTCAAAGTTCCATAAACAGATTAACACTGAAAAGAAGACTCTTTTTGCTGGTCTGTGGCCATAATAAAAGTTGATTAATTGGTTGATTGAGTGATTGACATGACTCTGAAGGGGGAAATCTCCACAGAACAGACTGCATACCATCTCCACTGGCATCTTTGGAAAGATGGGGGATATCCAAGTGGCAAGATTCAAGTGCAGTAGGGCAATCCAAACTCTGCCCATTGTGTTTAGGGATTGATCTTGCATTGATCAATCCCTAAACACAATGGGCAGGGATTTGATCAAAGTTCTTCAGCTACCATTTTCCTTGTTTTGACTCTGTCCTATAACAACATTGATGACATCTTAAAATGAATGTAATCTATCCACCCACCTATCCATATTTGGTCCCTGAGTGTGCTAGAGATTTGTGGCTATCACATTTATTGCTAATTTCAGACATCAATTTAATATTTCCATCATATGGACCAGTGGTGGGTTTCAAAATTTTTTACTACTGGTTCTGTGAGTGTGGCGTGGTGGGCATGGCATGGCTTGGTGCGAGTGGATTGGTAGGCATGGCAGGGAAAGGATACTGTAAAATCTCCATTCCCACCCCACTCCAGAGGAAGGATACTGCAAAATCTCCATTTCCTCCCAATCAGCTGGGACTCAGGAGGCAGAGAATAGGGGGGGGGGGTCAGTCAGAGGTGGTATTTACCAGTTCTCTGAACTACTCAGAATTTCTGCTACTGGTTCTCTAGAACTGGTCAGAACCTGCTGAAACCCACCTCTGATATGGACTCTCTTTCAGGGAAATAAATGGTTCAGAAATGTGAAAAGTAAATAAATAAAAATAAGTAAATCAGATTTTAAAAATCCAATTTACCAAAAGAGGCTTGGTTTATAACCTGACTCCAGATAACATTATTGAACATCTTTATGAAGATATGAGAAACACACCAAAGAAGTTGGAGGACAGATGATTTTCAGGCCATTAAGCAGTGATATCCTAGTTCCGCTCTTTTTTTTAATAAGTCTTGCAGGAAGAAATGAAGCCTTTGAAACATCGTTTCCCCTGTTCAGAAAAGAAATCCTTTATTGATGATATTGAATTATCCTGAAGAATTCAAGGCAGTGAATAGCACTACATTTTCCTCGTCCTTTTCTACTTAACAAAAAAAATATCCACAATACAAATGCTTGCTGGTACCAAGGATACAGATCTAGGTAACTCAAGTGCTTTATTAACGTTCACTAACTCAAGCATCCCAAGAAAAGGAATATTAGCTGATAATTAATAAAATATAGAAATCCAGGACAAATTGTTCAGCTGCGCTGATACGGTTTTTCTGCTACTTTTGGCCTTAAAACTCAACCAACATGTCTGCATGATTAAGCTGTGGCTATCATGGGATTGCCTGCATGTGAAGTCATTGCCAAGTGTCTGTATCGTGCTTCCTTAATGTGCTCCAGGGCGGCCATCTTTTATCGGGTGATGAGTTGACACAATAAGAAAATGCTAGCCAATACTACCATTGGCTTGCTACAGTTCTGTCACGTAGGAATGCCAAACCTAATCTCTTGATTGATTATGTGAATTGATGCTGTGTCTAAATGGGAAAAGGAGCACTAAATTGCACTAATTGAAGCTAAAGTCAGGTGCAGTTGGAAGGCCTGATTCCCTTCTGTTGCCTGTTGATTCATTGACTTACCTGTGTTAACTTGCTGTTGCCAAGTTGACTTGCAGAATGCTAATGTTTCCTCTCCTGCTGCTCTCTCCATCTGTTGGCTGGCCAGCTTTTTCCTTCAATTTCCCAGTCTTTTCTTAGAAAGTGTTACCATCTCTGATCTCATCTTTGACCAAACCATAGCATGCTGCTGCTCATGGCAGCTTTTAATAATGCAGTAATTCTTACAATATAGGAATTACGTAGAAAAAGATATATCCTTCAAACTGACACTTTTAGGTAGAAAAACAGCATCCCACGTATTTATTGGCTCTGAACACCTATGCTGCGAATCTTGAGAAAAAGATCTCATTCTTATTTATTCATACTTAAAAGGAAGCTTATTATTTATTTATCAAATTTTAAAAGTGTCCATCTCTCTCACAGAGAAACTCTGGGCAGTGTACAAATAAAACATTGAAAACAGTCTATAGAATTTAAAAAGAGGCAAGCAATGTCAAAAGTTAATTAAAAGGCAGAGAAAGTGCTTTCAAGGTGCCAACCAGCCCCATGGCTGCGTGTTTCTCTGTATGCCCCTAGCAAGGCCACAGAGCCATATTCTCACAAAATGAAGATTGGCGTTCTATTGCCAACTCCAGGAACAATGTCCATATTGTAGCTCTGCAAGAGAGGACAGATTTTTATCATTCAGGTAATTAATAACCACTACATTTCTATCTGTACACTCAAAAATCTAAGCCTCAGAACTGCACTTCTAAACAAGGACTGAACCTTTTGCATACTGTACCACTTACTGTACACATTTTTGCAGTAAACCCTTGATTTCTTGGGAAGGGAGAAAGGTAACAGAGAGGAATGGGACAGTTAGAATAGCTGTTGTGTTTTTTTATGGGAAAAAAAAAATCAACCTGGGTTTGAAGCTACATAGAAATTGACGATCAGGTTTGCTGATTAAAGTTGTCCATTTAGAAGCGAGAGCATCCTTCAAGAAGGAGAGGCAGGATGAGACAATGGTTCCTTCAAGGAGTAAAATAGCCTGGCTTCCAACCACTATGTAGTATCAGCTATTGATGAGGTCTAATGCTGCTGCTGAGCTAGGAAAAGATTACCTTGACTATCTATGAAAAATGACATCCTGGGAGTGTTGAAGAGCCAATCAGTAGAAATGTTGCATGGGAAGAAAGAGCAGAGAGTTATGACTCATCTTCAGAGGTGGTATTCAGCCAGTTTGGACCGGTTCAGGCGAACTGGTAGCTCCAATGATCAGCTGGCACCGCCCACCCACCCTATCCTGTCCTTTATTTCCTGCTTTCTAGCCCATCTCAATCGCGCGGCATAGCTGATTCCTCACCCCGCACTGTTCTACTTACCATTGCTGACGTGGAAGGTAAGCAGCTGAGCTTCTAAATGCTCCATTTTCAGTGCGACGCGCATGCTCACCGAACCGGTTGTTAAAAAAAATTGAATCCTACCACTGCTCATCTTCTATTTATGCCTTGCCTGTTTATCGTAATGCATTACAATGTGATGATCAAGTGGTGACAACATAAAAGATTAGCCAAGTGAAAATCCACCAAGCATGTAAGTTGGTTCTGACTGAAATCATATAGACAGACAGTCTCTCTGGATTTTCTCAGTGCATATAGGACCGGAGTGTTAGCAATTTACTAACTGAACAACAAAACAGATTTTGGTGTATGCCAAGATTCTAACTGAAACCAATAGAGAAATGCCTGAGCTAAATAACAGTTACTTCAATGTAGGTTTTCATGAAATTCCTTCCTCTTTGATAGAGTGTTACATGAATAAAGTATGAAGTCATATTTTATTCTTGAATGACCCATGCAGATGTTTGCAACAATCTAGCAGAAAAAGAATGCTAGAGACATGAGATCTGTCTAGATCTTTTTCTTTTTTCCTTTGCTAAAGAACATGAAAAGCTATGAAGGAAAATAGTCTGTAGCAATTTGCACTCCCATCTGTTTGGGTAAGCCAGGTAGCATTCCTATAAACAAACAAGGCATTATGTACAGAGTCTTCCATTTTTAAATATAATTTTATTGAATACATTTTAGTAAGATAAAAATAGTAGAATTATTAGAAAAGAAACAAAGAAAATAACCAAGAATAGAAACAAGTGAATAAATAAGAAAGAAAACAGAACAAGAAAAAAAAACAGGAAAAAAAAAAGAATATAAAAGGTGGCTCCTGATCTTTTTGATAATTATATTTTACCCTCCAAGTTTATATCAAAATTTCCTTCTTTCTATAAGTTACATTTTCTAATCTTCAAAACCATAAATCACAAGTTGTTTTTTTTTTTTAAATTGATTTATATGCCGCCCTTCTCCAGAGACTCAGGGCGGCTTACAATACGTTAAGCAATAGCCTTCATACTTTTTGTATATTTATACAAAGTCATCTTATTGCCCCCACAAACTGGGTCCTCATTTTACCTACCTTAGAAAGGATGGAAGGCTGAGTCAACCTTGAGCCTGGTGAGATTCAAACTTACAGTAATTGCAGACAGCTGGTCTTAATCACAATGCTATCAGTCTGCTGAGCCACCAGGCCCAAGTTCATGTTTCTCTCTCTCTTTTTTTTTTCAGTAAAAAGCATTTTGTTTTGATATCTTACTCCAAGGTGTTTTAGTTTTGCAGAGGCAATCTAGCCCAATTCATCTCAACCCGATTTCCATCAGATGCAATGGAATTCCCATTAAACACAACTGCCACGAGACTTGGGAATTCTTGTAAATTTAAACCAGCACCCGTGAAGATAGGAGAAGGCTGTGCTAAACCTTCAGGTTCTTTCTCTTTTCCAATGGCCAATCAAGTGTCGCTGCAAATTGCTGATCTAAGATAGGCCAGAAATCCACAACAAGCTATGCTAAAGAAATGTGAGCTCATTCTGATTCAGCTAGCTAGCCTGTTATTCTCCAGTTAAATCAGATGTATCAGGGGGGTCTGGAAAAGGGAGAGATTATTCAGTCCTTTTATAATCTTCGTTTGTAGCAAAGCAAAACTCAGGAAAGATAAGAAGCTTGGCTGCTCTCTATTAGTCCAATATGTATATGGGAATGCAAATGCCCCAATCCCAGGATACAGAGAATTAAGAAGCTATTTTATGAGAAGTCAAATCATTTATCAACCTAGCATTATTTTGCATAGCCTGTTTTTCTTTAACAGTTCTTCTGGGTTTCAAATGGTTTCACTATAGCTGGAAATGCCAGCGTGGGTAAATCTAGGAATTTGTGTTATTGAGCCATAATTCTTTCTTTCTGCTTTCTATTGGATAGTCGCTATGAAGGAAAATATCCTGTCCTGACTAAATGCTAGGCTCATCTGTTCCTATGCATTTTATCCAGAGGTGGGTTTCAGCAGGTTCTGACCAGTTCTGGAGAACCGGTAGCAGAAATTTTGAGTAGTTTGGAGAA